>OX335789.1:3200416-3840000 GCA_946896805.1 Scutellaria galericulata
AATTCTTTTTGTTGTGTATGCGTCTCTTGCTATTTCTCTCTTCACGCCCAACGGTAAAACTCTGATAAAATAAAAAAAGATTTTGGGGCGTGACATTTATGTTATAAATGTAATACCTTTATACATGTTCATTTTAAAAGGTATAGATATTTGTACATAAATGTACTACATTTATAACATAAACTTATCCGTGCAACTCTGTGCACCAGTTGCACAGAAGTGTTACTCAAATACTTTAAAATATATTCTTTAAATATTAGTAAATTATATAAGTGCCAACTTTTATGTGAGTAATTCCACATGTATTGTACATTTTTTTGTCTTGTACATTTTAAATATATGCAGATGATCAATTTTAATTTTTTTTTTCATTTAATACATGAGAGTTATCTAGGTAATTAAACCGCTAGACATTTTTTTCTCTTTTTGAGGACACCTGTGAGACTGTTTCCTAATCTAAACTAGCCCACAACTCATTAGTGATTAATTTTAAAAAAAATTTGAATTGTAGATAGTGTAATGATGGGTCAATTAATGTACAACTCGATCATAACTTATAAAATATTGACTGACTTGTGAATATTATTAGTTTGAGGTGTTGGTAGGAAGATGGAATTTCTAAGGTTCTTTCAAACGAATAAACATTTATTTGAATTAACTAACATAAATGTACATGTGTGTTGTTTGTGGTGATTAGGTGAAACAACTTTGTAGGGCCTACAACAAAGAGCAAATATGGATAATGGAACGACAAATGCCTTCATTTGAAGAGTATATGAACAATTCAGTGATTACGAGTTGCATTTGTCTCATATTCACAGCACTTGTCCCTGGCATCAAATCTATAACCAAAGAAACCATTGATTGGCTGCTAAGTGAACCTAAAATTGTAATTTCCACCGCCAAGATGGGTCGACATCTCGACGACTTGGGCAGCCATGAAGTAAGCTCGCTCTAGCATTTATAAAAAAAAATTTCTTTTACTTGGCTATATATGAAAGTTCAAAAGTTTAAAACAAAAAATTATGAAATTTTTTTCCGTATTACCTTCGAAAGCAATACCTAAAAGTAAACACATCAACAAAGAATTCTTTCTTCCTTTTGTTATTTCTAATAACTATATAGAGATCTAGTAAATCAATGACAATTGTTGATTTGGATAGTTGGATTTAATTATGAGAGATTTGAAATTCATGGTAGCAAATCCATCGGTGGTGTTGTGATAAATGTGAATCTTAAATCCATTCATTTTAAATATTGGATTCCAAATTACTCTATACAAACGCAACCTTACGGATTTTTATAATGATACTTTAAATTTTAGTTTGTTTCAATTCTAGTCACATCTAAGTTAAAAATTTGATTTCTAAAAATAATTGTTGTGGACGAATACTGTTAATGATTATGTGGTGCTCTATATTAGAGATTTTGATAGTACAGATGAAAATTGATTTATTTGACACCAGTTGAACAAGAAACACTCCTTAATTTGAAAAACATATACAGATCAAATTTCCCTCGAGTTTGTGTCACATACATCATATTTTTTCCTATATACAACCAAATAAATGACACAACAACTTTATATATATGTTTGCATCGGAAGCGTGAGAACAGAGAAGGAGAACTGCTAACGGTGGTGGATTGCTACATGAAAAATTATGGTGTATCAAAGCAAGAGACTCTTTGCAAATTTAAACAACTTGTTGAGAATGGATGGAAGGATGTGAACGAGGAATGGGCAAAGGGAAGTTCGACATCCAAGGAGATGGGTGAACAACTTGTTAACTATGCTCGAATTGCTGAGATTATTTATGAGAATAGTGAAGATGGCTATACCTCTTCACAAAATCTTGCACCTAAGATTGAAGCTCTCATTGGGGCTTCCATTAACTCCATTTGATAATTCTACATTTAACCATGGTTAGATGCATATCAAGACTTTCTTAATCTATATATATATATATATATATATATATATATATATATATGATATAATATGGCTAGTTAGGGGGGATTGAGTTATCTTTCTTAGCTCTGCCTAGCTATGTGCCATGTTCATCTAATAAATAACGAGTATGATGAATAATGGTTTTTATTTGCTATGCCCATATAGGATATAATATGACTAGCTAGCTAAGGATTGAGTCATCTTTCTTAGCTCTAGCTATTTGCCATGCTCAACAAATAAATGAAGAATATGATGAATAATATATTTTGTTTGTTATTGGGATAGTGTCCTTAAAAACATTTATGAATATTGTTAAATGCAATAATTTATTTTCAAACATTTGTACTAATCATTATAAGTAATTTATGAGGAATAAGTATTTTATTTGATGTGACGATAATCTTAGTATTTGTAATATATACAAGAGGATTAATAGTAATGTAGTATGAATAATAAACTTCAATTAAAATCACTGTGAATTTAATTACAGTATGAAATCTTTAATTTAAAATATCAGTATTAGTACGATCAAAAATATTTTTAATTTGTGAGCATCTAAATTCAAAAATTCAAATTCAATACACCTAAAAATGAATTAGTGAATTTTCAAGTCCAACAACTTCATGAACAACATCAATATATGACAAAAACAAACTTCAAAGCACCCAAGTAATATACTTATGTATGGTAGAATATATCTTATAAAAAATATCGCCCAAATACAATATTTATAGACGTGTTTCATTTAGGCTATTTTAATGAAAATGTAGTATGTACCATACACTGTCTAAATCATCTCAATTTCTTCTACTTCAAATGCAAACACATTTTGAATCATAACAACGTCTATTAGATTAACGAGACTAATGAGTTATTATAATAAAATCAACAAATGAGTATTCTTCCAAGTCAATGGAGTGTAAAATAATTATAACTAATGATAAGTAAACTGCGACTCATACAACACCTTCAACCCAAACTCCCAGCAACATTTATTTATTTATTTAATTTGAATGTCTTTCACTAAATGATTTCTCACAAGAAACAATGTAGGTGATTCTTCTAAATTTTTTCCAATCGATTTCAATTTCCAGTAAACAACATGAATGATATTCTTATTTAACTTTTTTCAATTATCAGCATCCAAATAATGCAGCTTGGGCCGTCAAAACAGGCACAACCCGTAAAAACGCACCATTTGGAGGGACATGACGGGCCGACTGGCCATTTGAGCGAGTCTTGAATACATCAACCCAACCCAACCCAACCCACTAGCGGGTCATGGGTTAGGCGAGCTGGCTTGTATGCATTGGCGGACCTACATAGGAGCCCAGGGGGGCACTGGGCCCCCCTGAGATTTAAAAAAACAAATATTTTAGATATTTATATATATATATATATTTTTTAAATATGTATATTAATTAATTTACTTACATATTATCAAATTCTTATTAAAAATATCAATTTTTAAGATTTTAAGGTAAATTGTTCATATATCTAAACTCATTATTTATTTTTCTTCATTGATTAATGATATTATTTAAATAATATGATTATCAATTGTTATAGAATATAATATATTCATTATTTTGGCATAATAAAGTTTGAAGTGATTGTAAAGAATTATTATCATTGATTATTATTTTATGAATTGTTAGCTTTGAGTTAGCATTGTTGATAAGTTAGATGTTGATTTATAGTTTGTATAATAGTAATGTTAATTTAATGATATTTAATAATTCTAATTTTATCTTATCTTTCATAAATAATGAAAAAGTATTATAGAAAAATATCAGTACTAATATTAAAAATTGTTTCAAAATGAACAACATTCAAAGTTCACTTTTAAATCCAATGAGTGATATACTATTGAATAATTATTTAATAATACATCAGAAAATGATGTATTTGGAAATGTTAGCAACGAAGGTATGTTGCAATGATTTCAAAATAGAAAAAAATACAACATAAATATTGTAATTGTTTTTTTTATTTGTCATGTTGAAATGTTATTGTTCACTAATTTCTTTTAGCTACTCCCGCAAGTGTACGGTGTAGGATGTAGAAGTGGTGAGCAAGGTCGATCCCACAGAAACTATATATCTAGGCACTAACTAACTACTCAAATTCAGTTCTCAAATTTATCTAGGAAAATCAACTCTCATCAATTGCAGATCAACTCAATAGAAAAGTAAATAAGCAGATAAATTCACTAAAGAATAACAGATATCTAAGACAGGCTCTAGGACATGCTTTCATCTAATTCTCATCAAAACATCACTTTAACCAATTCAAGTTCATTAATCAATCATCCTATATAAGCAATCACATATGTCGAATTAACTGCTCTCTCGAGTCAGTTAATCGGTTGATTATTAGCTACTCAATCTGATTGAAACATAACAACTCCCAAAAGTACCTAGGATTGATCTCCCATCACATAAATTCCTTAATCTCCCGATCTAAGTCTTTTTATGTGTCATGTGTTTATTCTTCCATAATTAAATCTCATCTCCCGAATTTTGATCTAATTACTAAAACATGTTCAATTACTGGCCACATAATCAAACAAGAAATCAAATCATAAACACACAAATAGGATAAACGATCATGAACATTGAATTGAAATTAAAGATCCATCAAGATTCGAATTAAATTATTAACAAGCCCTAGAAACCCTAGAAAATTAGCTAGACATGATTAAAAACAAACTCATAGACAAGATTGAAAATATCATATATACTAATATTCAACAAGGGAAGAAAAGATTAAAAACTCTATTGACGACGATCTCTCGATTCCTCGATCTCTTGAATTCTTCTTCTACTCCTCTCGATGCTTCTCAGACTCTCGTGTTTTTCTCTCACAAATCTCTCTCTATCTATCTTGTTGAGTATTTATAGTGCTTTTGGAGTCTTCCAAGTGAAGAAAAAGGTTAAAATACGCCAAGAAACCTAAAATATCGCGTTTTCCTATTTACCCGGGTACGACCGTGCTACACGGCACAGTCGATCGTGCCCCACCACTGTATACTGGTGCACGGTCGGGTCCCACGGCACTGTCGCGGCCTGCACTCTCTGCGATCTTGTATTTCAACTTTTATTCTTCCTCGTTTTTCTACGATTCCTTTCTTGATCATTAATTACACTTGAAACTTGTACTTTTCTCATAAAAACATGAAACTAAGCACAAACCCGTCAAATGCAACTTATACAATATAACATAAGAAATCACCATAAAAACGTATCTAAACATATTCAAATGAATACATAAACATACGCAAAAATATATGAAAAACGACACTTATCAGTTATAAAAATATTGATTTTAGATGTTATTTTATAATGTGATACACTAACTTTATCGTGATTTTATGATTTTATTCTTATAACTATTGTTATTCATTTATTAGTTAGCCCCCTCGATGAAATTCCTGGGTCCGTCACTGGTGATATTTTTTAATAATTAAAAAAATGTAAGTCAACATGTTGTTCTGATAAAGGAGAGAGAGGGGTGAAGTGAGAGTTAGAGAGAAAAAAAATGAAAAAAACCACTCCACAATTTTAGAGAGAGAAGATCCCATCATGTCTTTTTGTGTTTCGGAGTTAGGAATTTGGATTGCCAATGGTAGGATGCCTTGATCATTGAAAGATCTATGTATTCTGTATATATAATTATTTCACTGTGTAGTGTATTTCTATACAATATTATATAGATATAGATTTGAAAGAAAAGAAGAAAGTGTGAGAAAAGAAGAACAACGTTGCATAACTGAGAACTATGAGATGGCATGTGTATTTTCATTGGTAATTTCATAATTTTGGAGTTGGAATATGGGAATGGGCAGAATGGTCATGGATAAGGGAGAAGTTATGGGCCATATATATGGCAGTAGAGATCAGTTCAAGAAAATTCAAGTGAAAGTAAAAAAAATAGAAATTAAGGTGGCCCAATCCGGCCACAACCCTGCCGCTCCAGCTCGTCGAAACAGGCCAGCCCGTTGAGGCCCGTCTTCAAGCGGGTTGGTAAATATCTGGTTCAACCCACCTTTAAAAAATAGCAGGATGGGATGGTCCAACGATCTCAATTCAGTTTGGCAGCTTTAAACGCTAGTATTATTTTTTTTCCCATCAAACAATATGAAGAAAATAAGTGTATTAAATATAAATACACATACCTTTCACAGCAAAATTTTGTAACCATGTGCTTCTACTACATAACTCATGATCATATACAATCCATAAAGGAATCGTATTTGTTTCTTTAGAAATCCAAATGTTGAAAAAATGGAACATATTTGTGGAAGAGAACAAAAAACACCGTAGCAGTTTTCTGATAAAATTGCGTAAGATAGAATAATCTGGGAGTTACCAAGTGATTTATACCACTTGGTGGGAAAGTTACACTACAAAAATCAAGTGATATAACGATGAATTTACCGACAGACAAGTTCCATAGGTATTTACAGATGGATTACAAAATAAATCTTCTCTCATCATCTCTTCTTTCATAGTCCTCGGCCATCAAGCACATAAGTGCTTCTTCTTCAGAGGTGTAATAATCAATCTCACTTTCTAAGGAGCTTTCTTTTGCTTTCTTCTTAGATAAACTTGCAGCTTCTGCTTCTCCAAGAAGAGCTCTAAGTTTTTGTTTATTAGTTCTCCTATTCTCTCTTCTTTGATTTCTTTCTTTCTCTGGATATTTATGCACTTTAGGATAAGGGCAAATCCTTGTATAGTGGCCAGGTTTCCTATAGTTGTAACATAAATCAGATGAAATTATATTTGACAATATATTAGTGGTTACATGTGGTATGGGGGATTTCTTCTTGAAGTTATTTTTTTGGTATTGTTCTTCATGAATCTCTTGAATTTCTTTAATAACAGTGTCATTTCATCTTCAGCATTCTCTACTACAAGCTCTTATTGCTTGCTGTAACTAGTTGATGTTGTGTTCTTAGAGGTTCTAGTTGTGAGTGCATTGACCTTAGTACTTGACTCTTCTGCCTCTTTATTTCTTCTATTGATGTCAAATTCAAATGCATTGAGGTTAGAAAAGAGGTCAAAGGTACTCATGGACTTCAAATCTATATATACTCTCATAACAGTGGTTTTGTTATCCCACTCTACTAGTAGTGCTCTAAACACTTTCCTATTTTTCTATTTTCGGGTGTAGTGTTTACCTACAGGCTCTAACTCATTCACTATAGAAGTGAATCTTATGTTTAGCTGCTCTAGAGTCTTATCAAGCGTCATTTCAAACAGCTCAAACAGTTATGTGGTAGTGGATATCTTGTTATCTTTGGTGAGTTCAGTTCCCTCATAGATCTGCTTAAGCTTTTTCCAAATGTCTTTGGCTATCTTGTTGCTCTTCACTTTGCTGAATCTATCTTTATCAGGTGTGATAAACAAGGTATTCTCAACCACATTGTACAGATTAACCCGTTTTTTTTATCTTCAGTTTTCCAATTATGTCTAACCTTTTCTAGCAATTGAGGTGGTGGTTGTCTTAGTGTTTGACCTTCTGTTACACCTTCTGCAGCACCTTCTAATGTACATTCTACTCTTCTAGCATCTATTCCTACAACTAGATTCACCTTTGTGACTATGGGAAATCCAATGGTTATGACATCTCACATCTCATCTTGCATTGCAAATAGATATGTCTGTATTCTGATCTTCCAGTCAATATATTATTCCATGGAAAATATACAAAGTTTGTTATGTGAAGAATATATGATATGCTAAAATATGAGTTTTGAAAAATAGACTTTTAAAAAGACACAAAGATTTGGTGACCAGACAAGTTGGCTTTTAACCCAACTTGCTCTAACACGACTTGTTGGTCCCAAGTGACACAAAGATTCAAAAGAAGGTGCATGAACCTCCATAGATTTTTAAAACATTGAATTAATTTAATGCACGCTGCAAGCAACTTGTGTTTGTAATGTTGTCAGCTGCTTCTGGGCACAACACTAAGTGTATTACTGTAAGTAGTTCTTATAAATAGTTCATACAACTGAAAACTTTTATATGCCTTAAGAGGTTCTTTTTTAAAAGCTTTACAAATATGATGTTTTCACAAGTGTCTGATGTTGTATGACAGGATATATAGAATGCACCAGATAGAAATGTAAAGAGCATAAAGCTTAAATAAACAGACAAAAGTTTATAGTGGTTCAAGGATGGAGTAATTCCTTTAATCCACTATACTCCTTTTCAAGGAGGAACTTTGTTAAGTGAGGTTTGGTTTACAAGACTTCTTCCTAACAAACACTAGACTCAACAAACAAACACCTACAAAGCTCAACTTCCACACAGGTTTATGCAAGCTATTAGGCTAGACCCAGATAGGATCTCCTAAATCCACACATAATGGTTACTATAACCTTGCAACTACACTCAATAGGAACTTTCTCCTTTCTAACTGAGGACTTCTAAAACAACCTAACACATAGTAAATGGTTAAAGTATATGAGTTTCTTCAACTAGTGTGAAGCAGTCTTTGAGTATTTGAAAATGAGCTTGAATATTTTGGTTTGCTTCTTGAGGTTCAATGACTGAAACTTTAAACTTTAAACTTTGAACTGCTTAGAACTTAAGAACTTTTGTTTGCTTAAAGTTTGAATATTGAGAGTTTCAATAGATATTCCAGTCTTCTCTTCCTCTATTTATAGATGAAGATTTATTCTCATTGAAGGAGGTTGGAATCATACATTTAATGTTCTCTAAGTTTGGTACAAGGTCGCATTTAATGTGTCTTGTCTTACACTCCATGATTCATTACAAACTTTTATAACCACTATTTCAGGTTACAGCTCTATGCAATTTGTCACAACAGATGTCAGCGTGTATTAGCTAGCAGCTCTGTTCGACGATTTATTCTCTACAGGCTATATTTTCAACCATTTACAAGAGTTTTCCTCGGACTTATGTTGATATTCCTTGTACAATGGATGATGGCTTGTTTGCCGGTTGTTTATTATCTTCATTGAATGAGTGCAGCGTGCAACAAGCAGTATTCTAGTCCCTCGTGCAACAAGTATTTGACTTATGTATGCAACAATTGTTACCTTGCAGTGTGCAGTATACTTTCCATTGTGCAGCTTGCAGCTAGTGTTGTTCATGGTTCGGAAAACCGCTGGTTCCGGTTTCGAACCGGCGGTTCGGGAAACCGGCCACCATGGAACCGAAACCGAACCGGGATGGTTCCGGTTGCGGTTTCGGTTTCGAACCATCGGTTAAACCGTAACCGACGGTTCGGTTTTCGGTTTTTTTTTATTTTGGCCAAAATTTTGTGAACATTCAACTTCTCGGTACCACGGTACCGAGAAGCAGAATTCGGTACCGCGGTACCGAGAAGTAGATTGTTCAAAAAAATTTGAATTGTAATTTTGGTCTTGTAATTTTTATATAAAGTTTTGAAGACTTTTAACAAAGTAAAATGAGTGAAAATTAATAAAATACAATCAAGTTTAAAATTACAATAAAAATTTAATAATGTATAAATACAAGTACAATATATGTTCCAAAATCCAAATCATATATTACAAATTTACAATGCAATATATTACAAATTACAATCATGATTTTTGAATCATACTACATAAGTCGTAACTACAATATTTATTGAATACTTGAATTTAAAAGATTAAAACTTTTTTATACAATATAATTGAAGAAGAGGGAAAAAATTGAAAGGGCTTGAGTTTCATTCTAAGATTGAAAGTGTAACTTCCAAACTTAAAATGAAATTGCCTACATATCTTTGTAAAAACGAAGGAATCAAAGCTCACGTAGTTCTCTAACTCACCTAAACTTGCTCACGAAGGAATCAAAAAAATTTAAAAGTTGAATTAAATTTAAACATGCATCCCATGAATTTTTAAATAAAACTACATCATCATGTGGATTTTCTACATAAAATTGACAAAGTATAAACCTATATTCATACGAATCTTGAAGCATATAATAGGTAGAATTCCAACGATGTTTAACATCCATTACAAATCTTTTAACTTCTAAACCATGTCTCTTACAAAACCTAGCCCATTTTTTATGATAGACCGTAGAATTAGCAATTTCATAAATAGCATCTTTAATAGGTTTAATAAATCTATCTAATTCTTCTAATCCATCTTGAACACATAAATTTATGCAATGACACATACAACGAATATGAAATTTTTTTCCTCCAATTGGAGGTTGACAAAAATCAATCTAGTAAGGTAAACTAGCGGTATTACCACTAGCATTATCAAATCCCATGGAAAATATTTTTCTTAATATATCATAATCATTTAATACATGTCTAATTTTTTGAGCAATGTTTAAAGTCGAATGTTTTTCATTAAAATCAATGTATGCAATTAAATGTTTTTGAACAATCCATGCATCATCTATCCAATGACAAGTAATACCCATATAATGGTTCTTTTTATATGGATCCTTCCAAACATCACTACATATAGAAACTTTTTGTTTTAATTTTTTTAGATCTTCAATTAATTTCAATTTATGTTCTCCTACCATTTTTTCTATATCCCTAGTTACGGTGTTTCTACTTATTTTTCTACATGCCAGTTGTAAAAAATTGCTAGTGTATTTTTCATAAGCATCATTGGTAGGAAAATTAAATGGAAGATGTTTCTCAGCAATCAATGCTACTACGCCTTTCCTATTATTTAATTGACTAAATTTAAAAGTTAGAGAATCCATACCTTCCGGTTGCGTCGAAGAACCGGTAAATCCTCGAAGTTGCGTTTGCCCTCGTTCGATGCCCACCTTGTCGGGATGCTTCTTCAAGACATGGTTGGCGAATGTCCCATTGCCTCCTCCGTGCTTGAATTTGTACAGTTTTGCACAATAGTTGCACGTGACTATGTAGTCAAGGTTGCTATTCGGCACTTTTTCCTTTTTAAAGTGAACGGAGAAAATATCCGAACGAAGAGTAGAAGGATCACGAGAGGTAGTGTTTCGAGTATTACCACTTTCTTGTGTATCTCTTGTCGCCTCTACTTCTTTTTCGACTTCGGCAAAGGCGACGGTATTAGGGCCTAGAGTCTCCTCCAAATCCTCTTGATTATATTGATACGAATCAATATAATCGTTGTCGACATCGTCATGAAGAGATTGTGGTGGAGGCATCGACATCGGACTCTTTCATTTTCCACGTGAAGAACCGGCAGAAGAAGAACCTCTTCGAGACATTTTTTTTTTTTGGATTTGAAAATTGAAATGAAAGAGAATTGAAATAAATTTGGAAATTGAAGAAGAAGAACTACAAAAATAAAGAATAAATTGAAGTATAATTGAAACTTGAATTTGTGAGCTTAAGAAAATAGAATTGAGAGAGTGATTGAATCAAATTGGTGTAGAAATTGTGGGATGGAATGGGGGTATTTATAGATGTGGAATTGAAAATTCAAAAAAAAAAATTGGAATCGGGCGGTTTGAACGATCTTGGCCGTCCATCTCCAACGGTCGATTGATCACGACCGTTGGATCAAAATTTGCATCCGAACCGGCGGTTCGAACCGCCGGTTCAATCATCCAATGGCTACCTTTTCAAACGGCTATTTAATCTAAGTCGTTGATCAAAAAATGGCTCTTTAATCCTAGCCGTGCACGTGGCATCGAAAAATTAAAAAAAAAGGAAAATCGGCGGTTCGGAAATATTGGAACCGAAACCGAATCGGGACCGGCCGGTTCCCGGTTTCGGTTTGAACCAGAATCGGGTCAACGGTTCCCGGAACCATTGACCGGCCGGTTCGAACCAGTCCGGTTCTGGTTTTTTGAACCGGTTGAACATCACTACTTGCAGCAGCTGTTCTTACAGTGTGCAACAAGGTCTTGACTTGCTTCCTCTCATTCTTCTTCTTAAGAACTAATGACTATTCTTATCATAACTTCACTTAAACATGGTGAAAAATGGAATAATATATTTTTCTAATACATATGGATTTTATCTCATCAAAATATAAAGGGTAAAAATCATTTATGGCCCCGTAGAAATTGCCGCGGGCCGATTTTGGCCCATTTTCAGGCCTTTTTGGCCCAACCGATGACTCCGTCTAAAACTTAAAGGAGATACCATATGCCTCGTGTTTTACAAATCCAATCTGCGGCGTGGCCCCCATCCAATTGATAATTGGCTGCACAAAAAATTGGGACAAAATTGGCAACGAACCCTAATCAAGCTTGCCTTTTTTCTTCATTTTTGGTAATTTTAATCTCCTCTTCTTCTTTGTTTGTCTGTCAATTTTTGGGTTTTCGCAGTTTTCGTCGTCAGATTTTGGATTCTCGACGTTACAAATAATATGTTGCAGATGAATTAATCATCGAAATTGATGAATCAATTGATTAACTAATTATGTTAATGATTTGAAAATTGAATTAATTTGGTGAAATGCGAGGAAGATGAGCACTGCAAATGCTCTGTTCACCTTTTTCATGGCGATGGGGAATGTTCTAGGCTACGCCGTGGGTTCGTACACCCACCTATACAAGGTTTTCCCCTTCTCCAAAACCAAAGCCTGCGACATCTACTGTGCGAATCTGAAAAGTTGCTTCTTCATTTCCGTTACGCTGCTGCTATCTCTGACCACGCTTGTGTTGTCCATGGTGCGTGAAACCGCCGCCGCCAATCTGGATCCGACGGAGGCGGTTAAGGGGATGAAGATGTATGATCTCGGTGTACGCGCCGGTGCACAAGGGCTGATGCTCAACTTCGTTGTTTTGGGTTTAGCAAAATCAGAAACAGAAACCTCCTAAACGACAACGTTTCAATGTCCGACACGGGTTCACCCACCCCGATCGCGGTTAAAAGTGGGTTTTGATGGTTTCTGTTAATTTAACTAACAGACAGAGTTAAACTTGATGATTTTTGGGTCACTTTTGATACTAGGTGCCAAAATCGGCCCGCGGCATTTCGTGGTCGGCTTGGTCCCTGATCGGGCCCCTGGGTCAGGTTCTGGTCAGGTCAGTCCCTTGCCCAGGCCGGCGGTCTGGTCTCTACTTGGGCCGGACCCTAGGTCGGGTTAGTTTGGTGGGGGCCCAATATTAGCCACTTAGGCCGTAGCCAGAAATCATTCTGGCCGGGGCCTAACTCAATCAGCCTCCCACAAACCGACCTTAGCTCGAGTGATGATGTCAGATTCTCATATTGGTTGGGTTGGATGATACGTGGCACCATCTGGCAAAGTCCTGGTGCTCGGAAGTCATTTTTTCACTTCCTCTTTTGCAAACTCAAAACCTTGTGAAAATTAACCTTGCAGAATTTACCTGCCAGATACTTCCGAGCAGAAATACCTTGGGTAATTTTCTTCTTTTTTCTTTAACTTTCTTTAAATTATGTCCGAATCTGAGATCGAGTCATCTGAGGGGGCATCTGAGGTGGTTGATGTGCTGGAGCAGTAGCCAATGTTGGTTTTGTTATCGAATCTATTTTTTTCCTTTTTTTTCTCGGCCTCCTAGGCCCTTTTTTTTACGAGGAACCATCCTCCAAACCATTCTTCCATTAAGTTTACATTGTTTGTCATCTTATCGTTAGTCGCAAAAAATTGATCAGCAATTTTTATTTGTCCAATCACTCGGGTGACCTTGGGGTCGGAGCTTTGTGTTCGGTGAATGAGCTTGGGGCCGGAGCTCTTATAATTTGTAGCTCGGATGAGCTTGGGGCCGAAGCCCCTAGTCAGAGTTCGAGCTCAGCAGATGAGTTTGGGTTGGGCCGGAGCCTTTGGTGGGGCCGGAGCCCCTAGTCAGATTCCGAGCTCGGCTGACGAGCTCGAGTTAGGCCGGAGCACCTCGGTTTGGGCCGGAGCCCTTGGTGGGGCTGGAGCCCCTAGTCAGATTTCCGAGCTCGGCGGATGAGCTCGGGTTGGGTTGGAGCCCTTGGTGGGGCCGGAGCCCCTAGTGAGATTCCGAGCTCGGTGGACGAGCTCGAGTAGGGCCGGAGCCCTTTTCTTGGTCGGTTCGGTGAATGAGCTTGATGTGCTGGGAGAAATGTCCTTGTTTTTTTCGCATTGGCTTGGTAATTGAGCACAACATCTTGGGGAACAAGTCCCTTGATCTTGTATTTTGCCTACTCAGTAGATGAGCTCGGCATATACTTTCTGGTCAGCCTGGTAAATGAGCTCGACACCTCGGTGAGCGATTTCCTTGTTTTTGTCTCTGGTCGGCTCGATGGATGAGCTCGACGTATACTCTATGGTCGGCTCGGCAAATGAGCTCGACACCTCGGGAAGCGATTCCCTTATTTTTGTCTCTAGTCGGCTCGATGGATGAGCTCGACGTGTAGACTCTCTAGTCGGCTCGACAAATGAGCTCAACACCTCGGGGAGCGATTCCCTAATTTTTGTCTTTGGTCGGCTCGATGGATGAGCTCGACACCTCGGGAAGCGATTCCCTTATTTTTTTCTTTGGTCGGCTCGATGGATGAGCTCGACATGTAGACTATCTGGTCAGCTCGGTAAATGAGCTTGACACCTCGGGGAGCAATTCCCTTGTTTTTGTCTCTGGTCGGCTCGATGGATGAGCTTGATGTGTAGACTCTTTGGTCGGGTTGGCAAATGAGCTCGACACCTCGAGGAGTGATTCCCTTATTTTTATCTTTAGTCGGCTCGATGGGTGAGCTCGACGTGTAGACTATCTGGTCGATTCGGCAAATGAGCTCGACACCTCGGGAAACAAGTTCACCTTTTTCTTTCAATTCTTCATCAGCCCCACGAAATCGTTCTGGTAATAGGTTTTGGCTTTGGAGACCAGATGAGACATTCCGGTCTTCACCGTCCTTTGTTATGTTGGTAGTTGTTGAGCTATGTTCTGTCATCGTCCCCCCTCCTTCTAGCGCCAAATGTTGACGTCAGATTTTGTAAAGCACAAAATCTTAGCGAACACAAAGAGATGTCGATCCGGCTTCAAGAAATCGAACCGAATAAAATAAGAAAAAGAATGGCCGAGTGCCTACTCGGGCAAATTTGCTAGGCTTATTCTGGTCAGTCAGTTGTGGCCGGCCAGAACGTTTTTATATAAGAATTGAGAGCAAAAAGCTCTCTAATTACAATGATTTCGGATCTCGAATTCCATCCCTTTGAATGATAATTGAGTCCCTATTTATAGGCTAGACCTGAGATATGAAACTTGGAAAGTAAGAAATAAATCCCCCAATTTTAGGGTACAGATAAGGAAAAATGGATTAAATCCTATCTAAATCAGATATGATTCGATCTTGATTTGTTTCCTTCTTTGAAAACTCTTTCTTGAAATAAACTAACTTTTTTCTGCTCTCCTTATGAAGATTGGTTTCTGGTCTTCCATTTGTATCTCCAGAAATGTATTGAGTAATGACACCTCTAGGTCATGTCGACTACAGTACTTGAACTTAGATCAATGTGAGTCAAACCTAATAGTCATATGGACATGACCATGGACCCGCCTAGTCGGGTTAGGACCCACCGGCTCGGAGCCTAGCCAACTTGTTCTCTGGTCGGGCCGACCCCTGGTCGGGCTGGCCCCTGGTCGGCTCGGTCGTGGTTCGAGTGCGCCCCTGGTCGACTCGATCGTGGTCGGCTCGGTCCCTGATCGGGCCCCTGGGTCAGGTTCTGGTCGGGTCGGTCCCTTGCCCAGGCCGGCGGTCTGGTCTCTACTTGGGCCGGACCCCAGGTCGGGTCGGTTTGGTGGGGGCCCAACAACAACACATCGCCTTTTCCCCCTCACTCGTTTCTTTCCCCAACTCTATTTCTCTGGGACGTCGTTAGATGGCTTTGAATCATTATTTTCTTGCTCCATGACACTCTCATCCATCGAGTCCAACGTGTCATCACGATCACGATCCAAAACAAAGTACGGGATAAGTACTTCGTTAAAAGACGTCCTATTACCTCGTCCTCGCTGTCACTATCACTATCAGTAGTTGTTGGCTCGCGTCGATTTGATCCGTCTTCCATTTCTATAGTATCCAAATAATAGTCTAGATTGATTAATTTACGACAGATATTATAGTTACTAATGTATTGAACAAACAACTCAGGCCAAGGTTATACTATATATATCAAAACAAGATTGGTTCTATAACAAAAAAGTTATAAATAATATGAATTTGATATTAAACTAGATACTTAACTTCTTATGGAACCAACCTCATTACAATTTACAACAGAAAGAATGGTATCTTGTGGTATGAATGGGACACGACGACAAGTCATTAATATCTCCGAAAATTGCAATTTTTGTTTTGTAACTTAGACTTGATCCACTTTTTTACCACCATTTTATTTATTCTAATTTCGACCCTCTAACCATCATATGTTCTTGATTATCATTGGTTTTGTCCGAATGTTAAGCAAGCAATTAGCTTTGCCATTATTTAGCAAGGAATGATGATTGTAGTAGCTAACTGGAAAGTAGACTAATCAGAAGGGAATAAATTAGAAATTTTGGACGCTCGTTTTTTAACGAAAATGTATGTTTTCTAAACCAAAACACTCCCCTCCTCAAGCTATGTTGCAGAATCTCAAATCAATTTATGAATTTCAGTTCGAATCAAGTTTAATCTGAGCCAAAATCAAATAAAATTTTTAATAAGCTGACATGAAAGTAGTCAATCATCGCACTTCATGAGTAAAATTAGTTCTATATTGGGGATTTCTGACCAATAGATGGTTTTCTTTTATGAAAGATCAATAAATTAGTGTTCTAAACTAAAGAACCCTTTAAATTTTGCGATTTTCTCCTAATCAGAACTCAAATCACATTTAAGGTTATATTTTTCCCAAAGCTAATACCATTAAGCTCTTTCATGCTTCAGCAACATACAAAATCACACAACATATAATTGCAAAATATAAGCAAGCAACGTGAACAGAAATATTGATATAGGAGTTTATGCAAAATATTTGGCAATTACATTACAATTAAATGCAAGTAAATTTACCAAACAATTATCTGAATTCATGATAACTCCAAACATACTATCCTACACAATTTCTATTAGTATAAGCATGCCAGCTTTTATTGATTAAATCATATTGGTTGTGTAGCACCCCGGACCAAAAATAAAGCATAATTGAATAATTAAATATTAAAGCCTTAATTGAAATGTTTTATGTGCGTTAATTTTTGATTTGTTTAGTTAATTACGTGCGTTTCAGAACTATGTTTAATACATGTTGTAGATGGAAGAATAATTTATTCGCAAAACATAGAATATTATTTCACCATGAGATTCGTATCGGAAATACGAGAAAATAGAAACGAACTAGAGGTCAATCGGAGACCCGTAGCTCAATTGGCGGAGAAAAGGGTAAAATTTTGATGAACGGTAAAAATAAAAAGAATAATTTAATACAAGGTAACTAAGATATTTTTGGTAATAGTAATTTTCAACGGTAAAAATTAACTTTCCAAAATCTATAAATAGGGGCTCATTCATTTCAAAATTTAACGTTTTTCCGAACGAGCCTAAAGCGACGAAAACACGTAAGTTTCTCTCTTCTCTCTCTCTTTTAAGTTTTTTCGCCGGCCAGAGCTGCCACCGGACCACTGCCGGAGTCACCGGAGCGCCACCGCCGTCGTCGGAGTCGCCGCACCAGCAGGTGGCTGCTGGTGGCTACTGGGCGGCTAGGTGCATGCTGGGGGCGCCGAGTGCGCGCCTGGTGTGCACGCCAGGGATGGTTGCGCGCGCGCGCGGGCGAGCGACGGGAGACGGGCGCGCGCGCGGGCGCCGGGGATCCTGCGCGCGCTGCGCGCGGGCGACGGGGATCCTGTGCGTGCGTCGGGTGCCGTCGTGCACGCCGAGCGCGCACCGTCAAGTATTGTCACACGTCAAACCGAGTCTTTGTGTACATCGAGACATTTTTGGTGAGATGTCGTTGACCGAGGGTCGTGGGCCCGGTCAAAGTCAACCCTTTAACCAAATTTACCAAAATACCCCTCAACCTTAAAATGCTCCGTTTGAGCTCGTTTCAACTCCGATCGAGCTCATTCTTTTTCCGTTGCAACCCAAATCTCGCCCTCTTTAATCTTAGCCTTATAAACTGATCTTTCCCTCTTGTTTCTTCAACCTCAACTTCTCGATTTATCGATCCGTCTCGTCTCTATCGAATGACTCTTCTCCGCGGCTGTCTTTATACATTTAAATATAATTTTTAAGCGTATTTATGATCTAAGAAATATTGTAAAATTATGTAGGCTATCTTTTGGATTGAGAATCAAGATATCAAGTCTTTGGTACTTGCGACTCACGTGGTAACCACCGAACAATGTGGGGGTAAGCTCTAAACCCTAATAACTCTATGTTTTCTGTTTGTGAACTTATGTGTTGAGATAAATGTTGTGATGATATGTTGTGCGTGGGGGTAACTTCTAAACTTTATGTGTTTACTGTTTTCCCTATGTGATATATGAATTGTTGAACTCTACGTGCTGTGTTTATATACTGTGTTTATTTTACAATGGTAATGCTACGAAGGGACTTCGGTCCATATCTGTTCTACGAAGGGACTTCGGTCCATATCTATGCTACGAAGTGACTTCGGTCCATATATGTTCTACGAAGGGACTTCGGTCCATATCTATGCTACGAAGGGACTTCGGTCCATATATGTTCTACGAAGGGACTTCGGTCCATATCTATGCTATGAAGGGACTATGGTCCATATTGTTCTACGAAGGGACTATGGTCCATTTCTATGTTGCGTGTCTCTATGTTATGTGTTGTGTTTAATTGCTGAGTTATTATATCTGTTTAATACGGGATCGGATTAACAATATTAAAACTTTGGATTTTAATTCCACGAGTGTATTCAACGCACTCACCCTCCCACCTGTACTCACACTACAGGAAAGAAGAGACACATGATGCGTAGAGAGAGGGGTGCCCTATCAGCTGTGTCCATCTTCTGGTTTTGTCTTTTAAAGATATGTTGTTCGTTTGTAAAAGAAAACTGTATTTCTCCATCTTTGTAAAAGATCCTGATGTTTTTCCGCTGCGTATGGTTTCAAACATTCTTTTATCGGTTGTATCTGATGTTTTAAGTGTACCGCTTCTTATCCTCTCCTGTTTCTTTCTATTTTATATCATGTACGCCTTTTTCCCCTTTCTCTCTTAACGCCCAAAAAATGAAATACTCTGATATTTTGACCAAAAAATTTTGGGGCGTTACAGGTTGGTCCCCTAAATGCTACGCAGATAAAATATATTAAGTACAATATTCAATGCACTACGTACTAACTGGCTATATCTCACACATTGCAACATTGATTACTTTACAAGACATTTCATGGGTCCTGGATTTAGGTTTTTAATGTGACAATATGGCGGTATGTTCGTATATAATATAAAGTAGGACCTCAAAACCCTTGACACAATCAAATTTAATATCTGAAGCACATATATATCTCAATAGATATTATGTGCTCCATATTTAAAAACCCCAAACACAGTCAAGTTTAATATCTGAAGCACATATCTCAGTATATATTATGTGATCCATATTTTAAATTTGATGTGACTGTACACAAATTCAATCCAACTAGTTTGATCAACTTCCATGCCATCATCACTTTCACCTTTTATATTTATTTTTATTTTGAGGAACAAAAATCATGAATAATAAAGTATGTACATTGGAGAAGAAACTAAAATATTGAAGGCAAAAGAAAATATATAAAATAAAATTACGAAGAACAAAAACCTACAAAATGAAATATATACAATAATATAGTATAAAGCACCTGAGATTAAAAAAAATGCATTTTTTCCCATCACAATTTTCCCTCTCAAAATTTCCACCTTTGCTTCCTCGGTTTTGGCTTCGATTATTTTGCAATTTTGCTTCGTTTTTGATACCAATCGGGCTCTATTCCAGTTCGCCGAGACAGCAGGTTTGTGTTTAACTTGGTTGTGGTTTTTAACCGTTGTATCCTGGGAAACGGACGTCCATAGAATACTCAAGCACCGAGAGAGTCAGACGAATCTGTTTTAAGGAAACCGTGCGTGCACGGGCCTCGGTCTTACATTTTTCCAGATTCCAGTACCAAGTGTTGCCGAAGGTGTTGCCCAACATTTCCGACAACATTTTCCAGATTTCACCCAACAGTCTTAAAACAGATACTTTTTCTTTCTGGAAATTGCGACCAATCTTCTTGCCCCTGCTCCGGTTCCCCCTACTGGTGCTAACCCTGCTGGACCTACTGCCCCTCCAAACGGACCTCCTGCTCCGGTCAATCTCCCGATCAATCACCTTGATAAGCCGGAGAAATTCAATGGTTTGAACTTCAAGTGTTGGCAATCTAAGATGCTGTTTTATTTGACAACGTTGAACCTTGCTAGGTTCTTGACGGAAGATGCTCCGGTTCTTGGTGATAATGCGGATGCACAAGCTGTTAATGCTTTGGATGCATGGAATCACGCCGACTTCTTGTGTCGAAATTACGTGATGAACAGCCTAGCCGATGGACTGTACAACGTGTATAGTACGTTGAAAACGGCTAAGGAACTGTGGGAATCTTTGGAAAAGAAGTATAAGTCCGAAGATGCCGGTGCCAAGAAATTTATAGTTGGCCGGTTTCTTGACTTTAAGATGGTCGATTCTAAGACCGTGATAAGTCAAGTGCAAGAGTTGCAAGTTATATTGCATGAGATCCATTCCGAGGGGATGACGTCAAGTGAAACCTTCCAAGTGGTTGCAATAATCGAGAAGTTGCCACCGGGTTGGAAAGACTTCAAGAACTACTTGAAGCATAAACGTAAAGAAATGAATGTTGAAGAGTTGATCGTGCGTCTTCGTATTGAAGAAGATAATCGTGTCTCTGAAAAAAGGTTGATCAACCCGGATGTGGCGAAGGCTAATGTGGTCGAGCATGGCTCGAGAAAGAAGAAGAATTCCGGTCATGACAGCAAAGGGATGCTAGGGCCGAAGAAAGAGAATTTCAAGAGGAAGTTTTCTGGCAATTGTTTCAATTGTGACAAGCCGGGTCACAAGGCGGCTGAATGTCGAAAGCCGAAGAAGAAAAAAGAATCCAACATGGTTGATAACATCACCAAAGATGTTGATGACATACACTTAGCTGATGTCATTTCTGAAGTTAACTTAGTGAACTCCAATCCGCTTGAGTGGTGGATTGATACTGGAGCTACTTGTCATGTTTGCTCCAGCAAGGAGTTGTTCAGCAAGCTTGAGAAATTTGGGTCCGAAGAGAAGCTGTATATGGGAAATTCGGCCACGTCTGATGTGAAAGGCAAAGGAAATGTGGTGTTGAAGATGACATCTGGGAAGGAGTTGACGCTTCACAATGTCTTGTATGTGCCGGAAGTTCGCAAGAATTTGGTGTCCGGTTCGCTTCTGATCAAGCACGGTTTTCGTATTGTTTTTGAGTCTGATAAGGTCATTTTGACCAAGAATGGAATGTTGGTAGGGAAGGGTTATATTGTTGATGGGCTGTTTAAGCTCAATGTAATGGTTGTTAAACCAAAAACTGTTATGAATAAAATTGGTACCTCTTCCGCTTATATGCTTGAGTCTTCGTTTATTTGGCACGGTAGACTTGGACATGTCAATTATGATAGCCTGCGCAGGTTAATGAATTTGAAAAGCATACCTACATTCCAAATCGACTCTAAACTTAAGTGCGAAACTTGTGTTGAAGCGAAATTAACTAGATCATCGTTTCATACTATTGAAAGAAATAGTGAACCACTAAGTTTAATTCACTCGGACGTGTGTGACTTAAAATCGGTGCAAACACGTGGTGGAAATAAATATTTCATCACCTTTGTAGATGATTGCACTAAATTTTGTTATGTCTATCTTCTAAAAAGTAAAGATGAGGCAATAGAGAAGTTTATTCTCTACAAAAATGAGGTGGAAAATCAACTAAGTACAAAAGTTAAAGTGCTTCGAAGTGATAGAGGTGGTGAATATGTATCACCTTTTGCCGACTTCTGTGCCCAGCACGGAATTAGGCATGAGACTTCAGCACCTTATTCACCTCAACAAAATGGTGTTGCAGAGCGTAAAAATCGAACTCTCAAAGAGATGATGAACGCCATGCTGCTAAGTTCGGGTTTATCTCCGAACATATGGGGGAAGCTGTGTTGTCAGCTAATTACCTTTTAAATAAAGTACCCCGAAAGAAGTTAGACAAAAGTCCATACGAATTGTGGCATGGAAGGGCACCTTCCTATAAATACTTAAGGGTGTGGGGGTGTCTTGCAAAGGTAGCCGTACATCTTCCCAAACAAGTCAAAATCGGTCCTAAAACTGTTGACTGTGTATTTATTGGGTATGCACACAACAGTAGCGCATATCGGTTTCTTGTGCATGAGTCTCAACTAGATGACATACATAAGAACACGATAATCGAATCACGAAATACTTCGTTTTTCGAACACATCTTTCCACACAAAACGAAAATGGATGATGTATCCATTAGTAGGGATGTGGAACCGATGGGGAAAGAACCAAGTGAAGATAACGAGGTTGAGCTAAGACGTAATAAAAGGGCGAGAGTTGAAAAATCATTTGGTGATGATTTCCTTACCTACATGCTTGAAAGTGAACCTCAAAGTTACTCAGAGGCTGTGAGTTCCTCTGAATGACCTCTTTGGAAAGAGACAATTAAAAGTGAAGTTGATTCAATCCTGCAAAATCACACTTGGGAATTAGTGGATCTTCCTCCGGGGAGTAAACCACTAGGATACAAGTGGATCTTCAAAAGGAAAATGAAGGCAGATGGTACTATCGATAAGTACAAGCCAAGACTTGTGATAAAAGGTTTTAGACAAAAACAAGGCCTTGACTACTTTGATACATATTCTCCTGTGACGAGAATAATATCCATTAGAATGGTGTTAGCCATCGCAACTTTAAGGAATCTTGAAGTGCATCAAATGGATGTCAAGACTGCGTTCTTGAATGGAGATCTCGAAGAAGAGATTTATATGGAACAACCTGAAGGTTTCATAGCTCCTGGAAATGAAAATAAAGTGTGCAAGTTAGTAAAGTCTTTGTATGGCTTGAAACAAGCACCAAAACAATGGCATCAAAAATTTGATAATGCCATGTTGAGTAGTGGATTTAAAATCAATGAATGCGATAAGTGTGTTTATGTGAAGAACACCGAAATTGGCTATGTCATTCTATGTCTTTACGTAGATGACATGCTCATCGTTGGAAGCAACGATAAGATGATCAAGTCCACTAAAGATATGTTGAATGCGAAATTTGACATGAAAGATATGGGTTTGGCCGACGTGATCCTTGGAATTAAAATCCATAGATCGCCTGAGGGACTTGTGTTAAGTCAAACACATTATGTTGAAAAAATTCTTGAGAAATTTAACAAGGATGATTCCACATATGCCAGGACCCCGATAGATCCTAGCCAACATTTATCGAAAAATCGAGGAGACGGTGTGTCTCAAGTTGAATACTCTCGAATAATTGGAAGTCTGATGTACTTGATGAGTTGTACACGACCTGACATTGCTTACGCTGTCAGCAGACTTAGTAGATATACGAGCAATCCGGGTGCTGAGCACTGGAAAGCTATTGTGAGAGTACTAAGGTACTTAAGGTACACTCGTGAGTATGGCCTGCACTATTCCAATTATCCATCTGTAGTTGAAGGATACAGTGATGCGAACTGGATATCGGATGTGAAGGACTCTAAGTCCACTAGTGGGTATGTGTTCACACTAGGAGGTGCAGCCGTTTCGTGGAAATCTTCTAAACAAACGGTAATTGCTAGATCCACTATGGAATCTGAGTTTATAGCTCTAGATAAGTGTGGAGAAGAAGCGGAATGGCTTCGTCACTTTGTAGAAGATATTCCAATGTGGCCTAAACATGTGCCCGCAATTAGTATACATTGCGATAGCCAATCGGCTATTGGGAGAGCACAAAGCCACATGTATAATGGTAAGTCTAGACACATTCGTCGAAGACATAATACCATTAGACAACTACTCTCTACTGGAGTCATCTCGATTGATTACGTAAAATCGAAAGACAACTTGGCAGATCCGTTAACCAAAGGGTTAAATAGAGAGTTGGTTGCAAGTTCGTCGAGAGGGATGGGGCTAAAGCCTAATGATAAATGAGTTGAGACAAAGGAAAACCCAACCTAGTTGACTGGAGATCCCAAGATCTAGGTTCAAAGGGACAACCTACTTGTTAAAACTCGAACGATCACTATGGGGGATATTTTTAATATATCTCAAAACCCATCCTGAATTGAGAGACAGTGATTTAGTGGGTTTAGGGTAAGCTTAAAGCTTTTAATGATTCTGTCGTGAAGGAAGAATCACCTATGTGAGAAAGAAGTGGGGCTGCTTCAAAGGGAATCGTTGGAAGGCTCGATTCTTAGCAATTCTCGCAGAACCAGGACGTTGTTCATGGCCAAAAACGAACATAACCATGAGAACTGGATAGTGTTAGGGAAAGTCTTGTGTGAGGCGCATCATCGTTTACACCAATGGCAGATTAGTTCAAGGACATTGCGTCTACTAATTAGCTAGTAAAGTAAATGTGTTTTCACAAGGGAAGGTTCAAAGGGTAACCTACCTATCCTATGCAAGACTCGACTATTGATTGGTATTTTTTCCATCTCTGTGTCAATTTTCATTCATGTGGGGGATTGTTGGAAATTATATGAAATTCCAGCATGTTTGGCCCGACTTTGGGCATTAATTGCGAGCGGGTCTCATACCCGATTGTGGAAATGTAATTGGAATGTGTTCTCCTCCATGAAAGGTTCGTGGCGATATGTGGTATGCCCAAATCGGACATTGGGTGAATGAGAAATTGAGTCTCAAAGTCGCATGATTGAATCCTAGTTTATGGAGAAAGATTGGTTGTCCCACATCGGAAAACCAAGCATGATTTCTCCATTATATAATGAATTTCCCTTTTGTAAGGGATAAGAAGTATTGGCTAGGAGGCTCTCTCTACGCGCGCGCGCGGGGGTGCAAATCAAATTCCGATTGAACTTCGGACCATGCGACTCGTGTGCACGCACGACCTGCGTACACGAATGTCGGACCGAGGGGCTGCAGGCCCGGGTTCGTCCTTTTTGCCACATGTAACCGCCATGACCTTCCAAATTCTTGTAACCTCCAAGGCTTTCCACATTCATAACCTCCAAGCCATGATGGTGTGCACTAATAGCAACTTTTGGCATGGGCTTGAGGAGGGCCTATAAATAGTCTTGCTCCACATGAGGAAAGACACACCTTCAAATACTTTTGCTCTCGAAATTTCCACCTTTGCTTCCTCTGTTTTGGCTTCGATTATTCTGCAATTTTGCTTCGTTTTTGATACCAATCGGGCTCTATTCCAGTTCGCCGAGACAATAGGTTTGTGCTTAACTTGGCTGTGGTTTTTAACCGTTGTATCCTGGGAAACGGACGTCCATAGAGTACTCAAGCACCGAGAGAGTCGGACGAATCTGTTTTAAGGAAACCGTGCGTGCACGGGCCTCAATCTTACGTTTTTCCAGATTTCACTACCAAGTGTTGCCAAAGGTGTTGCCTAACATTTCCGACAACATTTTCCAGATTTCACCCAACAGATACCATTGAAGGTGCTCTGATGGAGTCAAACAGTACTTCGTCGTTGTGTGTGCTCTTTACGCATTGGAGGGGGACGTGAGATTGTGTTGAAAGATTGAAATTTCTTTAAAGGAAACCCTTTATTTAGTATACAAAATCTGAGAGTGTTTAATGATGATTAGACGTCTGGTGTAACTTTTCACAGAAAAATGCAGGCCAAGTTGGTCATGACATGGAATTGTGAAAAGAATGTTATTTTATAACATCCTCTCATCTCTCATGAAATCTCATCTAGGGCTATCTACATTAATATTTTACGAAATGTTATTAACTAAAACATTTCTATGTTGATTATTGTGGCAATATTTTAAAATGTTTTTAAGTGTGTTTTAAGTATTTTATATTAAAAGCATCCAAATTCATGTTTTTAAAAGTATTAATAATAAAAACATATTTTAATTAATTGATGCAAGAGTGTTTTAAGGTGTGTTATTGGGGTGTTTTTTGTGTGTTCTTTATAAGAAACACCAGAAAAACATTAAGTGTGTGAGAGGGAAGAGAGAGAAGAGAGAAAATATATCATTCTTTTGAAGTTAATTGATTTAAATATGTGTTCTTAAAATAAGATATTTTTAAATTGTGTAGGTGGCATGTGAGACCCATAACAATTAGTATTATTAACATCCAAATTCATAAAAGTTTTAACAATTAAAAATGGTTAATAACATTGTGCAAAAATATTAATGTAATTACTCTAAGATATAATAAAATATTATCACGGTTCTTCAAACATGATTTGACGTTGACAACTCATTCGCAATTATTTATTTAGATTTACAAATCACAATTAATTAAGCTGATTAAATTGTGGTGTGAGTTAAATGCAATAGAACACAAAATAAAATATCAATTAGAATATGAAATCTCAATTACTAAAAGTTAACAGCTAAATTAATTTTTTTTAAATAAAAATTGTTTTATTATAGGATAGTATAAATATTTGAATTAGTCAATATTAGTGGTACATTTGGTAGGTAGATAAATATAGTTTCACAACTTTCCTTAAATTTAATGGTGTTTCGTTATCAGAAAACATCTTGTGGTGTTTAAAGGCCGGGCAAGATAAGCCCAAGCCTTTCAAGCCCAATAGTAAATCCAATTTCGTGGTCCTTTTGAGTTTTGAGGATTGTTTTGAAGTAATTAATATAAGACATTTCCTATTCATCCATTCAAATAATTTTAGATTCTCTTGATGAAATTTTTAGCTTTATCTGATATACTTTTTAGATAGGTTTAAGATGTTATTAAAAATTACTAGTATAGGTCTCGTGCAAATTTTACTATTTTAATATTTATATATGAAAATTTTGAATATAAAAATAATAAATTATTGAGAGTACATTTAATTTATTTTTTTTACCCAGGTGATGCATGTTCATTAATTTTAAATATTTCGAATTTGATGTGAAAATGTTAATTTACGAAAAAAAACTTAAGTTCTTAAGAATATTTAAGTCTCATTTGACACTCGTGTGATGAAGGAACATATAAACTTCTAGTGTTGTAATTTTTTGATATAAAAATGTTGAAAATGAGAAACAATAAATTTCTTCAAAGTTATTCAATTTTAATAGAATGCCATATAATTTATGAATTTTAAATTTTTCATAAATTTATATATCATATGTTGTTTAACTACTTTATTAATTGTATTTGTCATAATTGATCTATAAAAATGTATTCAGTCATATGTTTAATAACATATTCATAATGAATGTAAAATTGTATATTGAATAAGTAATTTAATTTACCTAATTAATTTAGATTAATGGAAATGTAATTTTGATTTGCTTAGAATAAATATTCTCCTAAAATCATGAAAAAGTCTTTCAATTAGATTTGGTCAATCACCACAATAAAAAAATGAAGGATAAATTTCATAACAACACTCAATTTATAGATTAGTTCTCAATTCTAAACCCAATTTTTTAAGTTTCTCAATAAGGGGTTCAATTTAATTTTTTTTTCTCAATTAAAGGCTTGCAATTTAGATTTAATTAGTTCTCAATTCAGGACAAAATTCAATTTTTTTCTTTTTTATTTTATTAATATTCATGGATTGATTAATATTTTAATATGTATTTATATTTAAAATAAATTATAACAAGTTACTGTATTTTTGAAACGATTTTCATCCGACTTGTATTAAAAAATATATATATATATATATATATATAATTAATTCAATTCATAAAATTAAGATTCTTTTTATTTTCTTAATTTTATGAATAAAAGTACAAAATACCCAATTTTAATATTAATCAATTTTATATAAATTATATTTTATGAATTGAATTAATTATATTTTTATTTTTTTTGTTTCTTTTTTTATATAAATTAATACGAGTCGGATGAAGATCGTTCCAAAATTACAATAACTTGTCTTAATTTATCTAAAACATAAATACATATTAAAATATAAATAAATTTATAAATATAATTAAAATAAAAAATAAAAAGAAAATAAAATTTTGTCTTGAATTGAGAACTCAATCTAAATTTCAAGCCTTAAATTGAGAAAAAATATAAAAGTTAAATTGAGCCCCTCATTGACAAACTTTAAAAATTGAGTTTAAAATTGAGAAATAAACTATAAATTGGGTCTTGTTGTGAAATTTATTTAAAAATTAAATGAAAATATGTTTCCAAATTTAAATTTCTCAATATACTTGAATTACTTCTTTTTGTCAATTTTATTTAATAATTAAAAAACCAAAATAGAATGTTGAAACTGTCTTATGGCGGGATTTTACTATTTTGGAAAAACATTATGTGATAATTTTGTTATTATATATATACAATATATATATATATATTAATTTTAATAATTCTTACATTCTTCGGAAATTTCAGGTTTTTTTGATTGTTTTAGGTAATTTGTAAATTTTATTAAATAATTTTTAAAAACATTATATGTATTTGAAAACTTTTTATATTATTTTTTTACTTATTTAATAATTTTTATAATTTATGCGTTCATTAAGCATCTGACAAGGAGATCATCTATATCCTAGTCTGTGCAATCTTTTCAAATATTATGCCCAATGGTATTCTTCATCCCTTTCAAGCAGAGACGGAGCTAGGGGGGCTAGCGGCGGCGGCCGCCCCCCTCAAATTTTCTGACCGAACTACGTATATATATGTATATAATATAATTGTAGCTAAAAATATGGATTTCACCCCCTCGTTACCAAATCCTGGCTCCGTCCCTGCTTTCAAGAGAATCAACCTTAAAATACCAAAAGAAAGACATGTTTATATGCATCTTCATCTTCAATGCTTTCAAAAAAAAAAAACTAATGCACCTCTCTTGTGTTTAACACTTAAATGCATATAACATTTATAAAAATATTACAAATGTCAGTGTTTTTCTTTTAAAAAATTAAATAGTAATTAAAAGAAATAAAAAATTCAAATAGATCATTCTGCATGCAGCAGTCGGTGGGGCGTTGGGTTGGAATTTTTCCAGCCTGCCACGTCCCACCCTACCAAATGGTGGGTTACAAATCAGCCCACCCCCGCCGAACCATCTTGACAATTAATAATTGGTTCTTTGATTGGTGGAAAATATTTGGCACCATGGTAGAAATTCTACCAAAGAATTTTAGAAATCTCATGGAAGAATGAACACTTGTTTCTCCTTTTGTCCAGAAAAATTCTATTAAGGGACAAACCCCTTGTCAGTTTTTTTTGGAATCAAGCATTCCATGGATATGGAAGTGGGCACAAAAATTCGGTTATACTAAAGATGGTACTCCTTACTTTGGAGAATTGGTTATACCAAGATGTGGGATAAAATGTCTAGAATAGACCAAAGTACTGGAGAATTATATTCTCAGTCAACAATAGATGATCTTAATGAAAAGATCAAGCTTTATAAGCTGTAAAAACAAGATAAGAACAAAGAAGAAGATGATTCAATTAATCCCTTCAAAAGAATTTCTCAGAAATACTCTAGGACTTTTTCAAAACAAAAAATGATTGAATTATATATTGAGGAAATGAAAAGTATTGGGATATTTCAGTAGTTATCTTGATAAGACAAAACACAATAACACAATAAGAGAAGAACAGTTTGCTTAAGGTTTTGATACATAGTTTCCACATTACATGATCACAAGCTTAACGATACTGAAGGAAAGATCATGTAATGGTTTTCCAAGATACAAGGAAAACCAACCTTAGAAGAAGTAAGTACACTTCTAAGGATCAGCATGTTGTAGGGAACAGCAAGCTAGAAGAAGTATCCTTAGTAAGAAGGAGACAGGATACTGAAAGAAGTAGTCAGCAGGTTGCAAGAAAGCTGTTCTGATAGAAGAACTCAGAAAGCAAATTACTGCTGCAAGAAACCAACAGGAGCTGCAAGAACTCATACTTGCAGCAAAGACTGTTGAGGTTACAGGACCAGCCGAGGAGACAGGGTCCTTGCTGAAGACCTCAGGCAAGACTGTTATTCAGACAACACTCTCTGAGGATTAGAAGATCTCTGAAGGGGCGGCTGTTGAGATAGTACCCTTAGAGGATGTTCAAAGAGAAGCAGAGTTAAGCTGAGGTAACCACTAATCAGCTAGAGACACCTCATGAGGAGGTTGATGTTGGTGCTATTGCTAGATCAAAAGAACCTATCCAGGTTACAGCAACAAAAGTTACTAAGGAAGCTGCGTATGAAAGGACGATAAGTAGTTGCTGCAAGAAAGCAGTTGCAGCATTGCAGCAAAGTAAGAAAGAACGGCCTGCAGCATCACTGCAAGAAAAAGTTACAGCATACTGCAAGAAAAGATACAACGGTACTGTACGAAGACACTGTAAGAAGGTCTAAGTTACAACAGTACGGTAAAGGATAAACAGCTGCAAGAAGACCTAGGATACAGCGCGAAGCTTTCTACTAAAACGGTCAACTGAAGAAGTATCCAAGCAAGAATAAATAGAGCCGTTCCAGAGAAGATCAAAGTTGCAGATACGGAGCCAATGACGAGACGCCACGTGGACTGATGCACTGCGAAAAGCTGCAAGCCACAACAATCGTATTAAATGCTACACAGAGAAAAAGTCAAGAAGCATTTAATGCGGTCACAGAGGAAATCTTGAGAAATCGTAGTTCACACTCAATATAGGGAAATGTCCTTCTTCAACGGATACTTTCCCCCAACGGATATACTCTCAAGATGTATAAATAGAAGGTATGGCTGATTGAAGAATTAGCTGGACAAAGTTGAGGGGAAACTCACATATCATCCAAAGCTTTTAAGCTTTCACATGTTCAGCCACTCAACCTTCTAGGAGCAGTCTACAACAACAAAGGAGCTACCCAAGATCAAGACTGCTTCTCACCAGTTGAAGATTTATTTTCTTTTTAACCTTGTTTCTGTGTGCGTAGGTTGTTTTAGGCGTCGAACAGTTGATAGGAGAAATCCTTGCTGTTTGTATTAGTTGTCTAAGTGTTAGGCAACTTCCCTGTGTGGGAGTGTGAAACCCTGTGTGGGTTAGCCTTTAGAGTTCGCAGGAGTTGTGTGGACACTGGACTCTAGTAGGTGGTTAACTTTGTAAGTTGATAGATTGTTAGGAATGTCCTGTAAATCAATCTTGCTTAACGAAGTTCCTGCTCTTGGTAGTAGTAGAGTGGACATAGAAGGGTTACACCACCTTCAAACCACTATAAGCCATAAGTGTTTTATCACTTTCTTATCTGCGTTTTATCTTCTACATTTATCTTTGTCATAAGCATAAAACGTTTTGAAAATGATCATATTTGAGAAAACCAGTCTTGTGTCTTAAAACCTTTATTTTTCCGTTGTGTATAAATCTCTAGGTTACAGCGTGCAGCACTACATCCTAGTGCTGTAAGCAGTAACTGACTGGCTCTGCAAGTTCAAGTAACTTGCAGAACAGTAAAGTTTTAATAGATTTTCAAAATCGACCAAGGTTCATTCATCCCCCCTCTGAACCTCGGACACCTCTTGGGACCCAACAAAAAATGATCTTTTCAAAAACCTTGAAAGCTCAGGTTCAAAATCTGACACATCAATGATTTTTTGTTCCAGTATCAGGGAAGATACAGAGAACATATTTTCTGATCAAGAACATGATGCTCAAAATCCAGAAGATAATTCTACAAATCTCAGCGTCTCCTTCGATATTTTGAATGAATCTCTAATAAAGAAATTCAAGGATTAAGTATGATAATTTATTGGATAAAAACAAATTATCCATCTTTATTATGGAATCCATATTATAATCCTATCATAAAAGGAGGAAGTGGAAACATGGTTAGAGTTTTCACAATCAAGGAAAAAATTGAAATTATCCAAAAAAGGATAAAGGAAGTAAAAGATCTGATTATAGAAGACCCAGATTATAGATCAGATCAAAATAATACAAATCTGATTCAACTATACAAACTTCGAGATACATTAAAGAAACTAGAGACTCAAAGCTCTATCCTTGCTGCAAAAAGAAGAAAAGTGAAGAATTATTGAAGAAATGACAAACAAGATGGGACATCACTTTTGACTCTTGAGGCAAAAGGTCAATTATTGATCTCATTTGTAATAGATAGTGGACAATAAGTCCAAATATTTGCTTTTAAAACAATATGTAATAGTTTAATTTTATTTTCTATATATAGGCTTGGATTTTCATTTCAGAGGCACGCTGGAGTAAAGACTCGCCTCTCTCTTCTCCCTCCACACTCTCAACCCCCATTGTAAAAACCTCTTTTCTGTGTGTTTAATATAAATATTGTTCTTGGTGATCTCCTAAGCTTGTAGGTATTTAAATTTCTGTATTTTTATTTTTAATTTTATTTTACCTACAGGCTTACAATGGTAGGCTAAATCAATATGTGTTAGATCATAGCTACTAGAACTTGAACATGATTTCTTAAAAATAATAAAGAAGAACCATAAAAATTTATGAAAGGTTAAAACACTCAGGTTTGAGTTTTATGACCAAAATGATTATAAATTCCTAATGTTCACCCTTTTGCCGTTTTATCAGAAAGGCATTTCTGGGTTGAAGGGGAATCTAAAGTCATTAAGGTTTTATATCTTAGTAAAATCCTCACAGTTGCATAATTTCTATGCATCCTTAAATTTCTATGCATCCTAGGTTTGAAATGGCTACAGTTGCATAATTTGTTTATGCAGGATTCCGTGGCAGTGATGGTGGTGGTGGTCGGCGCAGGTGGCGCCGGCGGGTCGTAGAGGGGCGGCGCCACCGTTGTTGGAAGCTGTTGCTGCTGCTGGGCGGGTGTCGGGAGCCGCGCGCTCACGTCAATGAGTGTCGGGAGCCGGGTGCACGCGCGCTGTCGGACGCCGAGTGTGTGCGCGTGCGCGGGTGAGTGACGGGAGATGGGGGGCGCGGTGTGCGCGCCGGGTAGACGCCGAGGGGCGCCGGGCACGTCGTGTGCGTACCAGCGAGCGTGTGTGTGTGCGTCAGTCCGAGTCATGTGTGTGCATGGTGTCATCGGTGACATGATGTCGTTGGCCGGGAGTCGGGGTCCCGATCAAAGTCAACTCTTTCCTAAAAATTACGGAAACACCCCTACACCTTAAAATGCTCCGTTTAAGCTCGTTTCTCATCCGTTTTAGCTCATTCTTTCTCCTATCGAACCCTTATCGCTCCCTCAACATCTTATGATCAAGTTTCAAGCCTTTGTTTCATTTTCTTTCCTTCCACGCTTCTTCTTTGAGAGAGTTCTGTTAAAGTATACGTAATTAACATAATACGAGATCTAAGAAAACCCTCGTTTACATGTGTAGGCTATCGAGTTTAGGAAAGATCTTAAAGCTTAGCATTCAACGTATCACGAGGGTTAACCACCGAACAAGGTGGGAGTAACTTCTAAACTCTAACCCTTATGTTTCCATTAATAAATGCTTGTATGACTATTACATGTTATGTGAACTTGTGCTTATGAAATGAATCTTAATCATTATGCTATGTGAATCTAAGATTTAAGAAAACAATTCTTTAATGTTATGAAAGGTTGAATTTCATGTGTCTTACTTACGTGCTATGGATTTTATGAATAAACATGCATGTCATAACTATGCTACGAAGGGACTACGGTCCAATACTATACTACGAAGGGACTACGGTCCAAGAATATGCTACGGAGGGACCAATGGTCCGTAATGAAATATGTTAACGGGATAAAAACCGTTTATAGGGTAAGACGGGCTGCTCCCGCACCTATCTATAGCTACATGTCTTTATGTTATGTGTTATGCATTCTACGCACTGTCTTTAATTGTTATATTTGTAAATGTTCAAAAGGCTTTAATTGTTAAATAACGGTTAAAACATGGAAATTATTCCCACGAGTGTATTCAACGCACTCACCCCCACGTGTATTCACGCTACAGGAAATAATGAAAGTGGAGAAGCGTAGCGAGAGGGCTGAGTGCCATATCAACTGTCTTTTTTCCCTTTTGTTCTTTCTGGATTTGTCCTTTAAACAAAGTTGACCGTTTGTAAAAGTTTAACTGTTCTTCTATGTTATGGATCCTGTATGATGTTCCGCTGCTATATTTAAATGTTTTATTTCGGCTAGAGGCCGATGATTTGTATATGTAAAGGTTTTCTCTTTTCAAACGATGCTTCGTATCTTTAACTGTTTCCAAGGTTTCTGTTTTAAATGTGCGTCTCTTTCCCTTTCTTCTTGCACGCCCACAAAGAAAACTTTGATATTTTAAGTACGAAAACGGGGTGTGACAATATTCTTGACTTTTTCTTTAATAATCCTAACAGTCTTGATATGTTCATCAACCCAAGGAGAAGGATTCTTTTTAAGTCTATCATATAAAATAGCAGATACTTTTGAAATATTTTCAATAAAAGAGAAAACATAATTTAAGCTTGCAAGAAATCTTTGTAATTGAGTTTTATTAGTAATTATATATGGAAAATAATCAAATCTCTATGATTATCTGATTAAAGATCATTATTAAAAGATATTTAATTAGATATAATAATGTTAAAAATTGTTTTATAATGAAATAGTTATTTTACATAACCACAAAACCTAACCAGAACCCCACCCTAATAGCCCCCTTCCATCGGTACCACCCCCACCCCTACACATGGCATGGGGCGTGAGGTGTGGGTGAGGGTACAATCCTCATCCCTGTCTCCGTTAGTGCAGGGGGTCGGGAAAAAGTTTCCCCAATTCCTCGGCCCATGGGGATCCCATCCTCTACGTCGAGTTTTTGATTTTATATTTTCTTTTATGAATGAAAAAGATATTTTAAAAGTTCATAAAAGTCCATTTACAATACCTAAAAAAATTCCATAAAATTACATAAAACAAAATAATTGAGATGTCATCAAAATGTATAAAAATTACTTATAATTCGAATAAATGGTGAAAATATAATCCAACCACGGTACATATTTGCCAATCTAATTAAAAACACAACCTTTTGATGAATTTTCACCATTCTTCTATAAAAATAATTTTTTCATAATTATTTAATTAAATAAAAGATTATATATATATATATATAAATCTCCATGCATGAAGACAGGTGGTATATGATAGTTAATTTCAAAAATTGAGGTCGATCCCTGAAGAACAAGAAATCCCATCCACTACCAAACCTACCCACTAGGCAACCCCTACCCCTTCAACATGCTTGCCTCCCCTTCTCCCAATCCCTATGTAGTGTTTTCTTTCTTTTTCTTAGTTTTCGTTTTCAACTTGCCATTTTTATATTTAATATAAATATATTTTGCATGTAATTTATAAATATATTAATATGCATTCATATATATATTGGTTTTATAAATTAAGTTTTATCATAAATTAAGCAATTGAAGGAAAGATATATGTATATATTGTAAAATATCGATTGTGGATTGACCCGCGTGTCTTATGTAATTAGGAGATATTTAAGTGGAAATCGTGTTTTGCATGGTAGAAAATAGGGTTCTTAATTTCATGGAGAGGAATTGTGGCATATTAAATAGGGAAAATGAAGTTTTGACTAAGATCTATGTTTTTTTGGTAGATCTCAATCACTTTGGACAGTTTTTCACCGATATAGCAATAATTTCGAAGAACGGGATACAAAGGGTAGCAAATTTGAAGCATGAACAAATTTGGAGGCCAAATTTATATTTTCCCACAAAATATTATGTGAAATAATGTCGTTCCGATTAGTTGGAATTATGTTCAAACATATAAACAAACCGACATGGTGTGTAATTTGGTTATTTTTCAAAATATGTTGGCTCGGTTTATTGTAAAAATGTATTGATGATTTAAATTGTAATATAGTAAGTCTTTTAAAACCATGTTTGTTTTTTCTTTGTTAAATATATAAGTCAAGTTACAGTTAAATATATAACCATGATTTCTTGCTACCTCATTAGGGTTGGGAAAAGTATCAAATATATCAAAATACTGCACTTACCCTATACTGAGAAATACCAAAAATATCGAAATTTTAGTAAACTAAATTTTTCAGTATGATATGATACCTTATCGATTTTAAATATGGTATCACTATAATAATTTAATTTTTTCGATATACACTGAAATACTGAAAATATTAATATTAAATAAATAAAATATATATCTCGAATTAAAACATTATAATTTTAGTATTCCCTATATCGATATAATGTTATTTTCAACATACTGGAAAATTTCAGCATACCAAAATTAAATAAATATATATTTCTTCTTTCAGGAGTAGGTCTCTTGTGCAACTGGTACATGGATCCTCGGGTCGGGTGGGGTCAGATCTGTGCACTTTCCTTTTTTTTTTTTTTTTTTTTTGTGTCCTGACCTTTATATTATGTTAGTCATGACTTTATGTCATATTAATTATACATTTATGTCCAGATTTCATAACCTTAATGCAATACTTTAATTTTAAAAAAAAATTCGCTGACATTTATACTATGTTAGTCATACCTTTATATACAAATATCATACCTCTATGTAATACTTTAACTCCAAAAAAAAAAAACCCTAATTTCGACAAAAGTTGTACATGCTTATTTTTATGTGATATTACTCATACATTTATGTTATATTATTTATACTTTTATATCAAATATAAACATACATTTATGTAATATATAAAAGTACATCTAACATAACTAAAATGTATGACTAATATAACTAAAATGTATGAAAGGTATTAATAGTTGTCTGAAAATATGTTAAGGTACATGTAAAAATCTAAAAGGTGTATTTAACATGACGTAAAGGTATATTTAACACTACATAAAGGTATACTTAACACTACATAAAGGTATGACACCTTCGATTGAATTTCAATTTGTGCGCTACCTTGTGACGCATGCAGGCACGTGCGGGGCGAGTGCACAGTTTCAGATTTGTGCAACAGGTGCACAAATTTTTTTTGTCTCCTTTCAATAGCTATTTTCGCTATACCGAAATTTGATATACCAAAATTCTTGGTAAGAACAATATATATGCGTTTTTGCATATTGAAATATTTGATATGAGAATTGTGGGGGCACACCGTACTAACCCACCAATATACCTTATCATAGAGTTTTTTTTTTTTTTTTTTAGAATGCTACACCAAATGAAGTTACATTAGATGTAGATTAACCATTAATTATTTTTAATATAATTGTACCGGGCATGGGAAATTTATAACCCCTATAACGATAAGTTGTTTTGTAATAAAAGTTAATGCTGAATTCACTACTCTTGAATTCATTATTAATAACTCTAAGTTCAAGATAAAATTTGTATATGAACGGTCAGCTCACTACTCTTGATGTTTTTGTTTTTGTTTTTTTTAATAAAGACTAGGGAGCAACACTAGTGGTGATAAAATTCTTCGGAAAATTAAATTTTCGTTTAATTTTTTACTAAAAGAGTGGGATCACCTAATCACCTTAAAATTTATGAGTAAAAGAGTGGGTTCACCTAATCACCTTAAGGGAAAAAATATTCATTTTCTTACAACAAAAGTTACTTTATATACTCAAAAGTACATATAGACTTCTTAATATATAAACTTGTTCAAGTTTAAGCTTTGTGATATGATTGACTTGAAATTCATTACCTTCCTTATGATATATAAGGAAATTGGATGCCAAACTAAATGTTTTTAGTATATTAACCTTCATTTCTTAATTTGTTAAAAAATAACTATATGTATATTTAGTGACAGATCAAAATTTTCAATCCAGGGGCTCAAGTTAAGTAATAAAAAAATACAAAAATTTTAAACTAAGAACATAAATCATAGCAATTTTGATAAAGTCAATATATTACAACAATTATCTTCCATTTTTCATATTGTATAGTAGGTCGTATTTTTCCATATTATATTTTCATTATCTATAAAAAAAAGAGAATAACTATTATAAAGTAAATTAATCATTCAAGAACTTGCAGGTAAAACAAAATGAGATTTCGTAAAAAAAATTGAAATTTCAAGTACTAAGTAAAACAGTAAAACTCAGTACAGATATACTTGAAAGTTTGAGAGCTTAATAATCATGAGCCTTGTCAATTTTAAAAGAAAAAGTTTCATCTTATTTTCTTCATTTACTCAATATTTAATATATTCTTTCTATATCTTCACCAAAACGTAAATATTGATTATCATTATTAGAATACAAAAGCTAATAATTTTATAAGAATATTTCGATTTTTTTCTTTCTCAAAAGAAACTAAATCGTTTAGTAATTTAAGCAACAAAATAACGTAATGAAAATTTTTCATAACTTCAAGTATAGATAATGAATATGTAAATAAAATGCAAATTATCTATCTAAATTTTCAACTAATCACATATATAATTTAAAGCAAAATAAATCAACAACAATAATGAAGAAAAAAGAAAGCAAGAAATTAATATAAAAAAATATTTTATCTTGAAACTAGATGGAGAAACCATTAAAGTTAGGGTTTATGTCGTGAAAGGAGAGAGAGAGAGAGAGAGAGAGAGAGAGAGAGAGAGAGAGAGAGAGAGAGAGAGATTGAGATTTAAAATGAAGAATAAAAAAAAATTCAATTAAAATGACCATATTACAGCTATTTAGTTTGAGAATTTTCAGGGGCCTAGTGCCCTCCGCCCCTTTAATGGGTCTGTCCTAGTGTATGTTTATCTATGGAGTAGTGTTCTTATGAATCAGGTGAACGGATCTAAATTTGTGCAACTAGGCGCGCGGGGGTCGAGTCGAGTATCCGTCCGGCTAGCTCCGCGCCCAAATTTTTTTTTTTTTTTAATTTATGCTGTAATCTTTATGTTATATTAGTATAATCTTTATGTACATATATCATAATCTTTAAGGGTATGTTTGTTAGGAGACTCATGAGTCAAGATTTGAGATAATAAAATTTGAACAAAATGGATAATAATCTCATTTGACTTTTTTCATTATAAAAATTCATGTAGTATAGTTGAACCTTTATGTTATAATAATTTAACATTTATGTTGTATTAGTATAACATTTATGTACAAATATCATAATCTTTATGTACTTAAAGAATAACATAGAAGTTATATTATTATAACATAAAGATTTGAAAGGTATTATAGGTTTATAATACACTGTAGAAGGTTAAACTAGAAGAGACATAAAAGTTATGCAAATATAACCAAAAGGTTAGTCGAATATAACTAAAAGTTAAGCGCACGGGATTGGGGTTTGAGCACGGACCTAGGACGTGTGGTCGAGTGTGTGGGTGTGTGAAAAACATCGTCGGGTTAAGTCGACCCAATTACAAGGTTTCCAACCCGTGCACCTGTTTCGCTTGAACAATTGTGTTATCTTCGTGGTAAACATCCTCTAAAAGTCTAAACAAAACGAAAGCAATACTCGAAATCAAAATCAGATATATCAGCATTTGTTGGTATATTTTTAATGCAACGTTTAATTAGAAGATACACAAAATTATAACCCAAAGGACATTGTATTACTGCATATATATATACACACACTAACAAGTTTGATCGCACTTAAAATTTAACTAAAATGTATACATCAAAACATTTAGATTTTCATGTCATAGTAAAACTTCAAATCAATTTATCAAATTCACTTTGATTAAAGTTTGATTTGAGAGAGAATCTATTAAAATTTTGAAATCCCAAATTGAGAGAGGTGCATACACTATACATACGATTTTGCCCCGAATTATGGCATTTCAGACTAATTTTTCAAGTTGATAAGTTAGGACAATAACTTTTCAGACAGACAATTTTTTATTTTTTAATGGTTTTAATGTATTTATATTTATTTGAAGACACTGTATTTTAAATTAATATGTAAATTGTACTAAATTGCCAACCCGAAAATATCAGACCCCTAAATTATTGAACGAAATGGATAATAAAATCTTAAAGTTTGAAAAGCTAGTATTTTTAAATGATGAATGTCAAAAATTATTATTCTAAATTTGCAATTTCTCACCATCGATGCAAGAAAGAGTGGGCCTATAAATAGGTGATCCCATGTTAAGTAATTAGATACAACATAACAAAGTAATCAAATGGCTACTCCTTGCATTGGTGTGAGGCATCTTCGCCCACCCATCATCATTCCCAAACCCACCATATGGCCGGAAAAACTTCTCTCTGCCATTTGTTCCCATCACCAGGTATATCAATATGTATAATTTTTTATTTTTTAATTAGTTATGGGGACACTTTCATTTTTATCCTATAATTAAGGTCCTGCTCATATACTTTAGAAAATCAAATTTTTATCAGTCATGTCATGCAACGTCTATGAATCATATCATATAATCCTATATGGATCATATCGTGTAACCTCATTTAACAATACGGCGGTTTATACTATAGTTTTTTTCTTTTGTATTGTGTAACCACTTATGTATCATATCGTGTAATCTATATTGAGTTACATGATATAATTTGATTAATATTGTCTTCCATGATATAAGACGGATTTCACGGCGATTTACACGATATGATGTTGATCCATAAGAATTACACAATATGAAAAAAAGCTATCATGTAAACCACCGTATTTTTATAAGAGGTTACGCAATATTATCCACATACATGTTATATGGCATAAACAATATAAGGTTACACGATATGGAGAAAAAACTATCGTGTAAACTGTTGTGTTTTTATAAGTAATTTCACAATATGATCCATATAGACGTTACATGACATGAACAATATAGGGTTACATGATGTGAAAAAAAAAACACTGTTCATTCATGAAAATCAGCGGAAAAAAAATACGACCCTCTTTTTACATGATATCAAAATTGTACTTGGGGAAAATTAATTTGTCAATTCTTTTTGAAATGTAATAGAAAAATAAGTTTCTTATCATTTGTGCTAGAAAAATAAGTTTCTTACATTTTTATGACATAAAGGTATACCCTTTTATTATAGTCCTTACAATTTCAAAATTTTCCAAACTCTGTCCTATTTTCGATTCCCCATGATAATTATTGTAGGTGCGATGCTCTGATTTGAGATTTGGATTTTATGGGAAAAAAAATTGTTTATATGTGTCCTTCAATATTTGGGAAAATTGATCTATGCATTTCGAAGTGGGGATTTTGTATCCACTTAATACCACATAAATCAATTTTCATTCGTACAATCAAAATCCGTAACTTAAAACATCACATAAGCATTATCGACATTCATGTCAAATAGTTGGTAAAAAATCAAAGCTCTAATCATAATTGGAAAAATTGAAAGTTTATACTTAATAGTTGGTAAAAAATCAAAGCTCTAATCATAATTGGAAAAATTGAAAGTTTATACTTAAAAGACCACCATGAAAAGTCGTAAAAACTATGGTTCAAAAATATAAATGACCAAATTAGTTGTAGGACCTGTATTGAAAATAGTAAAAAACATTTTCTCATCTAAATTATACCTGATTTTACACTTTTTGGTAAAAAATTTGAAATGTTTCACTTTGCCCTATGAACATTAAATTTGAAGCATTGTATGGTATCAGAAAAATCTTAGCCATTAATTTTGGACACTTGGATGGCTAGGATTTGTTTGATACCGTAAAATGGTTCAAATTTAAAGTTCATATGACAAAGTGAAACATTTCAAAAATTTTACTAAAAAATGTAAAATCACATATTGTTTAGATGAGAAAATATTTTTAACCCTATTGAAAATTTCCCTAAGTGAATATCTTTACACGATCATACGGTGAAAATTGTAAATTTAGGATAATAATTTTTTGTCATTCAAAATTTAGGGACACTAATTTTTTGGAATGTGAAAATAGGATACTAACTTTTAGTTTGGGCCTATAGTATCCTAATTTCAGAGCTCGAAAAGTTAATTTCTCTAGTTGTCTAAAACATACCGTTAAGCATTAATAAAAATAAATTAAATTTAAGTCGTGGTCACAGTTACCAGAAAAGTTTGAAAAAGACATTGAAGCACTAAAGAAAGAAGCAAAAAGCATGTTATTAAAGGCTGCAAAACCTAGCAAAGTTGTGGTATTAGTTGACATACTTGAGCGTTTGGGGTTGGCTTATCATTTTGAGACAGAGATCCAACACAAACTCTCTCAAGTTTATAATTCTGAGGACGATGAAGACTACGATTTATTCACTACAGCTCTTCGATTTCGTTTACTCAGACAACATCAGTTTCATGTTTCTTGCAGTATGTCACTTCATACTCTTATTCTCTTGCATTGTTCTTAATTTCCATTTTGTCATACTCTACATTTTTATGAACATACACAAAACTAATTTGAACTAATAAACCTTAATTGATGCTAAATATTGATACAGATGTTTTCGACAAATTTGTTGATAAAAACAACAAATTCAAAGAAACCCTCAGCACTAATGTTGAGGGCCTATTAAGCTTATATGAAGCAGCTCATATTCGGATCCATGATGAAAATATTTTAGACGAAGGCGTGACGTTTGCAACGCGCCATTTGAGTCGTATATTACCAGAGTTAGAATCCCCTCTCAAAGACAAAGTGCAGCTTGCTCTTGAACACTCACTTCATCGAAGCGTTTTGATCATCAATGTCCCTTTCCACATTTCCACCTACGAACAAGATGACTCAAAGGATGAACTTCTTTTGAAATTCGCCAAGTTGAATCTCAAGTTTTTGCAGAACAAGTATAGGAAAGAACTTGCAGAACTCTCCAGGTAAGTAAAGTATAAAAAAAACTTAATGAAATTGTCTGATGGATAAATGAGACTAAGCAGCACATTATATTCAGAATTCAAATATATTTTCACAAGTTAAACTATGTTCTGTGAGTTGACCCGTCTCACAAAACCAAAATCCCTAATTTGGAGTGTAACATCAATGGTGTACATGTCATTCAAATTTCCAATTTGATTGCAAAAACTTCAATTTATAAAAACCCATAAAATTAGTGATAAAAAATGAACAAAACCAAGATTGAAATTTTCTCCAGACTAAAATTCAAAATTCCTACAGTTTGGTTTATTTTGCAATTTCTCAAATATATCATATGATTGAACATTGAATTATGAATACAATTGCTTAATTAGTATATATTAAAAAGATTTTACTAAGAAGTCCTTTGTTTTTCATGCATGGTATTCTAAAGGTGGTGGAATGGATTTGACCTAAAGTCGAAATTGCCATATATGAGGGACAGATTGGTGGAGTGTTATCTTTGGGGGATTGCAATTCATTATGAACCTAAATACTCTTACCTTCGAATAAGTGTTGCCAAAAATATGCAAATGGTTTCAACTATGGATGATACTTATGACAACTATGCTACACTTGATGAAGCTCAACTTTTTACTCAGATTTTGGAAAGGTACGCATCATCTCAAGTCTACATCTCTTTTTTATGGATTCACTTGCATACCCTTAGTGCTATGTAGATCCGCCAGTGTTGTGTTGGATTCGACACATCAATAGTAGACACATTAATATATGTTCATGATGGGTAAAGTAACAGTCCTAAATATTCACTATAATTTCAACTTTATATATATTTGATTGAATGTGATATGGAGAAAAGGTATAAAAATAGTCTCATAACTATAGGATTGTAGTAAAACCGGTCAATTTCATTTTAACTTATATATCTTTTGTCCCAATATTAAGTAAAATTTTACATACTACAAATATTTTAGATGACCAGAATTTAATATAATATGAACTTGATATAACATATCCCTTTACAAGAAAAATAACTGAAAATTTGGTTTAAAAATACAATTGTCAATTTTCTTTTGCGGTGCTATATTAGGTATGGATAGTTGTATAAAAGTCAAAATAAAATATAAAAGGTATGTTAGTCAATATAAAAATAGTAAGTGAAATATTACTAACAATTTAAAAATACGAAATTCCGTTAAAATCTTAATATATATATTTCAGGTGGAAAAGTATGAAATAAACTCGGTATAATTATAAAAGATGGAAACGTAACTGACAACAACAGTGTGTTTATGTGGTGGTGTTGCGGGGTTATAATTATAATGTTTTAATGTTTTTTTTAAAATTTTAATCAAAATATAATAAAACTATTCAAATTTTAATTAGATTTAGATTTTTAAAGGATAAATTTAATAACAAGACCCAATTTATAGTTTATTTCTCAATTCTAAACCCAATTTTTTAAGTTTCTCAATAAGGGGCTCAATTTAACCTTTTTTTTTTTTTTTTTTAATTTAAGGTTTGATATTTCGATTGAGTTCTCAATTGAAGACAAAATTCTATTTTCTTTTTCTTTTTTCTTTTTAATTATATTTATAAATTTGTTTATATTTTAATATGTATTTATATTTTAAATAAATTAAGACAAATTAGTGCAATTTTGGAACTATCTTCATTCGACTTGTATTAATTTATATAAAGAAAGAAAGTAAGAAAGAAAGAAAAATATAATTAATTCAACTCATAAAATATAATTTATATTAAATTGACTAATATTAAAATTGGGTTTCTGTACTTTTATTCATAAAATTAAGAAAAAAAATTAATTTTTTGAGTTGCATTAATTATATATATATATATATATACATAATATAAATTAATACAAGTTGGAAGAAAATCGTTTCAAAATTGCACTAACTTGTTATAATTTATTTCAAATATGAATACATATTAAAATATTCATAAATCTGTAAATATAAATAAAAGAAAAAAAAATGGAATTTTGTTTTGAATTGAGAATTCAATCTAAATTTCAAGCCTTAAATTGAGAAAAAAAAAATGTTAAATTGAGTCCCTTATTGAGAAATTTTAAAAATTAGGTGTAAAATTAAGAACTAATCTAAAATTGGGTCTTGTTAATGTTAAGATTGATTATGGAATTTCATAATTTATTTAAAATATTATATAAATCATATTTTTATATTGATTTATATACTATTTTAGATTTTATTTAATTTTTTATACAACTAAGGAGAAACTCAGAGTTGGGTAAAGTAATTTTATTTTCTTATCTTAGTATCCAAAAGTCTGCTTTTACAATTGAAAAGAGGGGCTATTTATAGAAGAACAACCTTATAGAAACACTAAAAGGAAACAAATAGGAAAAAGACACGTGGACAAAGCAATATACTACTAATCAAGCAAATATTACGTATACTAACGTCAACAACATCATTTCAAATTATATTCGATACTTTATAAGAAATTGAAGTTATATTAAGTATTTAGTTAATTTTTTTTGTATGTTTTTGAATTGTCGTTAAGATTTTTGTAATTATTTTTGCATCGATTTAAAAATTTTAAGTTTTCTTAGGTTGTTTTAATATTATTTGGTGATTTTAAAATAATTAAAATATAAATTTTTAAAATTTATGAAATCAGAGTCACCAATGCTTGAGCTTTTTTTTTTTTTTTGTTTTAATTATTGATAAGATTTTTATATTCTAAGTCACCACAACACACATCAGCAGAATTAGTATTATATAAATTTAACTCACCAAAATTTCCCAATTTCTAATAATCCTGAAATTGTCAAAACAATCCAAATTCCTTTAAAATTGTGAAGGGAATACCCAAATTCCCTCCAAATCAAACTTAGGAAGTTTGGAAGCAAAATTGCATGAATTTAATCTAATTATGTGGAAAAAAAAAATTCAAATTCCCCAACAAATAAAGTTTTCACATTTGAGTAAAAAAAAATTCAATAAATTTCTAGCAGATGTTGTGACAGCGGGACCAATGATGTAAATTTTAATCATATGGAACTAATTAAATTACAACTTTCAGGACCAAAATGAATTTGTTAGCTTTATTTAATCTTATTTTCTTAATTACTTTTAGTGAATAACATCATTTATCGAACATAAATGCTTGTTAGTACATGCTATGCTATGACAAGAATCATAATATATACTCCCCGTCCCACAACACTTTGCACACTTTCCTTTTTAATCTGTTCCAAAACACTTTGCACACTCAAAAATGGCAAATTTTATCACAATTATTACCCTCCCAATACACACTTATTTACACACAATGCCATTATTTTTTCTCTCTCAACACTTTATTACTTTTTGTCTTTTTCTCACATAATTGACTCTTATACCCTCAATCAAAAAGCAAAAATTCCTTTTTTCTTAAAAATTGTGCCCAATTTAGTGTGCGAAGTGTTCCGGGACAGAGGGAGTATATGAATAGTTATCGGGGTTAATGTGTAAAAAAAAAAAAAAAATCCACCAATATGTGTACCATAATTTGCAATTACACATACATTTTTTAAGTTGCTAATTACCATAATTTTAAACTTTTATTTTTGCAATTTCAGTGACCAATCCAAAATGGGACTTGCCACCATCATTTTCAAGGCTTAATTATTTCATCACACAATGTGTAACAAATTATGACAACATTAATTAACACGTGATGTATATTAAATGTCATGAAATTAACATGAGATGCAATAGCAAATGTAATAGAAGATTCGAACCGAAAAATAGGTGCTAAAATCCATCTCAACAAAAAAAAATTAGCTGGATTGTGGATTGAAAAGTTTGTGATAAATATTCTTAATTAAATTTTAAAAGTTTAAGTTGTAATTGTAAATTATGACAGAATTTGTGAATCTTTACAAAATTAGCCTATATGAAATCATCTAACAGATATAATTATATCTCATGAGATGAAAAATAATAAATATTAGACAAGTAACTAAATTTATATTAATTTTCTCAGGTGGAATGTGGAGGAAATTGATGTACTCCCAGAATACATGCAAATTGTTTACAAATTTGTTATGAGTATATACGAAGATTATAAACGTGAAGCAATAAAACAAGGAAAATCCTTTGTTATTCCTCACTACAGAGAAACTGTAAGCCACACATTTTCTATAACTTCTTATATTATATCATCTAACAACTGCTTAATTCTTTGCTCCTTTATTATTTCAATGTCAATCATTTTAAAATATGTTCTTTAAATATTAGTAAATTATATAAGTGCTGACTTTTATGTGAATAATTTAACATGTATTGTACATTTTAAACATATGCAGATGATCAATTTTAAAGTTTTTTTTTTTTTTTTTTTCATTTTATACATGGGAGTTATCTAGGTAATTAAACTGTTAGACATTTTTTTTTCTCTTTTTTGAGGACACCTATGAGACTGTTTCCTAATCTAAACTAGCCCACAACTCATTAGTGATTAATTTAAAAAAAAAAAAATTGAATTGTAGATGGTGTAATGATGGGTCAATTAATGTACAACTCGATCGAAACTTATAAAATATTGACTGACTTGTGAATATAAGTTTGAGGTGTTGGTAGGAAGATGAAATTTCTAAGGTTCTTTTAAACGAATACACAATTATTTGAATTAACTAACATAAATGTACATGTGTGTTGTTTGTGGTGATTAGGTGAAACAACTTGGTAGGGCCTACAACAAAGAGCAAATATGGATAATGGAACGACAAATGCCTTCATTTGAAGAATATATGAACAATTCAGTGATTACGAGTTGCATTTATGTCATGTTCACATCTTTTGTCCCTGGCATCAAACCTATAACCAAAGAAACCGTTGATTGGCTGCTAAGTGAACCTAAAATTGTAATTTCCACTGCTAAGATGGGTCGACACCTCGAGGACTTGGGCAGCCATGAAGTAAGCTCGCTCTAGTAATTATAATTTTTTTTTTCTTTTACTTGACTATATGTGAAAGTTCAAAAGTTTAAAACAAAAAATTATGAATATTTTTTCCGTATTACCTTTGAAAGCAATACCTAAAAGTAAACACATCAATAGAGAATTCTTCATTCCTTTTGTTATTTCTAATAACTATATAGAGATCTAGTAAATCAATGACAATAGTTGATTTGGATAGTTGGATTTATGAGAGATTTGAAATTCATGGTAGCAAGGATTCTAAATTACTCTATACAAACACAACCTTACCGATTTTTATAATGATACTTTAAATTTTAGTTTTTTTCAATTCTAGTCACATCTAAGTTACAAATTTGATTTCTGAAAATAATTATTCTGACGAATACCGTTAATGATTATGTGGTGCTCTATATTAGAGATTTTAATAGTACATATGAAAATTGATTTATTTGACACTAATTGAACAAGAAACGCTCCTTAATTTGAAAAACATATATAGATCAAATTTCCCTCGAGTTTATGTCACATACATCATATTTTTTCCTATATACAACCAAATAAATGACACACCAACTTTATGTATATGTTTGCATTGGAAGCGTGAGAACAGAGAAGGAGAACTGCTAACGGTGGTGGATTGCTACATGAAAAATTATGGTGTATCAAAGCAAGAGACTCTTTGTAGATTTAAACAACTTGTTGAGAATGGATGGAAGGATGTAAACGAGGAATGGGCAAAGGGAAGTTCGACATCCAAAGAGATGGGTGAACAACTTGTTAACTATGCTCGAATTGCTGAGATTACTTATGAGAATAGTGAAGATGGCTACACCTCTTCACAAAATCTTGCACCTAAGATTGAAGCTCTCATTGGGGTTTCCATTAACTCTATTTGATATTTCTGCATTTAACCATGGTTAGATGCATTTCAAGACTCTCTTAATCTATATATATAGGATATACTATGGCTAGTTAGAGGGATTGAGTCATCTTTCTTAGCTCTGCCTAGCTATGTGCCATGTTCATGTAATAAATAACGAGTATGATGAATAATGGTTTTTATTTGCTATGTCCATATAGGATATAATATGACTAGCTAGTTAAGGATTGAGTCATCTTTCTTAGCTTTAGCTATTTGCCATGCTCAACAAATAAATAAAGAGTATGATGAATAATATATTTTGTTTGTTATTGGGATAGTGTCCTTAAAAACATTTATGAATATTGTTAAATGCAATATTTTATTTTCAAACACTTATACTAATCATTATAAGTAATTTATGAGGAATAAGTATTTTATTTGATGTGACAATAATCTTAGTATATGTAATATATACAAGAGGATTAATAGTAATGTAGTATGAAAATTCAATTAAAATTTCTGTGAATTTAATTACAGTATGAAATCTTTAATTTAAAATATCAGTATTAGTATGACCAGAAATATTTTTAATTTGTGAACATCTAAATTCAGAAATTCAAATTCAATACACCCAAAAATGAATTAGTGAATTTTCAAGTCCAACAACTTCATGAACAACATCACTATATGACAAAAAACAAACTTCAAAGCACCCAAGTAATATACTTATGTAGGGAAAATTGGTAAAAATATCCCGTATATATACCCTAATTATGTGAAATAACCGGCCACGTCAGCAAGTTACCTCCTACAAGAGGTGACGGAGTATTTTCGACAAGAAGCGTCAACATAAGGGGTATTTTCAAAAACTCAAAAAATTAAAGGATAAGATCATAATTAGGATATATATACAGGGTATTTTTACCAATTTTCCCTACTTATGTATGGTAGAATATATCTTATAAAAAATATCGCCCAAAAACAATGTTTATAGAACGTCGAACCGAAACGTATTGTAACCTATGCCAATTCGAAGCTCTCGCCGAGCCCGTTCCGATTCCGAGCTCGGATCAGCCATCCGCCGCCGCATTCGCCGGCAATCGGCCGGAGAAGTTTCGACTTTCTCTTTCTAGAAAATCTCTTCTTTCTCTCTCTTCGTTTCCGGCCATCCGGCAACCGATCGGAGTGATTCTTGAGCCTAGATTGAAGTTCTCATCGAGCCCGTCTCGAATCTGGGCTCGGATCGTCGATCGGCCGGCTCGATCTCCGGAAATCGCCGGTCAAAGTTTCGGCAAACCCACTTTCTCTCTCTTCGCGACTTTCTCTCTCCTCCCTTTTTTCTCTCTCTTCGTATCTTCTTCGTTTCTTCTCCGATCGAGTCGATTCACAAATGCATTCGAAGCTCTCACCGAGCCCGTCATGAATTCGGGCTCGGATCGTCGATCGGCCACCTCATCAGCCGGCAATCGCCGGTCAAAGTTCCTGCTCTCTTCTCTCTCTCCTCCCCTTCTCTCCCTCTCTCCTGCAACTCTCTCTCGCGCTCTCTCTCTCTCAGCCGCCCTGGGTCGCCGTCGCTGCCGTCTTGTGCTTGGGGGTGTGTTGTGGTGGTTGCCGGCGACGCGGTGGTCGCCGGCTGTGTTGCATGTGCGTGCGTGTGTGCGTTGAGTGTCGGTGGTGGTGGTGGGCGGCGCTTCCAGCGCCGCCTTGTGTCGTCGTGGCCGGCGCAAGGTGCGCCGGCGAGTGCGTGGGTGTGTGGTGGTGTTGGCCGGCGACGCGGTGTCGCCGGCGGTGGTCTGCGGCGGCGGTGATGGCGGGGGCAGTGGCGGGGTGGTTGGGTTTTGGGGGCAGGGGCTGGATCCAAAAATTTGAATAGTTTTGGGACCTAGTTGCAAAGCCCCAAGTTTTATGTTTATTCTCTTTTTGGTCCCTAACCTTTTGGGTTCTCCTTTTGACCCCCTAAACTTTTGGAAATTATATTTTCACCCCTAAGATTTTTGTATATTATTTTTCGACCCCCATAATTCCAGAAAACATCACTTTGACCCCAAAACTTCTCTGTAATTACAGGAACGCCCCTGGTCAAAGTCAACTCTTCTGCAGAAATTACATTTTTATCCCAAAACCCTAAAACGCTTCGTTTTAACTCGTTTCTTATCCGTTTAAGCTCATTCTTTCACCTATAGAACCATAATCGAATCCCCTTCAATATGAGATCAAGTTCTAAGCCTTTCTAATCGTTTTTCTTTCCATCATCGTTTCTTTCCGAAAGAGTTCTTTAAACGATTAATTAATGATCATGATAAGAAAACTAATAAGTGGACGTTTGCATGTGTAGGCAATTGCATATAGGAGCGTACGTATTTTTAAAGATCGCATCACACGAAGAAAAGCACCACTTCTGATCTTAATGGCCTTATTTTTCTACTTTTAATTAATAATGATGCTGAACGAATGCTTGTATGTAATCATGATGTTACTAAAATGCTATTGATCACCATGAATCGTTAAACCATATGTGCCGTGTTTACGTGCTGTGAATTATATGAATATATGCATATCATAAATAATGCTACGAAGGGACTACGGTCCAAGAATATGCTACGAAGGGACTGTGGTCCAAGAATAAACTACGGAGGGACCAATGGTCTGTAACGAAGGATTTAACGGGATAAAAACCGTTTATGGGGTAAGACGGGCTGCCCCCGCACCTATCTACAGCTACGCGTCATTATATTATATACAATGCATTTTATGTGCTGTGATTTACTTGTTGTGTTGATATTAATTTAATTTACTTAATTGCTTAAACAATTTAAATACGGAAATTACTCCCACGAGTGTATTCAAATGCATTCACCTCTATCTGTACTCACCCTACAGGATATAATGAAAGATAAGACTTGCAGCGAGAGGGGTGTTGTATCCAGTGTTCCTCTTTTTAATTATTTTGGAAACCTATGTCAAACAATGCTTCATAACTTCTTATATTTTGTAAAACTGATGTATTTATTTAGAAGGATCCTGTTTTCTTCCGTTGTTAGTTTAAAACGCTATCTTCCGGCGATGAGCCGATGTTTTGAAAATATGTAAAGGATTTGTGCATTTCTGCCAGTATCTTCTGAGTTAGTGACACTTTTGATGTTTTGGAACGGTTGTTGTTTTTAAATGAATTATCGTTTGTCTGTTGTTTTATTCTCAAAAATTATGTTTCTCTCATTTTCTCTTCCCTGCACGCCCATAAGAAACTCTGATATTTTAAAAGTATGAAAATGGGGCGTGACATGAACCTCTATAGATTTTTAAAACTTTGAATTAATTTAATGCACGCTGCAAGCAACTTGTGTTTGTAGTGTTGTTAGCTGCTTCTAGGTACAACACTAAGTGTAGTACTGCAAGTAGTTCCTATAAAGAGTTCATACAATGGAAAACCTTTATGTGCCTTTAGAGGTTCTTTTTGAAAGAAATGTAAAGAGCATAAAGCTTAAATAAACAGACAAAGGTTTATAGTGCTTCAAGGGTGGAGTAATCCCTTTAATCCACTATACTCCTTCTTAAGGAGGAACTTTGTTAAGTGAGGTTTGGTTTATAAGACTTCTTCCTAACAAACACTAGACTCAACAAACAAACACCTACAAAGCTCAACTTCCACATAGGTTGATGCAAGCTATTAGGCTAGACTTAGACAGGATCTCCTAAATCCACACAAAATGGTTACTATAACCTTGCAACTACACTCAGTAGGAACTTTCTCCTTTCTAACTGAGGACTTCTAAAACAACCAAACACACAGTAAAGGGTTAAAGTATATGAGTTTCTTCAACTAGTGTGAAGCAGTCTTTAAGTATTTGAAAATGAGCTTGAATATTTTGGCTTGCTTCTTGAGGTTCAATGACTGAAACTTTAAACTTTGAACTGCTTAGAACTTAAGAACTTCTGGTTGCTTAGAGTTTGAATCTTGAGAGTTTCAATAGATATTCCAGTTTTCTCTTCCTCTATTTATAGATGAAGATTTCTTCTCATTAAAGAAGGTTGGAATCTTACATTTAATGTTCTCTAAGTTTGGTACAAGATTGCATTTAATGTATCTTGTATTACACTCCATGATTCATTCAAAACTTCTACAACCACTATTTCAGGTTATAGCTTTATGCAATCTATCACGACAGGTGTCAGCGTGTATTGGCTAGCAGCTCTGTTCGACGGTTTTTGCTCTACAGGCTATATTTTCAACCGTTGACAAGAGTTTTCCCAGGACTTATGTTGATATTCCTTTTACAATGGATGGTGGCTTGTTTGCTTGTTGTTTATTATCTTCATTGAATGAGTGCAGCGTGCAGCATTCTAGTCCCTCGTGCAACAAGTATTTGACTTATGTATGCAACAATTGTTACCTTGTAGTGTGCAGTATACTTTCCATTGTGCAGCTTGCAGCAGCTATTCTTACAGTGTGCAACAAGATCTTGACTTGCTTCCTCTCATTCTTCTTCTTAAGAACTAATGACTCAATTCTTATTATAATTTCACTTAAACATTGTGAAAAATGGAGTAATATATTTTTCTAATACATATGGATTTTATCTCATCAAAATATAAATATTGATATCCTAACAAGGTTCAAATAAATATAAGATAAGTATTCCTCAAATAACCTAAAACATGGAGCTATTTGCAATACTTAATCTGCAATTATCAAAGCAGTAAGAAATTATAGTGTTGCAAACTTATTGGAACCATAGAACTTTTGAAAGTCGTTCACATTTTTTATGTAGAATTTTGAAAGCTAAAGTAGATGCAAAGATTGGTGATTCATCTTAAATGCAGGATAGGGGTCAAGTATTTATAGATGACAAAGGGTCACTAACTTGGAGTGTGCTATTAAAATATTCATAATTTTTCCACTTTTAAAAATTCAATGGCGCCGTCTTATAGAGTACTGATATTTTTCAACCAATTAAAATTATCAAATCCAATCACGATTATGGACTCCTACCACTAGGGTATAGTTGTAATCAACTAATTGAAAAATGAGCCACCTCTTAAAATCTCATTTTTAAATGATAAAAGGAAATGTTTTTCCACATAATTCGGGTAATTAATTAAACCTCATCTGAAAAGTTGCATGGTTGAGGTGGATAGTGCCTTCCAAGCTTCCAAAAACCATCAAAGTCAAAAGAAGTAACGCATTTGCTATTTTAATTGAATACTTTTATATATACAAGGATAGTTACAATGAGGCAAAAACTTTTGTGCACGAGGTGCACGGATCCTAGATCTGTGCACCACAATTTGGTATTCAGCCCATATCCAAACCCAATTGATATATAGCCCAAATACTATTAAATTTCGGCCCAATAATATTGAGAAAAGAGAAAGGCCAAACAATTTTTGATATTTTTTGGCCCACACACACAATTTCGAAATTGCAAAACAGGCGCGACGTGAAGAAGAAATTGTCTCTCTCTCTCCCTCCCTCTCGCACGCACTCACTCTCGCACACACTTCGAAGAATCGCTCAACGCACACAGCTCCTTTGTCTCCCTCTCGCACACACTCTCGCACACTCTCCCTGTTCAAAGAAGAATCGCGCGACACACTCCCTGTTTGAAGAAGAATATCATCTCCGCCGTGAACAGTTCCTCAGTCGCCAAAACCGCCGTGAACTTCGACTTCGACGTGAGTTCGTTCCAATTCCTGAGCGATTCTCTCTTTTTTTGTATTTTTAAAATTTTTTTCAAACAGTTTTAGACCTAATTTAATTGCTGAACTATTCGGATAATTTTGTGCAGCGGACATATCTGAAATTGGCAGAGAAGATCAAATCGAAGAACGAAAAGAAAAGTAAGGAAGCAATAAGCCTTGATCAGTTTTGCCATGTTCATATCTTCTGAATTTTATTTTGTTTTTCGTGATTTATTTTTCAACTAGTTTACACTTCGTTTTCTCAGTTTTTTTTTTCTGATTTTTTACAAATTTCGCGCGTCTGTTGTTAAGTGCTCCTAATCTCTGTGTTTATGTTTGTGTTGGTAAGAGTTTTGAGTATAAGAGATTCAACCTGATGATGAATAATCAACAAGGTTGATTATATATTTGGTGATCAGAATGACTCATATGCATATGTATGTATATTGTAGGGCTTTTAACAGAATGAAATATGTATATGTGTGCATATTCTAGGATGAAAACCAATTATTATCAACTATTAATTCAAGGTTTGAAACTAAGCTTTTGTGTTGGGGCTTTTCAAAATATATGCAAATTCTTCATATATATTAAGGGTTCAAAGAAAGCTAGATATCGTTGATCTTGAAACTTGATAAAGCTTGAACTTTGTTACTTTATAAATGTGTAAGGGTTAATGGAATTCAATCTAAAAGCTTTATAATGCTTGGTTTGGTTGCTTACATATAAAATATATGTAAATCATAAATACTGCCAAGGGAAAATGGTAAAATGTAGTGTTGGAAGTTTGATATATGTGAATACGAGGCAATGTTACAAATGACAATATGTAACATGTATGTTTGATATTTGACAATTTATAGGCTGGTGAGCTTATTTAATGGGATATTGTTGAATTCATGTTTGAGAGGAACAATTCCAATGTTTTTTTGATCTGATCTTGAATATATATAAAATTCAGATTTACGTTGGATTAATTTGGGGATAACAATTCAACTCTATTGATTTGGGGATCCTACACCAGGGAGCAAAGTTTTTTTGCTTTCCAGATTCGAAGTCAGGCTTCTAGTATGATTTGCAACCAACCATCTTTATCATCAAATTATGTTCGGACACTAGCCTATTTATTCTTCCCTATTAAAGAGGAGGTCTGAGTTTTTTCACCCTTTTTCTACCCTTCCTTTTCTAACTTATAAAGAATCCAAACTAACATTATAAATAACTGAACATATATACATCCATGAACTATCATCTATTTTGTATGTCAACACATTTTAAATTTTAAGTTATGTAGTACTGTTGTGTTATTTTAGTTATACGTTTGTGTTTATTAATTGGTAATGTTATGTATAAGTTAGTGGTACTGTTATACTATTTATGTTTTATGTTTATGTTTTATACTAATACTGTTAAGCATAATATACTAATACTGTTAAGAATAATACAGTTGTACTATAATTTGTTATATTATACAATAATATTGTAATTTGATATACAGTGTTAGTATATTTTATTATACAGTATTAGTGAAATTGTTATACAGTACTAGTATATATTACAGAGTATTAGTTTAATTGTTTAATTGTTATTCAGTTTTTTACTATTGATGTTTTCAATGTTATACAGTTTTGAAAATGCCAAAGGCTGATTCAGCTGGTCAAACATCTAGAAAGCAGAGTAAAAAATATTTTGAACAAATTGCACATAAAACCAAGGCTCCGAAGAAGGAAGCCGTTGACAGGAAATTGAAGAAGGAGTCCATCGATAATTCTTACTATGATGTTTGGTATGTTTTCTTTTGTTTTTTTATTGTTTAGAAATTGTAGCTTAGAAAAATTATCGATTGTTTTTTCTATTTGGCAGTGATTTTGTTACACAGGAAATTGTAGCTTAGAAAAATTATAATGTCGATTGTTTTTTTATTTGGCAGTGATTTTGTTACACAATCAAGGCCTAATCGTCTCCATAGTCTGATAAGTCAGTTATCTGACAAACAAAAGAAGGACATTTCTGATATCGGTTTTGGAGGTTTGCTATCTTTATCTATCACGAAGTGTGCGAATCTGCATATGATGCGATGGTTGGTGAAGAACTTTAATAGTGCTAGTAGGATGTTATCTATAGGTAAAAGCAGAAGTTTCGTCATTACAACTGATGATGTGCATGATGTGTTTATATTACATAGGAAGGTAGGTCGTCCAGTGATCAAATATAACAAGAATGAAGATTCTTTGTTAATTCAGCGTTTCATTGTAGATTTTTGTTCCTGTTTGGTTTTTGCAACACTACTATTGTATTGCAATAAACTTTGCAAACAAGAAAGTGCATTATCTTGACAACCAACTCTATGAGAACAAGGATAACAACTACAAGAAGATTGCTCTATTGATGGTATGCCCATGTTATAAAGTTACGATATAAATCTGTTGTACAATCTAAAATTATACATTCGTTTTTGTAGAAGTCTTGCATGGCCAAATATCTTCTTCAAAAAAAATATCCCAGGGCTGATGAGATTGATGATTATGAAATGGAAGATGTTGATTTTTCATGGAAAACATTGGAGTTTAAAGGAACAAATGATTGTGGTATTTTCATGATGCGCGCACCACATGACATATTTCAATGGTGTTGTGTATAACAAACCAGATTTAAGAAAGGTACGTTAAAGCTATATTTTCAGAATACTGATCATGGCAATACATAAACAGAATTAGTTATGTAACTAAATCGTACATAATATTGAGTGGTACTGTTATATATAAGTTAGTAGTACTGTTACGTATAAATTATATAGTATTGTTATGTTAGGTTATATAATACTGTTGTGTTATTTTAGTGATACAGTTGTATTCATTAAGTGGTACTGTTATGTATATATTATATAGTATTGTTATGTATAAATTATATAGTACTGTTATGTTAAGTTATATAGTACGGTTGTGTTATTTTAATGATACGGTTGAGTACATTAAGTAGTACTATTATGTATAAATTATATAGTACTGTTATATTAATATATGTAGCACTGTTCTGTTATTTTAATGATACGGTTGTGTTCATTAAGTGGTACTGTTAAGTATAAATTATATAATCTGTTATATTAATATATGTAGTACTATTATGTTAAGTTATATAGTATTGTTGTGTTTTTTTAGTGATACAGTTGTGTTCATTAAGTAGTACTGTTATGTTAAGTGATGTAGTACTGTTGTGTTATTTTAGTGGTACAGTTATGTTCATTAAGTGATACTGTTATGTATAAGTTAGTGGTACTGTTATACTATTTATGTTAATGATTACATATGTTGTTTTTAATGATTATATTTGTTTTTTTTAGGAAATGGACAGGATTTCTCTCCTTTTCAAGAGGGATATTTCAGTTGTATCTCACCACTATATATCCATTTTCAAGTCGATGAAGGAGAGTGATCCTGAAGAGATGACACATTCCTAGAAATTTTTTTCTGATGAGAAAGTGCACAGGGTCAAATCCGTACTCCAAATCCGATCAAACGAGAATGTTTTTTGTAGAGCTCATACATTTCATCAATAGTCTTCCGTTTGTATCCAATAAGTGAACCAGATAGGGCTTCAATATCTTCAATGTCATTAACCAATTGACTACTCCGTGAAACAATTTCAATTGTTGCAGTACTTGCAAAAACTTCAACATTTGTTGTTTTATCTTATACAATAATCTCAGTCATATATTCTGCAATTGTAAGTACAATGTCATTCAAACAGTATAACAATACCACTAACTTATAAATAGCAGTACCACTTAATAAACACAACCGTATCACTAAAATAACACAACAGTACTACATAACTTCACATAACAGTATTATATAATTTATACATAACAATACTACTAACTTATAAATAACAGTACCACTTAGTAAACACAATCGTACCACTAAAATAATACAATAGTACTACATAAATTAATATAACAGTACTATATAATTTATACATAACAATACTACTAACTTAACATAACAGTAATACGTAACTTAATATAACAGTACTATATAAATTAATATAACTGTATGAAATTACATGGATTTAAATTTAAATTATCTGTAATTTCTCCCATATTTTTTCAGTTTCATCCTTGAATCTTCAATTCGATTAGTTTCAAACCTTGAATTAATGGTTAATCGAATACTGTATCAGATTTGAAAACCCTCGCGATTCACAAAGAAATTACCAGTAATTTCTCTCATATTTTTTTCAGTTTCATCCTTGAATCTTCAATTGAAAGACTCTGTATCAGCTTATTTTTGAAAACCCTAGCGATTCACAAATCGCTAATAAGACTTCGAATCGTTAATCGCTTGAATTAATCGGTAATACTCTCAGCGGCATCATCCAGCTCCTCGATATTCATCGAAATCAACAATCAACAATAAAACATGAAAACCCACTCGGATATTGGGGGAAAACACCAACCTCACGACCTAATTGATCAATCAGAGAAATTATTGAATTTTCAATCCATCCAATCGCTTTTTAGAGTTTTCTGGATTGGGATTTCGAGAATGATTAAGAAACTTGAGGGAGAAATCCGATGATGGAGAGTGAGCAGAGTAGGAACATCAAAATGAGGAGGAAGAGTGTGGAATTGGGGAAGCAGGGTGTGCGTGGCTTGAATAAGCAAGAGAGAGAAAGAGTTAAATTAGAGTATTAATACATTTTCATGGTCGAAGAAGAGTATGAACTTAGAGTATCACCTTCGCGATTTTGTTAATTGATGTTGCAGTTCTCTACCCAGGCCGCCACGCAGAGACGATGAACAGTGAAAGTGAAATTTTTTATTTTATTTAATGGCGCGTGTTAACACGCGCCGGACATGTGGAACGCGTCCTCGGTGTGAGTGGGGCAGAAAATGAGGTCCAGATTGTTGTGCATGATATGGTCGTCATCTAATAATCCGAAATGAACATATAGACGCGTGTAATCGAGATGTTGTTATATAAATACAATATAAATTATCATCTCGCACAGATCTGCCCCTGGGGTCAAAGATATAAATATCAGTATATTTCGGCATGCTTAAAATAGATTTCGGGATTCTCGGATCTGCCTCAGTCTGCGAGATGCATTCATGAAACCGAGAAGCCCAACTTAGCTCGAACATACCATTTCGTCAAGAACGGTGGCGAGATGATTCATATCATTCCAGCCCACGATCTATACCACGGGTAACCGCTCTGTGTTAGTGGCTTCGTGAGGTGATATTTCCGGAGCGGTTAAATTAATTTGGTTTTAGGTATAAATATCATTTTTTTTCCATTTGAAAGGGATATTCACATTAAGAGAGAAAAACATCAGTTATAGAGGAGAAGTGATTTTATAGCAGAACAAATTGGCGCCGTCTGTGGGAAGTATTAGGCTAAGACGTGAGGTTGTTATATCATTGTTACCATGGTGAATACACGAGGCTCTCGAAGGAGAACAAAAGTTGGCGAAGGATCCAGGATTACACCAAATAATGATCGGTCAGGAGAGTCGGATGCTGCTCCGAATCATCCTCTTGAAGATACTATCATTTTAACTAAGCGGGAATTGGATGAGATAGTTGCTGCAACAGTACAAAAGGGTGTACAAAAGGCTCTGAGTAATCGTCCTTTGGAGTCACAAGGTGATGCGGATAAACAGCGAACACAAAGTCGAGGAGAAAAAAGACCCTTCGATGGGAGAGAGAGTCGCTCAGTGTCTCCTTCGATCCGAGATCATTCACGGATCAATTTATCTGAGAGAGAGGATGTGCAAAGGGAAATCAAGGAGGTGAGGAGGAATATCAGGTCGAGTTCTCGAGGTAAGAGAGGTAACCCTTTTTCGGAAGTTGTAATGGAAGATGAATTACCGGCATCCTTTAAACCAGTGAGTTTTGAGTATGATGGCACTACGGATCCGTGGGATCATTTATGTCGTTTTGAAAATACAGCATTGTTGCATCGCTACACAGAAGGAGTGAAATGCAGAGTTTTCGCTACTATATTGACGAAGTCCGCACAAACATGGTTTAGTCAATTGGCTAATGGAGTCATCCACAGTTTTGATCAGTTGTCGTCTTTATTTCTGCATCAGTTCGCAGGATCACGGAGGCAGGTTAAGTCGACTCAAATGCTGTTCGGAGTAAAACAAAAGGAGAATGAATCTTTAAGGATTTTTGTGAAGAGATTTACATCTGCCGCTTTAGAGTATCCTGAAGCTTCAGATGATCTGATTACTAGTGCTTTTATGCAAGGTTTGAGAGAAGGTAATCTACATGCTTCTCTGGTGAAGAAAATACCGAACAATTTTGATGATTTGCTCAAGAGAGCGACCAAGTACATTAATTTGGAGGAGGCACTTCGTATCAAGAAAGATGCAGCTGCATTTCAGGAGACGAGAACTAGAGACCAGAACAGAGTGAAAAGAGAAACAGATTTGCGAGGTAAAGGATTGATATCGAATGCTCGGACCGAGATGAAAAGAGGTCCTAGGTATGATACTTACACTCAGTTGACATTGCCACCTGGGCAGTTGTTAATGGAAATTTGGAGTCATCCTCAGCTAAAGTGGCCGACTTCGTGGGCTCCGAATCCGAGAAATCCTCCGACGTTTGGGAATGATAAGTTATGTCAGTTCCACAATGAATATGGTCATAGCACTGATGAATGCACACATTTAAGAGATGAGTTGGAGAGGTTGGTTCGTGATAATAAATTGGCGAGATATGTAGCTCGAGCTCGTCAGGATAATAGCTACAGGAGAAACGTTCGAATGGAATCTCAACGAGATCCAAGAGCAATGGGAAGGGAGATAAATGCTCGGGTAAATCCACCTCCACCGCCTTTTCCTCGTCGAGATCAACAGAATCGAGAAGAGAGACCGACCATCCATATGATTATGGGCGGACCTACTGATGGGGATTCGAATCGGGCCAGGAAATCTCGCTTAAATTCTGTTCGACAAAAACATGGTGTACACACTATCTTACAAGAAGCGGTTATTGAATTCGGGAAAGATGATACAGTGGATATCCAATCACCCCAGTCGGATGCCATGGTGATTACTGCCGAGATAGGAGGATATAATGTAGAAAGAGTTTTTGTTGATACTGGCAGTTCGGTGGATAATATGTTTCTGGATTGTTTCAAGAGAATGAAATCATCAGTAGAAGTCAAGCCGGTGGGAACTTCGCTATATGGTTTCTCGGGAGATTCAGTTAATGTATATGGGAAAGTACAATTACCCATGGTGCTGGGTGACGAGTTGAGGAGGCAGAATAAGACTGTTACCTTTTTGCTGGTAGATACTCCATCACAGTATAATGTCATTTTAGGTCGACCATCCTTAACCGATTATGCCGCAATCATTTCACCAGCTCAATTGATGATGAAATTTCCAGTGAAGGATGAAGATGATAAAACAGTGGGAGTTGGAATAGTGCGGGGGAACCAACAAGCTGCTAGGAGATGTTATGTAGCAGCTATAAGGCATTTAGAAACAAGAAAACGAACAACTCAACAGCGAGATGAGGTGGATAAGGCCTTGGAGAGGGAAAGGCGAAAGGGGAAAGAACCGCGAATTGCGGAATTTGAACCAGGAGAATTGATGAGTGTGGAATTGTTACCTGATAACCCTGGTCATACAGTCAGTATCGAAAGTCGGTTAGAGGGGGAGATACGAAATGAGCTTATCGAGGTGCTAAAAAAGAATGCAGACCTGTTCGCTTGGGAGCCGAAGGATATGACTGGAATCGATGTCAACATAGCTATGCATAGGTTAAACATTAGACCAGATGTTAAGCCTGTGAAACAGAAGATGAGGCATTTCGGAGCAGAACAGAACGAAGTTATTGAAAGGAAAGTGCAGAACTTGTTAGAGATTGGGCATATCGAAAAAATACAATATCCGAAATGGGTAGCCAATGTGGTATTGGTACCCAAGCCTGGAAATAAATGGAGGATGTGTATCGACTTTCGAGATTTAAATAAGGCTTGTCCAAAAGATCATTATCCTTTGCCACTGATTGATAGGCTGGTTGATGCTACTGCGGGGTGCGAGCTACTAAGCATGATGGATGCTGCGCAAGGGTATCACCAAATAGCGTTATATCCAGGAGATAGACCAAATGTTTCCTTTATTACTTCGTCAGGGACTTATTGCTATACAGTAATGCCATTCAGATTAAAGAATGCTGGGGCTACATATCAGAGAATGATAGACGAGATGTTTAAAAATCAGCTGGGCCGAAATATGGAAGCATATGTTGATGATATGCTGGTGAAAAGTAGACAAGCTAAATCTCATGCTTCAGATTTGGAAGAAACTCTCTCTACAATTCGGCATTATGGCATAAAACTAAACCCTGCGAAATGTTCATTTGGAGTTCGGGCTGGTAAATTCTTGGGGTATATGGTTACTCAGCAAGAAATCGAGGTGAATCCACACAAGATACGAGCTATTTTGGATATGACTCCGCCGAAAAGCATTAGAGAAGTTCAGATGTTGACGGGAAGGATAGTTGCTCTTAGCCGATTTATTTCGTGATTAGCAGATCGTAGTTTACCCTTCTTCAAGATACTTCGGAAAGGAGGAAAGTTTGGGTGGACAGAGGAATGTCAGATGGCTTTTGAACAGTTGAAAGATTTTCTAAGTGGATTGCCTAGATTGAAGCAACCCATCTTCGGGTCCCCGTTGGTGGTGTACTTGGCAGTTGGGAAAGAGTCAGTTAGCTCGGTGATAGTTCGCGAGGAAGGAAAAGATCAGTATCCTATTTACTTTGTCAGCCGAGTGTTGCATGGTGCAGAGACGAAATATTCTGACATTGAGAAAATTGCATATGCTTTGGTCATTTCAGCTCGGAAATTGAGGCCGTATTTTTTGGGATTTACCATCCTTGTACGAACTAATTATCCGCTAACTTCGGTGTTGGGGAAACCAGAAGTTTCAGGACGAATGGTGAAATGGGCAGTTGAGCTCGGACAGTTCGATATTCATTACGAGCCACGAACAACAGTTAAAACACAAGCATTAGTCGATTTCATCCAGGAAACAACTCGGTTGAAAGAAAATCCAGAATGGGAGTTGTATGTGGATGGTTCTTCAAGTCGATTGGGAGCGGGAGCTGGAATACTTCTCGTTAGTCCCGAGAAAGATGAGTTAGAGTTTGCTTTAAAATTGCAGTTTAAAGCATCAAACAATGAGGCAGAGTATGAGGCTCTGTTACAGGGATTGAAATTAGCTGAACAGACGGGAATAAAGTGCCTAAAGGTGAAGTCAGATTCGCAACTAGTTACTCGACAATTGGCTAATCAATGCGAGATCAGAGAGGATTGGATGCGGGCATATGCAGAGAAAATCAGGGAGCTCGAAAAAAGATTTGAAAAAATACAGATCGAACAGATATCTCGAGATGAAAATCAGAAAGCTGATTTTTTAGCCAAAATAGGTAATTTGTTACAAGATTGCACGAAAAGAAATATCACCGTGATGGGAATTCCCAAGGATCAGGATGTCATGGTCCTAGAAAGAGATGAAGAAGATTGGAGATACCCGATACAACAATATTTGAAGGGAGATCGAAATGGAACAGTTAGAGAAAGGGAGATTATGGAAAGAAGAGCAAGGTTCTATTATCTGCTGAATGGCGTTCTTTTCCGAAAAACCTTTTCTCTGACGGATGCGAGATGTCTATCTCATAGGGAGGGTTTGATGGTGTTAAGAGAAGTACATGAAGGAGGATGTGCGGAGCATGCAGGGGCTAGAGCGTTAGCTCGGAAAGTTGTTCGAGCCGGGTTTTATTGGCCTACTTTGAAGAAAGATGTAGAAGAGATGGTGAAAAAATGTCCGACTTGTCAAAAATATGGTTCAAGGATTCACACACCAGCAGCCGAATTGATTGCAGTTACTTCACTGTGTCCCTTCACGAGGTGGGGTATTGATATTGTTGGGCCGTTCCCGAAAGCAAAAGGAAGCAAGCAATTCATAGTTGTGGCGGTTGATTATTTTACTAAGTGGGTTGAAGCAGAACCTTTAGCCAAAATAACTGAATTTGAGATGATGAAGTTTATCTGGCGAAACATTTGTTGCCGTTTCGGCCTGCCGCGGATACTGGTCTCGGATAATGGGACACAATTCCAAGGCAAGAAGATAAAGGAATGGTGTTCCGAGATGAAGATCACACAAGTTTTTACGGCAGTAGCACATCCTCAGGCTAACGGGCAAGTCGAGGTGATCAATCGCATCTTATTGGACGGTATAAAAAGGAGGTTAGAGCATGAAAAGTCTAACTGGGTTGAGGAGTTACCTTCTGTTTTATGGGCTTATCGGACTACACCGAGATCTACTACGGGAGAAACGCCTTCCAGTTTGGTTTATGGAGCTGAAGCGGTTATACCAGCCGAGATACAAGGAGAAGCCATGCGAATTGTATGTTTCGACCCTATTCAGAATGATGAGATACTAGAGGTGGATAGAATTTTCCTGGAAGAGAAGCGTGATGAAGCAAGGGCCCGACATGATCTTTACAAGAAGAAAATGCAATCTGTGTTTAATCAAAAGGTGAGGAAAAGAGATTTCCAAGTTGGCGAGTTGGTTCTACGACAAACAGATACTTTGCGAGAAAAAGGGAAGTTGGAAGCAACATGGGAAGGACCATATAAAGTGACTAAAATCTTATCCGGAGGAGCATATGAGTTGCAAGATGATAAAGGAAAGATGTTACCTCGGCCATGGCACATTAGTCACCTTAAGAAGTATTATTCATAGGGCAGTGTTACATCATGTAATTTTTCTTTTCCTTGTATTATTTTGTTTAGTTTTTACGATGTATTCTGTTCGAACTTGGTTAGTAGTGAAACCTCTTCAAACTCTCCGTGGATGTAGATCTCGACTATTTGAGATCGAACCACGTAAATCGTGTGTTTCGTACTGTTTATTTCTGCGAGGATTGAAAATGGGAGATCGAGATCTTTCAGATCTGATCTAGGGAGTTGATTAATCAATCAACTATTGAAAATGGGAGATCGAGATCTTTCAGATCCGATCTAGGGAGTTGATTAATCAATCAACTATTGAAAATGGGAGATCGAGATCTTTCAGATCCGATCTAGGGAGTTGATTAATCAACTATTCAAGAATTAAATCCGTTTCTAGATTAAAAAGATCTCGCGGATTCAAGCAAGTCAGATGGAAAATGTCATAAAAACGAGTTTGTCGAATTCAATTACATCGACATACTTTCGAAATGATTCAGGAATTCAAGCAGGAATCCAACAAAAGAGATCATTGTATCTAACATACTTTATACATGGATAAAAGAAGATTGTTCTACATCTTTTTTTTTATAACCCCACATCTCGGGGACCTTCAGGATGGAAAATTTCATCGGGTAAACTGATCATGGTGGCATCACCTTCTGTCCCATCTCGAGAAGATTCCCCGATTAAGTCCTGAGGCAAAGGAATTGGGTCGGAAAGAGGATTGGCCAAGATTTCTTGATCAAGAAAGTCTTTCCACCATTTTGCATCTTCGGCTTCCGACATATCTCCATGCCAGTGTGGAGGGGCCCCCGGAGATATCTGACTGCCTAACTCGGTTAAGTTAAAGATTAAAGGGTCTTCTGGCAAGGAGATATTATTCACTGCTAAATGAATCCGAAATGTTTCTAGATATTGGTTCACTCTCTCTTGGCAGACACAAACTCCTTCGACGAAAAAGGATTCCGCCAGCGGAGCAGCCTTGGATAAAAATAATGCTGAATCCCACATCCGATTAAACAGTTTGGATCTATATTCTTCGGCGATCCTCTTCATCCATTCACTCTCCGGGAAAGCCGAAAACCCTCTTTGATATCCCATCTTCAGGCCGTTTAATCGTCCCTCGAGAAAATAAAACTCGGTCTCCACTTTCCTTTTCTCCTTTTCTTCTTCCAGTTCTTTTCGGAGTTCCGATATTAGAAGATCCCTACTTCTAATATCCTTATGCTTCTCTATCATCTCGGTATTTAAGGTGCAGAGTTGGTCATCTTTCTTTTCGACTTCAGATCGAGCCAGTGCTAGGTCTACCTCCCCCTTCTCAACTTTAGAGGACAGTTCGTCAATCTTATTGTGAAAAGCGGCGAAATCTTCCTCAACAGTCTCTTTCTCTTCCCGCAACCGCTCAATTTCCTTATCTTCTTCTGCCATATCTTTGGCTAAGGAGATGAGATACTTCTATGCCGCAGCCAGGCGAGAAATATGTCTTCGGCATTCAGTCACCTTGTCAGATCCTTGTGAAGTGGTCGGTTGAACAGGTGCGGATTTCTCGGGAAGTGGCATAGGGGGAAGAAGAGAAGTACTATCTGGTGTGGTCTCATGATCTCCAGTGGGAATATTTGAGCGAGTGCGAAGTGACATGGAACGAGATGGAGATGGAGAAAAAACGGCTTTCCTTTTTTGGGTTGTACGAACCAGAGCGGATTCTCTCTCAGTTTCCTCGCTATCAGCATCCCCAGTCAGGTCAACTAGATCTTGAGTGGGTGTAGGGGATAAGTGGATAGGAGCTGATGAACTTGCAGCTACAGTATTTGGCGGAACTGGTATCTCGGAGGTGAGGATGGAAGGATTTTGTGAAGGAGATAAGCGAGATTCTGCTTCTGTTCAGTTGACTTGTGCCTGAGCGGGATCCACTGCATGTACAGATGCTCTGAATGTACTTTGTGTCTCCTTGGGGACATCCTTCATAAACGAGAAATACTTATTCATCGACATATCTACAAAATCGAACATTTTTGCATGTCATAAGTCGAGATCAATAATAATAATAAAAGTAAATAAAAGAAATTAAATACAACCTAAGTCAATTCCCCTGGCTATCTCGATATTTGGGTAGAATCCCCAATAGGCAAGCAAAGACGCATCCGAGGTTAATCCCACTATATCGAACCACCCTTTCCGAAATAGAGTGTTCAACTTGGCAATAGCCTAATCTAACCCTAGACTGGGAGTATTCGCTTGAGGATTCAAGTATGTCGCCCAAGGAGGTGAAGTGAAAGGATTATTTTGAGGGGCTTTTATGTAAACAAAGGATTTCTTCCAAGACGAGCTCACTTTCTCGACACCTGTAGATAAAAAGGTCGCCTTTTTATCATGAGCTCGTGGGGCAACATAGAATTGGTAGGGATTCGAACTTCGGATCAGAAAGCAGGTTTTAAATCTGCGAGAAGTAGGTTCCACTCCCATCCACTTGCATATGATGTAAAAGGCGACAAGATAGCGAATTGAATTAGGATGAAATTGGTTGGGGTTGACACCGTACGCTCTACCCATTGTAACGAAGAAGGGGTGAAAATGCGGAACTAGGCCTAAAGGAACATGTTCCAGGAACCAAGTGCGAAAAGGTTCAGGGGGATTCTGAGGCCTATCTGTGGTCGCGGGAATAGCTATCTCGTATTTTGCACCCCCATGATATCTACTTCGCAATAGTTGTTTCAACAATGAGAGATGTTTCTCGTTTATTTTGGGTGGACCGAATACTTCGGATTCCGACTTCTTACGAGATTTTTTCGGGGGAGGAACTTCTGAATCAGGTATCGAGGTAGAGGTTCGGGTTTTCTTTTTCGGATTACGGGGAAGTTCTACTGGGATATTATCAATTTCTTCCTCTGAGTCGTATCCACGATGTGAAGAGTGGAGGGAAGTAGAAGATGCCATAGTGATTGAAATCAGAAATGCGAATAGTTAGAAAGAAGAGAGTACCTGTAAATCGCTTGAAGAAGAAGAATCCTTGAACGACAGAAGGAGGATTAAGGTAAAGTGTTGTTTGTATGATGTTGGGAGTATTTATAGGTGATGTTGATTGATATTTGAAAGGTCTCGACATCTTGACCGTTAATTTCGAAATGAGGCAACAGTTCAGATTAGAGGATGCCTTTTTTGATTTTCAAATCTCGTTAATCAAGGCAGGAGAGTTTGGACGCGTGTCTTACCCCGAAGCGTGTGAAAGACGCTTCGTTTTCCGTAAAAAAGGGAGATGCAAGCAACTGACTCATTTTTAGATGTGTGTTCACACACACATCATTTCGGGGGGAGTGGTTGATATGGTCGTCATCTAATAATCCGAAATGAACATATAGGCGCGTGTAATCGAGATGTTGTTATATAAATACAATATAAATTATCATCTCGCACAGATCTGCCCCTGGGGTCAAAGATATAAATATCAGTATATTTCGGCATGCTTAAAATAGATTTCGGGATTCTCAGATCTGCCTCAGTCTGCGAGATGCATTCATGAAACCGAGAAGCCCAACTTAGCTCGAACATACCATTTCGTCAAGAATGGTGGCGAGATGATTCATATCATTCCAGCCCACGATCTATACCACGGGTAACCGCTCTGTGTTAGTGGCTTCGTGAGGCGATATTTCCGGAGCGGTTAAAATAATTCGGTTTTAGGTATAAATATCATTTTTTTTCCATTTGAAAGGGATATTCACATTAAGAGAGAAAAACATCAGTTATAGAGGAGAAGTGATTTTATAGCAGAACAGTGCACGAATCCCCTGATCCGTGCACAAGTTGCGCAACAGCCTTTCTCAATTATGTGATCTCTTAATTCATTCAAAACTAATTTGGTCAAGGATCTGGAGAATAATCCTTAGTATCTTTAATATCAAAATATAATAAAAATTTTCATCTGAAATCGTAAAATATGAATCTCTAAAAAGACGAATTTAAAATGAAATAGTGAGTCATCCAAAAATTGGTTGCTAAAACTACATAAATTTCTTGTAGTAATGGAACAAAATGGAGGACGAGATGCAATTTCATTACTATCTATCAGTTGGCCTCATTGAAAATGTGTCAAAATAATGGGTTTCTATTCAAAATGGAAAGAAAATTTTCCAAATAAATAAATAGCATCCAATTGATACCAAACACCTAATGATCACACAGCAAAACACATCTTAATTACCAACACAAATTTATGTCATTTTTCACACTTTGCAAAAGAGTTAAGTGAGTCTACTAGCACACAACAGATTAGGTGCATTACTTGCTCAACAACACAAAATAATTCAGAAAACAGATTCACTACTCGCTAGTCATGGCGACAGCGGCCGGTTCGGGGTCAGGATCTTGCCGTGCTCGTCTCACTCTTGGTGGGCGATGAAACAACAGGTCGCTTTTTTCCCCTCACTCGTTTCTTTCCCCAACTCTATTTCTCTGGGACGTCATTAGATGGCTTTGAATCATTATTTTCTTGCTCCATGACACTCTCATCCATCGAGTCCGACGTGTCATCACGATCACGATCCAAAAGAAAGTACGGGATAAGTACTTCAGTTAAAACACGGCCTATTACCTCATCCTCGCTGTCACTATCACTATCGGTAGTCGTTGGCTCGCGTCGATCTGATCCGTCTTCCATTTCTCTAGTATCCAAACAATAATCTAGATTGATTAATTTACGACAGATATTATAGTTACAAAATCTATCGAACAAACAACTCAGGCCAAGGTTATACTATATATATCAAAACAAGGTTGGTTCTATAACAAAAAAGTTATAAATAATATGAATTTGATATTAAACTAGATACTTAACTTGTTATGGAACCATTTTATTTATTCTAATTTTGATCCTCTAACTATCATATGTTCTCGATTATCATTGGTTTTGTTCGAATTTAAGCAAGCAATTAGCTTTGCCGTTATTTAGCAAGGAATGATGATTGCAGTAGCTAACTGGAAAGTAGACTAATCAGAAGGGAATAAATTAGAAATTTTGGACGCTCGTTTTTTCTTGTGAGTTCTTCGTTAATGACACGTAACGAAAATGTATGTTTTCTAAACCAAAACACTCCCCTCCTCAAGCTATGTTGCAGAATCTCAAATCAATTTATGAATTTCAGTTCGAATCAAGTTTAATCTGAGCGAAAATCAAATAAAATTTTTAATAAGCTGACACGAAAGTAGTCAATCATGCACACTTCATGAGTAAAATTAGTTCTATATTGGGGATTTCTGACCAAGAGATGGTTTTCTTTTATGAAAGACCAATAAATTAGTGTTCTAAACTAAAGAACCCCTTAAAATTGCATTGCAAAATATAAGAAAGCAACATGAACTGAAATATTTATATAGGAGTTTATGCAAAATATTTGGCAATTACATTACAATTAAATGCGAGTAAATTTACCAAACAATTATCTGAATTCATGATAACTCCAAACACACTATCCTACACAATTTCTAATAGTATAAGCATGCCAGCTTTTATTGATTAAATCATATTGGTTGGTCCCCTAAATGCTACGCAGATAAAATATGTTAAGTACACTATTCAATGCACTACGTACTATCTGGCTATATCTCACACATTGCAACATTGATTACTTTAAGAGTATGTTTACAAGACATTTCATGGGTCCAAGATTTAGGTTTTTAATGTGACAATATGGCGTTATGTTTGCATATAATATAAAGTAGGACCTCAAAACCCTTGACACAATCAAATTTAATATCTGAAACACATATATATCTCAATAGATATTATGTGCTCCATATTTAAAAACCCCAAACACAGTCAAGTTTAATATCTGAAGCACATATCTCAGTATATATTATGTGATCCATATTTTAAATTTGATGTGACTGTGCACAAATTCAATCCAACTAGTTTGATCAACTTCCATGCCATCATCACTTTCACCTTTTATATTTATTTTTATTTTGAGGAACAAAAATCATGAATAATAAAGTATGTATGTTAGAGAAGAAACTAAAAATAAAATATTGAAGGTAAAAGAAAATATATAAAATAAAATTACGAAGAACAAAAACCTAAAAAATAAAATATATACAATAATATAGTATAAAGCACCTGAGATTAAAAAAAATGCATTTTTTTTCCCATCACAATTATCCTTATATATTATTGAACATATAACATCTATAAACCAGAGGCAAATGCCGAGGCTTGTGACACCACAGTTTTTTAAAATAGATTTGTCTCCTCCGAGGTGCTCGAGGACTCAACAGACGTCTGTTTCCCAGGATACAACGGCAACAAGGCAAGGAGTCAGCACAAATTCTTTGCCGACAGTGAACTGGACGAACGCCTGAATTGTATCACCCAGAGGAAGGAAAGTGAAAGGAAGAGCAAAAGAAAAGAGAGGAGGAAGCTTGATTTCGATGATTGAACTCAGAGGTGGGAGCCTCGATTTATAGCCACCTTCAGAACCGTTTCAAAAGTCACATGGAGCTAAAATAAACCTAAACCACAACCAATTTTGACTATCATATATTTCATGCTGAAGCCACCTTAGCAAACCACAAAAATAGAAAATTCATACAAATGAAAGTAGAATTATATAAACTTGTCACAACGAAGATGAAGTAAATGGGTAGGGTATTTACTTCTTTACGAGTGATGGAGTCAAACAGTACGTCGTCGTTCTGTGTGCTCTTTACCTTTGGAGGGGGAAGTGAGATTGTGTTGAAAGATTGAAATTTCTTTAAAGGAAACCCTTTATTTATTATACAAAATCTGTGAGTGTTTGAATTGTGATAAGAATGTTATTTTATAACATCCTCTCATCTCTCATGAAATCTGATCTGGGGCCATCTACATTAATGTTTTAAGAAATGTTATTAACTAAAACATTTCTATGTTGATTATTGTTGTGCGATAACTAACATTATGCAAGTGCACGTAAGTAATAAATATAGTGGACTTGAAAAGTCCGGATATCGAACCCACAGGGAAAATAATAACTATCTATCCTAAGTACTAGATTCTCACAACTTATGATCCTATCTAATGAATCCAAATTTAAGAGTTGATTGTTAACCTACGAAAAACAATGAAATAGTGATTGAAATTAAGCAAAGAAGAATTAAACTAAGATTTATCACAATAAACAAACCTAGAATTTTATCTCCCCCTATATGTTTTTATCCCCCTTTATTATTTTCTCATACAAGATTCAATTCTGAATTCCTAACCTGAGATGTGAATATAATCATACCCCGTTTCCACGTGATGCATGAATCTAATGTTATGAACAATTTACTGTATTTCTATGCAATTAAATTCATAACAAAGCATTAAGCATAAATCCCAAATATGGCTTCCTAAGGTGAAATCTATATTCCTACGATTTCACATGCAATTAAATATTAACCTGTTCAATTAACTCGAAGGATCTTCTACCATAATTCTAATTATCAAACCAATCTTCCGATATAAATTCAATATATCAAAAAACATCTTGTGGTGTTTAAAGGCCGGGCAAGATAAGCCCAAGCCTTTCAAGCCCAATAGTAAATCCAATTTCCTGGTCCTTTTGATTTTTGATTATTGTTTTGAAGTAATTGATATAAGACATTTCCTATTCATCCATTCAACTAATTTTATATTCTCTTGATGAAATTTTTAGCTTTATCTGATATACTTTTTAGATAGGTTTAAGATGTTATTAAAAATTACTAGTATAGGTCTCGCGCAAATTTTACTATTTTAATATTTATATATGAAAATTTTGAATATAAAAATAATAAATTATTGAGAGTACATTTAATTTATTTTGTTACCCATGTGATGCATGTTCATTAATTTTAAATATTTCGAATTTGATGTGGAAATGTTAATTTACGAAAAAAAAAATTAAGTTCTTAACAATATTTAAGTCTCATTTGATACTCGTGTGATGAAGGAACATATAAACTTCTAGTGTTGTAATTTTTTGATATAAAAATGTTGACAATGAGAAACAATAAATTTCTTCAAAGTTATTCAATTTTAATAGAATGCCATATAATTTATGAATTTTAAATTTTTCATAAATTTATATATCATATGTTGTTTAACTACTTTATTAATTGTATTTGTCATAATTGATCTATAAAAATGTATTCCGTCATATGTTTAATAACATATTCATAATGAATGTAAAATTGTATATTGAATAAGTAATTTAATTTACCTAATTAATTTAGATTAATGGAAATGTAATTTTGATTTGCTTAGAATAAATATTCTCCTAAAATCATGAAAAAGTCTTTCAATTAGATTTGGACAATCACCACAATAAAAAAACGAAGGATAAATTTCATAACAAGACTCAATTTATAGATTAGTTCTCAATTCTAAACTCAATTTTTAAAGTTTCTCAATAAGGGGTTCAATTTAATTTTTTTTCCTCAATTTAAGGCTTGCAATTTAGATTTAATTAGTTCTCAATTCAAGACAAAATTCAATTTTTTTCTTTTTTATTTTATTAATATTCATGGATTAATTAATATTTTAATATGTATTTATATTTAAAATAAATTATAACAAGTTACTGTATTTTTGAAACGATTTTTATCCGACTTGTATTAAAATATATATATATATATATATATATATATAATTCAATTCATAAAATTAAGATTCTTTTTATTTTCTTAATTTTATAAAAGTACAAAATACCCAATTTTAATATTAATCAATTTTATATAAATTATATTTTATGAATTGAATTAATTATATTTTTATTTTTTTGTTTCTTTTTTTATATAAATTAATACGAGTCAGATGAAGATCGTTCCAAAATTACACTAACTTGTCTTAATTTATCTAAAATATAAATACATATTAAAATATAAATAAATTTATAAATATAATTAAAAGAAAAAATAAAAAGAAAATAAAATTTTGTCTTGAATTGAGAACTCAATCTAAATTTCAAGCCTTAAATTGAGAAAAAAAAATAAAGTTAAATTGAGCCCCTCATTGACAAACTTTAAAAATTGAGTTTAAAATTGAGAAATAAACTATAAATTGGGTCTTGTTGTGAAATTTATTTAAAAATTAAATGAAAATATGTTTCCAAATTTAAATTTCTCAATATACTTGAATGACTTCTTTTTGTCAATTTTATTTATTAATTAAAAAACCAAAATAGAATGTTGAAACTGACTTATGGCGGGATTTTACTATTTTGGAAAAACATTATGTGATAATTTTGTTATTATATATACAATATATATATATATATATATTAATTTTAATAATTCTTAGATTCTTCGGAAATTTCAGATTTTTTTGATTGTTTTAGGTAATTTGTAAATTTTATTAAATAATTTTTAAAAACATTATATGTATTTGAAAACTTTTTATATTATTTTTTTACTTATTTAATAATTTTTATAATTTATGCGTTGATTAAGCATCTGACAAGGAGATCATCTATATCCTAGTCTGTGCAATCTTTTCAAATATTATGCCCAATGGTATTCTTCATCCCTTTCAAGAGAATCAACCTTAAAATACCAAAAGAAAGACATGTTTATATGCATCTTCATCTTCAATGCTTTCAAAAAAAAAAACTAATGCACCTCTCTTGTGTTTAACACTTAAATGCATATAACATTTATAAAAATATTACAAATGTCAGTGTTTTTCTTTTAAAAAATTAAATAGTAATTAAAAGAAATAAAAAATTCAAATAGATCATTTTGCATGCAGCAGTCGGTGGGGCATTGGGTTGGAATTTTTCCACCCCGCCACGTCCCACCCTACCAAATGGTGGGTTACAAATCAGCCCACCCCCGCTGAACCATCTTGACAATTAATAATTGGTTCTTTGATTAGTGGAAAATATTTGGCACCACGGTAGATATTCTACCAAAGAATTTTAGAAATCTCATGGAAGAATGGACACTTATTTCTCCTTCTGTCCAGAAAAATTCTATTAAGGGACAAACCCCTTGTCAGTTTTTTTTGGAATCACGCATTCCATGGATATGGAAGTGGGCACAAAAATTCGGTTATACTGAAGATGGTACTCCTTACTTTGGAGAATTGGTTATACCAAGATGTGGGATAAAATGTCCAGAATAGACCAAAGTACTGGAGAATTATATTCTCAGTCAACAATAGATGATCTTAATGAAAAGATCAAACTTTATAAGCTGCAAAAAACAAGATAAGAACAAAGAAGAAGATGATTCAATTATTCCCTTCAAAAGAATTTCTCAGAAATACTCTAGGACTTTTCCAAAACAAAAAATGATTGAATTATATATTGAGGAAATGAAAAGTGTTGGGATATTTCAGTAGTTATCTTGATAAGACAAAACACAATAACACAATAAGAAAAGAACAGTTTGCTTAAGGTTTTGATACCTAGTTTCCACATTACATGATCACAAGCTTAACGATATATACTAAAGGAAAGATCATGTAATGGTTTTCCAAGATACAAGGAAAACCAACCTTAGAAGAAGTAAGTACACTTCTAAGGATCAGCATGTTGTAGGGAACAACAAGCTAGAAGAAGTATCCTTAGTAAGAAGGAGACAGGATACTGAAAGAAGTAGTCAGCAGGCTGCAAGAAAGCTGTTCTGATAGAAGAACTCAAAAAGCAAATTACTGCTGCAAGAAACCAACAGGAGCTGCAAGAACTCATACTTGCAGCAAAGACTGTTGAGGTTACAGGACCGGTCGAGGAGACGGGGTCCTTGCTGAAGACCTCAGGCGAGGCTGTTGTTCAGACAACACTCTTTGAGGATTAGAAGATCTCTGAAGGGGCGGCTGTTGAGACAGTACCCTTAGAGGATGTTCAAAGAGAAGCTGAGGTAACCACTAAGCAGCTACAGACACCTCATGAGGAGGTTGATGTTGCTGCTATTGCTAGATCAAAAGAACCTATCCAGGTTACAGCAACAAAGGTTACTGAGGAAGCTGCGTATGAAAGGACGGCAAGTAGCTGCTGCAAATTGCAGCAAAGTAAGAAAGAACGGCATGCAACATCATTGCAAGAAAAAGTTACAGCATACTACAAGAAAAGATACAGCAGTACTGTACGAAGACACTACAAGAGGGTCTAAGTTACAGCAGCACGGTAAAGGACAAATAGCTGCAAGCAGACCTAAGATACATCGCGAAGCTTTCTACTCAAACGGTCAACTGAAGAAGTATCCAAGCAAGAATAAATAGAGCCGTTCTAGAGAAGATCAAAGTTACAGACACGGAGCCAATGACGAGACGCCACGTGGATTGATGCGCTGTGAAAAGCTGCAAGCCACAACAATCGCATTAAATGCTACACAGAGAAAAAGTCAAGAAACATTTAATGCGGTCACAGAGGAAATCTTGAAAAATCGTAGTTCACACTCAATATAGGGAAATGTCCTTCTTCAAAGGATACTTTCCCCCAACGGATATACTCTTAAGATGTATAAATAGAAGGTGTGGCTGATTGAAGAATTTGTTGGACAAAGTTGAGGGAAAACTCACATATCATCCAAAGCTTTTAAGCTTTCACATGTTCGGCCACTCAACCTTCTAGGAGCAGTCTACAACAACAAAGGAGATACCCAAGATCAAAACTGCTTCTCACTAGTTGAAGATTTATTTTCTTTTTAACCTTGTTGCTGTGTGCATAGGTTGTTTTAGGTGTCGAACAGTTGATAGGACAAATCCTTGCTGTTTGTATAGTTGTCTAAGTGTTAGGCAACTTCCCTGTGTGGGAGTGTGAAACCCTGTGTGGGTTAGCCTTTAGAGTTCGCAGGAGCTGTGTGGACACTGGACTCTAGTAGGTGGTTAACTTTGTAAGTTAATAGATTGTTAGGAGTGTCCTGTAAATCAATCTTGCTTAACGAAGTTCCTGCTCGAGGTAGCAGTAGAGTGGACGTAGAAGGGTTACATCACCTTCGAACCACTATAAGCCATAAGTGTTTTATCGCTTTCTTATCTGCGTTTTATCTTCTATATTTATCTTTGTCATAAGCATAAAATGTTTTGAAAATGATCATATTTGAGAAAACCAGCCTCGTGTCTTAAAACCTTTATTTTTCCGCTGCGTATTAAACTCTAGGTTACAGCGTGCAGCACTGCATCCTAGTGCTGTAAGCAGTAACTGACTGGCTCTTCAAGTTCAAGTAACTTGCAGAATAGTAAAGTTTTAATAGATTTTCAAAATTGACCAAGGTTCATTCACCCCCCTCTGAACCTCGGACACCTCTTGGGACCCAACAAAAAACGATCTTTTCAAAAACCTTGAAAGCTTAGGTTCAAAATCTGACACATCAATGATTTTTGGTTCCAGTAACAGGGAAGATACAGAGAACATATTTTCTGATCAAGAACAAGATGCTCAAAATCCAGAAGATAATTCTACAGATCTCAGCATCTCCTTTGATATTTTGAAGGAATCTCTAATAAAGAAATTCAAGGATTAAGTATGATAATTTATTGGATAGAAACAAATTATCCATCTTTATTATGGAATCCATATTATAATCCTATCATAGAAGGAGGAAGTGGAAACATGGTTAGAGTTTTCACAATCAAGGAAAAAATTGAAATTATCCAAAAAAGGATAAAGGAAGTAAAAGATTTGATTATAGAAGACCCAGATTATAGATCAGATTAGAATAATACAAATCTGATTCAACTATACAAACTTCGAGATGCATTAAAGAAACTAGAGACTCAAAGCTCTATTCTTGCTTCAAAAATAAGAAAAGTGAAGAATTATTGAAGAAACGGCAGACAAGATGGGACATCACTTTTGACTCTTGAGGCAAAAGCTCAATTATTGATCCCATTTGTAATAGATAGTTGACAATAAGTCCAAATATTTGCTTTTAAAACAATATGTAATAGTTTAATTTTATTTTCTATATATAGGCTTAGATTTTCATTTCAGAGGCACGCTGGAGTAAAGACTCGCCTCTCTCTTCTCCCTCCACACTCTCAACCCCCATTGTAAAAACCTCTTTTCTGTGTGTTTAATATAAATATTGTTCTTGGTGATCTCCTAAGCTTGTAAGTATTTAAATTTCTGTATTTTTATTTTTAATTTTATTTTACCTACAGGCTTACAATGGTAGGCTAAATCAATATGTGTTAGATCATAGCTACTGGAACTTGAACATGATTTCTTAAAAATAATAAAGAAGAAGCATAAACATTTATGAAAGGTTAAAACACTCAGGTTTGAGTTTTATGACCAAAATGATTATAAATTCCTAATGTTCACCCTTTTGCCGTTTTGTCAGAAAGGCATTTCTGGGTTGAAGGGGAATCTAAAGTCATTAAGGTTTTATATCTTAGTAAAATCCTCAGAGTATAAATTTCTATGCATCCTAGGTTTGAAATGGCTACAGTTGCATAATTTGTTTGTGCTGGATTCCATTTTCATGAATAACATCTAACAAGAATTTCCTGTTTATCTTTTATATTTATTTGTTTTAAAATGCCTCCAAATCCTATATCAGAAGCATCTGTTTCAATTATTTTTTCCCATTGAGGATTGGCAAGCATAAGACAAGGAATATTTGTAACGCCTAGGACAAAACGATTCATAATTGTCTAATTAAATAATTAAACCACTAATTGTTTGATTTAATTATGTGTGTTTCAGAAAAATGATAAAAAGCATGTTTAATTAATCGGTGGTATAATTTAATTGAAAAGCATGGATTATAATTTTATCATAAGGTTCGTAATAAAAAAATGAGCAGATAGAAACGAATTTGAGGTCAATCGGAGACCCGTAGCTCAAATCATGAAGAATACGATGAATACGAAGAATCGGAAACGAGATATTTTCGGTGAATAGTAAAAAGTAAGATATTTCGATGAATAGTACGATATTTCGAAAAAGAGTATAAATAATACAAAACGAATCGTAAAAAGTAATTATTCGAACGAGGAATCGAAAAAGTAAGAATTTTCTCTGTCCCTTCTCTCTCTTCTCTCTCCTCTATTTTCCGGCAACCGCCGTCGGTGCCGGAAATTTTTTCTCGGTTTTGGCCGATTTTCACCCAACTTGTAGGTCGCCCTTTGGTTGGGTATTGGTGCAACATTACCTATTGATAAATCCCTAACTTTAGGTCTCGCCGAGAAGATTCTAGAACAGGTCTCGAATTTTCATTCTGACATCTCCTTCACCGGAAAACGGCCAATCAATCGTCGGAAAACTCTAACTTTTCCTTCTTCTCTCTTCCTTTCTTTCTCCTTTGTTCTCTCTCTCTCTCTCTCTCTCTCTCTCTTTTTCTCCCTCGCCGGAACAGTAGCCGGAACTTCCTTGTGTGTGTCGTGGGGTGGGGGTGGTGCCGTCGCGCCGAAGCTGTGCAGGTGTGTGTGTGTGTGTATGCATGTGTGTGTGTGTTGGCTACTGTTCGTGGCGGTGTTGTCCAGTGCCGCCGTGGCAGTGATGGTGGTGGTGGTCGGCACAGGTGGCGCCGGAGGGTCGTAGAAGGGCGGCACCACCGTTGCTGGAAACTGCTACTGCTGGGTGGGTGTCGGGAGCCGCGCGTGTAGCACCCCAGACCAAAACGAGCATAATTTATTAATTAAATATTTAAACTCATAATTGAATAATTATGTGAGTATGTTTTAATTGTTTAATTAAATGCGTTTGGTTCAGATACGTGTTAAACAGAGGTTATAGATCGATAATTTTATTAGACATGGAACATAGGATATTTATATATCATTAGATGCGTAACGGAAAAACGAGAAGATATAAATGAACTAGAGGTCAATCGGAGTTCTGTAGCTCAAGTTACGACGAGAAGGGCAAAGTACGAAGTTTCGGAAAAACGAGAGGTAGATATTTTCGTGAACAGTAACCAAGCCCTTATCATGAACAATAACCCTACCCCTATGAACAGTAACTGACCCTACGTGAATAGTGACTTTTCATTTCTATAAATAGGAGAGTTTTCGATTCGAAAATTCACCATTTTCCCGAGCGAGCCGAACGAGCCGAACGCGACGAAAATACGTAAGTTCTCTCTCCTCTATTTTCTGCCTCCGGCGCGGCGGCGCCGCCGGTGGCTGGTGGTCGGAAAATTCGACGTTGTTGGTTTCGGCCGATTTTCACACACGATGTTCGTCTCGACGAGACGAATCTAGGATAGGTCTCGGAATTCAATTCCGATTTCTCGTTCGCCGGAAAACGGCGAAAAACCGAAGCAAAACCCTAACCCTAACCTTGCACCACCTTCTCTCTCCTCTCGCCGGAGTTGATCGCTGGAGGACGCCGGAGGTCAGGGTCAGCCGCTGGAGGACCGGAGCCGCCGTGGGTGGCGGCGCCGGAGATGGACAGATTGTATATATGTATGTTCGTGCATGTGTGTGTGTGTTTAGGTGTGCTAGTGTGTGTGTGTTGCATGCTGTTGTGGGCGGCGCCGGGTGGCCTGGTCGAGAAAACTCGACCCATGCGCAAGCCGGGAAAGAAGTTACCGAGAAAACTCGAACCTCGACGTCGTGCACCCGACGTCGTGTTTTCGACCCGAACCTTGTTTTCTTTCCGTCGTTCATCCGTATCGAGTCTTTGATGACGAGACGTCGTTGATCGGGGTTCGTGGGCCCGGTCAAAGTCAACCCTTCGTTTCATTTTCTTTCCTTCCACGCTTCTTCTTTGAGAGAGTTCTGTTAAAGTATACGTAATTAACGTAATACGAGATCTAAGAAAACCCTCGTTTACATGTGTAGGCTATCGAGTTTAGGAAAGATCTTAAAGTTTAGCATTCAACGTATCACGAGGGTTAACCACCGAAAAAGGTGGGGGTAACTTCTAAACTCTAACTCTTATGTTTCCATTAATAAATGCTTGTATGACTATTACATGTTATGTGAACTTGTGCTTATGAAATGAATCTTAATCATTATGCTATGTGAATCTAAGATTTAAGAAAACAATTCTTTAATGTTATGAAAGGTTGAATTTCATGTGTCTTACTTACGTGCTATGGATTTTATGAATAAACATGCATGTCATAACTATGCTACGAAGGGACTACGGTCCAATACTATGCTACGAAGGGACTACGGTCCAATACTATGTTACGAAGGGACTACGGTCCAAGAATATGCTACGGAGGGACCAATGGTCTGTAATGAAATATGTTAACGGGATAAAAACCGTTTATAGGGTAAGATGGGCTGCTCCCACACCTATCTACAGCTACATGTCTTTATGTTATGTGTTATGCATTCTACGCACTGTCTTTAATTGTTACAACTATTGATTAGTGAACTTGCTTCTAACAAAATGAAACCATTGGGTAAATGTTCAAAAGGCTTTAATTGTTTAATAACGGTTAAAACATGGAAATTATTCCCACGAGTGTATTCAACGCACTCACCCCCACGTGTATTCACGCTACAGGAAATAATGAGAGTGAAGAAGCGTAGCGAGAGGGCCGGGTGCCATATCAACTGTGTCATTTTTCCCTTTTGTTCTTTTCGGATTTGTCCTTTAAACAAAGTTGACCGTTTGTAAAAGTTTAACTGTTCTTCTATGTTATGGATCTTGTATGATGTTCCGCTGCTATATTTAAATATTTTATTTTGGCTAGAGGCCGATGATTTGTATATGTAAAGGTTTTCTCTTTTCAAACGATGCTTCGTATCTTTAACTATTTCCAAGGTTTCTGTTTTAAATGCGTGTCTCTTTCCCTTTCTTCTTGCACGCCCACAAAGAAAACTCTGATATTTTAAGTACGAAAATAGGGTGTGACAATATTCCTGACTTTTTCTTTAATAATCCTAACAGTCTTGGTATGTTCATCAGCCCAAGGAGAAGGATTCTTTTTAAGCAGATAATTTTGAAATATTTTCAATAAAAGAGAAAACATAATTTAAGCTTGCAAATAAATCTTTGTAATTGAGTTTTATTAGTAATTATATCTGGAAAATAATCAAATCTCTATGATTATCTGATTAAAGATCATTATTAAAAGATATTTAATTAGATATAATAATGTTAAAAATTGTTTTATAATGAAATAGTTATTGTACATAACCACAAAACCTAACCAGAACCCCACCCTAATAGCCCCCTTCCATCGGTACCACCTGATATTGCTCCGATCCGACGCTCTTGTTCTTCAATCCAAAAACTCATGATCTTGGATCAGCAGACCTGCAAAACAAATACCGGGAGGGATTCCCGGTGACGGGACTCCGACGCTCAACTCAGTCAAGAGAATAATTGATTCTAGAGAGAAAACGTATATGTGTGTGTTTTTGTTATAATTGTGCATCTAAATAAAAGAATGAATTTAGCATGTATATATACTCCTTGGAATATGTGGTAGTTAAGATTTGTCCCAAAAAATATGGTATATGGGTAACTGACCCGCTGAAATAGCGGTCAGTTGGAATAAAACTTGTTCGTCACTTTTCAATGTTAATTAGTTCGTCATCCTGAATCAGTTCATCATCATCATATATCAGTTCGTCATAATGTATCAGTTCGTCATCATCCTATATCAGTTCGTCATAATGTATCAGTTCGTCATCATCATATATCAGTTCGTCATAATGTATCAGTTCGTCATTATGTATCAGTTCATCATCATCATATATCAGTTCGTCATCCTATATCAGTTTGTCATAATGTATCAGTTCGTCATCATCTTATATCAGTTCGTCATCGTGTTCCATGACTAATTCAGTTCGTCATTTATCAGCTCAGTTCGGTTTCTAACTTCAGTGTGAAATTAAGGAAGAAAACTCGGTTCAGATAAGTTCGGCCATATCAAGTACTCCCCCCTTCAAAGTGTGTGTTTACACACACTAGTGAAGTTCGCTAATGTGCTTGCCAAACACTTGACGCTCCTTTACTGATACTTCGACTCTCCCAGCTCCCTCCGAGGAACCACCTACTCGTACTTAGTGAAATCTCGTTGTATTTTTCTATTTGAACACACTATGTATATTTTCTTTTTTGTAATTGTTCTTCTAGTAATCGCAAATAGTTTGTAATCATAAATGGTTCGCTTAATCAGGACATTCCGAGGGAATGCTTCAGTTCGCTTAATCAGGATACTCCGAGGGAGTGTTTCAGTTCGCTTAATCAGGACACTCCGAGGGAGTGTTTACATTTCGAGGGAATGCTGCAGTTTGCTTAATCAGGACACTCCGAGGGAATGTTTCAGTTCGCTTAATCAGGACACTCCGAGGGAGTGTTTACATTCCGAGGGAATGTTGTAGTTTGCTTAATCAGGACACTCCGAGGGAGTGTTTCAGTTCATCATTCCGAGGTGAATGTCTCAGTTTGTCCTTCCATGGGAATGTTTCAGTTCGTCATTCCAAGGGAATGTTCAGTTCGTCATTCCAAGGGAATGTTCAGTTCGTCATTCTGAGGGAACGACTCAGTTCGCTTAATCAGGACATTCCGAGGGAATGTTTCAGTTCGTCATTCCGAGGGAAAGTTCAGTTCGTTATTCCGAGAGAACGACTCAGTTCGCTTAATCAGGACATTCCGAGGGAATGTTTCAGTTCGTCATTCCGAGGGAATGTTCAGTTCGTCATTCCAAGGGAATGTTTCAGTTCGTACATTCCGAGGGAATGTTTTAGTTCGTACATTCCGAGGGAATGTTTCAATTTGCTTAATCATCAAGTATAATCAATTCTCCCGCTTCATCATTAATCAGTTCTCCCGTGTCATCATTCATCAGTTCACCCGCTTCATCATTCATCATTAATCAGTTCTCCCACATCATCATTAATCAGTTCTCCCGTGTCATCATTCATCAGTTCTCCCGCTTCATCATTCATCATTAATCAGTTCTCTCGCTTCATCATTAATCAGTTCTCCCGCTTCATTATTTATCAGTTCTCTCGCTTCATCATTAATCAGTTCTCCCACTTTATCATTCATCAGTTCTCCCGCTTCATCATTCATCATTAATCAGTTCTCCCGCTTCATCATTCATCAGTTCTCCCGTGTCATCATTCATTAGTTCTCCCGCTTCATCATTCATCATTAATCAGTTCTCCCACTTCATCATTAATCAGTTCTCCCGTGTCATCATTCATTAGTTCTCCCGCTTCATCATTCATCATTAATCAGTTCTCCCGCTTCATCATTCATCAGTTCTCCCGTGTCATCATTCATTAGTTCTCCCGCTTCATCATTCATCATTAATCAGTTCTCCCACTTCATCATTAATCAGTTCTCCCGTGTCATCATTCATCAGTTCTCCGCTTCATCATTCATCATTAATCAGTTCTCCCGTTTCATCATTAATCAGTTCTCTCGTGTCATCATTCATTAATTCTCCCGCTTCATCATTCATCATTAATCAGTTTTCTCACTTCATCATTAATCAGTTCTCCTGCTTCATCATTCATCAGTTCTCTCGCTTCATCATTAATCAGTTCTCCTGCTTCATCATTCATCAGTTCTCTCGCTTCATCATTAATCAGTTCTCCCACTTTATCATTCATCAGTTCTCCTGCTTCATCATTAATCATTAATCAGTTCTCCCGCTTCATCATTCATCAGTTCTCCCGCTTCATCATTCATCATTAATCAGTTCTCTCGCTTCATCATTCATCAGTTCTCCCGTGTCATCATTCATTAGTTATCCCGCTTCATCGGTTTGATATTTATCATTCTTCTGCCCTGCTTCCGCACGAACTTCCACATTATCGGGTCGTCGGTTTTGAAAACGTATAAGTTTTGAAAATTATGAGCCTCTATTTATAGATTTTGGAATTTACCTTTTTACCGTTGAAAAATTACCATTTACCAAAAATATCTCAATTTACCTTTCATTAAAATATTATTTTTATTTTTACCTTTTATCAAAATTTTACCCTTTCCTTCGTCAATTGAACTACGGGTCTCCGATTAACCTCTAGTTTGTTTCTGTTTTCTCGTATTTCCGATACGAATCTCTTGGTAAAATCATATTCTAGGTTCCATGTCACGAAAAATATACCCATCAAAAACTAAAACCGGCGTTAACCAAGTATCTGAAACACACGTACTAAATTAAACTGTCAAAACATACGCACATAATTATTAAGTCGGGGTTCAAATATTTAATTATTCAATTATGCTCATTTTGATCCGGGGTGCTACATCCCTTACCCCTTAAAATAATTTCTTCCTCGAAATTGAGCGCGTACTTAGAAAGATAAACAAACGTATACCTAGAAACGGTATGTCGGGGTACTTTCTCAAAATCTCGTCCTCCTATTCCTGTGTCGCGTCGTTCTTTCCATTTCTCGTCAAGGAAATAACTCGGCTTGCAAGTTCCTTGATGTTCTGAACTTTTGTCAATCCTGAGCCTCTCCAATTCCTTCTCGAACCTTCCTAACCGGATAGCACTTCTGTTTCTCATGTTTCTCAACCAACACTCGTTTTATCTTGACAACCATTATCATCTATCCAACGTAACTCAAACATCATATAACAACAGATAAACAAATAAAAGGTACATGGTTCCGATCAACATCATCTTCTTAAATTTCATGACTTGGGAGAGAAGCGTATAAAGAGAGGTGGTGCTTATCCATTTCTTTTCGAAGAGATTTTCACGTTTAAAACACGTTTGAAATGGAAAACGAGTTTGAGCAGAGCCCTACAAAGGGTAGAACTAGGCTCTGATACCATCTGTCACGCCCCAAAATCTTTCGTTTAAAATATCAGAGTTTTCTCTTTGGGCGTGAGGAAAGAAGGGGAAAAAGACGTGCATGAAATAAAACAGAAATCCTTTGAAAGAGATGGGAGACGATTTTACAAATACAAAACCATCGGCGTCTAGCCGAAATAAAACCATTTTACATAGCAGCGGAAAAACATCAGGATCCTTTACAAAGAAGAAGAACAGTTTTCTTTTACAATCGGGCAACATATCTTTAAAAAGGTAAAAAAACGGAAGATGGACTCGGCTGATAGGGCACCCCTCTCTTTACGCGTCAAGATTCTCTTCTTCTCCTGTAGTGTGAGTACAGGTGGGGGGTGAGTGCGTTGAATACACTCGTGGAATTAATCACCAAGTTTCATCACATGTTAAGCAGTTTAAATAAACAACACATATACAAGTTCAGCAATTAAACCCAACACTTAATTTCCAATAGGTGCGGGTGTATCCTGTCTTACCCTATATGCATGAAGAAAGGTGGTAAAAGATAATTATTATAGAATAAAGGAGGTAAGAGACAGTTATCATAGAAGAAATGAGGTAAGAGACAGTTTATAGAAAAATTGAGGTAAGAGACAGTTTATAGAAGATATGAGGTAAGAGACAGTTTATAGAAGATGAGGTAAGAGACAGTTTATAGAAATAAGGTAAACGACAATTTGTCACGCCCCAAAATCTTTTCGTATTTTATCAGAGTTTTACTTGCGGGCGTGAAGAAAGAAGGGGAAAAAGACGTGCATGAAATAAAATAGAAATCTTTGGGAAAAAGAACATACAATTTTATGTATACAAATCCTCGGCGTCTAGCCGAAATAAAACCATTTTACATAACAGCGGAAAAACATCATGATCCTTTACAAAGAAGAAGAAATATAGTTTTCTTTTACAAACGAACAACATATCCTTAAAAAGGTAAAACCGGAAGATGGACTCTGCTGATAGGGCACCCCTCTCTCTACGCGTCAAGATTCTCTTCTTCTCCTGTAGTGTGAGTACAGGTGGGGGGTGAGTGCGTTGAATACACTCGTGGAATTAATCACCAAGTTTTTAACATTATTAAGCAGATACACAGATCCAACATATATAATAGTTCAGCAATGAGACACAACACATATAATGCATTGCACATATAATACGGACACATAACTCTAAGAGTACTCATCTAACATATGGTGCTTTTATGGGCCACCAGTCCATTGGTGCTTTTTACGGGCCACCAGTCCATCCAGAACGAGATCATAGACCTCCATTCCGTTGGTGCTTTTTACGGGCCACCAGTCCATCCCAGAACGAGATCATGGACCTCCGTTCTGCTAGTGCTTTTTACGGGCCACCAGTCCATCCCTAACGTATGGTGCTTTTATGGGCCACCAGTCCATCTTAACATATGGTGCTTTTATGGGCCACCAGTCCATCTTAACATATGGTGCTTTTATGGGCCACCAGTCCATCTTAACATGACTTTGGACTTCCGTCCACATATATCATATATGAATGTATGCACGTACATAGTAATCATAGCAAATAATCACAGCACGTAGAGTTCAACAGTTCATATATCAAATATGGAAAACATTAAACAAATAGAGTTATTAGGGTTCAGAAGTTACCCCCACCTTGTTCGGTGGTTACCACGTGAGTCGCTAGTATCAAAGACTTGGTATCTTGATTCCCACTCCAACTGATACCAACCCAATGGATAGCCTACACAATTTTACAATATTTCTTACATCATTAATACGCTTAAAACTTATATTTAAAATGTATAAAGATAGCCGTAGAGAAGAATCGTTCGATAGAGACGAGACGGATCGATAGATCAAGAGATTGAGGTCGATGAGACAAGGGAGAAAAGATCAGTTCAGCAACTGATATGATAGAGGAAAGGATTAGGGTCGCTACGGAAAAAGAATGAGCTCGATCGGAGTTGAAACGAGCTCGAACGGAGAGTTTTAATATCGAAGGGTATTTTGGTAATTTTGGTCAAAAGGTTGACTTTGACTGGGCCCCGACTCCCGGTCGACCCGACGTACAAAAAGACTCGGTCGGGCGGGTACAAAAACTCGACGGTGCGCGCTCGGCGTGCACGACGGCACCCGACGCGCGCATAGGATCCCCGTCGCCCGCGCCCGCGCGTGCACTGATTCCCCGTCGCCCGCGCCCGCGCGCCCATCGCGCACTTGCTGCTCCCGTCGCCCGTGCGCGCTGGATCCCCGGCGCCCGCGCCCGCGCGCCCGTCGCGCGCTTGCAGCCCCCGTCGCCCGTTGCCCGGCGCCTCCCGGCGTGCACACCCGGCGTCCGGCATGCGCACCCGGCGCGCACACCCAAGACCCGGCGCGCCCAGCAGCACCAGCCACCACCACCGGCGGCAGCGGCTCCGGCGACTTTTCCGGCAGCGGCGGCGCTCCTGTGGTGGCGGAAAATAAAGACGTAAAGAAAAGAAAAGAAAGAGAACTTACGTGTTCGCGTCGCGAGCGTCGCTCGGGTCGTCGGCTTTGAAAACGTATAAGTTTTGAAAATTATGAGCCCCTATTTATAGATTTTGGAAATTACCTTTTTACCGTTGAAAAGTTAACATTTACCAAAAATATCTTAATTTACCTGTCATTAAAATATTATTTTTATTTTTACCTTTTATTGTAATTTTACCCTTTCCTTCGTCAGTTGAGCTACGGGTCTCCGATTGATCCCTAGTTTGTTTCTATTTTCTCTTATTTCTGATACGAATCTCTTGGTAAAATCGTATTCTAGGTTCCATGTCACGAAAAAAAATACCCATCTAAAACTAAAACCGGCGTTAACCAAGTATCCGAAACGCACGTACTAAATTAAACAGTCAAAACATACGCACATAATTATTAAGTCGGGGTTCAAATGTTTAATTATTCAATTATGCTCATTTTGACCCGGGGTGCTACATCCCTTACCCCTTAAAATAATTTCGTCCTCGAAATTGGGCGCGTTCTTAGAAAGATAAACAAACGTATTCCTAGGATCGGTATGTCGGGGTATTTTCTCAAAATCTCATCCTCTAATTCCCAGGTTGCCTCTTCCTTTCCGTGACGGCTCCGCTGGACCTTCACTATAGCTATCTCTCGATTCCTAAGTTGTCGTTTCTTTCTGTCCAAGATGGCTATCGGGACTTCCTCATATGTCAGATTCTTTTCCAGTTCGATTCATTCTCGATCGATTATATGATTTGGATCAAAAATATATTTCCGTAGCATAGACACATGGAAGACATTGTGCACCCCAACAAAGTCCGGTGGTAGAGCTAGTCGGTACGCGACCTCCCCAACTTGATCCAAGATTTCGAACGGTCCCACGTACCTTGGTTTCAGTTTTCCCTTCTTTCCAAAACGGTGAACTCCTTTAGAAACATGTTCAGGTATTTCTTGATCACCGACACTTCCTCGATAGTAGTCGGTTATCTCTCGGAGTTCTCCATGTTGACCAACCAAGCTTCACAATTCCTTTTGATAAGCATCTCGGTTGTCTTCATGGCCGGTATAATCCTTGAGTTGCCTTTAACTCATGTTCCATGGACCTTGAACTCCGGTTCTCCCGATGCTTGCAAGACGATCTCTCTCGCACGACACTTGATTACTGCGTGATTGGGCTCTAGCTAGTCCATCCTTGAGATTATGTCAAAATCTTTTATCTCCAATGCGTGGAGATCAGCTAGAAGGATCTTATCCTCAAAAGCAATCTTCAGGTGACGGTATAAGTGTTTTGTTTTCACCGTCTTCCCTGACGGAATGCTAACCTCTAGGGTTTTAGCGACTATCCTACCGTCTTCATATTTCAACAGATCCACCGTCATATCAGCACTATAGGTAAAGAAATTAAACACGAAATACGAGGACAGAAGAAAATGTAGATTCCATTGATTAGCAAAAGTCGAACTGGTATCTTATACGCATGAGCAAAAGATGGGTCGCTCGTACATTATACAAAAGGATTATGTACACTACTACAAGGTGGTAAAGCCTCTACATATCCTTGTACATATATAGTACTAAAGGTTCATTGTTCGTAACCTATCTCTTAATATCCTCTGTATGGGTGAGAGCAAAAGCCCAAGCCTAGCCTGCCCCTGGCCTTAGCCTCTGTGCTGCAGCTACTTGATTCTCGAACTTCTGGCAGTCGCGCGCTATATGTCCCGGTTCCCCACACTTATAGCAATTTCGGGTTCCATGGAGGCAGGGCCCCGCATGCGACTTCCCACACTTGGGACATGTGATTGTTGGCCTAACAGTAGGTAGAAGCGGTGTATCGTTATTCCTTGGGAATTTGTTTTTATTAAAGCTCTGGCTTGGTTCGGTCCACTTTCTCTTCCCGATTATCTCATCAACCTCCTTGGGTGGTAAAACGTCCGAGTGCAGACAAGAGGAGATCTCTTGGGCTCTCTCCATGACGTTAGCATAGGTTATTGTCCCCTGCCCAGCCAAGATGGATCCAATCTCTGGACAAAGCCCCTTTCTAAATCGTCGGGCCTTTTTGTCATCAGTGTCAACCAGGTGAGTGGCATATCTGCTCAGATGGTTAAACCTTCGCTCGTACTATCCTACCGTCGCGGTTCCTTGACGGAGATGTAGAAACTCTGTTTCCTTTCTATCTTGGTAAGATTGAGGGATGAAGTGATGAGAAACCACTTCCTTAAACTTCTCCCAAGTCATTCCCTGTCTTTGAGCTGGCAGCAGAGTTCTTTCATACGAGTCCCACCAGTGACTCGCTTCGTCTGTGAGCTGGAAAATTGAACAGGAGACCTTCTGTTCCTGGGTACACGTCAGATGTCCAAACAACCGGTCGAGTGACCTTAGCCACTCTTCCGCATCAGTCGGTTCCCCTTTCCCGTCAAAAGTCGGCGGGTTAAATCGCCGGAACTGTTCATAGATGAGATTCGGATCGGTTCTTGCCGGTGAGGGTATGGCTCGAGTTACCTCAAAGTGTTGTGTCAGTCCCCGTAGAACAGATACTAAATCTCCCATGCTTGCATCTACTTCCCGTTCTGGTTGATTGACCGTTGGTGTTTGCTTTCTTCGGGGCCGTCCTTTAGGCATAACTCTTAAAGCAACAAACGAAAACTAACTTTTTATCATCTACCCCACATAACTCATCAATACATATCACAACAGATTAACAAATAGCAGATATCATGGTACCGATAAACGTTACTCCATAAATCATATAATATTCTCAATAGATTCTCTGTCATTCATTTATAAACACTTCATAATCTTGTCATGTAGGATAGCGTATATCCAACTTGCATATACCAACCAGAACAGTACATCATAGCAATACATCTTGAAACATATCACTGACATCCTCACATGGTCCCCCTAGACCTCATGCATCTAAAGCGATTTTACATATCGTAACCACGAACTGTGAAAACCCACTCATTAGCACACTTGTTGTGAACAAGGGCCCATGGTAGTTTCAACTATCAGTCACACAACATCAACTCCCGCGAACGGCCATACTCGCACACTAGCTCACGCTGCTGCAGTCAGCGGCTTTGTGGCGGTGACTCAGAGCAGTGTGTCGATTGTAGTGACATCTAGAGGTTTTTTAAAAGATCTTTTTATCGTGGCACAATATCCTTAACACCCCATCAAACCTAAACCGTATATCCTTAACACTTCATCAAACCCTAACCGTATATCCTTAACGCTTCATCAAACCTAAACCGTATGTATCATGCAAACAAGATAACATATAACAGATGAACACTCTTTATATCCAGTCCATTTTCAGAGAGAGATACTCATAGAGAGAGGATGGTGCTTATCCATTTCTTTTAGAAAAGATTTTCTCAATTTCAAAACACATTTTTTCTCGTTTTCACTTTATCAAACAAGTTCGAGCAAAGTCCTACAAAGGGTAGAACTAGGCTCTGATACCATCTGTCACGCCTCAAAATCTTTTCGTATTTTATCAGAGTTTTACTTGCGGGCGTGAAGAAAGAAGGGGAAAAAGACGTGCATGAAATAAAATAGAAATCTTTGGGAAAAAGAACATACGATTTTATGTATACAAATCCTCGGCGTCTAGCCGAAATAAAACCATTTTACATAACAGCGGAAAAACATCATGATCCTTTACAAAGAAGAAGACATATAGTTTTCTTTTACAAACGAACAACATATCCTTAAAAAGGTAAAACCGGAAGATGGACTCTGCTGATAGGGCACCCCTCTCTCTACGCGTCAAGATTCTCTTCTTCTCCTGTAGTGTGAGTACAGGTGGGGGGTGAGTGCGTTGAATACACTCGTGGAATTAATCACCAAGTTTTTAACATTATTAAGCAGATACACAGATCCAACATATATAATAGTTCAGCAATGAGACACAGCACATATAATGCATTGCACATATAATACGGACACATAACTCTAAGAGTACTCATCTAACATATGGTGCTTTTATGGGCCATCAGTCCATTGGTGCTTTTTACGGGCCACCAGTCCATCCAGAACGAGATCATAGACCTCCATTCCGTTGGTGCTTTTTACGGGCCACCAGTCCATCCCAGAACGAGATCATGGACCTCCGTTCTGCTAGTGCTTTTTACGGGCCACCAGTCCATCCCTAACGTATGGTGCTTTTATGGACACCAGTACATCTTAACATATGGTGCTTTTATGGGCCACCAGTCCATCTTAACATGACTTTGGACTTCCGTCCACATATATCATATTCATAATGTATGCACGTACATAGTAATCATAGCAAATAATCACAGCACGTAGAGTTCAACAGTTCATATATCAAATATGGAAAACATTAAACAAATAGAGTTATTAGGGTTCAGAAGTTACCCCCACCTTGTTCGGTGGTTACCACGTGAGTCGCTAGTATCAAAGACTTGGTATCTTGATTCCCACTCCAACTGATACCAACCCAATGGATAGCCTACACAATTTTACAATATTTCTTACATCATTAATATGCTTAAAACTTATATTTAAAATGTATAAAGATAGCCGTAGAGAAGAATCGTTCGATAGAGACGAGACGGATCGATAGATCAAGAGATTGAGGTCGATGAGACAAGGGAGAAAAGATCAGTTCAGCAACTGATATGATAGAGGAAAGGATTAGGGTCGCTACGGAAAAAGAATGAGCTCGATCGGAGTTGAAACGAGCTCGAACGGAGAGTTTTAATATCGAAGGGTATTTTGGTAATTTTGGTCAAAAGGTTGACTTTGACTGGGCCCCGACTCCCGGTCGACCCGACGTACAAAAAGACTCGGTCGGGCGGGTACAAAAACTCGACGGTGCGCGCTCGGCGTGCACGACGGCACCCGACGCGCGCATAGGATCCCCGTCGCCCGCGCCCGCGCGTGCACTGATTCCCCGTCGCCCGCGCCCGCGCGCCCATCGCGCACTTGCTGCTCCCGTCGCCCGTGCGCGCTGGATCCTCGGCGCCCGCGCCCGCGCGCCCGTCGCGCGCTTGCAGCCCCCGTCGCCCGTTGCCCGGCGCCTCCCGGCGTGCACACCCGGCGTCCGGCATGCGCACCCGGCGCGCACACCCAAGACCCGGCGCGCCCAGCAGCACCAGCTACCACCACCGGCGGCAGCGGCAGCGGCTCCGGCGACTTTTCCGGCGGCGCTCCGGCGGCGGCGGAAAATAAAGACGTAAAGAAAAGAAAAGAAAGAGAACTTACGTGTTCGCGTCGCGAGCGTCGCTCAGGTCGTCGGCTTTGAAAACGTATAAGTTTTGAAAATTATGAGCCCCTATTTATAGATTTTGGAAATTACCTTTTTACCGTTGAAAAGTTAACATTTACCAAAAATATCTTAATTTACCTGTCATTAAAATATTATTTTTATTTTTACCTTTTATTGTAATTTTACCCTTTCCTTCGTCAGTTGAGCTACGGGTCTCCGATTGACCCCTAGTTTGTTTCTATTTTCTCTTATTTCTGATACGAATCTCTTGGTAAAATCGTATTCTAGGTTCCATGTCACGAAAAAAAATACCCATCTAAAACTAAAACCGGCGTTAACCAAGTATCTGAAACGCACGTACTAAATTAAACAGTCAAAACATACGCACATAATTATTAAGTCGGGGTTCAAATGTTTAATTATTCAATTATGCTCATTTTGACCCGGGGTGCTACACAGTTTATAATATAACACGTCATTTAGTATTCTACAAAACATGTATCAGATAGGGAAAACCGTAATCAGACACAGAGTTAGAAATTACCCCACCGAACACATCAGATAATCACAGCACATAACCCAAGACACATAAGCCTCGACCAATTCATAACGATCAATAGCATTCTAATAATATCCAGTTTACATGCATACGTTCGTTACCCTCATCATGTGTTAAATACAGAAAACATAGAGTCATTAGGGTTTAGAAGTTACCCCCACCTCGTATAGTGGTTACCGCGTGAGTAGATAGAACAGTACGTCCAACAACCCAACACTTCCGAGCTTAGTCCAACAAGTAGCCTACACATTTACGGTGTTTTCTTAGATTTTAAATACAGTATAGTTAAAGCGGTAAAGGGTCCCGGCGGAAAAACGTTGGTTAAAGATACGACGAATCGAAAATACGGCATTACGTGCTCCGGGACTCGCGAGCATCCGGCGTCGGGCGAAAACGAACCCGACGACTCACACATCACCCAGCAGCTGCCGAGTTTCCTCAGCCACCCGGTCCCCGTCGCCCGCGCACGCTAGACCCCCGGCGCGCACCCGGCACCCGGCGACACCCAACACGCACCCGACGCACAACCCGGCGCGCACCCGACGCATGGCACACCACCACCAGCACCACTGCTGGCCGGCGGCGGCGGCGACGGCGGCTCTGGCGGCGGCGCTCCGGCGACGGCGGAAATTAAAAACGTAAAGGAAAATAAAAGAAAAAGAACTTACGTGTTCGCGTCGCGAGCGTCGCTCAGGTCATCGGCTATGAAAACGTATAAGTTTTGAAAATTATGAGCCCCTATTTATAGATTTTGGAATTTACCTTTTTACCGTTGAAAAATTACCATTTACCAAAAATATCTCAATTTACCTTTCTTTAAAATATTATTTTTATTTTTACCTTTTATCAAAATTTTACCCTTTCCTTCGTCAGTTGAACTACGGGTCTCCGATGAACCTCTAGTTTGTTTCTGTTTTCTCATATTTCCGATACGAATCTCTTGGTAAAATCATATTCTAGGTTCCATGTCACGAAAAATATACCCATCAAAAACTAAAACCGTCGTTAACCAAGTATCTGAAACACACGTACTAAATTAAACAGTCAAAACATACGCACATAATTATTAAGTCGGGGTTTAAATATTTAATTATTTAATTATGCTCATTTTGATCCGGGGTGCTACATGAGGTGCGGGTGAGGGTACAATCCTCATCCCTGTCTCCGTTAGTGCAGGGGATCGGGAAAAAGTTTCCCCAATTCCTCGGCCCATGGGGATCCCATCCTCTATGTCGAGTTTTTGATTTTATATTTTCCTTTATGAATGAAAAAGATATTTTAAAAGTTCGTAAAAGTCCATATACAATACCTAAAAAAATTCCATAAAATTACATAAAACAAAATATTTGAGATGTCATCAAATGTATAAAAATTACTTATAATTCGAATAAATGGTGAAAATATAATCCAACCACGGTACATATTTGTCTAATTAAAAACACAACCTTTTGATGAATTTTCACCCTTCTTCTATAAAAATAATTTTTTCATAATTATTTAATTAAATAAAAGATTATATATATATATATATATATATATATATATATATATATATATATATATATATATAAATCTCCATGCATGAAGACAAGGTGGTATATGATAGTTAATTTCAAAAATTGAGGTCGATCCCTGAAGAACAAGAAATCCCATCCACTACCAAACCTACCCACTAGGCAACCCCTACCCCTTCAACATGCTTGCCTCCCCTTCTCCCAATCCCTATGTAGTGTTTTCTTTCTTTTTCTTAGTTTTCGTTCTCAACTTGCCATTTTTATATTTAATGTAAATATATTTTGCATGTAATTTATAAATATATTAATATGCATTCATATATATATATATATATATATATATATATATATTGGTTTTATAAATTAAGTTTTATCATAAATTAAGCAATTGAAGGAAAGATATATGTATACATATATGAATTGTAAAATATCGATTGTGGATTGACCCGCGTGTCTTATGTAATTAGGAGAGATTTAAGTGGAAATCGTGTTTTGCATGGTAGAAAATAGGGTTCTTAATTTCATGGAGAGGAATTGTGGCATATTAAATAGGGAAAATGAAGTTTTGACTAAGATTAGTTGGAATTGTGGCATATTAATTTCTTAATTTCCGATTAGTTGGAATTATGTTCAAACTTATAAACAAATCGACATGGTGTGTAATTTGGTTATTTTTCAAAATATGTTGGCTCGGTTTATTGTAAAAATGTATTGATGATTTAAATTGTAATATAGTAAATCTTTTAAAACCATTTTTTTTTCTTTGTTAAATATATCAGTCAAGTTACAGTTAAATATATAACCATGATTTCTTGCTACCTCATTAGGGTTGGGAAAAGTATCAAATATATCAAAATACTGCACTTACCCTATACTGAGAAATACCAAAAATATCGAAATTTTAGTAAACTAAATTTTTCAGTATGATATGATACCTTATCGATTTTAAATATGGTATCACTATAATAATTTAATTTTTTTGATATACACTGAAATACTGAAAATATTAATATTAAATAAATAAAATATATATCTTGAATTAAAACATTATAATTTTAGTATTCCCCATATCGATATAATGATATTTTCAACATACTGGAAAATTTCAGTATACCAAAATTAAATAAATATATATTTCTTCTTTCAGGAGTAGGTCTCTTGTGCAACTGGTACATGGATCCTCGGGTCGGGTGGGGTCAGATCTGCGCACTTTCCTCTTTTTTTTTTTTTTTGTGTGTCCTGACCTTTATATTATGTTAGTCATGACTTTATGTCATATTAATTATACATTTATGTCCAGATTTCATAACCTTAATGCAATACTTTAATTTTTAAAAAAAATTCGCTGACATTTATACTATGTTAGTCATACCTTTATATACAAATATCATACCTCTATGTAATACTTTAACTCCAAAAAAAAAACCCCTAATTTCGACAAAAGTACATGTTTACCTTTATGTGATATTACTCATACATTTATGTTATATTATTTATACCTTTATATCAATATAAACATACATTTATGTAATATATAAATGTACATCTAACATAACTAAAATGTATGACTAATATAACTAAAATGTATGAAAGGTATTAATAGTTGTCTGAAAACATGTTAAGGTACAGGTAAAAATCTAAAAGGTATATTTAAAATTACATAAAGGTATATTTAACACTACATAAAGGTATGCTTAACACTACATAAAGGTATGACACCTTCGATTGAATTTCAATTTGTGCGCTACCTTGTGACGCATGCAGGCACGTGCGGGCGCGTGGTTGTGCATGAGGGGCGAGTGCACAGTTTCAGATTTGTGCAACAGGTGCACAAATTTTTTTGTCTCCTTTCAATAGCTATTTTCGCTATACCGAAATTTGATATACCAAAATTCTTGGTAAGAACAATATATATGCATTTTTGCATTTTGGAATTTTTGATATGAGAATTGTGGGGGGCACACCGTACTAACCCACCAATATACCTTATCATAGAGTTTTTTTTTTATAAATAGAATGCTACACCAAATGAAGTTACATTAGATGTAGATTAACCATTAATTATTTTTAATATAATTGTACCGGGCATGGGAAATTTATAACCCCTATAACGATAAGTTGTTTTGTAATAAAAGTTAATGCTGAATTCACTATTCTTGAATTCATTATTAATAACTCTAAGTTCAAGATAAAATTTGTATATGAACGGTCAGCTCACTACTCTTGATGTTTTTGTTTTTGTTTTAATAAAAGACTAGGGAGCAACCCTAGTGGTGATAAAATTCTTCGGAAAATTAAATTTTGGTTTAATTATTTACTAAAAGAGTGGGATCACCTAATCACCTTAAGGGAAAAAATATTCATTTCCTTACAACAAAAGTTACTTTATATACTCAAAAGTACATATAGACTTCTTAATATATAAACTTGTTCAAGTTTTAGGCTTTGTGATATGATTGACTTGAAATTCATTACCTTCCTTATGATATATAAGGAAATTGGATGCCAAACTAAATGTTTTTAGTATATTAACCTTCATTTCTTAATTTGTTAAAAAATAACTATATGTATATTTAGTGACAAATCAAAATTTTCAATCCAGGGGCTCAAGTTAAGTAATAAAAAAAATACAAAAATTTTAAACTAAGAACATAAATCATAGCAATTTTGATAAAGTCAATATATTACAACAATTATCTTCCATTTTTCATATTGTATAGTAGGTCGTACTTTTCCATATTATATTTTCATTATCTATAAAAAAAAAGTAGAATAACTATTATAAAGTAAATTAATCGTTCAAGAACTTGCAGGTAAAACAAAATGAGATTTCATAAAAAAAATTGAAATTTCAAGTACTAAGTAAAACAGTAAAACTCAATATAGATATACTTGAAAGTTTGAGAGCTTAATAATCATGAGCCTTGTCAATTTTAAAAGAAAAGGTTTCATCTTATTTTCTTCATTTACTCAATATTTAATATATTCTTTCTATATCTTCATCAAAATTTAAATATTGATTATCATTATTAGAATACAAAAGCTAATAATTTTATAAGAATATTTCGATTTTTTTCTTTCTCAAAAGAAACTAAATCGTTTAGTAATTTAAGCAACAAAATAACGTAATGAAATTTTTTCATAACTTCAAGTATAGATAATGAATATGTAAATAAAATGCAAATTATCTATCGAAATTTTCAACTAATCACATATATAATTTAAAGCAAAATAAATCAACAACAATAATGAAGAAAAAAGAAAGTAAGAAATTAATATAAAAAAATATTTTATCTTGAAATTAGATGGAGAAACCATTAAAGTTAGGGTTTAATTTATGTCGTGAAAGAAAAAGAGAGAGAGAGAGAGAAAGAGAGAGAGAGAGAGAGAGAGATTTAGATTTAAAATGAAGAATAAAAAAAAAATTCAATTAAAATGACCATATTACCGCTATTTAGTTTGAGAATTTTCAGGGGCCTAGTGCCCTCCGCCCCTTTAATGGGTCTGTCCTAGTGTACGTTTATCTATGGAGTAGTGTTCTTATGAATCAGGTGCACGGATCTAAATCTGTGCAACTAAGCGAGCGGGGGTCGAGTCGAGTACCCGTCCGGCTAGCTCCGCGCCCAAATTATTATTATTTTTTTTAATTTATGCGGTAATCTTTATGTTATATTAGTATAATCTTTATGTACATATATCATAATCTTTAAGGGTATGTTTGTTAGGAGACTCATGAGTCAAGATTTGAGATAATAAAATTTGAACAAAATGGATAATAATCTCATTTGACTTTTTTCATTATAAAAATTCATGTAGTATAGTCGAACTTTTATGTTATAATAATTTAACATTTATGTTGTATTAGTATAACATTTATGTACAAATATCATAATCTTTATGTACTTAAAGAATAACATAGAAGTTATATTATTATAACATAAAGATTTGAAAGGTATTATAGGTTTAAAATACACTGTAGAAGGTTAAACTAGAAGAGACATAAAAGTTATGCAAATATAACCAAAAGGTTAGTCGAATATAACTAAAAGTTAAGACAATAACTTTTCAGACATACAATTTTTTATTTTTTAATGCCAGCCCGAAAATATCAGACCCCTAAATTATTGAATAAAATGGATAATAAAATATTTATCCAAATTAGTGCCTTGGTTTTAAAGTTTGAATGCTAGTATTTCTAAATGATGAATGTCAAAAATTATTATTCTAAATTTGCAATTTCCCCATTAATGCAAGAAAGAGTGGGCCTATAAATAGGAGATCCCATGTTAAGTAATTAGATACAACATAACAAAGCAATCAAATGGCTACTCCTTGCATTGCCGTAAATGGTGTGAGGCATCTTCGCCCACCCATCACCATTCCCAAACCCACCATATGGCCGGAAAAACTTCTCTCTGCCATTTGTTCCCATCACCAGGTATAATTTTTTACTTTTTAATTAGTTATGGGGACACTTTCATTTTTATCCTATAATTAAGGTCCTACTCATATACTTTAGAAAATCAAACTTTTATCAGTCATATCATGCAGCGTCTATGAATCATATCATATAATCCTATAAGGATCATATCGTGTAACCTCATTTAACAATACGACGGTTTATACTATAGTTTTTTTCTTTTGTATTGTGTAACCACTTATATATCATATCGTGTAATCTATATCGAGTTACATGATATGATTTGATTAATATTGTCTTCCATGATATAAGACAGATTTCACGGCGATTTACACAATATGATGTTGATCCATAAGGATTACACAATATGAAAAAAAGCTATCCTTTAAACCACTGTATTTTTATAAGAGGTTACGCAATATTATCCACATATATGTTATACGGCATAAACAATATAAGGTTACATGATATGGAGAAAAAACTATCGTGTAAACTGTTGTGTTTTTATAATAAATTACACAATATGATCCATATAGACGTTACATGACATGAACAATATAGGTTTACATGATGTGAAAAAAAAACACTGTTCATTCATGAAAATCAGCGGAAAAAAAATACGACCCTCTTTTTACATGATATCAAAATTGTACTTGGGGAAAATTAATTTGTCAATTCTTTTTGAAATGTAATAGAAAAATAAGTTTCTTATCATTTGTGCTAGAAAAATAAGTTTCTTATCATTTTATGATATAAAGGTATACCCTTTTATTATAGTCCTTTCAATTTCAAAATTTTCCAAATTCTGTCCTATTTTCGATTCCCCATGATAATTATTGTAGGTGCGATGCTCTGATTTGAGATTTGGATTTTATGGGAAAAAAATTGTTTATATGTGTCCTTCAATATTTGGGAAAATTGATCTATGCATTTCGAAGTGGGGATTTTGTATCCACTTAATACCACATAAATCAATTTTCATTCGTACAATCAAAATCCGTAACTTAAAACATCACATAAGCATTATCGACATTCATGTCAAATAGTTGGTAAAAAATCAAAGCTCTAATCATAATTGGAAAAATTGAAAGTTTATACTTAAAAGACCACCATGAAAGGTCGTAAAAACTATGGTTCAAAAATATAAATGACCAAATTAGTTGTAGGACCTGTATTGAAAAGAGTAAAAAACATTTTTTCATCTGAATTATACCTGATTTTACACTTTTTGGTAAAAATTTTGAAATGTTTCACTTTGCCCTATGAACATTAAATTTGAAGCATTTTATGGTATCAGAAAAATCCTAGCCATTGATTTTGGACACTTGGACGGCTAGGATTTGTTTGATACCGTAAAATGCTTCAAATTTAAAGTTCATATGACAAAGTGAAACATTTCAAAATTTTTACTAAAAAATGTAAAATCACATATTGTTTAGATGAGAAAATATTTTTAACCCTATTGAAAATTTCCCTAAGTGAATATCTTCACACGATCATACGGTGAAAATTGTAAATTTAGGATAATAATTTTTTGTCATTCAAAATTTAGGGACACTAATTTTTTGGAATGTGAAAATAGGATACTAACTTTTAGTTTGGGCATATAGTATCCTAATTTCAGAGCTCGAAAAGTTAATTTCTCTAGTTGTCTAAAACATACCGTTAAGCATTAATAGAAATAAATTAAATTTAAGTTGTGGTCACAGTTACCAGAAAAGTTTGAAAAAGACATTGAAGCACTAAAGGAAGAAGCAAAAAGCATGTTATTAAAGGCTGCAATACCTAGCAAAGTTGTGGTATTAGTTGACATACTTGAGCGTTTGGGGTTGGCTTATCATTTGGAGACAGAGATCCAAGACAAACTCTCTCAAGTTTATAATTCTGATGACGATGAAGACTACGATTTATTCACTACAGCTCTTCGATTTCGTTTGCTCAGACAACATCAGTTTCATGTTTCTTGCAGTATGTCACTTCATACTCTTATTCTCTTGCATTGTTCTTAATTTCCATTTTGTCATACTCTACATTTTAATGAACATACACAGAACTAATTTGAACTAATAAAACTTAATTGATGCTAAATATTGATACAGATGTTTTCGACAAATTTGTTGATAAAAACAACAAATTCAAAGAAACCCTCAGCACTAATGTTGAGGGCCTATTAAGCTTATATGAAGCAGCTCATATTCGGATCCATGATGAAAATATTTTAGATGAAGGCGCGACGTTTGCAACGCGCCATTTGAGTCGTATATTACCAGAGTTAGAATTCCCTCTCAAAGACAAAGTGCAGCTTGCTCTTGAACACTCACTTCATCGAAGCGTTTTGATCATCAATGTCCCTTTCCACATTTCCACCTACGAACAAGATGACTCAAAGGATGAACTTCTTTTGAAATTCGCCAAGTTGAATCTCAAGTTTTTGCAGAACATGTATAGGAAAGAACTTGCAGAACTCTCCAGGTAAGTAAAGTATGAAAAAAACTTAATGAAATTGTCTGATGGATAAATGAGACTTAGCAGCACATTATATTCAGAATTCAAATATATTTTCACAAGTTAAAATATGTTCCATGAGTTGACCCGTCTTACAAAACCAAAATCCCTAATTTGGAGTGTAACATCAATGGTGTACATGTCATTCAAATTTCCAATTTGATTGCAGAAACTTCAATTTATAAAAACCCATAAAATTTGTGATAAAAAATGAACAAAACCAAGATTGAAATTTTCTCCAGACTAAAATTCAAAATTCCTACAGTTTGGTTTATTTTGCAATTTCTCAAATATATCATATGATTGAACATTGAATTATGAATACAATTTCTTAATTAGTATATATTAAAAAGATTTTACTAAGAAGTCCTTTGTTTTTCATGCATGGTATTCTAAAGGTGGTGGAATGGATTTGACCTAAAGTCGAAATTGCCATATATGAGGGACAGATTGGTGGAGTGTTATCTTTGGGGGGTTGCAATTCATTATGAACCTAAATACTCTTACCTTCGAATAAGTGTTGCCAAAAATATGCAAATGGTTACAGTTATGGATGATACTTATGACAACTATGCTACACTTGATGAAGCTCAACTTTTTACTCAGATTTTGGAAAGGTACGCATCATCTCTGTTTATGGATTCACTTGCATACCCTTAGTGCCATGTAGATCCGCCAGTGTTGTGTTGGATTTGACACATCAATAGTAGACACATTAATATATGTTCATGATGGGTAAAGTAACAATCCTAAATATTCACTATAATTTCAACTTTATATATATTTGATTGAATGTGATATGGAGAAAAAGTATAAAAATAGTCTCATAACTATAGGATTGTAGTAAAACCGGTCCATTTCATTTTAACTTATATATCTTTTGTCCCAATATTAAGTAAAATTTTACATACTACAAATATTTTAGATGACCAGAATTTAATATAATATGAACTTGATATAACATATCCCTTTACAACAAAAATAACTGAAAATTTGGTTTAAAAAAACAATTGTCAATTTTCTTTTGCGGTGCTATATTAGGTATGGATAGTTGTATAAAATAAAATATAAAAGGTATGTTAGTCAATATAAAAATAGTAAGTGAAATATTACTAACAATTTAAAAATACGAAATTCCGTTAAAATCTTAATATATATATATATATATATATAAACTCTGTATAATTATAAAAGATGGAAACGTAACCGACAACAACAGTGTGTTTAGGTGGTGGTGTTGCGGGGTTATAATTATAATGTTTTAATGTTTTTTTTAATTTTAATCAAAATATAATAAAACTATTCATCTTTTAATTAGATTTAGATTTTTAAAGGATAAATTTGATAACAAAACCCAATTTATAGTTTATTTTGCAATTCTAAACCCAATTTTTAAAGTTTCTCAATAAGGGGCTCAATTTAACCTTTGTTTTTTTTTTTTTTTTCAATTCCGATTTAAAGCTTGAAATTCTGATTGGGTTCTCAATTGGAGACAAAATTCTATTTTCTTTTTAATTATATTTATATTTTAATATGTATTTATATTTTAAATAAATTAAGACAAATTAGTGCAATTTTGGAACGATCTTCATCCGACTTATATTAATTTATATAAAGAAAGAAAGAAAGAAAAATAAAATTAATTCAACTCATAAAATATAATTTATATTAAATTGATTAATATTAAAATTGGGTTTCTGTACTTTTATTCATAAAATTAAGAAAATAAAAAAAATTAATTTTTTGAATTGAATTAATTATATATATATATATAAATATATATATATATATATAAATTAATACAAGTCGGATGAAAATCATTTCAAAATTGCACTAACTTGTTATAATATATTTTAAATATAAATACATATTAAAATATTCATAAATCTGTAAATATAAATAAAAGAAAAAAAGAAAAAAATGGAATTTTGTCTTGAATTGAGAATTCAATCTAAATTTCAAGCCTTAAATTGAGAAAAAAAAAAAGTTAAATTGAGCCCCTTCTTGAAAAACTTTAAAAATTGGGTCTATAATTAAGAACTAATATAAAAATTGGGTCTTGTTAATGTTAAGATTGATCATGGAATTTCTTAATTTATTTAAAATATTATATAAATCATATTTTTATATTGATTTATATACTATTTTAGATTTTATTTAATTTTTTATACATCTAAGGAGAAACTCAAAGTTGGGTAAAGTAATTTTATTTTCTTATTATCCAAAAGTCTGCTTTTACAATTGAAAAGAGGGGCCGCGCTATTTATAGAAGAACAACCATATAGAAACACTAAAAGGAACAAATAGGAAAAAGACACGTGGACAAAGCAATATACTACTAATCACGCAAATATTACGTATGCTAATGTCAACAACATCAATTCAAATTATATTCGATACTTTATAAGAAATTGAAGTTATATTAAGTATTTAGTTAATTTTTTTTGTATTTTTTTGAATTATCGTTAAGATTTTTGTAATTATTTTTGCATCGATTTAAAAAATTTAAGTTTTCTTTGGTTGTTTGAATATTATTTGGTGATTTTAAAATAATTAAAATATAAATTTTTAAAAATTATGAAATCAAAGTCACCAATGCTTGAGCTTTTTGTTTTAATTATTGATAAGATTTTATATTGAATTAAAAAAAAGGTATTCTTTAGTCTTTAAAATTAATATATATATATATATATATATATATTTATTAATTTTAAAGACTAAAGAATACCTTTATATATATATATATATATATATATATATATATATATATATATATATATATATATATATATATATCTAAGTCACCACAACACACATTTGAGTTAAAAAAAATGCAATAAATTTCTAGCAGATGTTGTGACAGCGGGACCTATGATGTAAATTTTAATCATATAGAACTAATTAAATTACAACTTTCAGGACCAAAATGAATTCGTTAGTTTTATTTAATCTTATTTTCTTAATTACTTTTAGTGAATAATATCATTTATCGAACATAAATGCTTGTTAGTACATGCTATGCTATGACAAGAATCATAATATATATATATATATATATATATATATATATATATATATATGAATAGCTATCGGGGTTAATGGGTAAAAAAAAAAATCCACCAATATGTGTACCATAATTTGCAATTACACATACATTTTTTAAATTGCAATTAAACTTTTGTTTCTGCAATTTCAGTGACCAATCCAAAATGGGACTTGCCACCATCATTTTCAAGGCTTAATTATTTAATCACACGCAATGTGTAACAAATTATGACAACATTAATTAACATGTGACGTATATTAAATGCCATAAAATTAACATGAGATGCAATAGCAAATGTAATAGAAGATTCGAACTATAAAAATAGGTGCTAAAATCCATTTCAACAAAAAAATTAGCTGGATTTTGGATTGAAAAGTTTGTCATAAATATTCTTAATTAAAATTTAGAAGTTTATGTTGTAATTGTAAATTATGACAGAGTTTGTGAATCTTTACAAAATTAGTCTCTATGAAATCATCCAACGGTTATAATTTTATGAGATGAAAAATAATAAATATTAGACAAGTAACTAAATTTATATTAATTTTCTCAGGTGGAATGTGGAGGAAATTGATGTACTCCCAGAATACATGCAAATTGTTTACAAATTTGTTATGAGTATATACGAAGATCATAAACGTGAAGCAATAAAACAAGGAAAATCCTTTGTTGTTCCTCAATACAGAGAAACTGTAAGCCTCACATTTTCTATAACTTCTTATATTATATCATCTAACAACTGCTTAATTCTTTGCTCCTTTATTATTTCAATGTCAATCATTTTAAAATATGTTCTTTAAATATTAGTAAATTATATAAGTGCTGACTTTTATATGAGTAATTTAACATGTATTGTACATTTTAAACATATGCAGATGATCAATTTTAAATTTTTTTTTTTTTTTCAATTTATACATGGGAGTTATCTAGGTAATTAAACCGTTAAGACATTTTTTTCTCTTTTTTGAGGACACCTATGAGACTGTTTCCTAATCTAAACTAGCCCACAACTCATTACTGATTAATTTTAAAAAATATATTTGAATTGTAGATAGTGTAATGATGGGTCAATTAATGTACAACTCGATCATAACTTATAAAATATTGACTGACTTGTGAATAAAGTTTGAGGTGTCGGTAGGAAGATGGAATTTCCAAGGTTCTTTCAAACGAATACACATTTATTTGAATTAACTAACATAAATGTATATGTGTGTTGTTTGTGGTGATTAGGTGAAACAACTTGGTAGGGCCTACAACAAAGAGCAAATATGGATAATGGAACGACAAATGCCTTCATTTGAAGAGTATATGAATAATTCAGTGATTACGAGTTGCATTTATGTCATGTTTATATCTCTTGTCCCTGACATCAAATCTATAACCAAAGAAACCACTGATTGGCTGCTAAGTGAACCTAAAATTGTAATTTCCACTGCCAAGATGGGTCGACACCTCGAGGACTTGGGCAGCCATGAAGTAAGCTAGCTCGCTCTAGTATTTATATATATTTTTTCTTTTACTTGACTATATATGAAAGTTCAAAAGTTTAAAACAAAAAATTATGAATGTTTTTTCCATATTACCTTTGAAAGCAATACCTAAAAGTAAACACATCAACAGAGAATTCTTCCTTCCTTTTGTTATTTCTAATAACTTTATAGAGATCTAGTAAATCAATGACAATAGTTGATTTGGATAGTTGGATTTACGAGGGATTTGAAATTCATGGTAGCAAATACATCGGTGGTGTTGTGATAAATGTGAATTTGAAATCCATTCATTTTAAATATTGGATTCCAACTTACTCTATACAAACGCAACCTTACGGATTTTTATAATGATACTTTAAATTTTAGTTTGTTTCAATTCTAGTCACATCTAAGTTAAAATTTTGATTTTTGAAAATAATTGTTGTGACGAATACCGTTAATGATTATGTGGAGCTCTATATTAGAGATTTTAATAGTACAGATGAAAATTGATTTATTTGACACTAATTGATCAAGAAACGCTCCTTAATTTTAAAAACATATATAGATCAAATTTCCCTCGAGTTTGTGTCACATCCATCATATTTTTTCCTATATACAACCAAATAAATGACACACCAACTTTATGTATATGTTTGCATTGGAAGCGTGAGAACAGAGAAGGAGAACTGCTAACAGTGGTGGACTGCTACATGCAAAATTATGGTGTATCAAAACAAGAGACTCTTTGCAGATTTAAACAACTTGTTGAGAATGGATGGAAGGATGTGAACAAGGAATGGGCAAAGGGAAGTTTGACATCCAAGGAGATGGGTGAACTACTTGTTAACTATGCTCGAATTGCTGAGATTACTTATGAGAATAGTGAAGATGGCTATACCTCTTCACAAAATCTTGCACCTAAGATTGAAGCTCTCATTGGGGTTTCCAATAACTCCATTTGATATTTCTGCATTTAACCATGGTTAGATGTATATCAAGACTTTCTTAATCTCTCTCTATATATATATATGATATAATATGGCTAGTTAGGGGGATTGAGTCATCTTTCTTAGCTCTGCCTAGCTATGTGCCATGTTCATCTAATAAATAACGAGTATGATGAATAATGGTTTTTATTTGCTATGCCCATATAGGATATAATATGACTAGCTAGCTAAGGATTGAGTCATCTTTCTTAGCTCTAGCTATTTGCCATGATCAACAAATAAATAAAGAGTATGATGAATAATATATTTTGTTTGTTATTGGGATAGTGTCCTTAAAAACATTTATGAATATTGTTAAATGCAATAATTTATTTTCAAACATTTGTACTAATCATTATAAGTAATTTATGAGGAATGAGTATTTTATTTGATGTGACGATAATCTTAATATTTGTAATATATACAAGAGGATTAATAGTAATGTAGTATGAATAATAAACTTCAATTAAAATCGCTGTGAATTTAATTACAGTATGAAATATTTAATTTAAAATATCAGTATTAGTACGATCAAAAATAATTTTAATTTGTGAACATCTAAATTCAGAAATTCAAATTCAATACACCCAAAAATGAATTAGTGAATTTTCAAGTCCAACAACTTCATGAACAACATCACTATATGACAAAAACAAACTTCAAAGCACCCAAGTAATATACTTATGTATGGTAGAATATATCTTATAAAAAATATCGCCCAAACACAATGTTTATAGAATGTGTTTCATTTAGGCTATTTTAATGAAAATGTAGTATGTACCATACACTTGCTAATCATCTCAATTTCCTCTACTTCAAATGCAAACACATTTTGAATCATAACAACGTCTATTAGAATAATGAGACTAATGAGTTATTATAATAAAATCAACGAATGAGTATTCTTCCAAGTCAATGGAGTGTAAAATAATTATAACTAATGAAAAGTAAACTGCGACTCATACAACACCTTCAACCCAAACTCCCAGCAACATTTATTTATTTATTTTGAATGTCTTTCACTAAATGATTTCTCACAAGAAACAATGTAGGTGATTCTTCTAATTTTTTTCCAATCGATTTCAATTTTTAGCAGACAACATGAATGATATTCTTATTTAACTTTTTTCAATTATCAGCATGCAAATAATGCAGCTTGAGCCGTCAAAACGTGCACAGCCCGTAAGAACGCACCATTTGGAGGGACATGGCGGGCCAACCTGCAATTTGAGCGAGTCTTGAATACATCAACCTAGCCCAACCCACAGCGGGCCATAGGTTAGGCGAGCTGGCTTGTATGTAATTTTTTTTTTAATAATTAAAAAAATGTAAGTCAACATGTTGTTCTGATAAAGGAAAGAGAGGGATGAAGTGAGAGTTAAAGAGGGAAAAAAATGAAAATAACCACTCCTCAGTTTTAGAGAGAGAGAGAAGATCCCATCATGTCTTCTTGTGTTTCAGAGTTAGGAATTTGGATTGCCAATGGTAGAATGCCTTGATCAGAGAAAGATCTATGTATTCTATATGTATAATTATTTCACTGTGTAGTGTATTTCTATACAATATTATATAGATATAGATTTGAAAGAAAAGAAGAAAGTGTGAGAAAAGAAGAACAACACTGTAGAACTGAGAAATATGAGATGGCATGTGTATTTTCATTGGTAATTTCATAATTTTGGAGTTGAGATATGGGAATGGGCAGAACGGTCATGGATAAGGGAGGAAGTATGGGCCATATATATGGCAGTAGAGACCAATTCAAGAAAATTCAAGTGAAAGTTAAAAAAAATAGAAATTAAGGTGGCCCAATCCGGCCCCAACCCCGCTGCTCCAGCTCGTCGAAACAAGCCAGCCCTTTGAGGCCCGTATTCAAGCAGGTTGCTAAATATCTGGTTCAACCCACCTTTAAAAAATAGCATGATGGGATGGTCCAACGATCTCAACTCATTTTGGCAGCTTTAAATGCTACTAATATTTTTTTCCCATCAAACAATACGAAAAAAAACAAGTGTATTAAATATAAATACACGTACCTTTCGCAGCTAAATCTTGTAACCATGTTTGTTTCCATGTGCTTCTACTACATAACTCATGATCATATACAATCCACAAAAGAATCGTATTTGTTTCTTTAGAATCCAAATGTTAAAAAAAGGGAACATATTTGTGGAAGAGAACAAAAAACACCGTAGCAGTTTTCTGATAAAATTGCGTAAGATAGAATAATCTGGGAGTTACCAAGTGATTTATACCACTTGGTGGAAAAGTTACACTACAAAAAGCAGGTGATATAACGATGGAATTTACCGACAAACAAGTTCCATAGGTATTTATAGATGGATTACAAATTAAATCTGCTCTCATCATCTCTTCTTCATAGTCCTTGGTGATCAGGCACATAAGTGCTTCTTCTTCAAAGGTGTAATAATCACTCTCACTTTCTGAGGAGCTTTCTTCTGCTTTCTCCTTGGATGAGCTTGCAGCTTCTGCTTCTCCAAGAAGAGCTCTAAGTTTTTGTTTATCAGTTCTCCTATTCTCTCTTCTTTGATTTCTTTCCTTCTCTGGATATTTATGCACTTTAGGATAAGGGCAATTCCTTGTATAGTGGTCAGGTTTCCTATAGTTGTAACATAAGTCAAATGAAACTATATTTGACTATATATTAATGGTTACCTGTGGTATGGGGATTTCTTCTTGAAGTTATTTTCTCTGGTATTGTACTTCATGAATCTCTTGAATTTCTTTAGTAACAGTGTCATTTCATCTTCAACATTCTCTTCTGCAAGCTCTTATTGCTTGCTGCAACTAGTTGATGTTGCGTTCTTAGAGGTTCTAGTTGTGAGTGCATTGACCTTAGTACTTGACTCTTCTGTCGTTTTATTTCTTCTATTGATGTCAAATTCAAATGCATTGAGATTAGAAAAGAGGTCAAATGTACTCATGGACTTCAGATCTATATATACTCTCATAATAGTGGTTTTGTTATCCCACTCTATTGGTAGTGCTCTAAATACTTTCCTATTTTTATATTTTCGGGTGTAGTGTTTACCTAAAGACTCTAACTCATTCACTATAGAAATGAATCTTATGTTTAGCTGCTCCAGAGTCTTATCAAACGTCATTTCAAACATCTCAAACAGTTGTGTGGTAGTGGATATCTTGTTATCTTTGGTGAGTTCAGTTCCCTCATAGATCTACTTAAGCTTTTTCCAAATGTCTTTGGCTATCTTGTAGCTCTTCACTTTGCTGAATCTATCTTTATCAGGTGTGATAAACAAGGCATTCTCAGCCACATTGTACAGATTGACCCTTTTTCTATCTTCTGTTTTCCAATTATGTCTAGCCTTTTCTAGCAATTGAGGTGGTGGTTGTCTTAATGTTTGACCTTCTGTTGCACCTTCTGCAGCACCTTCTACTCTTCTAGCATCTATTCCTAGAGCTGGATTCACCTTTGTGATTATAGGAAATCCAATGGTTATGACATCTCACATCTCATCATACATTGCAAATAGATATGTCTGTATTCTGATCTTCCAGTCATCATATTACTCCATGGAAAACATACAAAGTTTGTTATGTGAAGAATCTATGATATGCTAAAATATGAGTTTTGAAAAACAGACTTTTAGAAAGACACAAAGATTTGGTGACAAAAAAAGTTGGCTTTTAACCCAACTTGCTCTGATACGACTTGTTAGTCCCAAGTGGCACAAAGGTTCAGAGAGAGGTGCATGAACCTCTATAAATTTTTAAAATTTTGAATTAATTTAATGCACGCTGCAAGCAACTTGTGGTTATAGCACTGTCAGCAGCTTCTGGGTACAACACTAAGTGTAGTACTGCAAGTAGTTCCTATAAAGAGTTCATACAGCAGAAAACCTTTATGTGCCTTAAGAGGTTCTTTCTGAAAAGCTTTACAAATATGATGTTTTCACAAGTGTCTGATGTTGTATGACAGGATATATAGAATGCACCAAATACAAATGTAAAGAGCATAAAGCTTAAATAAACAGACAAAGGTTTATAGTGGTTCAAGGGTGGAGTAATCCCTTTAATCCACTATACTCCTTCTCAAGGAGGAACTTTGTTAAGTAAGGTTTGGTTTACAAGACTTCTTTCTAAAAAACACTAGACTCAACAAACAAACACCTACAAAGCTCAACTTCCACATAGATTGCTGCAAGCTATTAGGCTAGACCCAAACATGATCTCCTAAATCCACACAAAATGGTTACTATAACTGTTGGTCCTTAGAGGTGTCCGAGGTTCAGAGGGGGGGTGAATGAACCTTGGTCGATTTTGAAAACTTGTTAAAACTTACTGTTCTGTAAGTTACTTGAACTTACAGCGCCAACCAGCTACTGCTTACAGCATTAGGATGCAGTGCTGCACGCTGTAACTTAGAGTTTTATACGCAGCGGAAATTATATATATGACACAAGGTTGGCTGGTTTTCTCAAATATGCTCCTTTCAAAATCGTTTTATGCTTATGATATATGAAGATATGAAATGTAAAGTGCAGATAAGAAAACAATAAAACACTTATGGCTTATAGTGGTTCGAAGGTGGTGTAAGCCTTCTACGTCCACTCTACTGCTACCTCGAGCAGGAACTTTGTTAAGCAAGATTGATTTACAGGACCCTTCCTAACAACCTATCAACTTACAAAGTTATCCACCTACTAGAGTCCAGAGATCACACATCACTGCAAACTCTAAAGGCCCGCCAACTAGAGTCCAGAGATCACACAGCACTGCAAACTCTAAAGGCAAACCCACACAGGGTTCCACACTCCCACACAAGGAAGTTGCCTAAAACTAAACAACTATACAAACGCAAGGATTTCTCCTGTCAACTGTTCGACACTTAAAACAACCTAACCACACAGGACAGAGGTTAAAGGAAAAAAAACAAATCTTCAACTGGTGGGGATGCAGTCTTGATCTTCGTGAGCTCTTTTGTTTTTTGTAGACTGCTTCCTACAAGGTTGAGTAGCTGAACATGTGAAAGCTTGAGAAGCTTTTGGATGATATGTGAATTTCCTCTCAACTTTGTTCAGCAATTTCCTCAATCAGCCACACCTTCTATTTATAGATCTTGAGAGTTTCTATCCATTGAGAAGCATCCGTTGAAGAGAGATACTCCTTCTTCTTTGAAATCAAGCTCTGATCTCCAAGATCTTCTTTGTGGTCACATCAAATGCATCTGAGCTTTTGACCAACGGCATGGTTTGCATTTAATGTGACTTGACTCTTCTAGAGCATTTAATGCAGTGATTGAGGCTCGCAGCTTTCTGCAGTGCGTCAGTCCACATGGCGTCTTCGCATTGGCTCCGTGTTTGCAACTTGATCTTCTCTCGAACGGCTCTATATGATCCTGCTTGGATCTTCATTCTTCGTACTGCATCTATCCTTTCTTCGGATAACAGGATACTTATGTTGTTTGTCGTTGGCGCTGTTGGCTGTCTGAGCAGTGTACTTAGCGTTGTATCCTAGGTCTGCTTGCAGCTGATTGTCCTTTGAAGTGCTGTTGTAACAGACCTTCTTGCAGTATCTTCTTACAGCAGTATCCCTGTAAACTTCTTTCTTGCAGCGACTCTTCATGCCGTTCCTTCTTCATTTGCTGTCATGTTGTAACTGCTTTCTTGCAGTGTTGCTGTATATGCATTCTTGCAGCAGCTTCTTGCAGACTTAGCTTCCTCAGTAACCTCTGCTGTTGTAACCTGGATATGTTCTTGTGAGCTTGCAGCAGCAGCAACGTCAACCTCCTCATGAAGTGCTCTAGCTGTTTTAGCGGTTACCTCAGCTTCTCCTCGATCATCCTCTAAGGGTACTGTCTCAACAGTCGCCCCTTCAGAGGTCTTCTTATCCTCAGAGAGTGTTGTCAGAACAACAGCCTCGCCTGAGGTCTTCAGCAAGGACTCCGTCTCCTCGGTCAGTCCTGTATCCTCGACAACCTCTGCTGTAAGCACGGGTTCTTGTAGCTCTTGTCGGTTTCTTGCAGCGGCTACTAGCTTTCTGACTTCCCCTTCCAGAACAGCTTCATGCTCAGCAACCTGCTCCTGCAACCTAGGCCAGCTTACTTAGTAGCAACCTAGCTTACTGTCCGCAGCTTCCTGACTCCGGATTCTTCTCAGCCTGCTGACTGCTTCTTCCAGTATCCTAACTCCTCTTCTATTAAGGATACTTCTTCTAGCTTGCTGTTTCCTACAGCATGCTAGCCCTTAGAAATGTTCTTACTTCTTCTAAGGTTAGTTTTCCTTGAATCTTGGAAAACCATAGCATGATCTTTCCTAGATCATGCGATGTGGAAACTAGGTATCAATACCTTAAGCAAACTGTACTTTTCTTCTTGAGTTAGTATTTTGTCTTATCAAGATAACAACTGAAATATCCCAATAATTTCCCCATTTATCTTGATGATGGCAAAACACAACAAGGCAAGAGTCAATAAGAAAATAATACTTTTTATTGAAGCTGAAACTAAGATATTGTACAAGTACAAATTCTGTTAAGTACAAAAGTAAGTAAGCTACTACTCCTCCATCTAGCTTCACTTCTTTTTTCAGCTTCAACCAGTTTGTTGTTTCCACGCTTTTCCACCAGGGAGTTCTTCTTCTCCCTTCCCACCATCTCTGATCTCTGCATGACTTTTTTTCAGCATGTTTTCATCAGCCAGTAGCTCAGATGTGCTTCAGATGGTGGAGGATTCCTGATCGCCATTATTTCATGTATTTCTTTTTCTTAAAAATATTTCAACCAATTAAAATTATCAAATTGAAAAATGAGCCACCTCTTAAAATCTCATTTTTAAATGATAAAAGGAAATGTTTTTCCACATAATTCGGGTAATTAATTAAACATCATCTAAATAGTTGCATGGTTGAGGTGGATAGTGCCTTCCAAGCTTCCAAAAACCATCAAAGTCAAAAGAAGTAACGCATTTGCTATTTTAATTGAATTCTTTTATATATATGAGGATAGTTACAATAAAAGCTAATTGCGTGATCTCTTAATTCATTCAAAACTAATTTGGTCAAGGATCTGGAGAATAATCCTTAGTACCCTTAATATCAAAATATAATAAAAAATTTCATCTGAAATCGTAAAATATGAATCTCTAAAAAGACGAATTTAAAATGAAATAGTTAGTCATCCAAAAATTGGTTGCTAAAACTAATCCATAAATTTCTTGTAGTAATGGAACAAAATAGAGGACGAGATGCAATTTCATTACTATCTATCAGTTGGCCTCATTGAAAATGTGTCAAAATAATTGGTTTATATTCAAAATGGAAAGAACTTTTTCCAAATAAATAAATAGCATCCAATTGATACCAAACACCTAATGATCACACAGCAAAACACATCTTAAATATCAACACAAATTTATGTCATTTTTCACACTTTGCAAAAGAGTTAAGTGAGTCTACTAGCACACAACAGATTAGGTGCATTACTTGCTCAACAACAAAAAATAATTCAGAAACAGATTCACTACTCGCTAGTCATGGCGACGGCGGCCGGTTTGGGGTCGGGATCTTTCATGCTTCAGCAACATACAAAATCACACAACATATAATTGCAAAATATAAGCAAGCAACATGAACAGAAATATTGATATAGGAGTTTATGCAAAATATTTGGCAATTACATTACAATTAAATGCAAGTAAATTTACCAAACAATTATCTGAATTCATGATAACTCCAAACATACTATCCTACACAATTTCTATTAGTATAAGCATGCCAGCTTTTATTGATTAAATCATATTGGTTGGTCCCCTAAATGCTACGCAGATAAAATATATTAAGTACAATATTCAATGCACTACGTACTATCTGGCTATATCTCACACATTGCAACATTGATTACTTTACAAGACATTTCATGGGTCCTGGATTTAGGTTTTTAATGTGACAATATGGCGGTATGTTCGTATATAATATAAAGTAGGACCTCAAATATTATGTGATCCATATTTTAAATTTGATGTGACTGTACACAAATTCAATCCAACTAGTTTGATCAACGTCCATGCCATCATCACTTTCACCTTTTATATTTATTTTTATTTTGAGGAACAAAAATCATGAATAATAAAGTATGTACATTGGAGAAGAAACTAAAATATTGAAGGCAAAAGAAAATATATAAAATAAAATTACGAAGAACAAAAACCTAAAAAATAAAATATATACAATAATATAGTATAAAGCACCTGAGATTAAAAAAAATGCATTTTTTTCCCATCACAATTATCCTTATATATTATTGAACATATAACATCTATAAACCAGAGGCAAATGCCGAGGCTTGTGACACCACAGTTTCCTTAAAATAGATTTGTCTCCTCCGAGGTGCTCGAGGACTCAACAGACGTATGTTTCCCAGGATACAACGGCAACAAGGCAAGGAGTCAGCACAAATTCTTTGCCGACAGTGAACTGGATGAACGCCTGAATTGTATCACCCAAAGGAAGGAAAGTGAAAGGAAGAGCAAAAGAAAAGAGAGGAGGAAGCTTGATTTCGATGATTGAACTCAGAGGTGGGAGCCTCGATTTATAGCCACCTTCAGAACCGTTTCAAAAGTCACATGGAGCTAAAATAAACCTAAACCACAACCAATTTTGACTATCATATATTTCATGCTGAAGCCACCTTAGCAAACCACAAAAATAGAAAATTCATACAAATGAAAGTAGAATCATATAAACTTGTCACAACGAAGATGAAGTAAATGGGTAGGGTATTTACTTCTTTACGAGTGATGGAGTCAAACAGTACGTCGTCGTTCTGTGTGCTCTTTACCTTTGGAGGGGGAAGTGAGATTGTGTTGAAAGATTGAAATTTCTTTAAAGGAAACCCTTTATTTATTATACAAAATCTAAGAGTGTTTGAATTGTGATAAGAATGTTATTTTATAACATCCTCTCATCTCTCATGAAATCTGATCTGGGGCCTTCTACATTAATGTTTTAAGAAATGTTATTAACTAAAACATTTCTATGTTGATTATTGTTGTGCGATAACTAACATTATGCAAGTGCACGTAAGTAATAAATATAGTGGACTTGAAAAGTCCGGATATCGAACCCACAGGGAAAATAATAACTATCTATCCTAAGTACTAGATTCTCACAACTTATGATCCTATCCAGTGAATCCAAATTTAAGAGTTGATTGTTAACTTACGAAAAACAATGAAATAGTGATTGAAATTAAGCAAAGAAGAATTAAACTAAGATTTATCACAATAAACAAACCTAGGATTTTATCTCCCCATATGTGTTTTAATCCCCCTTTATTATTTTCTCATACAAGATTCAATTCTCAATTCCTAACCTGAGATGTGAATATAATCATACCCCGTTTCCACGTGATGCATGAATCTAATGTTATGAGCAATTTACTGTATTCCTACGCAATTAAATTCATAACAAAGTATTAAGCATAAATCCCAAATATGGCTTCCTAAGGTGAAATCTATATTCCTACGATTTCACATGCAATTAAACATTAACCTGTTCAATTAACTCGAAGGATCTTCTAACACAATTCTAATTATCAAACCAATCTTCCGATATAAAATCGACAATAATATAAAGATACACAAATCGGCCAAATTCATGTACTTAATCAACAAGAAGTAGAAGAAGGAATCGTAAATCAAACTTGCATTAGAATAGAAATAAAGGGTTCATAATTCAACACATAGGGTTTGAATAAAACCCTAGAAAGGAAAGATTCTAGCTACTCATTGTTTAATTGACAAAGAAAATCATAAGAAAAAACGAAGGGAAATAAACTCTTGGATTGATGCCGATCTTCGCTTCTTCGCTCGATCATCTTGCTTCTCTCGTCTTGCTTTTGCTTGGCTCCAAGAATCTGTTTCTCTAGGTCTTTTTATGGTTTTGATAGACACCAAGAGGAAAAGGAGTCCTCAATTCGTTGGAAGCATGAAAATCGCGCCTTTTTAACAAACTGCACAGCGGGTACCGCGGTACTGAGATATGAGTACCACGGTACCGAGACACAAGCTTGAATTCTCTGGAGTCGGGTACCACGGTACCGAGATATGGGTACCGCGGTACTGAGGTGCAAAATTCCGAGCTTTGGAACTTCACTTCAAGTACCGCGGTACTGAATATGGATACCGCGGTACTGACCCGTTTTCTTCCATTTTTCGCACGCTTTGTCTCCTTTACGCCGTTTTCACCTCTTGTACCTATATCAACCAATATTTCGTAGTTATGATTCATTTAAAACCAGGAGAGCACGATAAACGTGCTTACGACCATGTATATTGAGTGTATTTTACACACTCAACAATTATTGTGGCAATATTTTAAAATGTTTTTAAGTGTGTTTTAAGTATTTTATATTAAGAGCATCCACATTCATGTTTTTAAAAGTATTCATAATAAAAACATATTTTAGTTAATTGATGCAAAAATGTTTTAAGGTGTATTATTGAGGTGTTTTTTGTGTGTATTCTTTATTAGAAACACCAAAAAAAACATCAAGTGTGTGAGAGGGAAGAGAGAGAAGAGAGAAAATATATTATTCTTTTGAAGTTAATTGATTTAAATATGTGTTCTTAAAAAAGGATATTTTTAAATTGTGTAGGTGGCATGTGAGACTCATAACAATTAGTATTATTAACATCCAAATTCATAAAAGTTTTAACAATTAAAAATAGTTAATAACATTGTGCAAAAACATTAATGTAATTACTGTAAGATATAATAAAATATTATCACAGTTCTTCAAACATGATTTGACGTTGACAACTCATTTGCAATTATTTATTTAGATTTACAAATCACAATTAATGAAGCTGATATCACTAATTAAATTGTGGTGTGGGTTAAATGCAATAGAACACAAAATAAAATATCAATTAGAATATGAAATCTCAATTACTAAAAGTCAACAGCTAAATTGATTTTTTAAAAATAATTTTTTTTTTATTATAGGATAGTATAAATATTTGAATTAGTCAATATTAGTGGTACATTTGGTAGGTAAATAAATATAGTATCACAACTTTCCTTAAATTTAATGGTGTTTCGTTATCAGAAAACATCTTGTGGTGTTTAAAGGCCGGGCAAGATAAGCCCAAGCCTTTCAAGCCCAATAGTAAATCCAATTTCCTGGTCCTTTTGATTTTTGATGATTGTTTTGAAGTAATTAATATAAGACATTTCCTATTCATCCATTCAAATAATTTTAGATTCTCTTGATGAAATTTTTAGCTTTATCTGATATACTTTATAGATAGGTTTAAGATGTTATTAAAAATTACTAGTATAGGTCTCGCACAAATTTTACTATTTTAATATTTATATATGAAAATTTTGAATATAAAAATAATAAATTATTGAGAGTACATTTAATTTATTTTGTTACCCATGTGATGCATGTTCATTAATTTTAAGTATTTCGAATTTGATGTGAATATGTTAATTTACGGAAAAAAAAATTAAGTTCTTAAGAATATTTAAGTCTCATTTGACACTCGTGTGATGAAGGAACATATAAACTTCTAGTGTTGTAATTTTTTGATATAAAAATGTTGACAATGAGAAACAATAAATTTCTTCAAAGTTATTCAATTTTAATAAAATGCCATATAATTTATGAATTTTAAATTTTTCATAAATTTATATATCATATGTTGTTTAACTACTTTATTAATTGTATTTGTCATAATTGATCTATAAAAATGTATTCAGTCATATGTTTAATAACATATTCATAATGAATGTAAAATTGTATATTGAATAAGTAATTTAATTTGCCTAATTAATTTAGATTAATGGAAATGTAATTTTGATTTGCTTAGAATAAATATTCTCCTAAAATCATGAAAAAGTCTTTCAATTAGATTTGGACAATCACCACAATAAAAAAATGAAGGATAAATTTCATAACAAGACTCAATTTATAGATTAGTTCTCAATTCTAAACCCAATTTTTAAAGTTTCTCAATAAGGGGTTCAATTTAATTTTTTTTTTCTCAATTTAAGGCTTGCAATTTATATTTAATTTGTTTTCAATTCAAGACAAAATTCAATTTTTTTTTCTTTTTTATTTTATTAATATTCATGGATTTATTAATATTTTAATATGTCTTTATATTTAAAATAAATTATAACAAGTTACTGTATTTTTGAAACGGATTTCATCTGACTTGTATTAAAAAATATATATATATATATAATTCAATTCATAAAATTAAGATTCTTTTTATTTTCTTAATTTTATGAATAAAAGTACAAAATACCCAATTTTATATAAATTATATTTTATGAATTGAATTAATTATATTTTTATTTTTTTGTTTCTTTTTTTATATAAATTAATACGAGTCGGATGAAAATCGTTCCAAAATTACACTAACTTGTCTTAATTTATCTAAAATATAAATACATATTAAAATATAAATAAATTTATAAATATAATTAAAAGAAAAAATAAAAAGAAAATAAAATTTTGTCTTGAATTGAGAACTCAATCTAAATTTCAAGCCTTAAATTGAGAAAAAAAATAAAAAGTTAAATTGAGCCCCTCATTGACAAACTTTAAAAATTGAGAAATAAACTACAAATTGGGTCTTGTTGTGAAATTTATTTAAAAATTAAATGAAAATATGTTTCCAAATTTAAATTTCTCAATATACTTGAATTACTTCTTTTTGTCAATTTTATTTATTGATTAAAAAACAATCAATAACCAAAATAGAATGTTGAAACTGACTTATGGCGGGATTTTACTATTTTGGAAAAACATTATGTGATAATTTTGTTATTATATATACAATATATATATATATATATTAATTTTAATAATTCTTAGATTCTTCGAAAATTTCAGATTTTTTTGATTGTTTTAGGTAATTTGTAAATTTTATTAAATAATTTTTAAAAACATTATATGTATTTGAAAACTTTTTATATTATTTTTTTACTTATTTAATAATTTTTATAATTTATGCGTTGATTAAGCATCTGACAAGGAGATCATCTATATCCTAGTCTGTGCAATCTTTTCAAATATTATGCCCAATGGTATTCTTCATCCCTTTCAAGAGAATCAACCTTAAAATACCAAAAGAAAGACATGTTTATATGCATCTTCATCTTCAATGCTTTCAAAAAAAAAAAACTAATGCACCTCTCTTGTGTTTAACACTTAAATGCATATAACATTTATAAAAATATTACAAATGTCAGTGTTTTTCTTTTAAAAAATTAAATAGTAATTAAAAGAAATAAAAAATTCAAATAGATCATTCTGCATGCAGCAGTCGGTGGGGCGTTGGATTGGAATTTTTCCAGCCTGTCACGTCCCACCCTACCAAATGGTGGGTTACAAATCAGCCCACCCCCGCCGAACCATCTTGACAATTAATAATTGGTTCTTTGATTGGTGGAAAATATTTGACACCACGGTAGATATTCTACCAAAGAATTTTAGAAATCTCATGGAAGAATGGACACTTGTTTCTCCTTCTGTCCAGAAAAATTCTATTAAGGGACAAACCCCTTGTCAGTTTTTTTTTGGAATCAAGCATTCCATGGATATGGAAGTGGGCACAAAAATTCGGTTATACTGAAGATGGTACTACTTTGGAGAATTGGTTATACCAAGATGTGGGATAAAATGTCCAGAATAGACCAAAGTACTGGAGAATTATATTCTCAGTCAACAATAGATGATCTTAATGAAAAGATCAAACTTTATAAGCTGCAAAAACAAGATAAGAACAAAGAAGAAGATGATTCAATTATTCCCTTCAAAAGAATTTCTCAAAAATACTCTAGGACTTTTCCAAAACAAAAAATGATTGAATTATATATTGAGGAAATGAAAAGTGTTGGGATATTTCAGTAGTTATCTTGATAAGACAAAACACAATAACACAATAAGAAAAGAACAGTTTGCTTAAGGTTTTGATACCTAGTTTCCACATTACATGATCACAAGCTTAACGATACTGAAGGAAAGATCACGTAATGGTTTTCCAAGATACAAGGAAAACCAACCTTAGAAGAAGTAAGTACACTTCTAAGGATCAGCATGTTGTAGGGAACAGCAAGCTAGAAGAAGTATCCTTAGTAAGAAGGAGACAAGATACTGAAAGAAGTAGTCAGTAGGCTGCAAGAAAGTTGTTCTGATAGAAGAACTCAGAAAGCAAATTACTGCTGCAAGAAACCAATAGGAGCTGCAAGAACTCATACTTGCAGCAAAGACTGTTGAGGTTACAGGACCGGCCGAGGAGACGGGGTCCTTGCTGAAGACCTCAGGCGAGGCTGTTGTTCAGACAACACTCTCTGAGGATTAGAAGATCTCTGAAGGGGCGGCTGTTGAGACAGTACCCTTAAAGGATGTTCAAAGAGAAGCAGAGGTAAGCTGAGGTAACCACTAAGCAGCTAGAGACACCTCATGAGGAGGTTGATGTTGCTGCTATTGCTAGATCAATAGAACCTATCCAGGTTACAGCAGCAAAGGTTACTGAGGAAGCTGCATATGAAAGGACGGCAAGTAGCTGCTGCAAGAAAGCAGTTGCAGCATTGCAGCAAAATAAGAAAGAACGGCATGCAGCATCACTGCAACAAAAAGTTACACCATACTGCAAGAAAAGATACAGCAGTACTGTACGAAGACACTGCAAGAAGGTTATAAGTTACAGCAACACGGTAAAGGACAAACAGCTGCAAGCAGACCTAGGATACAACGCGAAGCTTTCTACTCAAACGGTCAACTGAAGAAGTATCAAAGCAAGAATAAATAGAGCCGTTCCAGAGAAGATCAAAGTTGCAGACACGGAGCCAATGACGAGACGTCACGTGGACTGATGCGCTGTGAAAAGCTGCAAGCCGCAACAATCGCATTAAATGCTACACAGAGAAAAAGTCAAGAAGCATTTAATGCGGTCACAGAGGAAATCTTGAGAAATCGTAGTTCACACTCAATATAGGGAAATGTCCTTCTTCAACGGATACTTTCCCCCAACGGATATACTCTCAAGATGTATAAATAGAAGGTGTGGCTGATTGATGAATTTGTTGGACAAAGTTGAGGGGAAACTCACATATCATCCAAAGCTTTTAAGTTTTCACATGTTCAGCCACTCAACCTTCTAGGAGTAGTCTACAACAACAAAGGAGCTACCCAAGATCAAGACTGCTTCTCACCAGTTGAAGATTTATTTTCTTTTTAACCTTGTTGCCGTGTGCGTAGGTTGTTTTAGGTGTCGAACAGTTGATAGGAGAAATCCTTGATGTTTGTATAGTTGTCTAAGTGTTAGACAACTTCCCTGTGTGGGAGTGTGAAACCCTGTGTGGGTTAGCCTTTAGAGTTTGCAGGAGCTGTGTGGACACTGGACTCTAGTAGGTGGTTAACTTTGTAAGTTGATAGATTGTTAGGAGTGTCCTGTAAATCAATCTTGCTTAACGAAGTTCCTGCTCAAGATAGCAGTAGAGTGGACGTAGAAGGGTTACACCACCTTCGAACCACTATAAGCCATAAGTGTTTTATCACTTTCTTATCTGCGCTTTATCTTCTATATTTATCTTTGTCATAAGCATAAAACGTTTTGAAAATGATCATATTTGAGAAAACCAGCCTTGTGTTTTAAAACCTTTATTTTTCCGCTGCGTATAAAACTCTAGGTTACAGCGTGCAGCACTGCATCCTAGTGCTGTAAGCAGTAACTGACTGGCTCTGCAAGTTCAAGTAACTTGCAGAACAGTAAAGTTTTAATAGATTTTCAAAATCAACCAAGGTTCATTCATCCCCCCTCTGAACCTCGGACATCTCTTAGGACCCAACAAAAAACGATCTTTTCAAAAACCTTGAAAGCTTAGGTTCAAAATCTGACACATCAATGATTTTTGGTTCTAGTAACAGGGAAGATACAGAGAACATATTTTCTGATTAAGAACAAGATGCTCAAAATCCAGAAGATAATTCTACAGATCTCAGCGTCTCCTTCGATATTTTGAAGGAATCTCTAATAAAGAAATTCAAGGATTAAGTATGATAATTTATTGGATAGAAACAAATATTCCATCTTTATTATGGAATCCATATTATAATCCTATCATAGAAGGAGGAAGTGGAAACATGGTTAGAGTTTTCACAATTAAGGAAAAAATTGAAATTATCCAAAAAAGGATAAAGGAAGTAAAGGATCTGATTATAGAAGACCCAAATTATAGATTAGATCAGAATAATACAAATCTGATTCAACTATACAAACTTCAAGATACATTAAAGAAACTAGAGACTCAAAGCTCTATCCTTGCTGCAAAAAGAAGAAAAGTGAAGAATTATTGAAAAAATGGCAGACAAGATGGGACATCACTTTTGACTCTTGAGGAAAAAGCTCAATTATTGATCCCATTTGTAATAGATAGTGGACAATAAGTCCAAATATTTGCTTTTAAAACAATATGTAATAGTTTAATTTTCTTTTCTATATATAGGCTTAGATTTTCATTTCAGAGGCATGCTGGAGTAAAGACTCGCCTCTCTCTTCTCCCTCCACACTCTCAACCCCCATTGTAAAAACCTATTTTCTGTGTGTTTAATATAAATATTGTTCTTGGTGATCTCCTAAGCTTGTAAGTATTTAAATTTCTGTATTTTTATTTTTAATTTTATTTTACCTACAGGCTTACAATGGTAGGCTAAATCAATATGTGTTAGATCATAGCTACTGGAACTTGAACATGATTTCTTAAAAATAATAAAGAAGAAGCATAAAAATTTATGAAAGGTTAAAACACTCAGGTTTGAGTTTTATGACCAAAATGATTATAAATTCCTAATGTTCACTCTTTTACCGTTTTGTCAGAAAGGTGTCTCTGGGTTGAAGGGGAATCTAAAGTCATTAAGGTTTTGTATCTTAGTAAAATCCTCAGAGTATAACATCTATGCATCCTAGGTTTGAAATGGCTACAGTTGCATAATTTGTTTGTGCAGGATTCCATTTTCCTGAATAACATCTAACAAGAATTTCCTGTTTATCTTTTATATTTATTTGTTTTAAAATGCCTCCAAATCCTATATCTGAAGTATCTGTTTCAATTATTTTTTGCCATTGAGGATTGGCAAGCATAAGACAAGGAATATTTGTAACGCCTAGGACAAAACGATGCATAATTATCTAATTAAATAATTAAACCCTTAATTATTTGATTTAATTATGTGTGTTTCAGAAAAATGATAAAATGCATGTTTAATTAATCGGTGGTATAATTTAATCGAAAAGCATGGATTATAATTTTATCATAAGGTTTGTAATCGAAAAACGAGAAGATAGAAACGAATTTGAGGTCAATCGGAGACCCGTAGCTCAAATCATGAAGAATACGATGAATACGAAGAATCGGAAACGAGATATTTTCGGTGAATAGTAAAAAGTAAGATATTTCGACGAATAGTAAAAAATGAGATATTCTCGGTTTTGGCCGATTTTCACCCAACTTGTAGGTCTCACCGAGAAGATTCTAGAACAAGTCTCGGATTTTCATTCTAACATCTCCTTCGTCGGAAAACGGCTAATCAATCATCGGAAAACTGTAACTTGTCCTTCTTCTCGCTTCCTTTCTTTCTCCTTTGTTCTCTCTCTCCCTCTTTCTCTCCCTCGCCGGAACAGTAGTCGGACATTCCCTGTGTGTTTCAGAAAAATGATAAAAAGCATGTTTAATTAATTGGTGGTATAATTTAATCGAAAAAAATGGATTATAATTTTATCATAAGGTTCGTAATCGAAAAATGAGAAGATAGAAATGAATTTGAGGTCAATCGGAGACCCGTAGCTCAAATCATGAAGAATACGATGAATACGAAGAATCGAAAACGAGATATTTTCGGTGAATAGTAAAAAGTAAGATATTTCGACGAATAGTAAAAATGAGATATTCTCGATGAATAGTATGATATTTCGAAAAAGAGTATAAATAATACGAAACGAATCGTAAAAAGTAATTATTCGAATGAGGAATCGAAAAAGTAAGAATTTTCTCTGTCCTTTCTCTCTCTTCTCTCTCCTCTGTTTTCCGGCAACCGCCGCCGGTGCTGGAAAAGTTTTCTCGGTTTTGGCCGATTTTCACCCAACTTGTAGGTCGCCCTTTGGTTGGGTATTGGTGCAACATTACCTATTGATAAATCCCTAACTTTAGGTCTCGCCAAGAAGATTCTAGAACAGGTCTCAGATTTTCATTCTGACATCTCCTTCATCGGAAAACGGCCAATCAATCATCGGAAAACTCTAACTTTTCCTTCTTCTCTCTTCCTTTCTTTCTCTTTTGCTCTCTCTCTCCCTCTTTTTCTCCCTTGCCGGAATAGTAGCCGGACCTTCCCTGTGTGTGTGTCGTGGGGTGGGGGTGGTGCCGTCGCGCCGAAGCTGTGCAGGTGTGTGTGTGTGTATGCATGTGTGTGTGTGTTGGCTGCTGTTCGTGGCGGCGTTGTCCAATACCGGCGTGGCAGTGATGGTGGTGGTGGCCGGGGCAGGTGGCGCCGCGGGTCGTAGAGGGGCGGCGCCACCGTTGCTGGAAGCTGCTGCTGTTTCTGGGCGGGTGTCGGGAGCTGCGCGTTCACGTGGATGAGTGTCAGGAGCTGGGTGCACGCGCGCTGTCAGACGCCGGGTGTGTGCGCGTGCGCGGGCGAGTGACGGGAGATGGGGCGCGCGGTGCGCGCGCCGGGTAGACCGGGCACGTCGTGTGCGTGCCGGCGAGCGTGTGTGTGCGCGTCAGTCCGAGTTGTGTGTGTGCATGGTGTTATCGATGACGTGATGTCGTTGGCCGGGCGTCGGGGGTCCCGGTCAAAGTCAACTCTTTCCTAAAAATTACGGAAACGCCCCTACACCTTAAAATGCTCCGTTTAAGCTCGTTTCTCATCCGTTTTAGCTCATTCTTTCTCCTATCGAACCCTTATCGCTCCCTCAATATCTTATGATCAAGTTTCAAGCCTTCGTTTCATTTTCTTTCCTTCCAAGCTTCTTCTTTGAGAGAGTTCTGTGAAAGTATACGTAATTAACGTAATACGAGATCTAAGAAAACCCTCGTTTACATGTGTAGGCTATCGAGTTTAGGAAAGATCTTAAAGCTTAGCATTCAATGTATCACGAGGGTTAACCACCGAACAAGGTGGGGGTAACTTCTAAACTCTAACCCTTATGCTTCCATTAATAAATGCTTGTATGACTATTACATGTTATGTGAACTTGTGCTTATGAAATGAATCTTAATCATTATGCTATGTGAATCTAAGATTTAAGAAAATAATTCTTTAATGTTATGAAAGGTTGAATTTCGTGTCTTACTTATGTGCTATGGATTTGATGAATAAACATGCATGTCATAACTATGCTACGAAGGGACTACGGTCCAATACTATGCTACGAAGGGACTACGGTCCAAGAATATGCTACGGAGGGACCAATGGTCCATAATGAAATATGTTAACGGGATAAAAACCGTTTATAGGGTAAGACGGGCTGCTCCCGCACCTATCTACAGCTACATGCCTTTATGTTATGTGTTATGCATTCTACGCACTGTCTTTAATTGTTATATTTGTAAATGTTCAAAAGGCTTTAATTGTTTAATAACAGTTAAAACTTGGAAATTATTCCCACGAGTGTATTCAACGCACTCACCCCCACGTGTATTCACGCTACAGGAAATAATGAAAGTGGAGAAGCGTAGCGAGAGGGCCGGGTGCCATATCAACTGTGTCCTTTTTCCCTTTTGTTCTTTCTGGATTTGTCCTTTAAACAAAGTTGACCGTTTGTAAAAGTTTAACTGTTCTTCTATGTTATGGATCCTATATGATGTTCCGCTGTTATATTTAAATGTTTTATTTCGGCTAGAAGCCGATGATTTGTATATATAAAGGTTTTCTCTTTTCAACCGATGCTTCGTATCTTTAACTATTTCCAAGGTTTCTGTTTTAAATGTGCATCTCTTTCCCTTTCTTCTTGCACGCCCACAAAGAAAACTCTGAAAGTACGAAAACAGGGTGTGACAATATTCCTGACTTTTTCTTTAATAATCCTAACAGTCTTGGTATGTTCATCAGCCCAAGAAGAAGGGTTCTTTTTAAGTCTATCATATAAAATAGCAGATAATTTTGAAATATTTTCAATAAAAGAGAAAACATAATTTAAGCTTGCAAAGAAATCTTTGTAATTGAGATTTATTAATAATTATATCTAGAAAATAATCAAATCTCTATGATTATCTGATTAAAGATCATTATTAAAAGATATTTAATTAGATATAATAATGTTAAAAATTGTTTTATAATGAAATAGTTATTGTACATAACCATGGGGATCCCATCCTCTACGTCGAGTTTTTGATTTTATATTTTCTTTTATGAATGAAAAAGATATTTTAAAAGTTCATAAAAGTCCATTTACAATACCTAAAAAAATTCCATAAAATTACATAAAACAAAATATTTGAGATGTCATCAAAATGTATAAAAATTACTTATAATTCGAATAAATGGTGAAAATATAATCCAACCACGGTACATATTTGTCAATCTAATTAAAAACACAACCTTTTGATGAATTTTCGCCCTTCTTCTATAAAAATAATTCTTTCATAATTATTTAATTATGAAACCTACCCACTAGGCAACCCCCTACCCCTTCAACATGCTTGCCTCCCCTTCTCCCAATCCCTATGTAGTGTTTTCTTTCTTTTTCTTAGTTTTCGTTTTCAACTTGCCATTTTTATATTTAATGTAAATATATTTTGCATGTAATTTATAAATATATTAATATGCATTCATATATATGTTATATTATTTATACCTTTATATCAATATAAACATACATTTATGTAATATATAAAGGTACATCTAACATAACTAAAATGTATGAAAGGTATTAATAATTGTCTGAAAATATGTTAAGGTATAGGTAAAAATCTAAAAGGTACATTTAACATTACATAAAGGTATATTTAACACTACATAAAGATATATTTAACACTACATAAAGGTATGACACCTTCGATTGAATTTCAATTTGTGCGCTACCTTGTGACGCATGCAGGCACGTGCGTGCGCGTGGCTGCGCATGAGGGGCGAGTGCACAGTTTCAGATTTGTGCAACAGGTGCACAAATTTTTTTGTCTCCTTTCAATAGCTATTTTCGCTATACCGAAATTTGATATACCAAAATTCTTGGTAAGAACAATATATATGCATTTTTGCATATTGAAATTTTTGATATGAGAATTGTGGGGGGCACACCGTACTAACCCACCAATATACCTTATCATAGAGTTTTTTTTTTTTTAATAGAATGCTACACAAAATGAAGTTACATTAGATGTAGATTAACCATTAATTATTTTTAATATAATTGTACCGGGCATGGGAAATTTATAACCCCTATAACGATAAGTTGTTTTGTAATAAAAGTTAATGCTGAATTCACTACTCTTGAATTCATTATTAATAACTCTAAGTTCAAGATAAAATTTGTATATGAACGGTCAGCTCACTACTCTTGATGTTTTTGTTTTTGTTTTTTTTTTGTTCTAATAAAGACTAGGGAGCAACCCTAGTGGTGATAAAATTCTTCGGAAAATTAAATTTTCGTTTAATTTTTTACTAAAAGAGTGGGATCACCTAATCACCTTAAAATTTATGAGTAAAAGAGTGGGATCACCTAATCATCTTAAGGGAAAAAATATTCATTTTCTTACAACAAAAGTTACTTTATATACTCAAAAGTACATATAGACTTCTTAATATATAAACTTGTTCAAGTTTTAGGCTTTGTGATATGATTGACTTGAAATTCATTACCTTCCTTATGATATATAAGGAAATTGGATGCCAAACTAAATGTTTTTAGTATATTAACCTTCATTTCTTAATTTGTTAAAAAATAACTATATGTATATTTAGTGACAGATCAAAATTTTCAATCCAGGGGCTCAAGTTAAGTAATAAAAAAAATACAAAAATTTTAAACTAAGAACATAAATCATAGCAATTTTGATAAAGTCAATATATTACAACAATTATCTTCCATTTTTCATATTGTATAGTAGGTCGTATTTTTCCATATTATATTTTCATTATCTATAAAAAAAAGTAGAATAACTATTATAAAGTAAATTAATCGTTCAAGAATTTGCAGGTAAAACAAAATGAGATTTCGTAAAAAAAAATTGAAATTTCAAGTACTAAGTAAAACAGTAAAACTCAATACAGATATACTTGAAAGTTTGAGAGCTTAATAATCATGAGCCTTGTCAATTTTAAAAGAAAAAATTTCATCTTATTTTCTTCATTTACTCAATATTTAATATATTCTTTCTATATCTTCACCAAAACTTAAATATTGATTATCATTATTAGAATACAAAAGCTAATAATTTTATAAGAATATTTCGATTTTTTTCTTTCTCAAAAGAAACTAAATCGTTTAGTAATTTAAGCAACAAAATAACGTAATGAAATTTTTTCATAACTTCAAGTATAGATAATGAATATGTAAATAAAATGCAAATTATCTATCGAAAATTTCAACTAATCACATATATAATTTAAAGCAAAATAAATCAACAACAATAATGAAGAAAAAAGAAAGCAAGAAATTAATATAAAAAAATATTTTATCTTGAAATTAGATGGAGAAACCATTAAAGTTAGGGTTTAATTTATGTCGTGAAAGAAGAGAGAGAGAGAGAGAGAGAGAGAGAGAGAGAGAGATTTAAAATGAAGAATAAAAAAAAAACATTCAATTAAAATGACCATATTACCGCTATTTAGTTTGAGAATTTTCAGGGGCCTGGTGCCCTCCGCCCCTTTAATGGGTCTGTCCTAGTGTACGTTTATTTATGGAGTAGTGTTCTTATGAATCAGGTGCACGGATCTAAATATGTGCAACTAGGCGAGCGGGGGTCGAGTCGAGTCCCCGTTCGGCTAGCTCCGCGCCCAAATTAATTTTTTTTAAATTTATGCGGTAATCTTTATGTTATATTAGTATAATCTTTATGTACATATATCATAATCTTTAAGGGTATGTTTGTTAGGAGACTCATGAGTCAAGATTTGAGATAATAGAATTTGAACAAAATGGATAATAATCTCATTAGACTTTTTTCATTATAAAAATTCATGTAGTATAGTTGAACTTTTATGTTATAATAATTTAACATTTATGTTGTATTAGTATAACATTTATATACAAATATCATAATCTTTATGTACTTAAAGAATAACATAGAAGTTATATTATTATAACATAAAGATTTGAAAGGTATTATAGGTTTATAATACACTGTAGAAGGTTAAACTAGAAGAGACATAAAAGTTATGCAAATATAACCAAAAGGTTAGTCGAATATAACTAAAAGTTAAGCGCACGGGATTAGGGTTTGTGTATGGGTGTGTGAAAAACACCGTCGGGTTAAGTCGACCCAATTACAAGGTTTCCAACCCGTGCACCTGTTTCGCTTGAACAATTATGTTATCTTCGTGGTAAACATCCTCTAAAAGTCTAAACAAAACGAAAGCAATACTCGAAATCAAAATCAAATATATCAGCATTTGTTGGTATATTTTTAATGCAACGTTTAATTAGAAGATACACAAAATTATAACCCAAAGGACATTGTATTACTGCATATATATATATATATATATATATATATATATATACACACACACTAACAAGTTTGATCGCACTTAAAATTTAACTAAAATGTATACATCAGAACATTTAGATTTTTATGTCATAGTAAAACTTCAAATCAATTTATCAAATTCACTTTGATTAAAGTTTGATTTGAGAGAGAATCTAATAAAATTTTGAAATCCCAAATTGAGAGAGGTGCATACACTATACATATGATTTTGCCCTGAATTATGGCATTTCAGACTAATTTTTCAAGTTGATAAGTTAGGACAATAACTTTTCAGACAGACAATTTTTTATATTTTAATGGTTTTAATGTATTTATATTTATTTGAACACACTGTATTTCAAATTCATATGTAAGTTATATTAAATTGCCAGCCCGAAAATATCAGACCCCTAAATTATTGAATAAAATGGATAATAAAATCTTTATCCAAATTAGTGCCTTGGTTTTAAAGTTTGAATGCTAGTATTTCTAAATGATGAATGTCAAAAATTATTATTCTAAATTTGCAATTTCTCACCATCAATGCAAGAAAGAGTCGGCCTATAACTAATTTGAACTAATAAACCTTAATTGATGCTAAATATTGATACATATGTTTTCGACAAATTTGTTGATAAAAACAACAAATTCAAATAAACCCTCAACACTAATGTTGAGGGCCTATTAAGCTTATATGAAGCAGCTCATATTCGGATCCATGTTGAAAATATTTTAGACGAAGGCGTGACGTTTGCAACGCGCCATTTGAGTCGTATGTTACCAGAGTTAGAATCCCCTCTCAAAGACAAAGTGCAGCTTGCTCTTGAACACTCACTTCATCGAAGCGTTTTGATCATCAATGTCCCTTTCCACATTTTCACCTACGAACAAGATGACTCAAAGGATGAACTTCTTTTGAAATTCGCCAAGTTGAATCTCAAGTTTTTGTAGAACATGTATAGGAAAGAACTTGCAGAACTCTCCAAGTAAGTAAAGTATCACCAAAACTTAATGAAATTGTTTGATAGATAAATGAGACTAAGCAGCACATTATATTCAGAATTCAAATATATTTTCACAAGTTAAACTATCTTCTGTGAGTTGACCCGTCTCATAAAACCAAAATCCCTAATTTGGAGTGTAACATCAATGGTGTACATGTCATTCAAATTTCCAATTTGATTGCAAAAACTTCAATTTATAAAAACCCATAAAATTAGTGATAAAAAATGAACAAAACCAAGATTGAAATTTTCTCCAGACTAAAATTCAAAATTCCTAGTTTGGTTTATTTTGCAATTTCTGAAATATATCATATTATTGAACATTGAATTATGAATACAATTGCTTAATTAGTATATATTAAAAAGATTTTACTAAGAAGTCCTGTGTTTTTCATGCATGGTATTCTAAAGGTGGTGGAATGGATTTGACCTAAAGTCGAAATTGCCATATATGAGGGACAGATTGGTGGAGTGTTATCTTTGGGGGGTTGCAATTCATTATGAACCTAAATACTCTTATCTTCGAATAATTGTTGCCAAAAATGTGAAAATGCTTTTTACAAGAAAAATAACTGAAAATTTGATTTAAAAATACAATTGTTAATTTTCTTTTGCGGTGCTATATTAGGCATGGATAGTTGTATAAAAGTCAAAATAAAATATAAAAGGTATGTTGGTCAATATAAAAATAGTAAGTTAAATATTACTAACAATTTAAAATATACCAAATTCCGTTATAATCTTAATATATATATTTAAGGTGAAAAAGTATGGAAATGAACTCTGTATAATTATAACAACAGTGTGTTTAGGTGGTGGTGTTGCGGGGTTATAATTATAATGTTTTAATGTTTTTTTTAATTTTAATCAAAATATAATAAAACTATCATCTTTTAATTAGATTTAGATTTTTAAAGGATACATTTGATAACAATTTATAGTTTATTTCTCAATTCTAAACCCAATTTTTAAAGTTTCTCAATAAGGAGCTCAATTTAACCTTTTTTTTTTTTTCAATTTAAGGCTTGAAATTCCGTTTGAGTTCTCAATTGAAGACAAAATTCTATTTTTTTTATTATATTTATAAATTTGTTTATATTTTAATATGTATTTATATTTTAAATAAATTAAGACAAATTAGTGCAATTTTGGAACGATATTCATCCGACTTGTATTAATTTATATAAACAAAGAAAGAAAGAAAGAAAGAAAAATAAAATTAATTCAACTCATAAAATATAATTTATATTAAATTGATTAATATTAAAATTGGGTTTCTGTACTTTTATTCATAAAATTAAGAAAATAAAAAAATTAATTTTTTGAATTGCATTAATTATATATATATATATATATATATATATATATATATATATATATATATATATTAATACAAGTCGGATGAAAATCGTTTCAAAATTGCACTAATTTATTATAATATATTTTAAATATAAATACATATTAAAATATTCATAAATCTATAAATATAAATAAAAGAAAAAAGAAAAAAAATGAAATTTTGTCTTGAATTGAGAATTCAATCTAAATTTCAAGCCTTAAATTGGGAAAAAAAAAAAGAAGTTAAATTGAGCCCCTTCTTGAAAAACTTTAAAAATTGGGTCTAAAATTAAGAATTAATATAAAAATTGGTTCTTGTTAATGTTAAGATTGATCATGGAATTTCATAATTTATTTAAAATATTATATAAATCATATCTTTATATTGATTTATATACTATTTTAGATTTTATTTAATTTTTTATACATCTAAGGAGAAACTCAAAGTTGGGTAAAGTAATTTTATTTTCTTATCTTATTATCCAAAAGTCTGCTTTTACAATTGAAAAGAGGGGCTATTTAAAGACACGTGGACAAAGCAATATACTACTAATCAAGCAAATATTACGTATGCCAATGTCAACAACATCAATTCAAATTATATTCGATACTTTATAAGAAATTGAAGATATATTAAGTATTTAGTTAATTTTTTTTGTATTTTTTTTGAATTTTCGTTTAGATTTTTGTAATTATTTTTGCATCGATTTAAAAAATTTAAGTTTTCTTTGGTTGTTTTAATATTATTTGGTGATTTTAAAATAATTAAAATATAAATTTTTAAAAATTATGAAATCAAAGTCACCAATGCTTGAGCTTTTTGTTTTAATTATTGATAAGATTTTATATTGAATAAAAAAAAAGGTATTCTTTAGTCTTTAAAATTAATATATATATATATATATATATATATATATATATATATATATATATATATATATTCTAAGTCACCACAAGGTCCACAACACACATCAACAGAATTCGTATTATATAAATTTAACTCACCAAAATTTCTCAATGTCTAATAATCCTGAAATTGTCAAAACAATCCAAATTCCTTCAAAATTGTGAAGGGAATACCCAAATTCCCTCCAAATCAAAACTTAGGAAGTTTGGAAGCAAAATTGCATTAATTTAATCTAATTATGTGAAAAAACAATTCAAATTCCCTCAGCAAATAAAGTTTTCACATTTGAGTTAAAAAAAATGCAATAAATTTCTAGCAGATGTTGTGACAGCGGGACCAATGATGTAAATTTTAATCATATAGAACTAATTAAATTACAACTTTCAGGACCAAAATGAATTCGTTAGCTTTATTTAATCTTATTTTCTTAATTACTTTTAGTGAATAACATCATTTATCGAATGAGTATTCTTCCAAGTCAATGGAGTGTAAAATAATTATAACTAATGATAAGTAAACTGCGACTCATACAACACCTTCAACCCAAACTCCCAACAACATTTATTTATTTATTTAATTTGAATGTCTTTCACTAAATGATTTCGCACAAGAAACAATGTAGGTGATTCTTCTAAATTTTTTCCAATCGATTTCAATTTCCAGCAGACAACATGAATGATATTCTTATTTAACTTTTTTCAATTATCAGCATCCAAATAATGCAGCTTGAGCCCTCAAAACAGGCACAACCCGTAAAAACGCACCATTTGGAGGGACATGACGGGCCGACCAGCCATTTGAGCGAGTCTTGAATACATCAACCCAACCCAACCCAACCCACTAGCGGGTCATGGGTTAGGCGAGCTGGCTTGTATGCATTGGCGGACCTACATAGGAGCCAAGGGGGGCACTGGGCCCCTTGAGATTTAAAAAAACAAATATTTTAGATATATATATATATATATATATTTTAAATATGTATATTAATTAATTTACTTACATATTATCAAATTCTTATTAAAAATATCAATTTTTAAGATTTTTAGGTAAATTGTTCATATATCTAAACTCATTATTTATTTTTCTTCATTGATTAATGATATTATTTAAATAATTTGATTATCAATTGTTATAGAATATAATATATTCATTATTTTGGCTTAATAAAGTATGAAGTGATTGTAAAGAATTATTATCATTGATTATTATTTTATGAATTGTTAGCTTTGAGTTAGCATTGTTGATAAGTTAGATGTTGATTTATAGTTTGTATAATAGTAATGTTAATTTAATGATATTTAATTATTCTAATTTTATCTTATCTTTCATAAATAATGAAAAAATATTATAGAAAAATATCAGTACTAATATTAAAAATTGTTTCAAAATGAACAACATTCAAAGTTCACTTTTAAATCCAATGAGTGATATACTATTGAATAATTATTTAATAATACATCAGAAAATGATGTATTTGGAAATGTTAGCAACGAAGGTATGTTGCAATGATTTCAAAATAGAAAAAAATACAACATAAATATTGTAATTGTTTTTTTTATTTGTCATGTTGAAATGTTATTGTTCACTAATTTCGTTTAGCTACTCCCGCAAGTGTACGGTGTAGGATGTAGAAGTGGTGAGCAAGGTCGATCCCACAGAAACTATATATCTAGGCACTAACTAACTACTCAAATTCAGTTCTCAAATTTATCTAGGAAAATCAACTCTCATCAATTGCAGATCAACTCAATGGAAAAGTAAATAAGCAGATAAATTCACTAAAGAATAACAGATATCTAAGATAGGTTTTAGGACATGCTTTCATCTAATTCTCATCAAAACATCACTTTAACCAATTCAAGTTCATTAATCAATCATCCTATATAAGCAATCACATATGTCGAATTAACAGCTCTCCCGAGTCAGTTAATCAGTTGATTATTATGCCACCAGAGGTATCCCTACTCAATCTGATTGAAACATAACAACTCCCAAAAGTATTTAGGATTGATCTCCCATCACATAAATTCCTTAATCTCCCGATCTAAGTCTTTTTATGTGTCATGTGTTTATTCTTCCATAATTAAATCTCATCTCCCGAATTTTGATCTAATTACTAAAACATGTTCAATTACTGGCCACATAATCAAACAAGAAATCAAATCATAAACACACAAATAGGATAAACGATCATGAACATTGAATTGAAATTAAAGATCCATCAAGATTCGAATTAAATTACTAACAAGTCCTAGAAACCCTAGAAAATTAGCTAGACATGATTAAAAAAAAACTCATAGATAAGATTGAAAATATCATATATACTAATATTCAACAAGGGAAGAAAAAATTAAAAACACTATTGACGACGATCTCTCGATTCCTCGATCTCTTGAATTCTTCTTCTACTCCTCTCGATGCTTCTCAGACTCTCGTGTTGTTCTCTCATAAATCTCTCTCTCTCTCTCTCTCTCTATCTTGTTGAGTATTTATAGTGCTTTTGGAGTCTTCCAAGTGAAGAAAAAGGTTAAAATACGCCAAGAAACCTAAAATTTTGCGTTTTCCTATTCACCCGGGTACGACCGTGCTACACGGCGTGCCCCACCACTGTATACTGGTGCACGGTCGGGTCCCACGGCACTGTCGCGGCCTGCACTCTCTGCGATCTTGTATTTCAACTTTTATTCTTCCTCGTTTTTCTACGATTCCTTTCTTGATCATCAATTACACTTGAAACTTGTACTTTTCTCATAAAAACATGAAACTAAGCACAAACCCGTCAAATGCAACTTATACAATATAACATAAGAAATCACCATAAAAACGTATCTAAACATATTCAAATGAATACATAAACATACACAAAAATATATGAAAAACGACACTTATCAGTTATAAAAATATTGATTTTAGATGTTATTTTATAATGTGATACACTAACTTTATCGTGATTTTATGATTTTATTCTTATAACTATTGTTATTCATTTATTAGTTGGCCCCCTCGATGAAATTCCTGGGTCCGTCACTGGTAATATTTTTTAATAATTAAAAAAATGTAAGTCAACATGTTGTTCTGATAAAGGAGAGAGAGGGATGAAGTGAGAGTTAGAGAGAGAAAAAAAATGAAAAAAACCACTCCACAATTTGAGAGAGAGAGAGAGAGAAGATCCCATCATGTCTTTTTGTGTTTCGGAGTTAGGAATTTGGATTGCCAATGGTAGGATGCCTTGATCATTGAAAGATCTATGTATTCTGTATATATAATTATTTCACTGTGTAGTGTATTTCTATACAATATTATATAGATATAGATTTGAAAGAAAAGAAGAAAGTGTGAAAAAAGAAGAACAACGTTGCATAACTGAGAAATATGAGATGGCATGTGTATTTTCATTGGTAATTTCATAATTTTGGAGTTGGAATATGGGAATGGGCAGAATGGTCATGGATAAGGGAGAAATTATGGGCCATATATATGGTAGTAGAGATCAGTTCAAGAAAATTCAAGTGAAAGTAAAAAAAAATAGAAATTAAGGTGGCCCAATCCGGCCACAACCCTGCCGCTCCAGCTCGTCGAAACAAGCCAACCCGTTGAGGCCCGTCTTCAAGTGGGTTGCTAAATATCTGGTTCAACCCACCTTTAAAAAATAGTAGGATGGGATGGTCCAACGATCTCAATTCATTGTGGCAGCTTTAAACGCTTGTATTATTTTTTTTCCCATCAAACAATACGAAGAAAATAAGTGTATTAAATATAAATACACATACCTTTCACAGCAAAATTTTGTAACCATGTTTGTTCCATGTGCTTCTACTACATAACTCATGATCATATACAATCCACAAAGGAATCGTATTTGTTTCTTTAGAAATCCAAATGTTGAAAAAATGGAACATATTTGTGGAAGAGAACAAAAAACATCGTAGCAGTTTTCTGATAAAATTGCGTAAGATAGAATAATCTGGGAGTTACCAAGTGATTTATACCACTTGGTGGGAAAGTTACACTACAAAAATCAAGTGATATAACGATGGAATTTACCAACAGACAAGTTCCATAGGTATTTACAGATGGATTACAAATTAAATCATCTCTCATTATCTCTTCTTTCATAGTCCTCGGCCATCAAGCACATAAGTGCTTCTTCTTCAGAGGTGTAATAATCACTCTCACTTTCTAAGGAGCTTTCTTTTGCTTTCTTCTTGGATAAACTTGCAGCTTCTGCTTCTCCAAGAAGAGCTCTAAGTTTTTGTTTATCAGTTCTCCTATTCTCTCTTCTTTGATTTCTTTCTTTCTCTGGATATTTATGCACTTTAGGATAAGGGCAAATCCTTGTATAGTGGCCAGGTTTCCTATAGTTGTAACATAAATCAGATGAAACTATATTTGACAATATATTAGTGGTTACATGTGGTATGGGGGATTTCTTCTTGAAGTTATTTTTTTGGTATTGTTCTTCATGAATCTCTTGAATTTCTTTAATAACAGTGTCATTTCATCTTTAGCATTCTCTACTACAAGCTCTTATTGCTTGCTGCAACTAGTTGATGTTGTGTTCTTCTAGGTTCTAGTTGTGAGTGCATTGACCTTGGTACTTGACTCTTCTGCCTCTTTATTTCTTCTATTGATGTCAAATTCAAATGCATTGAGGTTAGAAAAGAGGTCAAATGTACTCATGGACTTCAAATCTATATATACTCTCATAACAGTGGTTTCGTTATCCCACTCTACTAGTAGTGCTCTAAACACTTTCCTATTTTTCTATTTTCGGGTGTAGTGTTTACCTACAGACTCTAACTCATTCACTATAGAAGTGAATCTTATGTTTAGCTGCTCTAGAGTCTTATCAAGCGTCATTTCAAACAGCTCAAACAGTTATGTGGTAGTGGATATCTTGTTATCTTTGGTGAGTTCAGTTACCTCATAGATCTGCTTAAGCTTTTTCCAAATGTCTTTGGCTATCTTGTTGCTCTTCACTTTGCTGAATCTATCTTTATCAGGTGTGATAAACAAGGTATTCTCAGCCACATTGTACAGATTGACCCTTTTTTCTATCTTCAGTTTTCCAATTATGTCTAACCTTTTCTAGCAATTGAGGTGGTGGTTGTCTTAGTGTTTGACCTTCTGTTACACCTTCTGCAGCACCTTCTAATGCACATTCTACTCTTCTAGCATCTATTCCTACAACTAGATTCACCTTTGTGATTATGGGAAATCCAATGGTTATGACATCTCACATCTCATCATGCATTGCAAATAGATATGTCTATATTCTGATCTTCCAGTCATCATATTATTCCATTGAAAATATACAAAGTTTGTTATGTCACGCCCCGTTTTCTTTTCATAAAATATCAGAGTTTTACCCAGGCGTGAAGATAGAAAAGCAAGAGACGCATAACACATACAGAAAGAAATAGCAGGAGACGCTAGAAGAAAGAGGTAAGGGATGATATGGATCATTCACATATCAACAGTCGGTCTCACTACCGACAATATTCGGTCTCAATACCGATATATATACAACATAACAAAGCAGCGGAATAAACCATCAGGATCTCACATCCGAAACATATATCAAATATTATTACAAAACGTGATTTAAATAAAACATTGTTTTGAAACTGTTTGTGCGACAACATCTTAAAAACGAAAGTTCAGAAACAGCACCACCTCTCTCCTTCTAGGGTTCAACATGCTTATCAGCTCCTGTAGTGTGAGTACAGAATAAGGGGTGAGTGCATTGAATACACTCATGGGGATAAAGTCTGCATCTTATAACATGCAACAGTTATATCATACAGGAAAGTAACATTCAATCACAGCAGGTAAAATGCATAACAGATATTAGAAATGGTAAGAAGGATAGGTGCGGGAACAACCCGTCTTACCCTATAAAACGGTCTCAATACCGCTGGTGCATTTCAAGAGGACCACCAAACCTCAACAGAGTAGTAGAAATGGGGGAGACGGCTTTTTACAGTCCATTGGACTCTCCGAACATGCAATGTGAACCGAAGTTCTTTCACAGTATATAGTATGGCACAACACGTATATTCATAGCATTTAGTATTCCTCATTCATGCTTCGTAATAGGGAAAACTGTAAACACATTAAGAGTTAGAAATTACCCCCACATTGTTCGGTGGTTACCACGTGAGTAGCTAGAACAGTAAATCTGATAACCTAACACCTCAAAGCTTAGTCCAACAAGTAGCCTACACATGTTATATCGTTTCTTAGATCCTTAATAACGTATAATTAAAGCTGTAAATGTTCCCGACGAAAAAACTTTCATTAACGATGCGACGGCTCGAATGATTTAAAGATTGGAATTTTGGAGACAAGACTGAAAGTTCAACCCAAAGGGCTGAGATGTTAGGAAATGAAATAAGGATCGCAACGCAAAAAGAATGAGCTCAAACGGAGTTAAAACGAGCTCAAACGGAGTATTTTAGGTTTAGGGGTAAAATGGTAATTTTGGTCAAGGGTTGACTTTGACCGGGCCCACGACCCTCGGTCAACGACATCTCGTTGGCGACGACTCGATGTTGACGTATGGTAGAAAAAATGGGATTCGGATCAAAAACACGACATTGCGTGCGCGTGGTCACCCGACGGGACGCGCGTGTGCGCGCGCAGCACTCGGCGTCTCGGCAGCATGAGCGCGTGTCTCGGCGGCTGTCGAGTTTTCTCGGCAGCGGGTCAACTTCTATCGGCAGCCTCGCGTGCCAGCGCGCGCGCGTCTCTGCAGGACTCGGCGGCTACCGAGTTTTCTCTGCAGCGGGCGCGCACCACTCGGCAGCCTCGGCTAGCTCGTGCCCAGGTCACCCGGCGTCGCCCCTGCTCGCCAGCCCACTTCCGATGCCACCTGCTGCGGCGGCGCCGCTCAGCTCCGGCCACCACCTGGTCCACCGGCAAGCTTGCACCGCCGGCTACCCCTCACCGGAATCTGGCCGTGAATAGTGCTTGAAACCTCGCCGCAAAACTCTTCGATACCCAGATTTTCGAAACCCAACCCCAACTCCAAAACTTCGGCCGGCGACTTTCAATCGCCGGCGACCACTCTCAACCCCTCCACCGGCGACTCCCCGTCACCGGCCACCTTTTCCCGGCCAGCCTAAACCCTAGCAACAACCAAACTCACCCACGCTCAACTCACACACTCGAACGTATATACATACACACACTCACTGACTTGGCCGGCGGCCACCTGACACCGGCGACCACCACCACTCATCGGAACTCTGGCCGGCGACCTCCAGTCGCCGGCCACCCCCTACCAGCCGCGCAACACACACCACAGCCACCTACACACTCACACACACTATTACACACTCAACACACACACACACATGCAGGCTACATACGTATACCCACTGTTCCGGCCAGGCGCCACCACCCCAGCAGCTCCCCACAACTCTCAGGTGGCTTCGCCGGCCACCGTTCCGGGAAGAAATGGTAGAGAGAGAAAGAGAAACGAAGAGAGAGAAAGGGTGGTGCAAGGGTTAGGGTTAGGGTTTGGGTTACTGTTTTTCGCCGTTTTCCGGCGAACGGTAAGTCGGAATTGAATTCCGGAAGATGTCCTAGACTCGTCTCGACGAGACCTACGTCGTGTGCATGCCGGAGGCCGAAAACAGATGAGAGAGGGAGAGGAGGGAGGAAAGAGAACTTACGTGTTTTCGTCGCGCTCGGCTCGTTCGACTCGCTCGGGAAAACGGTAAGAAATGAATTGAGTGAGCCTCCTATTTATAGATTTCCAAAAGTTACCATTCATCAAAATATTCCTTGGAATATTCTTTTTACTATTCATCAAGAATATATCGTATATTATACTCTTCGTATATGTCTCGTATATGTTGTATTCTTCATTTTCGCTGTTTTCTTACTTGAGCTATGTAACTCCAATTGGCCTCTAGTTCGTTTCTATCTTCTCGTATTTTAATTACGCATCGCGTGGTATAAAAATCATCTAGGTTCCACGTCTATAAAAATTATCGATCTAAAACGTGCATTAAACACATATCTGAAACGCACGAAATTAATTAAACAGTCAAAGCATACACACATAAGTATTAAATTATAGGTTTAAATATTTAATTAATCAATTATGCTCGTTTTGATCCGGGGCGCTACATGTTATGTGAAGAATATGTGATATGCTAAAATATGAGTTTTGAAAAACAGACTTTTAAAAAGACACAAAGATTTGGTGACCAGACAAGTTGGCTTTTAACCCAACTTGCTCTAACACGACTTGTTGGTCCCAAGTGACACAAAGGTTCAAAGGAAGGTGCATGAACCTCTATAGATTTTTAAAACTTTGAATTAATTTAATGCACGCTGCAAGCAACTTGTGTTTGTAATGTTGCCAGCTGCTTCTGGGCACAATTCTAAGTGTATTACTGCAAGTAGTTCTTATAAAGAGTTCATACAACTGAAAACTTTTATATGCCTTAAGAGGTTCTTTTTTAAAAGCGTTACAAATATGATGTTTTCACAAGTGTCTGATGTTGTATGACAGGATATATAGAATTCACCAGATAGAAATGTAAATAGCATAAAGCTTAAATAAACAGACAAAGGTTTATAGTGGTTCAAGGGTGGAGTAATTCCTTTAAGCCACTATACTCCTTTTCAAGGAGGAACTTTGTTAAGTGAGGTTTGGTTTACAAGACTTCTTCCTAACAAACACTAGACTCAACAAACAAACACCTACAAAGCTCAACTTCCACACAGGTTTATGCAAGCTATTAGGCTAGACCCAGATAGGATCTCCTAAATCCACACATAATGGTTGCTATAACCTTGTAACTATACTCAATAGGAACTTTCTCCTTTCTAACTGAGGACTTCTAAAACAACCTAACACACAGTAAAGGGTTAAAGTATATGAGTTTCTTCAACTAGTGTGAAACAGTCTTTGAGTATTTGAAAATGAGCTTGAATATTTTGGTTTGCTTCTTGAGGTTCAATGACTGAAACTTTAAACTTTAAACTTTAAACTGCTTAGAACTTAAGAATTTCTGTTTGCTTAAAGTTTGAATATTGAGAGTTTCAATAGATATTCCAGTCTTCTCTTCCTCTATTTATAGATGAAGATTTATTCTCATTGAAAGAGGTTGGAATCATACATTTAATGTTCTCTAAGTTTGGTATAAGGTCGCATTTAATGTGTCTTGTCTTACACTCCATGATTCATTAAAACTTCTACAACCACTATTTCAGGTTACAACTCTATGCAATTTGTCACAACAGATGTCAATGTGTATTGGCTAGCAGCTCTGTTCGACGATTTATTCTCTACAGGCTATATTTTCAACTGTTGACAAGAGTTTTCTTCGGACTTATGTTGATATTCCTTGTACAATGGATGGTGGCTTGTTTGCTTGTTGTTTATTATCTTCATTGAATGAGTGCAGCGTACAACAAGCAGTATTCTAGTCCCTCGTGCAACAAGTATTTGACTTATGTATGCAACAATTGTTACCTTGCAGTGTGCAGTATACTTTCCATTGTGCAGCTTGCAGCTAGTGTTGTTCATGGTTCGGAAAACTGCTGGTTCCGATTTCGAACCGATGGTTCGGGAAACCGGCCACCATGGAACCGGAACCGAACTGGGATGGTTTCGGTTGCGGTTTCAGTTCCGAAGCACCGGTTAAACCGGAACCGACGGTTCGGTTTTCGGTTTTTTTTTTATTTTGGCCAAAATTTTATGAACATTCAACTTCTCGGTACCACGGTACCGAGAAGCAGAATGTTCAAAAAAATTTGAACTGCGGTACCGAGAAGCAAAATTCGGTACCGCGGGTACCGAGAAGTAGATTGTTCAAAAAATTTTGAATTGTAATTTTGGTCTTGTAATTTTTACATAAAGTTTTGAAGACTTTTAACAAAGTAAAATGAGTGAAAATTAATAAAATACAATCAATTTTAAAATTACAATAAAATATTAATAATGTATAAATACAAGTACAATATATGTTCCAAAATCCAAATCATATATTATAAATTTACAATGCAATATATTACAAATTACAATCATGATTTTTGAATCATACTACATAAGTCGTAACTACAATATTTATTGAATACTTGAATTTAAAAGATTAAAACTTTTTTATACAATATAATTAAAGAAGAGGGAAAAAAATTGAAAGGGCTTGAGTTTCATTCTAAGATTGAAAGTGTAACTTCCAAACTTAAAATGAAATTGCCTACGTATCCTTGTAAAAACGAAGGAATCAAAGCTCACGTCGTTCTCTAACTCACCTAAACTTGCTCACGAAGGAATCAAAAAAATTTAAAAGTTGAATTAAATTTAAACATGCATCCCATGACTTTTTAAATAAAACTACATCATCATGTGGATTTTCTATATAAAATTGACAAAGTATAGACCTATATTCATACGAATCTTGAAGCATATAATAGGTAGAATTCCAACGATGTTTAACATCCATTACAAATCTTTTAACTTCTAAACCATGTCTCTTACAAAACCTAGCCCATTTTTTATGATAGACCGTAGAGTTAGCAATTTCATAAATAACATCTTTAATAGGTTTAATAAATCTATCTGTCACGCCCCATTTTCTTTTCATAAAATATCAGAGTTTTACCCGGGCGTGAAGATAGAAAAGCAAGAGACACTTAACATACACAGAAAGAATTAAGCAAGGGACAACAGAAGAAAGAGATAAGGGACGATGAGAATCCATCTCATAACAACATTCGGCCTCAGCCGATAATATACATCATATGCAGCGGAAACTATTCATCAGGATCTCCCATCCTTACAAGTACCCAAAATATATATATACAGATCAAAAGATGTTTGAAAATGTGTTTGGAAAAGTTTTAACTACAACATTCTATCAGAAGAACCAATAGCTAGCACTAACTCCCCCCGTCTAGGGTTCATCAGCTTCCTCATCTCCTGTAGTGTGAGTACAGATTAAGGGGTGAGTGCGTTGAATACACTCGTGGGTTAACATCCGTCTCATAAGACTCAAGACAGAAATTAAATACCGAAAAGCTAACTTACAGTCACATTGTCACAACACATATATATACAAAGCAGATATTAGAAATGGCAAGGGATGAATAGGTGCGGGATTCCACCGTCTTACCCTATATAACGATATCTCACCGTTAGTGCATTTCAAGAGACTCACGACACCTCCACAGAGTAGTAGAAAATAGTAGGGGACGAACAAAATGCATGATCGGAGGACCTCGGTCCTTCCACAGTTATAATATGGAACAACAAGTATAAACACAGCACTTAGTACTTCTCAATCATGCTTCATAAAATAGGGAAAACAGTAAACAGATAAGAGGTTAGAATGTACCCCCACCTCGTATAGTGGTTACCGCGTGAGTAGCTAGGACAGTACGTCTGATAACCCAACACCTCAAAGCTTAGTCCAACAAGTAGCCCACACATTTACGGTGTTTCTTAGATCTTTTAATAAATATATTTAAAGCTATAAAAGTTTCCGGTGAAAGAAATGATCGTAAAACCGCGTCGGATCGAGAGATCTAAAGATTGGGGTCGAACAAAACGAAAGTGGAAGAATCAGATTAGCCTCTAATGTGAAAGAGGAAGAAATTAGGATCACAATGGAAAAAGAATGAGCTCGATCGAAGTTGAAACAAGCTCGAAAGGTGCATTTTAAGGTTGAGGGATATTTTGGTAATTTTGGTCAAGGGTTGACTATGACCGGGCCCGCGACCCTCGGTCAACATCTCGTAAGGCGACGACTCGATGAAAATATCGGAAACAAAACGATGTGTGAAAACGCTTGCCAGCACGCACCCGGCGCACGCATCGCGCACCCGGTATCGCGCGCCCCCGCGCGCATGCTCGCGCACGTCTTCGGCGGCTGTCGAGTTTTCTCGGCAGCTCGGCATCCCGTCTCGATAGCTGCCGAGTTTTCTCGGCAGCGGGTCAATTTTACTCGGCAGCTGCACGCCCAGCGCGCGCGGGGGTTCCCGGCGTCGCGCCCTGTGCCTGCGCCAACCCAATAACTTCCAACCGCCGCCCAACGCCACCACCACCACGTCCGTCGGAGAGCCTACACCGCTGGCTACCACCTCCGGCCATATCTCGTCGAATTCCGGCATGAATAGTTTCTGAAAACTTCACCGTAAAACGCTTTGTCACCACATTTTTCTACAGACTAAACCTTCATCCTCCAACTCTGGCCGGCGACTGGAAGTCGCCGGTGACCCTGCCTCCGATCGCCTAGGACCCTGGCCGGTGACTTCCCGTTGCCGGCAACCACCCAGCTCCGACGACACACCCACAACACGAACAAAAACACACACACGCACATGCATAAACCCACGCACACACACACATGATTCTCAGCTTGGCCGGCGGTCACTAGCCGCCGGCCACCACCGCCCAACACTCGCCGGCGCATCACCAGCGCCGGCCAACAGCAGCTCACGGCGGCGTCACCTGCGCCGCCTCCCAACAGCACACAACACACACACACACAACAGACACCAAACCCTTATGTATCAGCCCCCTTCCCAACCATTTTCCGGCACCGGCGCCGCCCCCCACGGCGGCTCCGCCCCTCCAATATGTAGCTTGCAACACCAGCTGCCCCCAGGAGCCTGCAGCCGCGAGAAAGAGAGAGAGAGAGAGCGAAGAAACGAGAGTGAGAAAAGGGTTCAAGAAATAGGGTTTAGGGTTCGGAGACCGTCTTTCACCATTTTCCGGCAAACGGTAAATCGGAATTGAATTCTGGAAGTTGTCCTAGACTCGTCTCGTCGAGACGAACATCGTCCGAAACCGAGAAGTTTCAGATTTTCCGGCGACCTCTGGCGGCGGCAGAAAAGAGAGAAGAGAGGAGAGAGACTTACGTGTTTTTCGTCGCGTTCAGCTCGTCCGACTCACTCGAGAAAACGGTAAATTTTCGAATCGAAAACTCTCCTATTTATAGAAAATGAAAAGTACTGTTCACCTAGGGTTACTGTTCATGATAGGGTAGGTTTACTGTTCAAGATAAGATCCTAGTTACTGTTCATCGTAAATACCTCGTATTCTACTTCTCGTATACGTCTCATACACGTCGTATTCTTCGTTTTCACTGTTTTCTTCATTACATGAGCTACGTAATTCCGATTGACCTCTAGTTCGTTTCTATCTTCTCGTTTTTCAAATACGCATTGCGTGGTAAAATAAAATCCTATATTTCACGTCTAGGAAAATTATCGATTTAATTCGTGCATTAAACAAGTATCTGAAACGCCAGCAATTAATTAAACAGTTAAAACATACGCACATAAATATTCAATTATGCGTTTAAATATTTAATTTAATAAATTATGCTCGTTTTGGTTTGGGGTGCTACATCCCTTACCCCTTAAAATAATTTTGTCCCCGAAATTGAACACGTACTTAGAAAGTTAAATAAACGTATACCTGGGAATGGTATGTCGGGATACTCTCTCAAAATCTCGTCCTCCAATTCCCAGGTTGCCTCTTCTCTTCCATGACGGCTCCACTGGACTTTCACTATAGCCATTTCTCTCTTTCTCAGCTGTCGTTTTTTTCTATCCAAGATGGCTATCGGGACTTCCTCATATGTCAGATCCTTTTCCAGTTCGATGCCTTCTCGATCGATTATATGATTTGGATCAAATATATATTTCCGTAGCATAGACACATGGAAGACATTGTGCACCCCAGCGAAGTCCGGTGGTAGAGCTAGTCGGTGCGCGACCTCTCCAACTCGGTCTAGAATCTCGAATGGTCCCACGTACCTTGGCTTCAACTTCCCCCTCTTCCCGAAGCGATAGACTCATTTTGTAGGCGACACTTTGAGGAAAACTTTGTCTCCTACTCCAAATTTCAGCTCTCTCCGTCGTTTATCTGCATATGCCTTTTGTCGATCTTGGGCCACTTGAATTCTTTCCCGAATTTTCTTTATTACCTCTACCGTTTGCTCCACCAATTCGGGTCCCAAAATTTTCTTTTCACCCACTTCGTCCCAGCATATTGGTGATCGATATTTCCTTCCGTAGAGAGCTTCATAAGACGCCATACCAATAGTCGACTGGTAGCTGTTGTTGTAGGCAAATTCCACTAAGCACAAGTGGTCTTCCCAGCTTCCGGGAAAATCTAGAACGCAGGCCCGCAACATATCCTCTAAGATACCAATGGTTGATTGATAGCTATTGTTGTAGGTGAATTCTACTAAGCACAGATGATCTTCCCAGTTTCTGGGAAAATCTAGAACACAGGCCCGCAACATATCCTCTAAGATCTGTATGGTCCTTTCTGATTGTCCGTCGGTTTGTGGGTGAAAAGCTGTACTGAAAGACAACTTGGTCCCTAACTCCTTCTGTAGACTCTGCCACAATCGGGAAGTGAATCGTGGATCTCTATCAGATACGATAGAAACTGGTACACCGTGTAATCGGACTATCTCTTCCGAATATATCCGTGCCAACTTATCTAGTCCAAAAGTCATCTTGATTGGCAGGAAATGGGTAGATTTCGTTAAACTGTCAACGATCACCCACACGGCGTGGTTTCCTCATCGGGTTGTCGGCAAACCAACCACAAAGTCCATGGTTATATGTTTCCATTTCCATTCCGGTATCTCTAATGGAGTTAGCATCCCAACCGGTCGTTGATGCTCTGCTTTTACTTGTTGGCAGATGAGGCACTTCTTGATGAACAATCCTATGCCTCGCTTCATATTCCTTCACCAGAAACTCACCCTCAGGTCTCGGTACATCTTTGTACCTCCAGGATGTGCAGCCATGGGTGTGCAATGCGCCTCTTTGAGAATTTCCTCTTTTAATTCCTCATTCTTAGGCACGCACAATCTTCCTCTGAAGATCAGAGCTCCATCTGTAGCCAAAGAGAAACCTTCAGTTCTTCCGTTATCCATCAGAGATTTCATCTTCTTTAGGAACTTATCTTTCTTCTGAGCCTCCACAATTCGGTCCCGCAGCGTGGGTGTTACGAATAATGCTGCCATCCTAGATTCAATACTGATCGGAGACGAGAGTATTTCCAAATTAAGCTTCGACATCTCCTCGACTAGTTGGTGCTGATTGGTGATCATCAATGTCACCACTCCCTTCCATTTTCTGCTAAGGGCGTCAGCCACCACATTCGCCTTTCCGGGATGATAATGGATTGTGATATCATAATCCTTCACCTACTCTAACCATCTTCTTTGTCTCATGTTGAGCTCCTTCTGCTCAAAGAAGTACTTCAGGCTTTTGTGGTCGGTGTAGATTTCACACTTCACGCCTTAAAGATAATGTCTCCAGATCTTTAGGGCGTGTACCACTGCTGCCAGTTCCAGATCGTGTGTCGGATAGTTCTGTTCGTGGATCTTCAGCTAGCGTGATGCATACGCCACCACTTTTCCTTCCTGCATCAGTACACACCCCAAACCTTGTTTGGATGCGTCACTGTAGATTTGGATACATCTGGAACTACTAAGACTGGTGCTTCTGTCAGCCTTTTCTTTAGTTCCTGGAAGCTACGCTCGCACCGCTCATTCCACTGAAACTTCACATCTTTTCTCGTCAAGTGTGTCATTGGAATGACGATCTTCGAAAATCCTTCTATGAATCTTCAGTAATATCCAGCTAGGCCGATGAAACTCCGAACTTCCTTCACATTCGTTGGAGTTTCCCAATTGCTGACAGTTGCCACTTTTTCAGGATCTACCTCGATCCCTTGCGCAGAAACGATGTGGCCCAGAAAACCAACTTTGTCCATCCAGAATTCGCACTTCTTGAATTTGACATAAAGCTTTTCCTTCCTTAGTACCTCCAGTGCGATTCTAAGATGTTGTTCATGGTGCATCAATGAACACTATGACAAAAAGGTCAAGATATCATCAATGAATAGATGAGAATATCATCAATGAACACTATGACAAAAAGGTCAAGATAAGGATGGAAAATGTGATTCATTAAATCCATGAAGACAGCCGGAGCATTACTCAACCCGAATGGCATTACTACAAACTCGTAGTGGCCATATCTCGTTCTGAATGATGTCTTGGATATATCAGCGTCTTTGACTTTCATCTGGTGATATCCAGATCTTAAGTCGATCTTCGAGAACACACTAGCACCTCTTAATTGATCAAAGAGATCTTCAATCTAAGGCAGTGGATACTTGTTCTTTATTGTTCTCTTGTTCAGCTCTCGGTAATCAATTCACATCCGGAAGCTATCATCCTTCTTGTTTACGAATAGTACCGGCGCTCCCCAGGGTGACACACTCGGTCTGATGAAGCCTTTATCCAACAGCTCCTGAAGTTGAACCTTCAATTCCTACAACTCTTTCGGCACCATCCGATAAGGAGCCTTTAACACTAGCGCTGATCCGGGGATGAGATCTATCTCGAAGGTTACTTGTCGATCCGGTGGAGGACCTGGTAAGTCCTCTGGAAATACATCTGTGAATTCCTTTATCATCGGTACCTCCTCGATAGTAACTGGTTCCTTCTCGGAGTTTACCATATTAACCAACCATGCTTCGCATTCTTCTTTATTCAGCATCTGGGTTGCTTTCATGGCCGAGACAATCCTTGAGTCGACTTTAACTCGTGTCCCGTGGAAGGTAAACTCCGACTCTTCCGGTGCTTGGAAGACTATCTCCCTTTCACGACACTTGATTACCACATAGTTGGACTCTAGCCAGTCCATTCCCAAGATCACATCGAAATCTCTCATCTCCAGAGCGTGGAGATCTGCTAGAAGTATCCTATCCTCGAAGGCAATCTTAAGATAACGGTACAAGTATTTTGTTTTTACCGTCTTCCCTGAGGGAATACTTACTTCTAAAGTTCGAGTGATTATCCTACCGTCAACATGCTTCAGCAGTTTACAGAAGTTAACAGATATGAAGGAGTGTGTCGCTCCAGTATCAAATAAGATGAAAGCAGGTATATCAGATACTGATAACATACCTGCCATCATCTCCGATCCCTCCGCGGCCTCCGGGCGAGTCAAAGCGTAAGCTCTTGCCCTACCCACCACCGGCCTTGAGTTCAGTCCTGTAGCCGGCGTATTCTTTGCCTTCCAGCAATTTGCCGCAATGTGCCCTAACACCCCACAATTGTAACAGTTCCGCATCTCAGACTGACACGGTCCCGTGTGCACCTTTCTGCATCTCGGGCACGGGTTTTAGGGTCGGAAAACAGGGAGAAGTGGAGCGTTGCTTGCTCTGGGAAACTTATTAGGGACAAAGCTCTGGCTTGGGCCAGTCCATTTTCTCTTGGCGGGAACAGAGAACACTTTTCTAAGGGGCACTGTATCCAATCCCATCCGCGAAGCGATCTCTTGGGCCCTTTCGATGACACTGGCATATGTCATCGTCCCCTGCCCGGCGAGTATTGAACTAATCTCTGAGCGAAGGCCCTTCTCGAACCTTCGAGCCTTCTTCTGATCGGTATCAACTAGATGAGGGGCATAACGGCTTAAATGATTGAACCGTCGCTCATAGTCCCCTACAGTCATACTCACTTGCTTGAGATGAAGGAATTCTGTCTCTTTCTGATCCCTATATGACTGAGGAATGAAATGGTGAGAGACTATCTCTTTGAATTCCTCCCAAGTCATTTGTTCTCTCTGAGTTAGCAGAAGAGTCCGTTCGTACGAGTCCCACCAATGACTCACCTCATCTGTTAGCTGGAAGATAGCACAGCTAACCATCTGCTCCGTGGAACAGGTGAGATGTCTGAACAGTCTGTCCAGTAACCGTAGCCACTCCTCTGCCACAATCGGTTCCCCTCGTCCGTCAAACGTTGGCGAATTGAACCGTCTGAATTATTCATATATCAGATTCGGGTCAACCCTAGCTGGCTGAGGGACGGCCCGATTGGTCTCGAAATGATGTGCTAATCCGCGTAGCACAGTTAATAGATCGCCGACGTTGGCGTTCTCTTCCCGCTCAAGGGGGTTAACCGGTGGTTGCGGCGGTTTCTTCGTTGGTCTACCTCTCGACATGTTTCTGGTACGATAAGTATATATATATATATAAGTCATTGTGATTATATAATAATATTATAAATAGATCAGACAATGCTTTTCTCGAGATAAAACATATCATAACATCGTAGGATGAGCAAAAGGATGTATGTACATATATACATAATACAAAATAAGGGTAGCACTACACCATAACAAAAGAGTGTATGTACACTACCTATGAAGCAAGAACTACCCTATCATAAACATATAGAATACTGTATCTCGAGTATCATAATATATACATACACATGTCTTCTAAAACATCTAGTCTACGTCAGCAGGAGGTAACGGAGGTGCTGGTCCATCCTGAGGGTCATCCTCTTCTATATCAACCTCCTCGGGATCCTCCTCCGGCTCCTCCTCCGGATCCTCCTCCGGCTCCTCCTCCGGATCCTCCTCCGGCTCCTGCTCTGAATCAGAGCTACTACTGCTAGGGTCGTAGGGCGACGGCTCCGGAGTAGTCAGAACGCCGTGTCGGCCCCACAAATCTAACATCTTTCCTACTACGTTCCCGAAGTCAACGATGGGAGTGTTATCCACCCCCGAGTACACGACTTTGTCTCGATAGACGAGACGCGCCCTGGCTGCCCATTCCTCGGGCAAAGTCCGAATCATTTGGGAACATGTGTGAACACCAACGATACTACCCCCTACGCCCCCTAGTTCCCTCCAGCAGTGCATAAGTCTGGCGACGTGCTCACCTACCGACCTATTATCCGTCAATCTACTCTCGCGAAAATGGCGTCGGAGCCTCTGCTCGTGTGTCTCTACAAATGGTGCACGTATCCTAGGGGTAACATATATCCTATTCATCTGTCATAAAAAAATTATGCAATCTTTATCATCAGCCTATATCCGTAAATGCCCCCTTTAAACTTTAACAGTGCGAGGCAAAATAACACAGAACAATCAATCATGCTAATTCCGTAAGTCACATACCAGAGAGGGTCACCTATATAGGGAGACTAGTGCCTATCTTATACTTTTCTGAAAACCAGATCACATTTTGCAAACACACTTTCAAAATCACACATTTTTCCCCACTTTAAAACTCGTTCCAAAAACCTTTCTCGTTTCCAAATCACACTTTCGAAATCACATTTTTCCCATTTTTAAAACCAGTTCGAGCAAGTTCTCAATCTTAGAACTGCTCTGATACCACCTATCACGCCCCGTTTTCTTTTCATAAAATATCAGAGTTTTACCCGGGCGTAAAGATAGAAAAGTAAAAGACGCATAACATACACAGAAAGAATTAAGCAAGGGACAACAGAAGAAAGAGATAAGGGATGATGAGAATCCATCTCATAACAACATTCGGCCTCAGCCGATAATATACATCATATGCAGCGGAAACTATTCATCAGGATCCCCCATCCTTACAAGTACCCAAAATATATATATACAGATCAAAAGAGGTTTGAAAATGTGTTTGGAAAAGTTTTAACTACAACATTCTATCAGAAGAACCAATAGCTAGCGCTAACTACCTCCGTCTAGGGTTCATCAGCTTCCTCATCTCCTGTAGTGTGAGTACAGATTAAGGGGTGAGTGCGTTGAATACACTAGTGGGTTAACATCCGCCTCATAAGACTCAAGACAGAAATTAAATACCAAAAAGCTAACTTACAGTCACGTTGTCACAACACATATATATGCAAAACAGATATTAGAAATGGCAAGGGATGAATAGGTGCGGGATTCTCCCGACTTACCCTATATAACGATATCTCACCGTTAGTGCATTTTAAGAGGCTCACGACACCTCCACAAAGTAGTAGAAAATAGTAGGGGACGAACAGAATGCATGATCGGATGACCTCGGTCCTTCCACAATTATAATATGGCACAACAAGTATAAACACAACACTTAGTACTTCTCAATCATGCTTCATAAAATAGGGAAAACAGTAAACAGATAAGAGGTTAGAATGTACCCCCACCTCGTATAGTGGTTACCGCGTGAGTACTAGGACAGTATGTCTGATAACCCAACACCTCAAAGCTTAGTCTAACAAGTAGCCTACACATTTATGGTGTTTTTTAGATCTTTTAATAAATATATTTAAAGCTGTAAAAGTTTCCGGTGAGAGAAATGATCATAAAACCACGTAGGATCGAGAGATCTAAAGATTGGGGTCAAAGAAACGGAAGTGGAAGAATCAGTTTAGCCTCTGATGTGAAAGAGGAAGAAATTAGGATCACAATGGAAAAAGAATGAGCTCGATCGGAGTTGAAACGAGCTCGAAAGGTGCATTGTAAGGTTGAGGGGTATTTTGGTAATTTTGGTCAAGGGTTGACTTTGACCGGGCCCACGACCCTCGTTCAACATCTCGTAAGGCGACGACTTGATGAAAATATTGGAAACGAAACGACGTGCGAAAACGCTCGCCAGCATGCACCCGGCGCGCATGGTGGCTCCCGGCGCACACACCGCGCACCCGATGTTGCGCGCCCCCACGCACGTCTTCGGCGGCTGCCGAGTTTTCTCGGCAGCTCGGCATCCCGTCTCGGCAGCGGGTCAATTTTACTCGGCAGCTGCGCGCTGGGCGCGCGCGCGGGTTCACGACGTCGCGCCCTGCGCCTGCGCCAACCTAGTAACTTCCAGCCGCCGCCCAACGCCACCACCACCACGTCCGCCGGAGAGCCTGCACCGCCGGCTACCACCTCCGGCCATCCCTCGCCGGATTCCGACATGAATAGTGTCCGAAAACTTTGCCGCAAAACCCTTCATCACCACATTTTTCTGCAGACCAAACCTTTATCCTCCAACTCCGGCCGGCGACTTCCCGTCGCCGGCAACCACCCAGCTCTTGCGACACACCGACAACACCAACAAAAACACACACACGCACATGCATAAACCCACGCACACACACACATGATTCTCAGCTTGGCCGGCGGTCACCATCGCCCAACACTCCCCGGCACACCACCTGCGCCGCCTCCCAACAACACACAACACACACACACACACACACAACACACATCAAACCCTTATGTATCAGCCCTCTTCCCAACCATTTTCCGGCACCGGCACCGCCCCCACGGTGGCTCCGCCCCTCCAATACGTAGCTTGCAACACCAGCTACCCCCAGGAGCCTGCAGCCGCGAGAAAGAGAGAGAGAGAGAGAGCGAAGAAACGGGAGAGAGAAAAGGGTTCAAGAAATAGGGTTTAGGGTTCGGAGACCGTCTTTCGCCGTTTTCCGGCGAACGGTAAATCGGAATTGAATTCCGGAAGTTATTCTAGACTCGTCTCGTTGAGACGAACATCGTGTGTGAAAATTGTCCAAAACCGAGATGTTTCAGATTTTCCGGCGGCATCGCCGCGCCTGCGGCGGTGCGCCGGAGGCAGAAAAGGGAGGAGAAAGACTTACGTGTTTTTCGTCGCGTTCGGCTCGTCCGACTCGCTTGAGAAAATGGTAAATTTTTGAATCGAAAACTCTCCTATTTACAGAAAATGAAAAGTTCTGTTCACCTAGGGTTACTGTTCACGATAGGGTAGGTTTACTGTTCAAGATAAGATACTAGTTACTATTCATCATAAATATCTCGTATTCTACTTCTCGTATACGTCTCGTACACGTCGTATTCTTCGTTTTCATTGTTTTCTTCATTACTTGAGCTACGTAATTCCGATTGACCTCTAATTCGTTTCTATCTTCTCGTTTTTCAAATACGCATTGTGTGGTAAAATAAAATCCTATATTTCACGTCGAGGAAAATTATCGATTTAATTCGTGCATTAAACAAGTATCTGAAACACACACAATTAATTAAACAATTAAAACATACGCACATAAATATTCAATTATGCGTTTAAATATTTAATTAAACAATTGGAGGTTGACAAAAATCAATCAAGTAAGGTAAACTAGCGGTATTACCACTAGCATTATCAAATCCCATGGAAAATATTTTTCTTAATATATCATAATCATTTAATACATGTCTAATTTTTTGAGCAATGTTTAAAGTCGAATGTTTTTCATTAAAATCAATGTATGCAATTAAATGTTTTTGAACAATCCATGCATCATCTATCCAATGACAAGTAATACCCATATAATGGTTCTTTTTATATGGATCCTTCCAAACATCACTACATATAGAAACTTTTTGTTTTAATTTTTTTAGATCTTCAATTAATTTCAATTTATGTTCTCCTACCATTTTTTCTATATCCCTAGTTACGGTGTTTCTACTTATTTTTCTACATGCCAGTTGTAAAAAATTGCTAGTGTATTTTTCGTAAGCATCATCGGTAGGAAAATTAAATGGAAGATGTTTCTTAGCAATCAATGCTACTACGTCTTTCCTATTATTTAATTGACTAAATTTAAAAGTTAGAGAATCCATACCTTCCGGTTGTGTCGAAAAACCGGTAAATCCTCGAAGTTACGTTTGCCCTCGTTCGATGCCCACCTTGTCGGGATGCTTCTTCAAGACATGGTTGGCGAATGTCCCATAGCCTCCTCCGTGCTTGAATTTGTACAGTTTTGCACAATAGTTGCATGTGACTATGTAGTCAAGGTTGCTATTCGGCACTTTTTCCTTTTTAAAGTGAACGGAGAAAATATCCGAACGAAGAGTAGAAGGATCACGGGAGGTAGTGTTTCGAGTATTACCACTTTCTTGTGTATCTCTTGCCGCCTCTACTTCTTTTTTTACTTCGGCAAAGGCGGCGGTATTAGGGCCTAGAGTCTCCTCCAAATCCTCTTGATTATATTGATACGAATCAATATAATCGTTGTCGACATCATCATAAGAGATTGTGGTGGCGGCATCGACATCAGACTCTTTCCTTTTCCACGTGAAGAACCGGCAGAAGAAGAACCTCTTCGAGACATTTTTTTTTGGATTTGAAAATTGAAATGAAAGAGAATTGAAATAAATTTGGAAATTGAAGAAGAAGAACTACAAAAATAAAGAATGAATTGAAGTAGAATTGAAACTTGAATTTGTGAGCTTAAGAAAATAGAATTGAGAGAGTGATTGAATCAAATTGGTGTAGAAATTGTGGGATGGAATGGGGGTATTTATAGATGTGGAATTGAAAATTCAAAAAAAAAAAATGGAATCGGGCGATTTGAACGATCTTGGTCGTCCATCTCCAACGGTCGATTGATCACGACTGTTGGATCAAAATTTGCATCCGAACCGGCAGTTCGAACCGCCGGTTCAATCATCCAACGGCTACTTTTTCAAACGGCTATTTAATCTAAGTCGTTGATCAAAAAATGGCTCTTTAATCCTAGTCGTGCATGTGGCATCGAAAAATTTAAAAAAAAGGGAAAACCGGTGGTTCGGAAATATTGGAACCGAAACCGAACCGGGACCGGCCGGTTCTCGATTTCGGTTTGAACCAGAACCGGGTCAACGGTTCCCGAAACCGTTGACCGGCCGGTTCGATCCAGTCCGGTTCTGGTTTTTTGAACCGGTTGAACATCACTACTTGCAGCAGCTGTTCTTACAGTGTGCAACAAGGTCTTGACTTGCTTCCTCTCATTCTTCTTCTTAAGAACTAATGACTATTCTTATCATAACTTCAATTAAACATGGTGAAAAATGGAATAATATATTTTTCTAATACATATGGATTTTATCTCATCAAAATATAAAGGGTAAAAATCATTTATAGTCCCGTAGAAATTGCCGCGGGCCGATTTTAGCCCATTTTCAGGCCTTTTTGGCCCAACCGATGACTTCGTCTAAAAATTAAAGGAGATACCATATGCCTCGTGTTTTACAAATCCCATCTACGGCGTGGCCCCCATCCAATTGATAATTGGCTGCACAAAAAATTGGGGCAAAATTGGCAACGAACCCTAATCAAGCTTGCCTTTTTTCTTCCTTTTTGGTAATTTTAATCTCCTCTTCTTCTTTGTTTGTCTGTCATTTTTTGGGTTTTCTGTAACGCCCCAAATAAATTAACTAAGGTGTAGTGTTATATATATATATATATTTGGCTTAATAATTAATTATGTATAAGAATTAACTAATTAGGTAATAAGCATATGTTTTGGCAAATTTAGTGACGAAGCCATAAGAATGGCTAGTCATCACCCTTAGTGCCACCTAGCCAACTCAACACTCTCTCTCCTCCAAGAATTTAACACACACACACGATGACTGTAACATCCTCGACCAAAACATACACGTCATTGGGCATTCATTTCATGCATCATATGCATTTCGTATTATTTATATGCTCTTATGTAATTGGTGTTGAGATAACCCTATCATAATTGGTCAAGATTATAATAATGTTGGAATTTAAATGTATATATAGGTGTGCACATCTGTGTGTTATATATGAAGTGGGAAATAAGATTTAATTAATATTATAATATATATAATGAAAGAAAAGAAAAAAAAAGAATAATAATATAATTATATTAATAAAGGTTAGCAATGCAATTATGTCAAGTGATAGAGCTATATGTCAAGTTTCTACAGAATTTTACCTTGCTCGACTCGGAATTTTATAACTCAAGTTATAGGGAAAATGATGAACATGGTTAATTAAGCATATATGCATTGCATTTCATTGCATAATGAAAATAAATATTAAGAGGACAATTAGGCTAAATTGCATTGAATCATATAGGAGCACGGGCTGTAGAACGAGAAGAGGAACCCGAGCAACGAACGAACTACTTATCATAGTCTGGAAACGCAGACGAAGGACCACACTAGTTCTCTGAAACGTAACAGTTTTCCCAAGATACCACTTGATTGAGGTGATGGAACGAACTTAGGATTTAAATAGTCGAGCTTCACGAGGGTTATCACCGAATAAGGTGGGGGTACAATCTTATTTATGTTTTAAATGGTACAGTTTTATGAAAAACAACGTGACTATGTGATTTAAATTCTTTTAATATGTGATGTCAATTTCAAGTGAAACGTTTTCACTACGTGAACTGCATTCGAGTAAATGATATGGTTTTGAAAGCTATTGATTTCAAGTGACACAAACGCGACAGGATTCATATGATGAAAAGTCGGGGTAATCTCCGCATCAAAGGGGTTTCCAATGGAAACCAACATATGTCAAAAGGGTTTTTCTGTACTTATGTGTTAACGTGACCAATGTGTACTATGTATTATATGAGAACTATTATGTGACAATTTAACTGCGCATGCGCCTCCACGCCAAGTAGGGTATTCCTTTTTGGAAACCCAACAAAGGGGTATTCTACGGAAACCCAATACAAAGGGGTGTAAAAACCCAAATGGGGTTGGCTTGGGACCCGATAGGTATTCTTCGGAAACCTATCCAAAGTTGCATTGGGACTACTTGGGAGTCCACACTGTGTATTATATGTGTATTATGTAAGAAACATTACGTGTCTCATTTTCACTGTACAGGTCAACCCACTAAGTGTTCTTTGGCACTTACCCCTTTTTATGTTAAAATGTTTTCAGCTTAAGAAATCATTGAGCGTGGTGTGCAAGTGGTGGATGCTGGTAGCTGATGTCCTAAAGATTACGAAAAATTTTTTACTGGATTTGAAAGGGTTGTTATATTATTAAGTGGTATAGAAAGTGCTCTTGAAACCTTTTTGGGGAAAAATCTAGTCTGCAAAGCAGTACAATTTAGCGTATTAATTCTAAAGAAAAATATTTTCTTCTGCTGTATACGATTCACGTTTTATAAAACAGGGATGTCCGAAGTCACTTATTGTTGTTTACAAGTTTAAAATTATCTTGAAAATGTATGTTTTATCAAGTATCTGGATGCCTAAACGATAAATTTATTAAACTCTGATATTCTACAGTAACGTAAAAGAAACGGGGCGTTTCATTTTCGCAGTTTTCGTCGTCAGATTTTGGATTCTCGACGTTGCAAATAATATGTTGCAGATGAATTAATCATCGAAATTGATGAATCAATTGATTAACTAATTATGTTAATGATTTGAAAATTGAAATAATTTGGTGAAATGCGAGGAAGATGAGCACTGCAAATGCTCTGTTCACTTTCTTCATGGCGATGGGGAATGTTCTAGGCTACGCCGCGGGTTCGTACACCCACCTATACAAGGTTTTCCCCTTCTCCAAAACCAAAGCCTGCGACGAATCTGAAAAGCTACTTCTTCATCTCCGTCACGCTGCTGCTATCTCTGACCACACTTGTGCTGTCCATGGTGCGCGAAACCGTCGTCGCCACCGCCAATCCGGATTCGACGGAGGCGGTTAAGGGAAGGAAGATGTATGATCTCGGTGTACGCGCCGGTGCACAAGGGCTGATGCTCAACTCCGTTGTTTTGGGTTTAGCAAAATCAGAAACAGAAACCTCCTAAACGACAACGTTTCAATGTCCGACATGGGTTCACCCACCCCGATCGTGGTTAAAAGTGGGTTTTAACGGTTTCTGTTAACTTAACTAACAGACAGAGTTAAACTTGATGATTTTTGGGTCACTTTTGATACTAGGTGCCAAAATCGGCCCGAGGCATATCGTGGTCGGCTCGGTCCCTGATCGGGCCCCTGGGTCAGGTTCTGGTCGGGTCAGTCCCTTGCCCAGGCCGGCGGTCTGGTCTCTACTTGGGCCGGACCCTAGGTCGGGTCAGTTTGGTGGGGGCCCAACATTAGCCCCTTAAGCCGTGGCCAGAAATCATTCTGGCCGGGGCCTAACTCAATCAGCCTCCCACAAACCGACCTTAGCTCGAGTGATGATGTCAGATTCTCATATTGGTTGGGTTGGATGATACGTGGCACCATCTGGCAAAGTCCTGGTGCTCGGAAGTCATTTCTTCACTTCCTCTTTTGCAAACTCAAAAACCTTATGAAAATTAACCTTGCAGAATTTACCTGTCAGATACTTCCAAGCAGAAATACCTTGGGTAATTTTCTTCTTTTTTCTTTAACTTTCTTTAAATTATGTCCGAATCTGAGATCGAGTCATCTAAGGGGGCATCTGAGGTGGTTGATGTACTGGAGCAGTAGCCAATGTTGGTTTTGTTATCGAATCTATTTTTTTCCTTTTTTTTCTCGTCCTCCTAAGCCCTTTTTTTTTATAAGGAACCATCCTCCAAACCATTCTTCCATTAAGTTTACATTGTTTATCATCTTATCGTCAGTCCCAACAAATTGATCGGCAATTTTTATTTGTCCAATCACTCGGGTGACCTTGGGGTCGGAGCTTCGTGTTCGGTGAATGAGCTTGAGGCTGGAGCTCTTATAATTTGTAGCTCGGATGAGCTTGGGGCCGAAGCCCCTAGTCAGAGTTCGAGCTCAGCAGATGAGTTCGGGTTGGGCCGGAGCCTTTGGTGGGGCTGGAGCCCCTAGTCAGATTCCGAGCTCGGCTGACGAGCTCGAGTTAGGCCGGAACCCTTGGTGGGGCCGGAGCCCCTAGTCGGATTTCCGAGCTTGGCGGATGAGCTCGGGTTAGGCCGGAGCCCTTGGTGGGGCCGGAGCCCCTAGTGAGATTCTGAGCTCGGTGGACGAGCTCGGATAGGGCCGGAGTCCTTTTCTTGGTCGGCTCGGTGAATGAGCTTGATGTGCTGGGAGAAATGTCCTTGTTTTTTTCTCGTTGGCTTGGTAATTGAGCACAACATCTTGGGGAACAAGTCCCTTGATCTTGTATTTTGCCTACTCAGTAGATGAGCTCGGCATATACTTTCTGGTCAGCCCGGTAAATGAGCTCGACACCTCGGTGAGCGATTTCCTTGTTTTTGTCTCTGGTCGGCTCGATGGATGAGCTCGACATATACTCTATGGTCGGCTCGGCAAATGAGCTCGACACCTCGGGAAGCGATTCCCTTGTTTTTGTCTCTAGTCGGCTCGATGGATGAGCTCGACATGTAGACTCTCTAGTCGGCTCGGCAAATGAGCTCGACACCTCGGGTAGTGATTCCCTTATTTTTGTCTTTGGTCGGCTCGATGGATGAGCTCGACGTGTAGACTATCTGGTCGGCTCGGCAAATGAGCTTGACACCTCGGGGAGCAATTCCCTTGTTTTTATCTCTGATCGGCTCGATGGATGAGCTCGACGTGTAGACTCTTTGGTTGGCTCGACAAATGAGCTCGACACCTCGAGGAGCGATTCCCTTATTTTTGTCTTTAGTCGGCTCGATGGGTGAGCTCGACGTGTAGACTATCTGGTCGATTCGGCAAATGAGCTCGACACCTCGGGGAACAAGTCCACATTTTTCTTTCAATTCTTCCTCAGCCCCACGAAATCGTTCTGGTAATAGGTTTTGGCTTTGGAGACCAAATGAGACATTCTGGTCTTCACCGTCCTTTGTTATGTTGGTAGTTGTTGAGCTATGTTCTATCATCGTCCCCCCTCCTTCTAGCGCCAAATGTTGACGTCAGATTTTGTAAAGCACAAAATCCTAGCCTAACACAAAGAGATGTCGATCCGGCTTCAAGAAATCGAACCGAATAAAATAAGAAAAAGAATGGCCCGGTGCCTACTCGGGCAAATTTGCTAGGCTTATTCTAGTCAGTCAGTTGTGGCTGGCTAGAACGTTTTTATATAAGAATTGAGAGTAAAAAGCTCTCTAATTACAATGATTTCGGATCTCGAATTCCATCCCTTTGAATGATAATTGAGTCCCTATTTATAGGCTAGACCTGAGATATAAAACTTGGAAAGTAGGAAATAAATCCCCCAATTTTAGGGTACAGATAAGGAAAAATGGATTAAATCCTATCTAAATCAGATATGATTCGATCTTGATTTGTTTCCTTCTTTAAAAACTCTTTCTTGAAATAAACTAACTTTTTCTGCTCTCCTTATGAAGATTGGTGTCTGGTCTTCCATTTGTATCTCCAGAAATGTATTGAGTAATGACACCTCTAGGTCATGTCGACTACAGTACTCGAACTTACACCAATGTGAGTCAAACCTAATAGTCATATGGACATGACCATGGACCTGCCTGGTCGGGTTAGGACCCACCAGATCGGAGCCTAGCCAGCTCGTTCCCTGGTCGGGCCGGCCCCTGGTCGGCTCGGTCGTGGTTCGGGTGCGCCCCTGGTCGACTTGATCGTGGTCGGCTCGGTCCCTGATCGGGCCCTTGGGTCAGGTTCTGGTCGGGTCGGTCCCTTGCCCAGGCCGGCAGTCTGGTCTCTACTTGGGCCGGACCCTAGGTCGGGTCGATTTGGTGGGGGCCCAACAACAACACATCGCCTTTTCCCCCTCACTCGTTTCTTTCCCCAACTCTATTTCTCTGGGACGTCATTAGATGGCTTTGAATCATTATTTTCTTGCTCCATGACACTCTCATCCATCGAGTCCGATGTGTCATCACGATCACGATCCAAAAGAAAGTACGGGATAAGTACTTCAGTTAAAAGACGGCCTATTACCTCATCCTATCACTATCACTATCGGTAGTCGTTGGCTCGCGTCGTCGATCTGATCCGTCTTCCATTTCTCTAGTATTAATTTACTGACATATATTATAGTTACTAATATATCAAAACAAGATTGGTTCTATAACAAAAAAGTTAATACCATTAAGCTCTTTCATGCTTCAGCAACATACAAAATCACACAACATATAATTGCAAAATATAAGCAAGCAACATGAACAGAAATATTGATATAGGAGTTTATGCAAAATATTTGGCAATTACATTACAATTAAATGCAAGTAAATTTACCAAACAATTATCTGAATTCATGATAACTCCAAACATACTATCCTACACAATTTCTATTAGTATAAGCATGCCAGCTTTTATTGATTAAATCATATTGGTTGGTCCCCTAAATGCTACGCAGATAAAATATATTAAGTACAATATTCAATGCACTACGTACTATCTGGCTATATCTCACACATTGCAACATTGATTACTTTACAAGACATTTCATGGGTCCTGGATTTAGGTTTTTAATGTGACAATATGGCGGTATGTTCGTATATAATATAAAGTAGGACCTCAAATATTATGTGATCCATATTTTAAATTTGATGTGACTGTACACAAATTCAATCCAACTAGTTTGATCAACTTCCATGCCATCATCACTTTCACCTTTTATATTTATTTTTATTTTGAGGAACAAAAATCATGAATAATAAAGTATGTACATTGGAGAAGAAACTAAAATATTGAAGGCAAAAGAAAATATATAAAATAAAATTAAGAACAAAAAACCTAAAAAATGAAATATATACAATAATATAGTATAAAGCACCTGAGATTAAAAAAAATGCATTTTTTTCCCATCACAATTATCCTTATATATTATTGAACATATAACATCTATAAACCAGAGGCAAATGCCGAGGTCTGTGACACCACAATTTTCTTAAAATAGATTCGTCTCCTCTGAGGTGCTCGAGAACTCAACAGACGTCTGTTTCCTAGGATACAACGGCAACAAGGCAAGAAGTCAGCACAAATTCTTTGCCGATGGTGAACTGGACGAACGCCTAAACTGTATCACCCAGAGGAAGGAAAGAGAAAGGAAGAGCAAAAGAAAAGATGGGAGGAAGCTTGATTTTGATGATTGAACTCAGAGGTGGGAGCCTCGATTTATAGCCACCTTCAGAACCGTTTCAAAAGTCACATGGAGCTAAAATAAACCTAAACCACAACCAATTTTGACTATCATATATTTCATGCTGAAGCCACCTTAGCAAACCACAAAAATAGAAAATTCATACAAATGAAAGTAGAATCATATAAACTTGTCACAACAAAGATGAAGTAAATGGGTAGGGTATTTACTTCTTTACCGGTGAGAGCACCTCCAATGGTGCTACCCATTGGAGGTATTTGTTGATGTGGCATAGTTGCTACCTAGGGAGAAGAAGGTGTGGATGGTTGAGGGAGATGAGGTAGAGGGAGAGGAAGAAGAGAGGGGGAGAGAAAGTGCTTCCTATGGAGAAGAAGGGAAGAAGGAGAGAGGGAGAAGGGGAATGGTAGCCACGCTAAAAAAAAAAAAAAGGAACAGATATGACGCGACCTCCACGCGTGAGTGGCGTGGGGTCTGCGTCATTAAAAAAAAATATTTCACACAGATTTTACTGTAGCAATTTTAGGATTTTTTTTTTAAAATTTAATGCTGCGAATTTACTGTACATTAGCCGTTTGTAATTTTTTTCTTTTTTCTTTTTCTTTCCACACTTCAAGTACTTGTTGCCAGTATGTTTAGAAATTATGCCCGTTTATAGTCGTTTAAAAACATGTATGGACAAGATTCGGCAATAATTAGCTAAATATAAATTTATCTTCCGTCCAATATTTTGTTATTTTGCAATTTTTATAAATATATTGTCTTTTTTTATTGTATTATTCCATGTATTTGTTTTTAATAAATTTAATAATATATTGTCTAATTTGATTTCATGTTTTACTAAATTAAATAAATAATTAAACTTAAAAAATTAATTACATCAATTGAAATATTATGATTTTTTATTTATTATAAAATAAAATAATAAATAAATAATATATACAAAATATATGAGTGATTTATTTTACTTTTAAAGTGACATTGACATGATACCAAAATACCATTGAAGGTGCTCTGATGGAGTCAAACAGTACTTCGTCGTTCTGTGTGCTCTTTACGCATTGGAGGGGGACGTGAGATTGTGTTGAAAGATTGAAATTTCTTTAAAGGAAACCCTTTATTTAGTATACAAAATCTGAGAGTGTTTAATGATGATTAGACGTCTGGTGTAGCTTTTCACAGAAAAATGCAGGCCAAGTTGGTCATGACATGGAATTATGAAAAGAATGTTATTTTATAACATCCTCTCATCTCTCATGAAATCTCATCTAGGGCCATCTACATTAATATTTTACGAAATGTTATTAACTAAAACATTTCTATGTTGATTATTGTGGCAATATTTTAAAATGTTTTTAAGTGTGTTTTAAGTATTTTATATTAAGAGCATCCAAATTCATGTTTTTAAAAGTATTAATAATAAAAACATATTTTAGTTAATTGATGCAAGAGTGTTTTAATGTGTGTTATTGGGGTGTTTTTCGTGTGTTCTTTATAAAAAAAACACCAGAAAAACATTAAGTGTGTGTGAGAGGGAAGAGAGAGAAGAGAGAAAATATATTATTCTTTTGAAGTTAATTGATTTAAATATGTGTTCTTAAAAAAAAAGATATTTTTAAATTGTGTAGGTGGCATGCGAGACCCGTGACAATTAGTATTATTAACATTCAAATTCATAAAAAGTTTTAACAATTAAAAATGGTTAATAACATTGTGCAAAAACATTAATGTAATTACTCTAAGATATAATAAAATATTATCACGGTTCTTCAAACATGATTTGACGTTGACAACTCATTCGCAATTATTTATTTAGGCCGTTTGCTTCATATGTTTAGGGTGGTTTGGGCTTATAAAACACCCTAAACCCTTGTTTGCTTCATATGTTTATGGCCCGATTTTCGAATCTGGCCCGGGCTTATCTGATGTGCTTAGGGTGTTCAAAGTCCCCTTTTCCAAACCCTTCAAATTAAGTGGGTTTAGAAAATAATGAACAGTAATTTATGCAATATCCCCTTTATGCCCTTACTTTTTCCATTCAAAAGACACAAATGCCCTTACTTTTCGGCCAATTACAAAATTACCATCCAATATATATACAAAATTGCCATCTTTTCCCCTTTCAAACCCTAGAATCTGATTTCGATCGTATTCCCCATTTCAAAAGGCTGAAGCTTCCTGCTATCGGGCACGAATTGAACCTGCAAGTCCAACACCGTAACCCAGAGATTTCACCGTAACCTGCTGCTCCAAGATTTCGACCAATCGCCGCAACCCATGTGAGGACCAAGCGTAACCCATCTTCTCGTCGATTGAGGAAGTAGCAGATAGAGTCACCAATGAAAATGGTCTGTCCAGCTATGGAGGAGGATTAAGTTTGTAGCTTTTCTACCCTTTGCAACGATTCCCAGAGGTATTGCCATTTTCTCTGTGAAATGTTATATTAGTTAGGTTTAATTGGGGGAAATTTTTTCTACTTTGTTGGAATTTTGTATTCAAGGTCAGCATTATGCTCTTGCTTAATAGATAGTTGGTTTTAGTGGTTGAATTGACTTGATATCATAGCATATGATTTGTAATTTTGACATCCAATGACTTTTCATATGATTTCTTTTGACAGTTTGTGTAATCTTCTTTGATTAAAAAGCTGTGGGAGTTGTTTGATTATAATTTGTGTAATTGGAGGGTTGTCCCACATTCTCTATACTTGGGGTGGTGATGGATGTCATGAAGAATGGTGCTATATGTATAAACAGTGATAAACGGCTAAAGTTTCTTCATATTATATTGACTAACTATTCTAAATTGTGCAAGGAAAAAACTTCTTTAGTGGAGCTTCATAGTTAACATGAGACAAGCTGATTTAAGGAAGGTGGGCTGATTGACTAAATGCCCAACTACATTTTGTCCATTTCTAAATAGAATTAGAGGCCCATCAGATGACTATTGGTGTTGGAACTAGTCCAATTTAATCCTTGCCAAATATTATAAATGGTTAATATCAATTTATTTGCTCAACTACTGTATTGCATTCTTTTTTTAATGGATGTTTAAACATGAAATTAGATGATACTTGTGAGTTTGAAAATGTTTTGACTGATTTAAATAATAATTCCCTTGCTATGTGATTTAGCTTGGTCGTAGGCTTGGGTAAAACGTAGATTTTGATTTAGTGACTAGAATAATGACTTGTGTGACCATTTCAGTGAAGGGTTTTAGGTAATGAGCTTCTAATTATAAATCCATACATGCATTCAGTTTAATCTTGGATCCACGGCAGACATCTGACTCCATGTTATACAAAATTGATGTCATTTTTTAGTACTAATCAAACTCATCTAGAACTCTCTAGGACATTTGAAAATAATTTCAAAAGTCCGGGATCTTCTGACTATTTTCATTATACAATTCCAAAATAACATGTTACCTGGATTGCTCTCTGAGTCTTTTAATTGTGACAATTTCTTAGTGGTAGCTTATTTCTAGAAGTCAACATATTTGCATTGCCACTCTACATATTTCTCTTATTTATATTGTAAGAGTCGTTTTTTATATTCGAAGTAGCTTAGCTCATGCCCCGACGTTTGGTTTTTAATGAATTTCTAATTTGCAGTGGATTGTTTAGTTTATAGAGTTGGGGATGGTCTTATTCAGACTTTAAACACTATTTTTGTTACGGTTCATAGTAATGTAAGGAAAACATAAATTTGATTTGGTATTCTATCTAAACCTCAGTGTCAGTTGTAATACCTTCTATCAAGTTTCATCCGTTGTATATGAAAATGCATTACACATATTACTCTTTAAAAAATTGAGTGAAAAATCTGATTACAAGTGTACTTTGTATCCGGTTCTCTGTATAACTCGTATTACCAATTTACTCTAATGTAAATGTAGCCATATGTGTGTAAATCATTTTCGCAGTACATGTTGATTTTCTCCAAGCCTAACACTGTTTTTCAAGAACATTAGCCAGGACTTATTTAGGAGCTTTTGAAGCTTGCTATTCCAAGTAAGAGGAAGGTTGTAGCAATTAACTTGAAGGCTGCAAATAGGTAAGCATTTATCCATCATATTTTTCATATTTCCAATTGTTTTTTAATTTATTAAATTATGTCACATGTTGATAGCAAATATGTGTTGGGTTTGTTGCTGTAGTTTTAGGACATGTTTGCCCCATTACGTGTCATGAACAATATTTTAAATATTCGAACTTATAATTCTGATATTTGAAGATATTTGACATACTGATATGTGGTTCGTAAAAGGTTTAACTAATGTCTAGGAGATCCTAACTGGATGGTTAACTGTTTTAGTTGAAAAAAATGACTTGCATGAGTTAATTGTAAACTGATATATAGTTTAGGAGGTCCTCATTGGATGAATTAATGCACATTTATTGATTCGTTGTTTGATCTTACTTGTGAAAAATGACATGTACATGTATCCCTGCATTTTTTTAGTTAATGTGTGATTATCATTTTCTGTGTCCATGCATGAGACCTACATATTGTACTAAATCTTCCTACAACCTAGTAGAACCAAACTATCTACAACTGTTACCTTTTATGTGACACTGAAACAAAAGAATAAATTCACACGTATGTGCCACAAGGTCAACAACCTTTACCATTCATCCCCTATAAATCATGTTCCCTTTGAACTTCTATCACCTTGCGTAATAATTAGCTTTTGAATGAAGATTTGTAAGACTAAAATCCTATATATTGAATAATCCAACCGTTCTCTTATTAGGACATTCTGATCTACACATCATTAAAACTAATCCTGCATATTTTGTGGGTTGTTGTTGAAAATTATCGGCGATCAATAATCGCAACAGAATCCAAAATACCTCCAAGGTCATTTCTATTGTTGTCAATGAGCTGGTCAATAGTTGTTCAAGTCCATATTGTGTTTAGTATCCAATTGTCAAGTATCCTAAGCTCTGTAATAACAAGACCATTTGATTGTACAATTATATATATAAGCACAGTCATTGTATAAAAGCTGTTTAAATCCTCATTGCAGGCTTAATTAGGCAGTAATAACAATGACCTAATATTGGTGTTATATACTCATGTCATCCTAACAAAAATGAAAATTAATCTGAAGTTTCGATTTAATTTTGAACAATAGACCCCAACCTATGGGGGATAACACAGATCTCGAGGTTATCATGGTTGGTGTCCAAGCAATCAATGCATCATTCAAAACATGTTTGATGCTCATGGCTTTGGTGTACGTAAGGTACCATCGAGGCAAGCGGAACAATAGTGGCCCAAGTAGGATAGCCAAAAGGTACAATCTAAAATTGAAAATAACCCGTCAATTGGAACACGTACATAACCTCACACTCCTAAATGATGAGACATGCACCAACCATCTACGAATGAGCCGTGACACGTTCAGTCGGCTCTGTTATCTTTTGGAGAATTTAGGGGGGCTCCAGTCTACTAGGCATGTATCAATACCTGAACAAGTAGCTATATTTTTGTCAATCCTATCTCATCACAAGAAAAATAGAGTGGTGAAGGATAATTTCGTTAGAAGTGGGTTCACTATTAGCAAACACTTCAAATCTGTGTTGAGGTGTTTGTTAAGCCTGCATACAATCCTTCTCATCCAACCCAAACCTATTGAAGACGATGAATCCACTAAACGTTGGAGACATTTTAAGGTAACAACCTAACTTATAAACAATGTCCACATTCACTTAACAATATAACTTCTATTTGCGAGCATGAAGCTTGTCAACATAGGATAAGTCACACAAATATTAATTTGACAATAAACTGTGCAATTTCTTGTAATTGTAGGGTTGTTTAGGTGCCTTGGACGGCACCTACATTCCTGTTCGAGTACCTTTGGGAGATAAAGCCAGATATAAAAATAGAAAGGGTTTCGTTTCGGTAAACATCTTAGGCGTTTGCGATCGAAACATAAACTTCATCTTCGTGTTGGGTGAATGGGAAGGATCAGTCGCCGATGGAAGAGTGTTGCGTGATGCCATTTCCAGACCCAACGGACTAAAAGTCCCAATCGATAGAGCCCAAAATTAATTGTCTTTAGTGTAGTAAATGTCCCTTGCATTTCTGTAGTTGATTAACGACGTTGATCAATTACCGAATACGCGGGTAAAAATTCAAGCCCGATAATTCCTTGCCTAAAATAAACTCACTCCAAATGTTTGTGTCTCTTCTACAGGCAATTATTACTTGTGCGATGGAGGGTACACAAATGGGAATGGATTTTTAGCCCCGTATAGGAGTGTACGGTATCATTTGCAAGAATGGAATAGTGCAGCCCATGCCCCACAAAATTATAAAGAATTTTTTAACATGCTTCATGCTAGAGCTCGTAATGTTATTGAGCGATCGTTTGGAGTTTTGAAAGCACGTTGGGGCATTCTTAGAAGCCACTCCTACTACCCAATCAAAACACAGAATCACATCATCCTTGCTTGTTGTTTGCTCCATAATTTTATCCATACAAATGTGAGTGTAGACCCCATTGAGATTGAGGTGTCTGATATTTGCAGCAATCCTAACTTCCAACCCATTCCGGAGCCGGAGTATATTGACCATGTTGATTCAAGCCCGGGGTGGACATCATGGAGAGATAACATTGCGCAACAAATGTGGAACAATATTGAAAATTGTTCTTAATTGGATGTTAGTTATAACAATTCAGTCTATTTCAATTCTATTATGTATGGACACTATTGTTATTGCTATTGCAAGTTCCTGAACTTTATGGATTCGATTGGTCCCGTAGTTTTATGGGAAGACACTTCAAATCTGTACTCCAATTTAGATTTGCTAAGTTCATTGCTTTGAACCTATTATTATTAATACAGTCCAGATTTCCAAAGTCGGCTGCTTTAACTAATCATGTTTAATACAATTCAGATTTCCATCCTTCGCTTACTTTAACTAATCATTGTTATTACAGTCTAGATTTCCAAAGTCGCTTGCTTTAACGGATCTGGCGTAATACAATTCAGATTTCCACACTTCTCTTGCTTTCACTAATCAATGCTAATATAATCATTTTCCCACATCTTTATATTACTTTTGAAGTTGCAGTTTTCAGTAGGAGAAAAAGTAAAAAATGAGCCACAAGAACACAAAGAAGCTCCCAGCAAGCCAATCAAGACGGACTTGGAATGTCCATGAGGAACAACTTCTTTCGGGCCTAAAGGACTTGGTTGCTAAGGGGTACAAGTCGGACAATGGCTTTAGGACAGGGTATCTTCAAATGCTTGAACAATACTTGGGACAACACTTTCCTGGGACGGATCTCAAAGCTGAGCCTCACATAAGCTCCAAGATTCATAATTGGAAGAGAAGTTACAATTCCTTAACATCCATGTTCTCCACAAGTGGCATTGGTCTCGGTCCAAATTTCATGCTCGACGTAATAGACGAGGTCTGGGACAAGTACGTGGAGGTAATGTGGGACCAAAATTGGTATCACCCTTTTGGTACTATTCTCATAAATTTATATTATATTTGAATTATGCACAAATATATGTGTTAACCGCCCTTGTAACAAATGGCAGCGGGACAATACGGTTCAAAACATGCGATTCAAGACTTGGCCATATTACAATGATTGGATTGAAATATTTGGAAAAGATCGGGCAACCGGGGAATATGCTCAAGGTTTTGCCGATGTCATGAAGGACTTCTTATCCACCGAAAATGTTGAGCCCGTGAGAACCGAAATGAACCCAAGCTCAGATGCGAATGAGGAGTCGTCGACCGCGTTCACTTCGCATCCTAATGCCTCAAGCACCAATACGTCAAACCGATGTGGTAAGTCTAAACATGCACGTGTTGAAATCGATGATGATGATCCCTGCATGTCCAAGATGAACGAATATTGTGACAAAAACGATCAACAAATGGGGTCTATTGCATTCAAGATAGATACCATAGCCGAGCGAAGACAAGCAGAAGACAGCGGAAAGTATGACAGAAAGCAAGTCTACAAAATGCTTTTGGGATTTGTTTTTCCTTGCCTCGAAGCTCACGTACATGTGGCTCGTTATTTATGCAATAACGAGAGTGACATAGATTTGTTCATGAGCTGCCCCGATGATGCACGCGGTGTGTTGGTAAAGGACATCTTAGACAGGACTTGAAAACCCTACTTCTGGACTTGTTATTTTGGCTTAGAAATCACTGCTCATGACTTTCAATCTTTGGCAGGTTGTTGAACCGAACTTGAAAGCACCAGTGATTCCTATTTTACTTTTGTCATCCAAATTACTACCCAGTTGTATTCAGTAAAACACACTTATGTAGGAATAACTTTTATTTCACTTTCATGTACCTATTCAAATTATGCAACTAGGTTTGTTTCAATTACCTCTTACCTCATCTGATACTTGGTCAAATTATAGATAACTATTTAATAATTTTTTCTCTAAAGTATGTAACTACTGTTTAGCAAATAGTACAAGGCCATACGGCTGTGGTCTCCCAAAAATAGAATAGTAATATTATCTACCTTAAGCATGCACCACAATAACTAACTATCATTCCCTGCCTTGTAAAATTTCCGACTATTGACAACGTAAATAAACATGCTCAAGATTTGATGTTTGTGTTTAACTGGATGATCCAAAATGTTAATATTATCAAACATTGCTATGGACAGCATAAATATTATTTCTAAATACAAAACCCAATCTCAAAACTATTAGTTAAAGCTGCAAATATGCAGCGGAACAAGCACAATAATGTTGGAAAGGAAATTCACTGATAGTAGTAGATAATAGGAAAATTCTTAATATTACACAAACTAAAGAAAAGACAACACAATAGAAGTAAAGACAATCTCCTGGGACATCATCCATACAAACCACAAACAGAAGAACTAAAACATAAGAAAAAACAAGCATGATAACCACAAATAGCCCATCCTACGTAAATTGTACGCCCACAAACTGATTGTAATTCACTCATTCTTCCCATTCGGAGAGGCATGCGAAGAGGAGGAAACATAAGATTTGCCATACAATCCCACACCATGCTTGTCCACTGTCTTTTTTCCCTTTCCTCTTGCCAACCCCGATGGATGTGTTGAGCTCATCTCCGTCTTCAAAGATGGAGATCCGAATGATTCTTCTTCATCCGATTCATTACGAAGCACCCCCAGTTCATTCCAAAAGTTTATGGACAAGCTTCCGGACTTGTCGGATGAAATGGTCATTACTTCATTCAAAGGGACAAACTTTGAGTTTATTTTCGGCTGCGGGCAATCATCAGTAATAACAATGACCTCAGGGTTAATATTTGCTTGAGGTGGTGCCGAACCCGTTGCTTGTGGTGGACCAAATATAACTTGTAAGTCATCCCAATTGAGATCACCATCTCGGGCATAGGCCCAAGCGAACGGATCTTCCTACACAACACAATCATATAAGTGGATCTAGCTTTCAAATTTTATCGATTCTACAGCCCGAAATAATAATATGACGACACTTACATTAACAATCTCAGCCCACGTAGCGTCAGTGCACCCGATTGACCCCGGTTGGCTTGCATCCCACCCAACATCATCCGGAACCATCATCTTTCCGAAAGTTGTATGTTGTTGACGTAACAAACGAACCTACTTAAGACACTCCTTGAAAGAAAAGCTTTTGTTGAATAATTTATTAACCATATATTCGGCGGTTTGTATAGCGTGCACATTGTCACCCCCTATTGAGAATTTACCCATACGGGCTTGATCGGCAAGAACCTCACAAAACAAAGTTACTAAGTGGGCATCCCATTTCAACCCGTAGAGGTAGTCCGCTTGACGTAAACCGTTGTCTCTCCCTACCATAGTTTTTGTTTGAATCTGCAATAAAGAAGATATGTTAATCTAAATTGCTGTTAGTACTTATCAAACTTATATGCACATAGTTCAACTACATGCAATGGCTTATATTTATAGATATGTTCACTGAGTCCAATCTATTGATATCACAACTTATTTTTTCTAATTAAAATAAACCCAGCTGAAAAGTTTCTTGTGTTTGAACAATCCCTTCTGCTTGATGCATACGTGGGCAGAGAACATGTGGTCTTTAGTGAGTAAATCCAATTGATACCTATGTCATGCTACTTTTATTTGGTTGTAACATATATTCTTGCAAAGTAATCATTGGGATAATATTTTGTTCTCTCGCAACAGTATACTACTTTTGGAAAAGCTTAGTGATGACAATGACTACATGACATGCAAAAAAAGCAAAAAACTTCAGAGGATAATGTGAATATATTTTGATCATGCTTTATCTTGGGAACATGCATCTCAGTTTAAAACAATTTGCACCTGCTTGCTATTATTACAACACATGAATATGAGCAATTATCTTCAAATTATAGAATAATCTAGTTATACCAGTAGATTATACCTATGTGGTATTGGAATTATGTATTATTTTACTGGACAATAACACATGAGTCAAAGTATTTGCATTAATATTTGATATTGTCACCTATATATGCTAGTCTACATTTTCAATAAACTGTGCATGTATTCATCGACCATGCACCGGAATTATCGTTCAATATCCACCCTTGGCAGGTTGTTTATTTTCAATATTACTGATTTTATTATCATGCTCATCTATGTGCAGGACAATGCCGAAACGAAATCCGACCCTCGCAAATGTCGGATGAAATTAACTTATGATGAGGCCGATGACATCCTTACACATTTTGATCGCATATGCAAGATCAGGGACGTATCAGATGGCAAGATTTTCACAACAGCGTTAGTGGAGATCGCACGAGAATTGAGGTAGAAAACCGGGTCGTAGCGCTTTGATGATGTAAGCATTAAGAGTTTCGTAGCCGACACAATCCGTCTGTACAAGGAGTTCATCCAGTATGTCAACGACACGGTTGGAGTAAAGTACAACAAGAAAATGAACCGAGTGGAGGTCGGTGTGGAGTATTGATATTACATAACTAAGATAATGCATATGTTCACCCTAATCCATAGATTTGTTGATACCTATGCCACGACAGACTTCTAATTACTAATTAAATCCAATTATCATATACTATCAGTAACACTGATTAATTATATACATGCCTCAGAAGACTCCCAATCAGAGACTATTTCGAGAATTTGGGTTCCCGGACTACTACCGGTGGATGAAGCTGGTGGAATCGCATAAGCCGGGAGAGGCTCTAGCCGGCGAGGTTGGATCATCGATGGACGTACCCATGGTTGTCAAAGATGAGTCGTTTGACCCCGAGGCTATGGACGAGTGGGATCGCCGTTGGGACAAATCCATCAACAGAAACCCGATACATCCAAGCAGGTTGTTTAGTTTGTAGGATCCAACACTTTGCCACCCATCGGTCAACTCTTATATATTTTGTTGTTGGTATGTGTTTTTTTTTTGCATGGCCGACTTCTGTTTTTTTGTCATGGGATGAAGCCCATATTTTGCTAGAGCGACTTGTTTTCCTTCTTTTTTACGGTTCGCTCTTGTTAAACATCCTAGCTTGTATTCAGCCTTCGTTGTTCTTACAAAACATTCCCGAGTGTCTTTATTAGTATCTACAACATTGCTACTTTGTAATCTAATTTATCCACAATTAGAATTGAAACATTTAGCCGTTATGATAAGACTTCATCCCCTTCTGTGCATGCAATTTTCAGCTATTTTATTCTAAGCAAACACTGTCACAATTGACGGCTACAAGAGCATAACTGTTGTTTATTTCCTTTCAACATGAAATTGAAGTTCTTGGAACCATAGATTTTCTTAAGTCCAAGCTTGGCAAAGTTTGTACCTTAACTACTCTTCATTCTTAATATTACCCTGTAACCATTGTTATTGCATGTATCAACAACCTTCAACATTATTTTCAAACAAACTCTTCATATGATTTATTAACATCCTAGTTATATTCCTAAATGCAATTATACCCTATCCAGTGACGAGATTCGGGAACCATGTTTATCCCGCCAAATTGTCAGAGTATCCATCTAAAATATACATAAGTCTCCTCTGAAAGTGTACAAAACGTAACACATTCATTTAACCAAACTCTACGTAATATAATAATACCACTTCATAGCAAGACAACTTCCAAATGAAACTACATGCAAAATATCAGGTAATGCACATGTACTAAACTCAAAACTGATTTTGCAAAATATACTATACAACATACTTGAACCGATAACATTCCGCATGGTACATAGCTATGCGTATTAATAAATAGCAAAATGAAACCTAACTTACAACCTACACATTTCATTGTTTCGTATCCCGAACGACTTGTTCACCAACCACAAGAGCACGATAAAAAGTGGGAGAAAGCAAACCATAAAGATTTTTGCTTGTTTCTTATAACCTCGTTCACGGGCCCTCAAACTCGCAACTTCAGCCTTTAGTGTAGACATCTGTTGAATGCATTCAAGAGCGACCTCTCTAGCACAACCCTCCAGGGGCGACTCCATCCAAACGAATATCCCACACGAATCGTTCTTTGAATTCAATCAAAAAAATCCAGAAGTTATACTCATCAAAACAATGTGCAATAAATTGTAGATTAAAACCACAAGTATAAGCTAAATAAATATTCAAGCCCGACAATTAAGATGAACATACCCCTCGAAAAGGACATGCCTTAAAACGTCGCATAGGGTTTTTATGTGTCCCGGAGGTTTGGATCTTCATTCGGATGGCATGACGACATTGGTCGGGAATATCTTGTGGTTGGAAATTTCTAAGCCCAAACCTTTCGTAATAAGATGTTGAACTACAATCAGATAACGCATTAATCAGGATTAGTCAAATACCATAGTTGATATGCTCGTAAACACTCAAAATAATACGAAAGAGAACAGTTAGGATAGGTTGCAGATTATGTTTTCGTGTAGACAAGTGTGCTTTATTTATCTCAATTAATGACACAAATGCATCTGTTAAAGATCATCTTCGAGAGTTCATTCTAAGTTAAAAGACAATAATTACATGATGTTGCACGAATGGGTACTGATTATACTCAATTGAAGACTAATTTTCATAGCTCATCTATCCAGTTGCAACGCCTTACACAAGGGTGTGAACATTAATTGAGAGTCCACACAAATCAAACGTAGTTACAAACGAATGGACAATCAACAAGCAGAGGTGAGAATTTAAAGTTTAGGTACAATCAACACTCATACTAGAGCTCAGGTCGATGTCGATTTGCTTGGATCTCATAAATAGGAGTAATAAACATAATTACCTACTCGACATTTGTAGGAAAAGAAAGCTCGGGTTTAGGTCTCAGGAAAAACTTCTTCAAAGCAACGACGCCACGAATTCACCCAAAACGACCTTCAATTGATTGCCCCAGCTGTGAAGGCAACTAACAGTGTCTTGGTAGCTCGATTAAAGGCTGGGGTAAATGATATAGCTAATCAGAATGTATATTAGTTCAATTAGAACACATTCACGCTTTGGGTTCTTCCAGGAACAACAAGATATGTGTTTTCTCGATTTTTGTTGAAGCAGAGAATGGCCAGATACTTCGATATATTGAGGAAGAACACCAAATTTAATGACTTCTAATTTTGTACAGAATTTATTATTTAAAATATAAAACCCATAATTTATTTCATTAATGAGGGTAAAAATGACCTTTAACATTTGTAAGCAGTATCAAACAAACAAACCAAACACACAATTTAAAATAAACCCACATTTATACACCCATAAACATTCAAACCAAACATAAAATTTAAATCAAACCAACCCCAAAACCTACAAACCAAACACTTAAAAAGTGCTATTTTGTCTTCGATGAACAGTAAAAGCCCGAAAACCTAAAACAACCTAAACATTCTCAACCTACGAACCAAACGTGGCCTTAGATTTACAAATCATAATTAATTAAGCTGATTAAATTGTGGTGTGGGTTAAATGCAATAGAACACAAAATAAAATATCAATTAGAATATGAAATCTCAATTACTAAAAGTTAACAGCTAAATTAATTTTTTTTAAATAATTTTTTTTTATTATAGGATAGTATAAATATTTGAATTAGTCAATATTAGTAGTACATTTGGTAGGTAAATAAATATAGTTTCACAACTTTCCTTAAATTTAATGGTGTTTTGTTATCAGAAAACATCTTGTGGTGTTTAAAGGTCGGGCAAGATAAGCCCAAGCCTTTCAAGCCCAATAGTAAATCCAATTTCCTGGTCCTTTTGATTTTTGAGGATTGTTTTGAAGTAATTAATATAAGACATTTCCTATTCATCCATTCAAATAATTTTAGATTCTCTTGATGAAATTTTTAACTTTATCTGATATACTTTTTAGATAGGGTTAAGATGTTATTAAAAATTACTAGTATAGGTCTCGCGCAAATTTTACTATTTTAATATTTACATATGAAAATTTTGAATATAAAAATAATAAATTATTGAGAGTACATTAAATTTATTTTGTTATCCATGTGATGCATCTTCATTAATTTTAAATATTTCGAATTTGATGTGAAAATGTTAATTCACGAAAAAAATTAAGTTTTTAAGAATATTTAAGTCTCATTTGACACTCGTTTAATGAAGGAACATATAAACTTCTAGTGTTGTAATTTTTTTGATATAGAAATGTTGACAATGAGAAACAATAAATTTCTTCAAAAGTTATTCAATTTTAATATAATGCCATATAATTTATGAATTTTAAAATTTTCAAAAATTTATCATATGTTGTTTAACTACTTTATTAATTGTATTTGTCATAATTAATTTATAAAAATTTATTTTATCATATATGTTCAATAACATATTCATAATGAATGTAAAATTGTATATTGAATAAGTAATTTAATTTGCCTAATTAATTTAGATTGATGGAAATGTAATTTTGATTTGCTTAGAATAAATATTCTCCTAAAATCATGAAAAGGTCTTTCAATTAGATTTGGTTAATCACCACAATAAAAAAATGAAGGATAAATTTTATAACAAGACCTAATTTATAAATTAGTTCTCAATTCTAAACCCAATTTTTTAAGTTTCTCAATAAGGGGTTCAATTTAAATGTTTTTCTCAATTTAAGGCTTGCAATTTAGATTTAGTTCTCAATTTAAGACAAAATTCAATTTTTTTTCCTTTTTTATTTTAGTAATATTCATGGATTTGTTAATATTTTAATATGTATTTATATTTAAAATAAATTATAACAAGTTACTGCAATTTTGAAACAATTTTCATCCAACTTGCATTAATATATAATTAATTCAATTCATAAAATTAAGATTCTTTTTATTTTCTTAATATTATGAATAAAAGTACAAAAAACCCAATTTTAATATTAATCAATTTTATATAAATTATATTTTATGAATTGAATTAATTATATTTTTAATTTTTTTGTTTTTTTTATATAAATTAATACGAGTCGGATGAAGATTGGAGAACACAACTGCAGATCGGCTAGTATTATTGTGGAGATAAGCAACGACTTTATTTATCATGCACTTCAAATATAATCTTGATATTCCAAATTTTAGATTCAGCTAATACATTGTAGTCGGGTTAAAAATACCTCAAAGTTGTCCTTTTTTTTTCAATTATAAAGTGCAACTTAATTGGGCTTTGTAAACTCTCTCTGTGATGTGCTTAATATCATGTAAATGATCCATATTAATACTCCCATTGATACTATGACGGTTTTATAAATTAAATAATATATTTTTATTATTATTTTGATAATTTAAGATTTTATTAAAAATATTGTATTTACTTAAATAACCTTTATTTTTATTTTTATTTTTTGATAATTTTCTCGTTTTATTAATGCAAGTTTTTTGTACTTTTTTTTTGATATAATATCTTTATAACAATTTTATGAGGCGAAAGTGGTGCATGTGATATTACATATAATCAATTTTCAGCCTAATTAAGATATCGAGTCAGAATTGTCCTCAATTTGCTAATTTTTTTTAGTTGTAGTCCTAAATTGTAAGCCTCAAGTCATGTGTTCCTCAAAATGCCAAATCTCCATATTTAGCTATAGAAAAAAAAAGTTAATTAAATAGAAATTAAAATAATTGAACTTTAGTGAAATAGACTCTACAATAAAATTACTCAAAACAATACAAATGAAAATATAAGCAATTATATAATATATTCCTCTAAAGTAAATTATTAAAATAATAAAATAAGTAGGAATGTGTAATGAAAATGATATGTATTTGGAAAGAAAGAATATCCATCTTAATAAAAGAAGAGAAAAGAAAAAAAATAAAGGTTAAATGCAAAAAAAAAAATCTAAACTATTTGTTTTTTTCATTTTCTAACCTAAACTTTTTTTATCAGATTGCAATCTGAACTACTTAAATTTATCAAATTGCAACTCCCGACTCATTTTCCGGCGAAAACGTGAACACTTCTATTTTTAGCATGCGAGTCACGTGTCCGTGTTTTCGTCGGAAATTGAGTCGGAAGTTGCAATTTCATAAATTTAAGTAATACATGTTACAATCTGATAAAAAAAAAAAGTTGGAAATGAAAAAAAAAAGATTTAGGTTTTTTTTTTCCATTTAACCCAAAAAATAATGTTAAACATAATATTAAAAAAATAAAAACAGATAAACAAAATGTTTGCTTCCATGAACAATGCCGCGAAGTTGTGGCAATGAGATGTGCTATAAAAATTGAGGTTGTATTGGAGAATGCATTCGGCCTCAAATGGGTTTTTGCCCCCAATTTATGCCACATTGGAAGTTATTTAAAATAAATAAAGAAATAAAATTTAAAAAAAATTAAAAAAATCAAAATTTGACTATTTGTGTCCTGTAGAATGCAGGTGAGCTTTATGGCGAAATTATCATTTTCCAATGAGATTTTTCCCCGACATGCGAATTTTAATTTTTATTAGACTTAATTTTTTATTGGATTAATTACAATAAATTACATGAACTATGATTCATTTTGCAATTAATTAATCATGAAATTGTACTTTTTGTAATTTCTTACATTATGTTTGATAAATTTACATTTCTATTTATTTGATAACTTTATTGTGATGTTCAATTTGTTGATTTGACCGTATGAATTGTCACATTAAATATCTAGTTAATGAGTATAACTTGAAAAAGAAGACAAATGTTTGGTGGTCATTTGCATCGATCCAATATGATATAGTTTGGAAAATCAATTCAACAAAAGATCGTCGAGGTCATCACATGTATCGGATTGCAAGTTTAATTAATTTTGTGTATAACTTTATGATTAATTAAATTGCAAAATGAAGATGCTTCTTGTGATTTTTTTTTCTTTTATATAATTAACTCATTAATTTGAGTACTATTTTTTCCTTCCTCCTCAATTCTTTGCAAGATTAAAAAAAAAAAAAAAAAATTGCCCATCACAATTTGATCATCTCTTTGTTCATAGTTGAATAGTAAATTAAATGAGGTCGTTGCAAATCATGTTGTCGGTTAGAGTAGTGGACTCAACCTCAAAATCGAGTCATTCAAACACATTCCACAATTTACATGATAGCAATTTCCCAAATTAATTATACAGAATTCAAGAATTGAGTTATCAAAAATGGAATCCCCACTTTCCTATTAAATTCAATGTATGCATATCACATTATAGTCCACCAAATAACTAGTTTGATGCAAAAAATCAAAGCACAGAGTACCACACACACAAGAAGCATGTGAGAAGGACAATCATGTGAAAGAAATAAAGAAGTGCAAATATGAATAGACACCCTTTCCTAAAATTGACAACGTGTCAATCCTCCATAGATGGAATCAAAAGGGCATCACAAATATATATGCCATTTTCACTAGAAGATCATCAGCTTTTATAGCTCTTTGTTTGGATGTTTGGTGCATCATGTGCTGGAGATTACAATCACCATATTTGTGAAGCTTCTGCTTATGAGATGATGGGAGCTTTAAGAAAGCTACTTGTTTGGATTTAGCATTGCCAAAAGATGACAAGCAGATAAAGCTTGGTTGATTCTGGTTATTCACAAGTTTGGGTGATCATTTTGCTGCCACATAATTCTTTTCCAAATTTCATACAACATTCTTTAGGTCCCGTTTGGGATTTAATTTTTCTTTTTCATATTTTATTCTCCAAATGATGAAAATATTTCACTTTTATGTGTGATGATTCGAATCTAAAATTAAATTTAGATAGTGGACACCTCACGCTTCATCAATCGCTTTATACTTGTAGCTACTTGCAACAATTCTGATCAAGTTGAGCTACCCAAGATTCAATAAGTTTATTGTGGTGATTTTTGTTAGGATTAATTAACTTACATTCATGTTTGGCATTGGTCCTCCTCAACTCTATAAATTCCTCGAGTAACTTTTGTCAAACTTTCTCACGTGTGTATATATAATAACAGAAGTCACCCTAAAATAATAATCTTTAAATTTTCTGATCACTATACGATTTCTAAATATAGAAATCCATTAAAAATTCTATTTAATAATGTTAAGATATTAAACATTATTTTAGGGATTGGATATATCCGAAAGTTGAATATATATATTTTGACTAATTAATTTCTTTATTTAACAATTAAATTGTTATTTTCAATTTAACTTTTAAGATATTGAACATGATCTTAAATTTAAATTAAATATATCTGAAAATCTCAATATACTTTGACTAATTAGTTTTTATGTAACTATTAGATTATTTTTTATTTAACCATTTCCTCTTATTAATTATGTAACATATATATTTATATTAGTAATTAATTAATGGTTAATATTTTGTAATTATTAAACATAAAAATTATGTATTTTGTAATTCCTACGATATGGAAATCAAACACACCATTACACCATATTTGATATACTTAATCACATGTTTTCCTCAATAAACAGTGGTACATTTAAATATATATACTAGTTGCGTGGATTTAAATCCATGCAAGTCGATCTGATCTGGATCCACGAGTTTTTGAATTTTTATGTTATATTTGTATGACCTTTATGTATAAATATCATAATTTTTATGTACTAGTAACTTAGAAAACAAAACAAAAAAGGAAGAATTTCAACACTTTTTTGTATCAACATACATTTATATGATATTACTTCTACATTTTAATTATGTTAGTTGCACCTTTATATATTACATAAAGATATGACTATTGTACTATAAAGGTATAAGTAATACGAGTAATATTACATAAAGGTATATATGTACAAATTGTGTTGGAATTCCTTCTTTTTTTTCTAAGTTATAGTACATAAAAGTAAGGATATTTGTACATAAAAATCATACAAATATATTATAAAGGTCACATGAATATAACATAAAGGTAACATATGAATTAAAAAAAAAAAAAAAAACTCAACAGGTGCAGATCCGAGTTGGGTCGACTCAGTTATATGGATCTAGATCCCATGCAACTGGTGTATGAGAGACCTACTCATTGTCTATATGAAAGAAAATGAATGAAGTGTAGTAGGGGTGTGCATGGTCCGGGTTGGTTCGGAGATTTGAAAATCTCCGGAATCGAACCAAATTTTGGAAAATTTCAAAACCAATTCTTTAGAACCAAACCAAAATAGAAAATCTCTAGAACCAAACCAAACCAAAATTCAGGTCAATTCAGTTCGGAGTTTTGGGACTATTGGTCTAGATAAGTTCGGGACAGATATTAGGGTATTCGGAGATTTTAAAAGAAATTAAAATAAAAAAAACGATTAAGTTGAAATGCACCAAATTAAATTAGAAAAATAAATAACAAAAAACTAATTTAACATGTATTAACAAAATTTCATTGACAACAAAAAACTACATACTTCATTTCAAAAGTTACAAAGTTTCATAATTTAAAAAGATAAATGTTTTTGTGATATGAGTCAATAGAATGTAGTTCATTATTATTAATTATTAAAAAATAAAAAATGTAAATTATTTATAGGTTTATAAATTATTAACTTAATTAAAATATGTATTATGTAATTATATCAAGATATAGAAAAATAAATGATATATATATATATATATTAAAATCGGTTCTTTGATTCGGTCCAATTCGGTTTGGTTCGGTTCCAATTTGATTTAGTTCTCGGTTCGGATAATTGAAAAATCTCCAGAACCAAACAAAAAAGAATTCAGTTCAATTCGATTTGGAGAAAGTCAAAAGGTCAACATAGATTTTCGGTTCAAAACTTTTAGGTGCGGATTTCAATCCGGTTTGACTAATCTCTGAGACCCGTGCACAACCCTAGTGTAGGCGTAATGTTTATTGATATCTCAAAATCTACTATTTACAATAGTTGGAATGAGGTGTAGTGTAGAAAATAATCAAAGTTTCATGAAAAGTATTCAAATCTAATCCAATCTAATTAATCTAATCTAGTTTGAAGCTAATTTTGTAGCATCCGTTACATGAAAAAAAAAAAAAAAAGGAGGTGCAATATTGATCTTTTGGAAATTAAAAAGATATTAATTTTAATTTTAAATGGTTTTAGAAGATCTACATTAGTTGAGTGTATCATATCTACACGGTTTATTCAGAATACAATTCTCTTTTCAAATTAAAATCAAATAATGAATATAAAACTGAAAAGTTCTTTCAATAAGTAATCAAGTTAAATTCAATAATAATTATGTATCAAATAAATGCGATTAAATGAACAAAATGTCAATTTGTCAAAACTCAATGCAAAAAATAAGCTTTTTGCTTTAAAAGTATAAAGCTTTTTTCTTTTAGTTTTTATTTTTGACTATGTTCATATATATATTTGTCTATGTACATGCTCAAACGGTTCGGAACCGGCGGTTCGTCGAACCGCGAGAAGAGAAACCGGAACCGAATCGTGGGAGGCTCGATTTCGGTTCCAGTTTGGAACAGGCGGTTCTGTTTTTTTTTTTTTAATTCAGGGTTGGCGAACGGCCTTTTTTTTTTTTTTTGGCATTAATTGTTTAATATTTCATAATTTTAGTCTTTTGATTTCTTATAAAGTTTTTAAAACTTTTAACAAAGTAAAATGAGTGAAAATTAATAAAATACAATCAATTCAAAAATTACAATAAAACATTAGAATGATGAATCATACTACAATATTGAAGACTTGAATTTAAAATATTACAACTTTTTCATCTTTGTATAAAATAAAATGAAGAAGAGGAAAAAAAAATTGAAAGAGCTTGAGTTTCATTCTAAGATTGAAAATGTAACTTCCAAAATTAGAATGAAATTACCTACGTATCCTTGTCAAAACAAAGGAATCAAAGCTCACATGGTTCTCTAACTCATCTAAACTTACCTTCATTTGTCAACGTTGGTTCCGACGGAGGAGGATGTGTCCATACGTGTCATCTCCATCTTCGTCTAAATACGAGAGATCGAGATGTTGTTAACGATTGTTTGCTCTCACCCAATATTCAAGGAGAATAATGTTTTGTACATTCTCTTTCATCAATTTGGATCTTTTTTGATTCAACATATGTCCTCCTTTGCTAAAGCATGTTCGACGGCAACGGTTGAGGTGAGACTTGCAAAAATTTCCTTAGCAATAATCTTTAGAATATGATAAATAGTGGTCCTTCTTGACCACCACTTCAATAAATCCATAGGATTTTCAAATAAAATTTGTTCAAATGTGGCACCTATATAAGAATCTAATTCTTGACAAGGGTTAGAACCTCTAGCTCGTTTTTGTGTTCTAATATCATAAAAATTGTAAAATTGACTAAGAGCCGGAGGCACAACAAAACTAGATGAAGAGGTCGAATGACTACTACCTCCTACATTTTGATTACCTACATCGTCACTAGAATCACCAAACATTACTTTATATTCTTTAAACAATTTGTATAAGTTTTGTTTAGCTCTACCAACAACTTCAATAGGATTAGGAACATAATCAACTAAATCATATTCTCCTAATAGCATATGTGGGAACAATGCATTATAATACATTTTTAATAATTCTTCTAAGCTATCTTCTCTAATTCTAGGATCTAATAACTTAGCACAAAAAAATATATCCAGTATTTCATGAAAATATTTTAACCATTTAGCTTTCATTACTATAATTGTGTTACCTAAAATATCACATGTTGAATATTCATTCAAAATAAGAGCAATTTTTACACAATGATCTAAAGCTAATGGAGAAGTATGATAATAACAACCAGATAATTCTCTAGTTGCCTCTTCAAAAATTTTAAAAGTTGAATTAAATTAAGATATGTATCCCATGAATTTTCAAATAAAACAATGTCATCATGTAGATTTTCTAGATAAAATTCACAAAGCATTTGTCTATACCCATAAGAATCTTGAAGCATGTGATATGTAGAATTCCAACGATGTTGCACATCGACTATAAATTTTTTAACTTCCAAACCATTTTTCTTACAAAACCTAACCCATTTTTTATGATATGTCGTAGAGCTAGCAATTTCATAAATTGCATCTTTAATAGGTTTAATATTATTTTTTAATGATTCTAAACCATCTTGAACACATAAATTTAAACAATGACACATACAACGAATATGAATTTTTTTTCCTCCAATCGGAGGTCGACAAAACTCAATCAACAAAGGTAAACTAGCCGTATTACCACTAGCATTATCAAATTCTATGGAAAATATTTTTCTTAATATATCATAATCATTTAAAACATGTCTAATTTTTTGTGCAATGTGTATAGCCGAATGTCTTTCATCAAAATCAATATATGCAATTAAACGTTTTTGTATATTCCATGCATCATCTATCAAATGACAAGTAATACCCATATAATTATGCATTTTATAATGATCCTTCCAAATATCACTACATATAGAAAGTTTGTGTTTTAAAATTTTAAAGTCTTCAATTAATTTAAATTTATACTCTCCTACTATTTTTTCTATATCCCTATTAACGGTGTTTCTAAATATTTTTCTACTCGCCGGTTGTAAGTAAGTGCTAGTGTATTTTTTGAAAGCATCATCACAAGGAAATTGAAATGAAAGATGTTTTTCGACAATTAATTCAACTACGCCTCTCATATGGTTCAATTGACTAAATTTAAAATTTAGAGAATCCATAACTCCACCTTGAGAAGAACCGGTAAATCCCTAAAGTTGTGTTTGCCCTCAATCAATGCCCACCTTGTCAGGATGCTTTTTCAACACATGATTATTGAATGTCCCGTAGCCTCCTCCATACTTGAATTTATACATCTTCGCACAATGGTTGCACGTGTCTATGCAATCAACGTTGCTATTCAGCACTTTCTCCTTCTTAAAATGAAACGAGAAAATGTCACTTCGAAACGAAGAAGGTGCTCAAGGAGTAGTGGTGCGTGTTGTGTTGCCACTTTCTTGTGTTTCTCTCGGCACCTTCTCTTCTTCTTCGACAAAGGCAGCAGTGATATTAGGGCCTAACGTCGCCTCCAAATCATCTTGATTATATTGATAAGACTTAATATAATCATCATCATCATCGTAGAAAGATTGTGTTGGTGGCATTGACATCGGGCTCTTTCCCTTTCCACGAGATGAACTGACGGATGAAGAACCTCTTCGAGACATTTTTTTTTTTGGAATAGAAGTGAAATAAAATTGAAGAACAAAAAAAAAATAGTATGGATTAAATTGTTCAAAGATGGATAGTGTGAGCTTGAGAGAGTTGAATTGAGAGAGAGATTGAATTAAGTTTGGTGTGCAAATCACAAATGGAATGAGGGTATTTATAGGTTTCAATGAAAAATAAAAAAAAAATAAAAAATTGATCGGCCGGTTCGGTTGAACCGGCGGTTCGAACCTTCCAACAACTATATTGATCAACGGCTAGTTAATCTGAGCCATTGATCATCAACCTCTCTTTCATCTCCATCGTACACGTGTCATGCAATCTGATTTAAAATACATATATATATATATATATATATATCGGCGGTTGGAACCGCCAGTTCGACAGTTTCACATATCGAGAACCGGAACCGGAACCAAACTATGGAACCCCGGTTCCCGATTCCGATTCGAACCGAAATCGGGTCAACGGTTCGCCGAACCATTGACTGGCGGTTTCGAACTGGTCCGGTTCCGATTTTTTGAGCCGTTTGCATAAGTCTAATTTGACAGTTGACAACCATATTAGCATCGTTTGTCAATCAACTCAACTTCTGTGGGGAGGAATGTTAACGGTTGGGAGAGAATGTTACCTTGTTAGATTAGGGAATACTAATTTGATTGTTTCAAGTATTTCAACCTCTCGATTTGTAAGTCATTTCATCTTTCAAGCCCCTCACTGATAGTTTCCATAAGTATCAATAGCACTTGGAATAATATTTTTGCTAAGACATATTTTTTAATTATACATAAATTTTGAGAATAATTTCAATCATATATTTTTTAATTATACATACGTTTAGAACTTGTCAAAAAAATTGTCTAAATGGAGTAATCTCAACCATTTGTTTAAATGGAGTAATCTCAACCATTACATAAGTTTAGAATTTAGATTCTTATAAAATATTATTCAAAATGTATAAAAAGATGACAATAATATTCCAAACATTCTTATTTATAAATTATCCAAACAATAGTTAGTAAAAAAGAAAGAAATGTTATAATAAAAAAATCATTATACAAGAGTTAGTAAAAAGAAGAATTATCATAATAGAAAAATCATTATGTACTTCATTGTGGTTTGTTTTAATTTATTTCACTTCATTGTGGTTTGTTTTGTCTTTTATTTATTTTGACATTTTGTAGATACTATTTATTTTTATTTATGCCAATAACAACAAATAAGAATGTTTGGATGGTTTATAAATAAAAATATTTGGATCAATTTGAATAATTTATAAATATTATTGTCACCTCCTTGTACATTTTGTATATTAATTTATTTGACTTCATTGTAGTTTGTTTTGTCTTTTATTTATTTTGACATTTGATAGGTACTTATGTAGAATTAAAAAAAATAGATGGTTGAGATTACTCCATTTAGATAATTTTTAGACAAGTTTTACACATATGTACAATTAAAAAAAAAGATAGTTGAATTATTTCATAATGATTTACAAATACATGAAACTTTCAGTTTCTAAACTTATGTACAATTAAAAAAACATGTGTTAGTAAAAACATGAAACTTTTAGTCAATTTCTAAACTTATGTACAATAAAAAAAACATGTTGGATAGAATAAGAAAGAAATTGAGATGAATAAGAAAAATATTTATTTAAAAGATAGAATAACAAAGAAAGTGAGATGAACAAGAATAAGAATAAATTTTCATTTAAAGTGAGATGAACATAATTATTTACTTGTGGAAGTAGAATAAGAAAGAAATTGAAATGAATAAGAATAAATATTCATTTAAAAATCAGGTAAAATTACATGTGGAGATAGAATTGTAGCGCCCCGGAACAAAACGTGCATAATTGATTAATTAAATATTTGAACCCTGACTTAATAATTATGTGCGTATATTTTGACTGTTTAATTTAGTACGTGCGTTTCAGATACTTGGTTAACACCGGTTTTAGTTTTAGATGGGTATATTTTTCGTGACATGGAACCTAGAATATGATTTTACCAAGAGATTCGTATCAGAAATATGAGAAAATAGAAACAAACTAGAGGTCAATCGGAGACCCATAGTTCAATTGATGAAGGAAAGGGTAAAATTTTAATAAAAGGTAAAAATAAAAATAATATTTTAATGAAAGGTAAATTAAGATATTATTGGTAAATGGTAACTTTTCAACGGTAAAAAGGTAATTCCAAAAATCTATAAATAGGGGCTCATAATTTTCAAAACTTATACGTTTTTCAAAGCCGACGACCCGAGCGACGCTCGCGAAGTGAACACGTAAGTTCTCTTTCTTTTCTTTTCATTTATGTTTTTATTTTCCGCCGCCGCCAGAGCGCCGTCGGAAACCGCCGCCGTCGCCGGAAAAGTCACCGGGTGCGCATGCCGGACGCCGGGTGTGCACGCCGGGAGGCGCCGAGCAACGGGCGACGGGAGCTGCAAGCGCGCGACGGGCGCACGGGCGCCGGGGATCCAGCGCGCACGGGCGACGGGAGCAGCACGTGCACGGGGGCGCGGGTGCGCGCAGCCGCCGAGTCCGCCGAGGGGTGCCGCGCGTGGGGTGCGCGCCGGGAGACGGCGCAGGCGCGGGCGACGGGGAATCTGTGCACGCGCGGGCGCTGGCGATGGGGATCCTGTGCGCGTGCCGGGTGTCGTTGTGCACGCCGAGCGCGCACCGTCGAGTATTTTCACACGTTGAACCGAGTCTTTGTGTACGTCGGGTCGATAGGGAGTTGGGGTCCGGTCAAAGTCAAACCCTTTGACCAAAATTACCAAAATACCCTTCGATATTAAAACGCTCCGTTTGAGCTCGTTTCAACTCCGATCGAGCTCATTCTTTTTCCGTAGCGACCCTAATCCTTTCCTCTATCATATCAGTTGCTGAACTGATCTTTTCTCCCTTGTCTCTTCAACCTCAATCTCTCGATCTATCGATCCGTCTCATCTCTATCGAACGATTCTTCTCTACGGCTATCTTTATACATTTTAAATATAAGTTTTAAGCGTATTAATGATGTAAGAAATATTGTAAAATTGTGTAGGCTATCCATTGGATTGATATCAGTTGGATTGAGAATCAAGATATCAAGTCTGTGATACTTGCGACTCACGTGGTAACCACCGAACAAGGTGGGGGTAAACTCTAAACCCTAATCTTTGTGTTTCCATTAATGAATGCATGAGTGACGATATATGAACGATATGAATGGTGAACTTAAGTGTGTTGAGATAAATGTTGTGATTATATGATGTTTTCGGTGAGGGTAACTTCTAAACTCAAGGTGATTACTGTTTTCCCTATTTGATATATGAAAGGTTGAATCTTATTGTCGAACCCTATTTACTGTGAATGTTGTGTGTGTATTATTTTATTGTGGGGAAGGGACAGGGTGGTCCGTAAGTACACCGTTAGAGAGGGACAGGGTGGTCCGTGAATACACCGCTAGGAAGGGACTGGGTGGTCCGTGAATACACCGCTAGGTATAGGGACTGGGTGGTCCGTGAATACACCGCTAGGAAGGGACAGGGTGGTCCGTGAATACGCCGCTACCTGGAAATGGGCTGAGAAATGGCTAGGTCGTCCGTTAAGAAAACGATTACATGTCATGCCTTATATGTGATGTGTTTATTTGCCGAACATATATATATGATTGATCTGTGTGTCTGCTTAATAATATTAAAACTTGGAGATTGTATCCACGAGTGTATTCAACGCACTCACCCCCCACCTGTACTCACACTACAGGAGAAGAAGAGAATCTTGACGCGTAGAGAGAGGGGTGCCCTATCAGCCGAGTCCATCTTCCAGTTTTACCTTTTTAATGATATGATGCTCGATTGTAAAATTAAACAGCTCTTCTTCTTTGTAAAGGATCCTGATGTTTTTCCGCTGCTATGTAAAATGGTTTTATTTCGGCTAGACGCCGAGGATTTGTATATATAAAATTGTCTGTTCTTCTTTCCCAAAGATTTCTATTTTATTTCATGCACGTCTCTTTCCCCTTATTTCTTCACGCCCGCAAGTAAAACTCTAATATTTTGACCAAAAGATTTTGGGTCGTGACAAGAATAATAAAGAAATTGAAATGAATAAGAAAAAAAGATTTATTTAAAAATCGGATAAAATAAGAAAGAGATATAATAAGAAAGAAATTGAGATGAATAAGAAAAAAAAGATTTATTTAAAAATCGGATAAAATAAGAAAGAGATATAATAAGAAAGAAATTGAGATGAATAAGAAATTTTTTTATTTATTTAAAAATCAGATAAAATAAGAAATAATGATATGAGTTATATAAGAAAATAAAAAATTAAAAGAAAAAATTATGTAAAAAGGAAAACAACGTTGGACTGCCAAATCAGCAGATTTGGCTCGATAAGGAACCCAACGGTGGATTCCTTATCATCACTTTTATATATATATATATATATATATATATGTATATATAAATATATAAAAGATTCTATTTTGTCACGTTGTAGAATTTTAACGTATTAAAATAGTTTATTTTGAGAATAAGAACCTTTTACTTTTATGGCTCAGAATATTCATATTGAATCCATTCTCCTTTCCTTGGGCTACTATGATCGTTATCATCGTTTTTCATATTCTTCAATCTCCACATTGAGAGCCGGCCCTGATCCAGGTGGCGAGAGGATCAACGATCTAGAACCTCATCTTTTAAGAGATCATAAATTTTCATACAACATTAGATATATTATATTATATTTATTGTATTTAGCTTAATATACAATATAATTGATTATATATTTTCTAAAAAACGTAAAATACATACAATTTGATGAAGATTGTCATGAAGAAAATTCACAGTCTATTGAGAAATCTTTTAGAATCAATTATTTTCTTATTATAATTGACATAGCGAATCTCTAAAGAGATTTTCAACAATTGGAAGTCTTTGAAAATAATTTTAATTTTTTGTTTAATCATAAAAAATGGCTTTTATTAAATGATAAGAGATTGTGTGAGTGTTGTATTAAGCTTCAAATTGCTCACTCATAATGACAAATCTGATATTGATGCTGATAATTTATTTTCTGAATTGCAAGTGCTACAAACATGTTTTCCAGTAAAAACAAAATTAGCTATTAATGTTCTTGAGTTTGTAAAGCTAGACTTTGGATTGTTTTACTAATATTTTCATTATTTATAGAGTTTGCTAACTATTTTCATTACTTATAGAGTTTTGCTAACTATGCTAATTATTGTAGCATCAACAGAAAAATAATTCAAAACTAAAATTGATAAAATCTTATTGCATTCATCTATAACTCAAGAAAAATTAAATGAATTGGTAATTTTATGCATAAAACACGAGATGTTGGAAAAACTTGATCTTGACTTTTTGCTTCTCAAAATTTTTGAAGGATCTAAATATTTTCAATGATAATTTGAAACTTATTTTTACTTTTATGTTTGTAGGTATTGCATTTTTTTCAACATTTTAGATGGATAAAAGAGCATATTGAAACTTTTTGAAATGAGATAATCTTTTTTCTCTTCTTATTTTTAGATTTTTAAGTTATATTTATTTTTCTCTCTGTAAGACTTTTTTTTTTCTCGACATAGGACCCCGAAATTTCAGGACCAATCCTGTTCCTGTGCACATTTTGTACCACTTTATAAGAGCCATTTTCACTATCTTTCTTTAATTTTGGATCAAGATGAATTTCTTTTCAAGTCCATTAGACATAGAACTATCGTATCACATTTTTTTCTAACGGATCAAATATTCGTTGTTGTTATAATATATATATATATATATATATATATATATATATATATATATACATATATCTTGATAACCAGTTCGTGTACGCACTTACTTCAAGCCATTAGTAATATCATAGCCATTTATCTTTCTGGTGAGCTAAAAAAATTGTTTTTTTAAGGATATAAAGAATACAGGGACGGAGCCACCTTAGGGCCAAGGGGGCACCGGGCCCCTGAAATTTTGAAAATTAGGTAGGGATATTAATTTTAGTAATTTTACCATTTTAATTATAAAAAAAAAAGAAATAGGATAACAAGCACAGCACAGTTTGTTTCGCAGATTTTCTTCCTTATCTTCCACCCAACATAAATCCCTCAAGTCTTAAATTTATTTTTAGATGTTTTTTTTTTCTTTCTCTCAATGTCTTTCTATCTAATTTTAACATAAAATATTATTTTTATATAATTTTTATGGTTTATTTTTTTTTATATTATTGTAGATTTATTATATCTTAAATTGTATATGTGATATAATGATTAGATGCAAAAGATTGATGAATGGTTTTGTATTTTATTTACAAATTCTTTATCCATACTTATAGTTATGGAAAAAAAAAATTCTTTAAAATTTGTAGTTTTTTTTTATTCTAATAGTGATAAACAATATTTAAGTTTAAGTGAAGTTATAAATAGAATTTATCAAGCATTGAGTAAACGAAGAAAGTGAGTTAAATTTTGCAATTCAAGTGTTAGATATAATTAAGTTACTAATTTTGGATTTTATTATTTTATAATGTAATATATTAACTTTATCGAAATCATGATAAATTTATGTGCATAGTTTAAAATTATAGTATTTTTTTTATAAGTTGACGTGGGCCCCCTAGATCGAAATACTGAGTCCGTCACTGAATTAAAGATGGTTTAAAATACGTGGATTACTAGCTAGTAATTAAATATAAAAATTATATATTGTGTAAGTATACCTAATCACACGTTTTCCTCTATAAATAGTGGTGAATCTATTTTTGTTTTGTTTTGGTTTTTATTTTTTTATTTTTATTGTGTGTGATTCATATTTTTCTCAACAAAGTTGTCACCTCAATTTATACATATATAAAACATCCTCACCCTACTTAAATGTACTTTCTAAAAGTAGATAACTAATAAAACTTAATTAACTACTATATATATAGTGTGATTTTTTTGAGATAATATATATTGTGGTTATATAGATAAAAAGAAATATTAAATGGTCAGTAATTTTTTGATATTGCTCATAGTTTTAACAATGGATGATGTGACATCATAAATAACATTTTGAAATTATCGATTTACTGTGTGAAATATATAGAATTGTTGAAATATATATAAATATATATAAATTATATGTATAATTATCATATATTATATGTACAATATGAGAAATATTAATAGAACTCGTGCGACGTACAACGGGTGTCACGCCCCGTTTTCTTTTCATAAAATATCAGAGTTTTCTTTATGGGCGTGAAGAAAGAATGGGAGAAGACGTGCATGATATAAAAAGAAATCTTTGGAAACAGATAGGGGCGGTTTTACAAATATAAATCCTCGGCATTTAGCCGAAATAAAAAAAATTTAAAATAGCAGCGGAGAAATACATCAGGATCCTTTACAAAGAAAATGAATAGTTTAATTTTTTTCAAATGACCAACTGAGATTTTAAAAGACAACCGGAATAAGACACAGCTGATAATGCATCCCTCTCTCTACGCATCCCGAGTCTCTTCATTTCCTGTAGTGTGAGTACAGGTGGGGGGTGAGTGAGTTGAATACACTCGTGGGAGAAAATTCCATGTTTTAACAATTATTAAACAATTACATAATATAAACATATATAAGTTTAGCAATTAAACACATCACATATATGGCATAACACGTACATCATATCCTTAACGGATGACCCATCCCATCCTTAGCTATCGGTATATTTACAGACCACCAAGTCCCGGTGTATTTACGGACCACCAAATCCTAGTGTATTTACGGACCACCAAGTCCCGGTGTATTTACGGACCACCAAGTCCCTTCCCAGGATAAAAATATGTTTACAATATTCACGTCAGTTCATATATCATATCCATCACAACATAGAGGTCTAGAAATTACCCTCTCACACGGCATATCATCACAACAATTATCTCAACACATAAGTTCATCATTCATATAACAAACACACCAGCATTTATTTATGGAAACATAAAGGTTAGAGTTTACCCCCACCGAACACAACATATATAAGTTCATAAGCATGCGTTCATTCATCATCATAGTATGTTGAATACAGAAACATATAGTTAATAAGGTTTAGAGGATACCCCCACCTTGTTCGGTGGTTACCACGTGAGTAGCGAGTACCAAACAACGAGGACCTCAAAGCTCGACCCAACTGATAGCCTACACATGTTACGGTGTATCTTAGATCCTCAATAAACATAATTAAAGATATAAATGATCTCGGAGAAAGAACGATCGTTAAAGACGCGTCAGATCGAGAGCTCTAAAGATAGGAGTAGAAGAAACGAGAGTGGATATCCAATCCATAAGGCTGAGATGATAAAGAATGGAATTTGAGTCGCTATGGAAAAAGAATGAGCTCGATCGGAGTTGAATAGAGCCCAAACGGAGCGTTTCAAGATTGAGGGGTAAAACGGTAATTTTGGTAAAAGGGTTGACTTTGACCGAGACCTCCGACTCTCAACAACTCGACGGAAACAAGTGAAATGGAAAAACGGGTGAAAACGCTTGCCGGCGCGCACACGGCGCGCACGGCGGATCCCGACGCGCACACGGTGCGCGCACGCGCCTGCGCCCAGCGCGCGGCATACCCGACAGCTGCCGAGTTTTCTCGGCAGCACTAGCACCCGGCTCGCATCCCTTGATGCGCGCTCACCCGCGCACGACTGTGCGCGGCGCTCATGCTCGTGCGAAAACATCCAGTAGCTGTGCACGGTCTCGCGCACACTTGCGCACGACCGTGCCCCCGCGCACGGCCGCCGCGCACACCAACACGCACCAGCGCACATCGGCGCGCCACTTGCGCGCCACCAGCGCACAAATCGCCCCTGCTGCGGCAGCGCCGCCCCCACCGGTCCCGCCGGCCACCCAGCTCCGGCGGCCGCCATCTCCGGTGACTTTCCGGCGTGAACAATAATTTTCCCCTTTTTCCAGATTTTTCAAAAACCCAAACACACACCAACAACCACCACCACCTTCCCAAAACCCTCTAGCTCCGGTCGGCGACCTCCCGTCGCCGGCAACACCTTTGCCATAATGGCCGGCGACCTCCCGTCGCCGGCAACATCCAAAAACAAGAAACCCAAGCAAGAAAACACACACTAAAAACACACAAAAACATGTTTTTCACCAAAACACACACACACACAACTCCGGCCACACCGCCCCCCCGGCGGCACCACCACCCCCAACATGTGGTCCTTCACTCCGGGATGGTTATCTACCATTCTGGCGAGGAAAACGGGAGAGAGAAAGCAAGAAACGAGGAGAGAGAAAAGGTGGTTGACCTCAACTTGGGGTTTTCCGGCGGTTGACTGGCGATTTGCCGGTGATCTAGCCGTCGGAATGGAAAAACAAGACCATCACTAGACTCGTGACGACGAGAGCTACAACCTATGCGAAATTCGTTCAAAACCGAGCACCTTGACTTTTCCGACCACCGGCGGCGGCGGCGACCGGAAAACGAAAGAGAAGAAGAAGAGGAAACTTACGTGTTTTTCGATTATGAGCTCGTTTGACTTTTCGACTTAAAAACTAACCTTTATATACTCCTTCAAAAGGCTAGTATATGCCATAAAAATATCTCGTATTCTACTCCTCGTATACGTCTCGTATACGTCGTATATTTCGTTTCACTGTTTTCTTTACTACTAGAGCTACGTAACTCCGATTGGCCTCTAGTTCGTTTCTATCTTCTCATTTTTCCGTTACGCATCTCATGGTACAAAAATATTCTATGTTCCACGTCTATGAAAATTATCTATTTACATCGTGCGTTAAACACGTATCTGAAACGCATGTAATTAATTAAACAGTCAAAGCATACAGACATAATTATTAAATTATAGGTTTAAATATTTAATTAATCAATTATGCTCGTTTTGATTTGGGGCTCTACAACGGGTACACTAGCTTGATTACTTCCATGAGGTAATACTCAACCCACAATTTATATATGAGTTTGTGAAAATTGGTATGATTTGTGAATAGTGGAGTTTCATCTCACTCATGTAAATTAATGAGACCATCTCATATGAGTTTTTTGTGAAAGTATTTAGGGCTAAATGCAAAATCCAACCTAAAGTATAATCGTTTTTCAATTAGCAACCTAAACTTTTTCTTATCCGATTGCAACCTAAATTTCAAGAGTTTCTTAAAGTACAACCTAAGCTTTTTTACTAGTAACTTTTCCGGAGAAATGTACATCACATGACTTTCATGTGACTTTCAGAAGGATAAAAACAACATAACGTATGACCATTTTTCAATTTGCAACTCGAAGTACGATTTTTCTTTCAACATTCCAAACCTAAACTTTTCTAAAATTACAAAATTAATTATCCTTCTGAAAATCACATGTGTGTTTTGCCATAAAAGTTGTTGGAAAAAAGTTTATGTTGCATTTTGAAAAACTTCTAAACTTCGGGTTGCAATCAGATAAAAAAATATTTAGGTTGTAAATTGAAAAACAATCATACTTTAAATTGACTTTTTGAATTTAATTCAATTATTTTTTGGGATAATTCATTTTTCATCCTTCCCTAAGGACGTTTTCTGTTTTTGGTCCTCTTATTTTTCGATCATCAATTTTAGTCCTCCTATATCAAAATTTATCCAATTTTGGTCCGATTTTCGCTGGAATCTCGATTTTCCGATCATTTTCGGGTGAGTGGCCTACACTCACCCACAATTTCAACATTTCATAGAACTTATGCTTATGTGGCTATTATTTCACATGTGAACTTTATTTTTGCATTATTTTACTACCTAAATTACCAAATCACTGCCACATCATTTAAGTGTAAAAAAATCATAAATATAAAATCACTTTCCATGTCATTTAAGTGCAAAAAAAATATCATAAAGAAAATTTTTAAAAATCCAAATCCCCAATTCACATCCAAGAACCCTAATTTCTAAATCCCCAATTCTTACTCAAAAACCCTAATTTCCAAATCCAACCCCAATCAATCCAAACTCTAAAAGATCAATGCGATTTGCAGTTCTATTTAATTTCATCCATTTGAATCAATCCCCAATTCTCTTTCATCTAATTTCTCTCTCTAAACTCCATTTTCACAATTCTCTCAAATAATCCAATGTAGGGGTAAGCATGGATGTCGGAGATAACCGAACAGTGGAGAAACCCGAACCGAAACAATCCGAACCGATAAAGAACCGTTGACTATTTGATTTTATCCGAACTGAACCGCTCCGATTAATTTTTGTGTCAAACCCGAATTGTACCGAACCGAAGAACCGATTCAGAAGCGATTTTAAAGAAGCAACTATATACAAATTTGTATGTATCATTGGATTCATTTTTTGTATTGTTATATTGGATTAGTTACATATCAAAGTTTTATTATTATTATTATTATTATTATTATTATTATTATTATTTAATACTATTATAATTTTAAGACTTCTTAGAACAAAATAACAATTAAATAATAAAATAAAAGAATTTTAATGAATAATTTTGGGATCACTTAAAATCTATTAACTTCAATAGGTATTAATCAAATAATTGGTTTATAACTTATATAAAAGTAATGCATAAGATATTTTAAAAGATGAACTTTCTGATTACTACTTATGAGGTGTAGAAAGATTTCGGAGAATAAAATTTAAAGAAAATTTTGAATGTAATATTTATTTTCCAGAAGAGACCTACTTCAGTAATTTATAAAATCTAATTTATTAGATTATGACTTGTTTTAGGATATAAATTAAATAACGTTGTACGATATATTTGTTTATTTATTTTTTGCATTTTGTTTCAATGAATATTTATTTTAAATTATAAAAATCTAAATCTCCGAAACCCGAATTGATCGGCTCCGTTTTTCCCGAATCCCCGAAGGAACCGAACCGAAGTGACGGAGCAATCCCGGAGATTTTTTTCTTCAAATTCTCCGAAAATCTCCGAACTTTGGAGCAATTCTGGAGATTTCCTTATCCCCGAATTTCCCCGGACCGTGCTCACCCCTAATCCAATGCGATTTGCAGCACTAAATCAAGAGTTCAGAGGGGAAGACGTGATAATGAATGGAGTGATGGATTCACATATTTAATTTCACACCCAATAGTCAATTTCACAGATTCACATAGTGCAGATTTGAGATGGTGATGGAGATGGGTAGATAGAATTGAGATGAAGGGTGAACGTTGTGATGGAGGAGTGCCGACGGTCAAGAAGGAACAACGGATTTGTGGTAGTGCAGTGGTGGCGACTCTCGTCGGAGATGGTTGAGAAGATGGCGATGAGATTACGGAGAAGGTCGAGAGGAGAAAATCGTTTGAAGTTTATTTTCTGTTTATGATTTTGCATTTTTTCTTTTTCTTTTTTGTGTTTTTTGATTTTGCATTTTTCTTTTAATTGTTTGTGTGTTTTTTTATTTTACATTGTATTTTATGCAATTCTTATTTCAATTTTTATTTTTTGCACTCAAATGATGTGACATTCCAAATATATATATATTGTGTGTAAGTAATGACATGACAGGTGATTTGGTAATTTAAAGGGTACTAAATTCAAAATTAAATTCCACATATGAAAAGGTCCACCACATCAGTTGAGTGCACTAAATTATTGAAATTAGGGGCGAGTGTTGTGCACTCGCCTGAACTTGGTCGGAAAATCGAGATTCCGGCAAAAATCAGACCAAAATTGGACAAATTTTGATATAGGAGGACTAAAATTGATGATCGGAAAATAAGATGACAAAAATCGGACAGCGTCTAGAGAAGGACGAAAAATGAATTTATCCCATTATTTATATATAAATACTGTGACTAATTTCATTTTAAAGGATTGTTACTGTGACATTTGAAATATAAATTAAATATGTTGTCAACGTTAAAGTGACAAAACTATTAGTTGAGATGTTAATGACTTAAAATATCAATGAGATATATGGTTATAAATGATTACATGTAAAAATCTAACCTGAATTATGTTGTTTTTCAAATGACAACTTCAACTTTTTTTCCAACAACTTTTTTGGTGAAATGATATGTGACTTGCATGTAACTTTTATAAGGATAAATAGCAAGATAAAAAAAAAAATCAACCTATGTATGACCGTTCTTCAATTTGCTACCTAAAATTTTTAATGACATATTTACCCTTATAAATAGCAAGAATTTTTCATTTCGATTGCGGAAAAAATTGGAAGAAAAGTTGGATTTTGGGTACATTTTGAAAAACTCATGAACTTTTGATTGCAACCGAAGAAAAAATTTGTAAATTGAAAATTAATGATCACATTGCAAGTTGATTTTTGCATTTATCCCTGAATCTGATATCATGTTTGGCATCTTGTAGTCATCTTTTAAGATATACTTAGTGACAGTATTAAAAAATCAGAAGAATAGATTTTACATGTATTAAAACAAAAATAAAAACAAAAGAAAGAAAGAAAAACTTAAATATATATAAAAATATATACTTACAAAAATAATAAGTAGGAATTGCGAGATGCTGATATTTTAAATGATTCTAATTAAGTTTCGGTTTGATAGTTTTTAGCTTTCAAAACCAAATTGATAGTTAACTTTTATATATATATATATATATATATATCATGAATTACTAAAATTAAAGCATAAATAAAAAGTTTAAAACTTCATAATTATTGTTGTAGACATAGGATAGATGGGTCAAATAGCGGTCAATGTCTTGATCATCAGTTATTTGACCAGGCCAATTCAGCAACAGAACTTCCACGGTTTGGTCCTCCACTTGCAATTCATTTGGTTCCACAGCTACACGTACAATTACGTGTTGGCATGGCCTAGGTTAAGCCCATAGTTGCATGCAGTTAACAATCTAAGAGTTAGTTTTGTTCTCTTGTGCACTTGGTGTATGGTGCACTCAAGTTGTTTGAATCGATCCGAATTTGTATTTTTTTTTCCTACCTTCATATTGAATTAGTCATATTTTTATGTTAAATTAATCATATTTTTAACAAATATCATAACTTTTTTTTTGCGTTTACATTTATAGTATATTAGTCGTACATTTATATTAGTCATAACCTTTATAAAATACTTTTACTTAAAAAAAATACCAATTTCGGCATAATTTCTACACATAACTTTATGTGATACTACTCATACATTTATGTGATATTACTTAGGGGCCACTTGATATGCACCTTTGCAACTAAACAATGGAAAGGGAATGGATTAAGAGTGTTTGGTACACACCTTTGATTGTTGCTACAGTGATTTGAAATTCTAATACTAAGGAATCACGATTACTCAACTTTTCCTAAGGAATGACTTTCATTCCATGACTCTATTTTCTAAAACAATAACAATAATAATAATAATAATAATAATAATAATATAATATAATAATAATAATAAAGTTGATTCCATTCCTAAAGAATTTTGGTAAACCAAACAACACAAATTTAAAGAGAATATTCATTTCATTCCTCACTACTATCATTACCATTCATTTTCCCATTCCTTGAAACATACAAAGCGGTCTCTTATTCTTTTATATCAACATAGTCATACATTTATGTAATATACAAAATTTACAACTAACATAACTAAAAGGTACATCTAATATAACTTAAAGGTATTAAAGGTTAATATGTTTGTCTAAAAAAAGAGTAGCACTCATGTGCACCTAATGCACACATGCACTCGGGTCGGGTCCAGGTGTGGGTTGACCTGGATCCGCGCACTTTTACTTTTTTTTTTTAGCCATGACCTCTATGTTATGTTAGTCATACAATTATGTTATATTAGTCATACCTTTATGTCTAGATATCATATCTTTATTTAATACTTTTAACTCTAAAAAAACCCTAATTTCGCCACAATTTGTACATGTTTTCCTTTATTTGATAATACTCATACATTTATGTGATATTACTTATACCTTTATATCAACATAGTCATACCTTTATGTAATATATAAAGGTATAACTAACATAACTAAAAGGTATGCATGTTATAACTAAAAAAAATGAAAGGTTAAATGTTTGTGTAAAAAAATACTAAGGTACAGCTAGCCTTACAAAAGGTATGACTAACATAACTAAAATTTACGACTAACACTACTAAAATGTATATATAGTTAACATAACATAAAGATCTAGCACCTAGGAGCATGTTTGGGCGGATTTTGTCCCTAACCTGGTGGCGTGTGCAGGTCGGGTCGATCCGAGTGCACAGATCTAAGGTCCGTGCATCAGGTGCACAAAAGTTTTTATTTTAAAAAAAATGTTAAGGTATAACTAACATTACTAAATGTATGACTAATATAATTAAAAGATATGACTAACACTTCTGAAAAGTATGACTAACATAACATAAAGTTATGACACTTGGAATCATGTATGGGCGAGTTTATGCACGGACCTGGTAGTGTGTGGCGACATGTGACATGTCGAGTCGACCTAAATGCATGGATCATGCACCAAGTGTATAAAAGTTTTGGTGATGATTTAACTTTGATCAAGGACTATGTAATGACAAGTTTAAGACATGCAAATGGTCCATATGTAAATTACATTTAAAATCATTTTTCATTTCATAATTGTTTTTATAGTATATCATGATTCTAGTCTCTTAGTCTTCATAGAAAGATGGTTAGGAGGTTAGGTGACTCAGCAATCTGTTAGCTAATCTATTATGATTCAGCAACTCAGATCAACATATCATCTCATGCACATGCACGTATAAATATAGCTCTTGTATTTATTGTAACATATTTTTGATATGAAATAATTACATTCTATTATTGCTTTCTCTTTATTCTATCTGGAGACGGTTTCTCTGGTCCGGTCATCTTCTTTGTTGGTCCTAAGTGGCAAAAAGGTTCAGAGGTAGTGGCGGATCCAAAAAATCAAAAGAGGGTATGCACTTTCTTTAGAATACTAAAAAAATTTTACATAAACAAAATATATGCACTAAAACTTGAAAATGTATAATATTAAGAATTGCAACAAAAAATATATTTATCTAAAGAAAGATTACAATCGTTCTCAACGAGTTCTCATACTTTGAAAGCGGTCTCAAATGTCGTCATTGCTTATTTTTAAAAATACATCTCTCTCTAATTTAGTAACTAAGCAATCATTCAAAAATTGATCTCCGAGGTTATTCCGTAGCTTGTTCTTCACATATGTCATTGCTGAGAATGCTCTTTCCACACTTGCAGTCGCCACAGGAAGGATCAACACCATCTTTATAAGCAAGTAGACATGAAGATATATTTCATGCTTCTTTGTCTCGACAAGTTTCATGGAGAGTTCTCCAATATCTTTCAAGGCCTAAAATCTATCATCTCTTCTCATATCATAAACAAAATTATCAAGCTCATCCTTAAGATACAACAAATCAACATTTGAAAACTCATCGGGATAAAATTCAACTAATCTAAGCAACTTTGATTTATCAAAAGAAAAGAAGACATCAACGAGACTCAAGCAAATCATACAAAGGAGCAACTCTGTACTTACCTCATCAAATTGATTGTCAAGCTCCTGGAGTTGCAAATCAATTATTTCAACAAAAACATCAAATCGATAGTGATGAAAATATGTAATGTCCTTCTTTCCACGCCTACGGTTCTTCCTTCCAAGAGGAACATACTCATCATCCATTTTAGGAACATCAATACCATTTTTTCCACAAAAAGATATGACTGAATTTAAGAGAGATTCCCATCCATCTTCTCTCATTTGTCTCAATCTCTCTTTAGTTAACTTCACAAGAGACATTGCATTAACAATGTCTTGATCTTTTTTTTTGCAATGCAATATTCAATTGATTTGTTAATCCAAATACACTCTTCATCAAATGCACCATAAGAATAAAGTCAAATGACTCAAGAGCGTAACTAACACCATCAACTTTTGCACGATCTTCAGAAGTCTATGGGTTATCATAAATCATATCAAGCACCTTACAAATTGGAGAATACAAAACAATAACATTCACCAACAACTTATAGTGAGTTCCCCAACGAGTATCACCTGGTCTTCCCAATCCAAGCTCCTGATTCAAACCTTTTCCACTTTCAAGTTCACCATCTTCAAATGCTTTTGCAATTGCTTCTGCTTGGGCCTCTTTAAGCATTTCTTGATGTTTACAAGAGCCTCCAACAATGTTCAACATATTAGAAAGAGTTTCAAATAACCAACCACACTCACCATTTCTTTTTGAAACTGCAACAAGTGTTAGTTGAAGTTGATGTGCAAAACAATGAATATAATATGTTGCTTGAGTTTCATTCCTTATCAAAGTTTTGAGACCATTAATGTCGTCTTTCATATTGCTAGCCCCATCATAACCTTACTCATGAATTCTAAATGGACTCAATGAATGCTCAGAAAATACAGAATAAATCGCATCTCTAAGAGATAAAGCGGTAGTACCCTTAACATGCACTACACCAACAAACCGTTCGATGACTGCTCCTTCTTTATTAACATAATGCAAACAAAAAACCATCTGCTCTTTACAAGACACATCACGAGATTCATCTACTAATATTGCAAAATGATCATCACCCAACTCCTTTATAATGGCCGTAGTTGTTTCCCTTGAACAAGAATGAATGAGATCTTTTTGAATTTAAGGGGATATCATTTGATTGTTTCCAGGCGCATTTTTAAACACAACCTTTTCAATTTCCTCATGTTTACTGCTATGCCACTTCAAAAGTTCAAGAAAATTCCCTCTATTAAACGATTCTTCACTATCATCATGACCACGAAATGCCAATCCTTGAAGTAATAGAAATTTCAAACATTCAAGTGAAGCAGTCAAGCGAGTTCGGTACTCTTTCCTAGCATGTGAAGTTTGCCGAACGAAAGAATTATTGATGGATAATTTTGGATCAATTAAAGCCTCAAATTTCTCCATACATCGATTATGAACACTTTTAATCTTGTCTATATGCTTAGCAAGAGCAATTGGTCTATTCCAACCTCTAAATCAACTTTTGGCAAAAGCATCATGCCCATCACCATCCAACACTCCAACATCATCTTTAAATAAATAACAAACAAAGCAAAATGCAGCATCTTTTTCAATACTATACTCAAGCCATATGTACTTGTTAAACCAATCAGGATTAAAACGACGCATTTTACCTCCGATATTTGTTTGCGGAAAATTATGATCACGTGGTTGGCAAACCTTTCTTTGAATGTATTCTCTCATCACTGCATCTTGATCATTTGGGTGATAATCATGAATTCTTTTCCTTTTTCCCGGATCGTGTGGGAGAGAGTTAATGTCATATTGATTTTTTCTTTCTCTAGTTGGAGCTACAGTGGTCTTTGAATAACTTTCACTCAAATTTTGTGGTCCAATCAAAGCGATGAAGAACCCACTTGAGTCTTTTCTTTCTTATTAAAGTATGATTTTAAAGTGCAGCTACTCTTCATTTTGTTCTTCTTCTTTGAATGATTGTTCTCATCCCCCATCATTTTGAATTTATCAAGTCTATAAATTTACTGCATAATTTGAATAATAAAGTTAGAATAAATGAATAACACATTAACCATTTAATAAAACTAACTAATTAATGTAGGACTAATTAATGTATACCATATTTCCCAATTAATGTAGGACTAATTAATGTATACCATATTGGGAAATAATGTAAGACTAACCAAATGGACAAAATCTCTAGCTGCAATTGCAAGAATGTCTGCACAGGAAACAATTCCAGGGCACTTGCTTTCCACCACTACTTTAGCCCTGTTCATACTCTCAAATGCCTCACTTGCCAACTCTTTGTTATCCTCTGCTTCTCTTTCTGCTAATTCCTTATTTCCAGGCTTCGCTGAAATCAGCACTGATCCATCACACCCTTTTTATAATTTACTATATAATATATATGGTGTTTTTTTTCAAAATAAGAGGGTATGCACTTGCATACCCTCTCTCTATACTGTATCCACCTCTGTTCAGAGGGGGTGAATAAACCTCTATCAATTTTTAAAAAACTTTCGAACTTGCAGCACTGTATTCTATAACAGAATACAATGCAGAATACAATGCAACTTGCTAGGCTGGAATGCAGCGCAGCTTGCTGAACCAGAGTTCTTTGCAGCGGAAACTTTAAAACTTGATAGAGTTTCTTTTGAAAATATTTTCTAAAATATGAGTTTCAAAAACTTTGAATGTTGTATGATATGATGTAGAATGCAGCTAGATATAATCACAGAAATACTAAAATAAAAAAATAAACACACTAAGCTTATAATGGTTCAAAGGTGGTGTACTCCTTCTACGTTCACTCTACTCATTCTCTGAGGAGGAACTTCGTTAAACAAGATTGTTTTACAGGACTCGACCTTACAATCTATCAACCTAACAAGTTTTCACCTACTAAAATTCAGTTTCCACACAGGTTGCTTGAATAAAAAAGACTGACCCACGTAGGATCCTAAACTCATATAGAGTTACAACCTTAAACTCCTAAGGCTAAACACTCAGCAAGGATCTAAATCATATCAACTGACGACACCACTAAAACAACTTAAGCACACATCCAAAGGTTAAAAGTACATAGATTTTCTTCAACTGGTGCTTAAAGCAGCCTTCATTATTCTTGAACTCAATTGCTTCTCAGGCTTGATTGCTTCTCTTAGAGGTTCAGTGACTGAAAACTTTGAGAGTTGAGAGCTTGAGAGATAGTTCTTTCTTGAGAGCAAAGTGTTCAATGTTTCAGTTGTTCAGTAGTTGCTTCAATCAATTCTTCCTCTATTTATAGGTGGAGAGATATGTCCATTGAAGATAAATATATTTCATTGAATTTGAATCATCTTCAAATGTTTTTGAGCTCATATTATAATTGGCTCTAAGGGGTTGCATTTAATTTTCTTGTCTTGCACTCCAGGTTATTTAATGCGGTTGTACTAGGTTGTAGGTTTGTTGCAGTCTGCCAGTCTACGTGTCAGCAGATTACTGGTTCTTGACACTACTTGATCATTTTGTCTCTACTGGCTAGTTTTCAAAAAGATATTTCCTCGGACAATAATGATCTTTCTCGTACTGCATTATTGTATGTGAATTTCCATTCATTCTTTATGTCTTCCTTTGACTTTCGAATGTAGCTCATGTTTTTTACAACCACTGCAACAATGCAACTTTCTGTTTAGCTTATTGTATCTGTTCTACTTTCTATATTGTTGCATTATTTTGCTTACAGTAGTTGAATACTATGTTTCACTATTGTATTCAATAGTAATCTTTCCTGCTATTTTCGGCTTCCAATAGAAACTTTATTCTTGAGCAATTGGCCACTGAATTCCGAAATCCCTATTCTTCAACTCGACTTTTAGACTCAAAACTATTCAATGCTTCATTTGAAAAGTGTGAAAAATGGGGTACTCTAATTTCCTATTGCATTGCTGTTTTGTCTCATCAAAATCTAAAAATAAATTTTCTAACAATTTTCCCTTCTTTTATGATGATAAAACATTTACATTATGCAGTTCATTGCAAGAATTCATAGTAGTATTGCAACATTTACTTTTCATACTTTATATAGAGATGATTACATAGTACAAAGGTTCTTCATGTATTGATCTAGCCATGCTAGCAGTCTATCTTATATCTATCAGCACATAAACTAAAGCATATATTTCTGGCATGTTTTCCTATATCAGAAAGTAAAATGCATGAAGTTCACAAGATGTGAACTTGTTCTATCAGCAGTAACTTGATTATATCAGAAAGTTAGGATTACAAGTTACAGAAATTCAGAAGTAAGGTATAGCTTACAGAAATGGTTTACATGGAAATACAATAAGCCGATCCTGTTTGAGCTTCTTCAAGGTTGTTGACGTCCGAACAACTTTTTCCTTACTGTATCATCTTCCAGTTCTCTTCTCTTCTCATACTTAGATCCTTTCCACTAGTTTATAATTAATTCCTGATAGGATTCTTCAAGTTTTTTCTTTATATCAGGAATTTGTATCCATTTAAGCCAAAAATCTTCATATAATGATGTTTGTGCTCCTTCTTTTATCTCTTAATCAACTCCTTTTGATTTTCAAACTCTCCATCTCTTGCTAATTGCTCCTACCTTACTAATACAGATAGACATGTAGTATATCTTCTAAAATAGTTCAGCTGACAAAGATGCTTGAAGTACCTCAAGTACTCTGATCTTTTGTAAAGAGTAATTTCTTCAAAGGTTGGATTCCTATTTCTGGGAAGGATCACTTTGTCGAAAATTTTCAAGTCTCAAACATGATTCTCCTTAAAGGGCCTCTAATCCAGCATCATAAATACTTCTGCTGATATGAGGTCTGGATCAAAGCAAGGAATTTCTTGTGGAGGGTATTGATATAAGACATCATCAACCTTCTTGGCTAGCTCTATCATCTTTTCTCTTATCACTCCAACTCTCGACATCCAATCTTCTCTATCTCTCATTCTCTTCTCCTCAACCTCTTTCAGTTGTCTCCATTTTTCTTCATCCAACGTTCTGATTATAGCAATACTTAGAGGTTTATCTGGCCTGGTTTGTTTGTTCTCTCTCACCAGTAACGGTTTCTCTGGTTCGATCATCATTTTTTCATCTTCGGTTATGGTTTTTTGATCCGACATTATTTCCTGCGATTGGTAATATGGCGAATACTTTTGTTTCATCGTATTTTATTATTTCTTTCTTGCACCTTGATCGATCCAACTACACATTCTGGCGTACTCAGATTCTCTCAATTGTGAAAACACATGGATTTGATGGAATTCTGCTTGGATCTGAAATTGCACCTATTGTTTCTAAAGTCCACTCTTTGATGGTCATAATAAATCAAGAGTATGTACTATGGATGTGATGTGATCAATTTTTGCTCAGTTGGATTCTTTCTTCAATCAGCGAATCTATGTTTGGTCAACTTAATAGATGTTAAACTTCTCATGAGGTACGAGGGACACTTGAATCTTTGTTTCATACTCAATCGAAGATAGAACCTTACAATTGTGTTTTCAGCTTTAATCACTTAAGAAAGGTGATCTATCTATTGATGATTACATTCTGAAAATGACTTCAATTGATGATGACTTGATCTTCGTTGGTATTAATATTAGTGGTGAAAAGTTAATTTTATATATACTTGGTGGTTTTGGTAATGAATTTGAATTTCTAATTGTGAATCTTACTTCAAAGTTTGAGTCTCTTACTCTAGTTGAGGTTAAATTGCTCTTCAAACACTTAAAATGTGGTTAAAAGCACAAAATCAGTTGCATTTAGCTCATATGTCATACTTTCTTCTTCTTTACCTACTGCACATGTGGTGTATGATAAAGGTTCATGTTGGGATATTTCAGTAGTTATCATGATGAGACAAAACACAAATAACATAATAGGAGAAGAATAGTTTGCCTAAGGTATGAATACCTAGTTTCCACATTACATGATCTCAAGCGTATTGACATTGAAGAAAAGATCATGTAATGGTTTTCCAGAATTAAGGAAAACCAACCTTAGAAGAAGTTTGAACACTTCTAAGGGAAAGCTTGTTGTAGGGTACATCAAGCTAGAAGAAGTATCCTTAGGAAGAAGGAGATAGGATACAGCGCGAAAGAAGAAGTCAGCAAGTTGAGAGAGCTGTTCTGAAAGAAGAATTCATAAAGCAAGAAACTGCTGCAAGAAACCAACGATAGTTGCAAGAACTCATTCTTGCAGAGACTATCAAGGTTACAGGACTGGCCAAGGGAACGGGGTCCCTGCTGAAGACCTCAGGCGAGGCTGTTGTTCTAACAACACTTCCTGAGGAGAGAAGGAGAAGAAGACCTCTGAAGGGGCGACTGTTGAGACAGTACCCTTAGAGGATAATCAAGCAGAAACTGAGGTAACCACTAAAGCAGTTAGAGATACCTTGAGAGGAGGTTGATGCTGCTGCTGCTACAAGCTCAAACGAACCTATCCAGGTTACAGCAGCAGAGGTTACTAAGGAAGCTGAGTATGCTGGGTGCTGTAGGAAAGCAATAGCAGCATTACAGCAAAGGAAGAAGAAACGGTATGCAGAGTCGCTGCAAGAAAAAGATTACAGGGATACTGCTGTAAGATACAGCAGCACTGTAAGAAGACACTGCAAAAAGGGTCTATGTTACAGCAGTACTGCAAAGAACAAACAGCTGTAAGTAGACCTAGGATACAGCGCTAAAGTACACTGCTCAAACAGCCAATAGAGCCAACGACAAATAGCATAAGTATCCTGTTATCCGAAGAAAGGATAGATGCAGTACAAGGAACGAAGACTCAAGCAAGAATAAATAGAGCCGTTCTAGAGAAGAGTCAAAGTTGCAAACACGGAGCCAATACCAAGACGCCACGTGGACTAACGTGTCTTAGAATGTTGCGAGCTCCAACCACCGCATTTAATACCAGTCAAATCATATTAAATGTGGTTTATGCTGTTGATCAACGCTCTAATTCAAAATGGAAGATGTCCCCTTCAACGGATATCTTCTCTACAAGTATAAATAGGAGGTGTGGCTGATTGAAGAAATTGCTGAACAAAGTTGAAAGGAAATTCACATATCATCCAAAAGCTTCTCAAGCTTTCACATGTTCAGCCACTCAACCTCCAAGAAAGCAGTCTACAACAACAGAGGAGCTCACGAAGATCAAGACTGCATCCCCACCAGTTGAAGAATTGTTTTTTCTTTTAACCTCTGTCCTGTGTGGTTAGGTTGTTTAGGTGTCGAACAGTTGATAGGAGAAATCCTTGCTGTTTGTATAGTTGTCTAGTTTTAGGCAACTTCCCTGTGTGGGAGTGTGGAACCCTGTGTGGGTTAGCCTTTAGAGTTTGCAGTGCTGTGTGATCTCTGGACTCTAGTAGGTGGTCACTTTGTAAGTTGATAGATTGTTAGGAGGGTCTTGTAAATCAATTTTGCTTAACAAAGTTCCTGCTCGAGGTAACAGTAGAGTGGACGTAGAAGACTTACACCACCTTCGAACCACTATAAGCCATAAGTGTTTTATTGCTTTCTTATCTGCACTTTACATTTCATATCTTCATATATCATAAGCATAAAACGGTTTTACAAAAGAGCATGCTTGAGAAAACCAGCCAGTCTTGTGTCAAAATATATATCTTCCGCTGTGCATAAAACTCTAGGTTACAGCGTGCAGCACTGTATCCTAGTGATGTAAGCAGTAACCGGCTGGCACTATAAGTTCGAGTAACTTACAGAACAGTAAGTTTTAACAAGTTTTCAAAATCGACCAAGGTTCATTCACCCCCCCTCTGAACCTCGGACACCACTTGGGACCAACAAGTGGTATCAAAGCAGCCATCAAAGTGGACCAACAGTTCCCCTTCATTTCTTAGGGGTGGTAGATACTCTAAAACTAGAGCTCGTGTAGGTAGTCATTTTGGATCTCGAACCATTAACAAACTAATATGCCAACTCTGTGGAAGGTCAGACCACACATAAAAAATAAGTCGGATCTCACTTCTTTTCATAACAATAAGCATACTTGTACTGGTTTTTCTCTATCAAACTTTCAGGTGGCAGTTTATTCTTCAAATAATATTCAGCATTGACATAACATGCTTGGTCATTAATGTAATTTTGTTCTTTCTCATGTATTGAAGACTTTGCATTTTCCTTTTGACAATAAGGTTTTGTCTTTTTTGTTATGCTTGTAAGTTAAAAAAACTTCATCAACAATGTTATCGTAGACAGTAAACCATTGAATACAGAGTAATTTCATCTTACGGAGAAAAAGTCTAACTTTTCTTGACTTTCCCCATCTGTTATTTTAAGTCATTTTCAAGTACACCATACATTTTCAAATAGCGTAAGATAAAATTTGTTGTGTATTTGAAGATGGCTAGCTTTGTTCCTGCAACACTAGTTTATGTTGAAAGACAACTAAATTTTAACGGTATTGAATTGAAACAATGGTAAAAGAAGATGTTGTCTATCTAACAACTCTGAACCTGGTTCATTTCTTGAAAGAAGACACTAACTGTAGGGAATGATAAAGTTAATGACAAGAAAAGGACTACGTGGGACCTATGGAATCACAGTGATTTCTTGTGTTGTAACTACATCCTTAATGGGCTTAATGACTCCCTCTGTGATTGATCTTGCATAACATTCATACAAAATGAATGCAACTCTGTGAATCTTTCCAAGTAGTTACCATTATTGAAAAACTACCACCTATTTGGAAGAAATTTAAGAACTACCTCAAACATAAATGAAAGAAAATGGAGCTTTAGAAACTAATCATGAGACTAAAGTTGGGAAGATAACCAAAAATTCAAAGTCAAGAGCATCATGACATCTATAGAGATAAAAACAAACTTGGCTAAAATAAGTACTAGCAAAAAAAATTTGTTAGACATGAGCAGTACATATGTATCAACTGTTAGCATTAATAACAATAAAATAAATAATTAAATAAAAAATTAACATTGTAAAAAAATGAACTTAAGATAATAAAAGTAAAGAAATAAATATCATTAATAACAATAATATAAATAACTAAATCACAATTAATATTTCAAAAAAAAATAATTAAAAAAATAAAAGAAAAAAGGAAACCTGCGTACCAACCATTAATATTAATAACAATAAAATAAATAACTAAATAAAAATTAGTATTATAAAAAAAATTAATTGAAAATAAATAAATAATAGCAAATAAAGAAATATGTGTTAAGTAGCAAAGTAAGTTTGAAGGAAGTGTAGCAATTGCATGAACTCCCAAGAGATTTAGTATTTTAATATAGTAAAAAAGGGTATATGTGTCATTTTTTTAGCAAAAGAGTGAAAAAAACATAAAAAAACGCATGAAGAGCGCGTGTACAGCACTTCTGTTAACATTAATGGAATTTGGGATTTCGAGCTATATTTAGAAAACCACAAGGAGTTTTGCGAAATTTTTAAAGCACATGGGGATTTCACGCCGATTTTCCAAATCATGAGGGGATTTCGTGCAATAAGGTTTTTGTTAATTAAATTTAAATGCATTTTTCCACTTTATAATATTAGGGTTGTGAATTATATTTCATTTTTTGAATTTAAAATTACCGGAGTGGAATTGGTAGCATATTATTATGGATTTATGTCGTTGCAATGAAATTATAAACTATGTACAATTTTATTATTATGAATCATTTAATTATATATATATATATATATAAATTGAATGTTATGCATATTTTAGTTTAATTTTTTTATTAATAGTTTGATAGAATTCGTTTAGCCCGAAACCTGTTAAGGTTAGGGTTAGGTTCATAGCTTTAGAAGTCCGATTAACTTAGTTCATTTTGTTATGACCAACCCGAAACCGCTAGGACTAACCCTTTTAACATCTCTACTAATAGGGGGTGTTAAAAAAATGGTGGAGTATTTATAATCTCATCTCAATTAATTTCAAATAATAGAAACATTAGAATTATAAGGCCTCAATATTTCTTATTATTAAAAAATTAAATATTTAGTTAACAAAATTATGAAAATGAAAACAAAATAATAATAAATGAGTGAAAGAATGAAAACTCTTCCATAAACTCAGACATCCATCTGATCTGAGTGATTGTAACATCCCCAAGAGCGCCCACCTCGCATTGGGAAACGGACAACCTCGATACATGTGTACATCTATTAGCTACTCTTTTTTTTTTTATTAAACATACTTTTTATTTTTTATTTTTAATTGTATAATAAAACAAATTAATTTATTATTCTAAACACACACATGTATATATATATAGAGATGGTCTTGTATGCATTTGATGTACATGCAATTCGGGTCGACCCCGTTTTGACCCAAATCCGCGTGTTTTTGAATTTAGTTTTTTTTTTTTTTTCAGGTTGTTACCTTTATGTTGTAATAGTGTGACCTTTATGTTATAAATGTAATATTTATGTACAACTATTATAACTTTTATGTACTATAACTTAGAAAAAAATGAAGATTTTCAACATAATTTGAACTGTATACCTTTTATGTGATATCAATGTGACCTTTATATTATATCATGTCACATTTATGTACAGATATTCTGACATTTATGCACTTTTACATATTACATAAATGCCAGAATATTTGTACATAAAAGTGACATAATATAATATAAAGGTCACATTGATATCACATAAAGGTATACAATACAAATTGTGTTGAAAATCTTCATTTTTTTTCTAAGTTATAGACATAAAGGTACAGATGTTTGTACATAAAGGTCACACATTTATAATATAAAGGTCAAGACAAAAATTTGGAAGGAAAAAAATTAAAAAAAAATAGAAATTAGATGATTCGAGTCGGATCGACCCGGATTGCATGGATCTTAGATTTCTGCACCTGGTGCACAGGAGTTTTTGTGATATATATATATATATATATATATATATATATATATATATATATATATATATATATATATATATATATAGTTTAATCTTCAATTGTTTCATCCAAAAAGATTTGAGAAATTGTGACAAATGCTACGCAAAGTCACACATCATATGTTTTTTTATGATTATTTTGATTTCTTTTAATAAAAATAGTGATGTACGACATTTCTGTAAATATGTTTTGTTTGAATGATATTTTTTAACTCGTATTAAAATTCATTAAACTCGATCATATCAAAGAAAATTTGTATTATTAATTCAAGTTGCAATAAATAAGTTTCATTCATTAATTCATTTTACTAAAAAATTAATTTTAATTTTATTTACAAAAAAAGTTGTAAATATATCCTACAACTTCAAGACTAAAAATATATACACACATATATATATTGCCAATTCTTATTCCATAAATTAATGTTATATTTAGTCTACTAGCATACACTTCTACGGCTGCAAAATGACTAATAGTTTACAAAATAAAATTTATTTTAAATTTTTTTTATTTTATTATCAGGAATCAATTTAATTCTTTCAATTTTATTATTGCCTTGCCTTTTTTTTTTTTTTTAACTAAATCTTCATTTATTATAGATATTCATAACTTATGTAGAAAGCTTTTATAATTAAATACACATCATTTGATATTTTTATAATCACCGAAAACATATAATTATAATTATCAAATGGTTTCTAATCTTATTAAACATCCTATATGAAATGAAACGGTGGATCACAATATTAATTACTTCATTCTTAAATAGGGTACCTTATTTATTTTAAGGATTGAATGCAAAAACCAACTTGAAGTACGACTTTTTTAATTTGAAATTTAAATTGATTTTTTTATCTGATTATAATACAAAGTTTAATAAATTTTCAAAACACAAGTTAAACTTTTTTTCCAATAAAACACACAACACATGATTTTCATAACCATCATTCACAAACAACATGTGAATTATAGGGTTTGGGTTGTGCATAATTAGATTGTGGGTTGACTCGTAAAAATTTGTGAGACGATCTTACAAGAGACTCATTTGAATAAATGACATTTAAAGAAAATTTAAGTTTCATTTTCAGATGGTAAATTGAAAAATGATCATATTTCAAATTGCATCCAAATTTAGATCATACTTTCAATAACTCTTAAACATTGCATCGAATAAGAAAAAAAAATTAAATTGCAAATTAAAAACTGTTGATACATATTTCAGGTTGGTTTATACTGTTTAACCCTATTTTTAAATGTAATGATAAAAATTTTAAAAAAAAATTCCAAAGTTGTTGATTGAGAATTGTGAAACTGGATGACCCATTAAACCTCGGTGATCTCCGTAGATCTATTTGCCACGTGTAACTCAAGGGCCCACCTTCAACCGCCATGTGGTTCTCCCTCCTCACCCTCTCTCTCCCAAAACAATCTCCCACTCTTCTTCTTTCCTATACACACACAAACACTTGTTCTTCTGCGTGATATGATGATTTACGCATTCTCTCCTTTTCCTTCTCTCTCTAGAATCATATGCACAAAGCAATGAGAATAAGAATCGCAGCGAACAAAGGTTCTTGCATGTGAACTCCCTCCTTTTTCCTTGAACCAATATTCACAGAATTCCTGAAATTCAAATCTCATCGACGTTAGAGAGAGAATAAAAAAAAATGGCCGGGAATGAGTGGATAAACGGGTATTTGGAGGCGATATTGGACAGCGGAGCGACGGCGATAGAAGAGAACAAGGTGAAGGAAAAGGGTAATTTCAACCCCACAAAATATTTTGTGGAGGAAGTGGTAACAGGGGTTGATGAGAGTGATCTCCACAGGACATGGATCAAGGTTGTCGCTACTCGTAATACTAGAGAGAGAAGTTCCAGGCTCGAGAACATGTGTTGGAGAATTTGGCATCTTGCTCGCAAGAAGAAGCAGGTATATCCATTCATATATATATCTCTATATTTCTAGAGAGAGAGAGAGAGAGGAGAGAGATTTAGAATATTTTTTAATGTTGATTGCTGAATGATGGGAATTTTATGGTTGCAAAAAGGTTTATTTGTCAAATACTGTTTGTTTTCTCATGCAATGATATTAAATTTGTGCAAGTGTCAGAGATTGTCTATTTTCAAGATTTTTATAGTTGACATACATGCTGAAGACTATAAGTTACTTACATAATTACTTATGGAAAATGGGTGTTTTAAATGAGGGGTAGGTGGGCTTTGGAAGTTTGTATTTGATATTTGTGTTGTGATTTTGCTAGTGTGAATTTTGAAAACCTTGAGTTTATGATGGGATTTTGTAGGGTAGGTTTAAATTTAAGATGTCATTGTCATGAAAAATAGTTCGGTGTAGTTGTATTATTTTATTGTGAAAATCTGTTTGAGTAATGAGTTTTTATAAGGATTTGTGAGGAAGAGTACATTACATAGGGTGTAAATCTTTGTACAAACAAATATTTTTCCCATATTTTCTTCATCTTTATTTCTGTTTTAGCTTTTAAAGAAAATTGGACTGTCTTTGCCAAAGCTATGAATCTTGAATGCAGCTATGAGTTTTATTGATTTAGAGGTAGAGTTTGATTAGTATAGATTCATCACACACTATGTATATGCAGATTAATTTGTATCTTTTGATTTCTGTATACTCTGCTGTCTTGATTAGCTAGCCTTAATTTTGAACTTCATGCTTTTTCATATAACTTTTTTTTTTCTTTTATTGTTTTTCTTGATTATTGAATAACTTTTTGAATTAGCTTAAATGGTTAAACACAGTAGAAGAGTTATTAGTCCTTATCCTCTTAAGGCATGCATTATGTTGTTGCTATTTGTTTATCAACTGTTTACAATTGGATCAAATTCAATCATGGCTTCATTATGTGTGTTGGTAGTTGGAAATTGAGGATGTCCAGAGGATAGCACACCGTAGATGGGAACGAGAACAAGGTCTGAAGGATGTGACAGAGGACATGTCCGAAGATCTGTCCGAAGGTGAGAAAGGAGACGTGCTAAGTGAGGCGATTACGCTCGACAGCCCCAAGAAAAAGTTCCAACGTAACTTCTCTAACTTAGAAGTATGGTCCGATAGTAACAAGGAGAAGAAGCTTTATATCATTCTAATTAGGTATGTACATCAACCATTCTTTGTATTGTGCTTTGAACATGCATTGGTCTGATTGAACACGTCATGTTCGTCAGTTTACACGGTCTGGTCCGTGGTGAAAACATGGAGCTTGGTCGGGATTCTGATACTGGTGGTCAGGTAGTACTTAACTTACCTTACAATAGTCGTATAGTCGAGTGTTATGACAAGATTTTATTATAGTCATTTTATAACAAAAAAATGTTTTAACGGTCAAAAAAGTGTGTTTTGGACAGAAAATACCCCTCCCCATCTCTTCCCTTACTCGATTCCCTTAGGGAGTGGACCCCGTTTCATTAAGGGTTAAGAAGTCATCTTTTGCTGTATGTAATATATTGTTATCTTTTGAAATTTCAGATAAAATACGTTGTAGAGCTTGCTCGTGCACTGGCTAAGATGCCGGGTGTGTATCGAGTCGATTTGTTCACTAGACAGGTCTCGTCGCCTGAGGTAGATTGGAGCTATGGTGAGCCGACAGAGATGCTGAGTACGGGCCCCGAAGACGCTGGTCTAGGAGAAAGCAGTGGTGCCTACATTGTAAGAATCCCGTTCGGTCCCACGGACAAGTATCTTAGAAAAGAGCTGTTGTGGCCCCACATACAGGAGTTCGTAGACGGCGCGTTGGCCCACATTCTGAATATGTCGAAGGCTTTGGGAGAACAAATCGGTGGAGGACAGCCCGTTTGGCCGTACGTAATCCATGGCCATTATGCAGATGCAGGGGATAGTGCTGCTCTTCTTTCGGGTGCCTTGAATGTCCCCATGGTATTAACGGGGCACTCATTGGGTAGAAACAAGTTGGAGCAGCTGCTTAAGCAGGGGAGGCAGTCGAAGGAGGATATAAATTCGACGTACAGGATTATGAGACGAATAGAAGCCGAAGAGCTCTCATTAGATGCTGCGGAGCTGGTTATCACGAGTACTAAGCAGGAGATCGAAGAACAATGGGGACTGTACGACGGTTTTGATGTAAAGCTCGAGAAAGTCTTGCGGGCTCGCGCCAGACGTGGCGTCAATTGTCACGGTCGTTTCATGCCAAGAATGGCGGTGAGCAGTATACTAAGCATATCAATATTTACCAACATTCAATTCATAGTTAGTTTCTTGAGAAGTTCGTGTCCGATAGAGTTGACTATTGTGTAGGTTATTCCACCCGGGATGGATTTCAGCAATGTCGTCGTTCAAGAAGAGATTGGTGAAGCCGATGGTGACCTGGCGGCTCTAACCAATACGGAAGGTTCGTCTCCTAGAGCCGTCCCCACTATATGGTCGGAAGTAAGCGTCATATTTACTTATTTTCTTCTTTAATGTCTCGATTGCGAGTTCTATACACCTTTCTATTACAACTCGTTACGTTGTTTCGTTAGGTGATGCGTTTCTTGACAAATCCACACAAGCCGATGATTTTGGCATTATCACGACCCGATCCTAAGAAGAATTTAACAACTCTTGTGAAAGCTTTTGGAGAATGTCGCCCATTACGAGAGCTTGCTAATCTTGTAAGTTGTTGTTCGATAGTTGGTTATGAATCCATTAAGCATAAATAGTCGATGGAGTTTCATACGAATTCGATGCAGACTCTGATAATGGGGAATAGAGACGATATAGATCAAATGTCGGGGGGAAATGCTAGTGTGCTGATTACGGTATTGAAGCTAATTGACAAATATGACCTCTATGGGCTCGTAGCTTTCCCTAAACATCACAAGCAAAGTGATGTTCCGGATATATATCGCCTAGCTGGCAAGACAAAGGTTCGTTCCACACGTTTTTTTGATAGAAATTAGTACACAAAATTTCAAATGTTTTAATCTGTTGATTGTGAAAATTATTGTACAGGGAGTTTTCATAAATCCAGCTGTTATTGAGCCCTTTGGACTTACTCTAATTGAGGTTTGTTTCAGTTTTATTATTGCTTACATTTTGCTCCACACTGTAAGATAGATGTGGTATGTGATCTCTCAAGTATGGAATTGTAGGCCGCGGCTCATGGACTTCCGATGGTGGCAACTAAGAACGGTGGACCGGTCGATATTCATCGGGTAAAAACGACTCCTGCATTTTGTGTCATGCATTGTCTCTCATTATTAATCTGTTTCGTTATGTTGTTAATATAGGGGTGAGCATTCCGTGCTGAAAAGTGAACAGAACCGCCCAAAAAGCGAAAATTTTATTTTTTATTATTTTGATAGCTGAACCCAAATATTTTGGTTTGGTTGTTCGTTTTGGGCTTTGCTCATTAGGCTTTGCTAATTGGGCTTTATTTAGAAAAATATCTTAACTTTATACATAAAAAGTAATTCAAAAAAATTGTAGAAAAATAGAAATGGATTCATACCTTTCAAAACACAGAATAGAAAAGGTAAATCTGGCGAAAATGAGAAATAATAAATTTATTTTTGATATGTAACAAAAATTATTACAAGGATAATTCAGTTTGGTTCGGTTGACCAAAAAAATTATAAAACCGAAACAATTTAGATGGTTCCGTTCGGTTTTCCGGTTGCGGATCGGTTTTGATCATCCTTAGTTGTTATCCAAATGAAATTGGATGTGGAAAATGGAAGTCTGCATGTTGCTTTATGTTTGGTGTTATATATCGTGTTTCATTGCACTTAATAATGTTAATTATTGATGTGATTGATATTAGTTAATGATTTAATTATTCTTACATGGCATAGGCACTAAACAATGGTCTACTTGTGGATCCTCATGATCAGCAAGCAATAGCTGATGCACTTCTTAAGTTAGTATCAGAAAAGAACTTGTGGAATGAGTGTAGAAAGAATGGCTTGAAAAACATTCACCTTTTTTCGTGGCCGGAACACTGTCGAACGTACCTAACACGGGTGGCGGCATGTCGGATGAGGCATCCCCAATGGCAGACCGACACTCCGGGCGATGAACTGCCCGTCGAAGATTCCTTAAACGATTCTCTTAAAGATGTTATGGATATGTCCTTGAGATTATCCATCGATGGTGAAAAGACATCTTTAAACGAGTCACTCGAGGGTGATAACTCCGAGGTGCAAGACCAAGTTAAGAAGGTTCTTAGCCGAATGAGGAAACCGGAATCGGGGGCTCAAGATCCCGATTCTGATCGGAGAATGGCTGATGTGTCGAGCAAGTATCCGATTCTGAGGAAGCGCCGTAAACTCATTGTTATAGCCCTCGATTCCTACGATAGCAAAGGAGGCCCTGAGAAGAAAATGATCGATGTGATTCAAGAGATCTTGAAAGCCGTTAAGTTAGATGCGCAAATGGCTAGATTCTCGGGATTCGTGTTGTCAACGGCTATGCCAATGTCCGAGTTGACTCAGTTTTTGAACTCAGGGAATATCAAAGTAAATGAATTCGATGCTTTGATTTGTAGTAGTGGTAGTGAAGTGTACTATCCCGGTACTTACACTGAGGAGGGAGGAAAGCTTTGCCCCGATCCGGATTATTCGGCACATATTGAATATCGATGGGGTTCGGATGGTTTGAAGAAGACTATTTGGAAGCTAACGAATACAGCAGAAGGTGGCAAGTCAGGTGGTGTTATCGAACATGATGTCAAATCGAGCAATTCCCATTGCTTGTCGTATGTGATAAAGGATCTCAGTAAGGTCTGTAAGGCTAGCTCTATGAAATCGAATTTATTGTTGAGTAGATATTGTGTATTTGAGTTCGATTCGATTGTATTTTAATTTGAATTACAGGCCAAAAAGGTCGATGATATGAGACAAAAGCTTCGGATGAGGGGCCTTCGTTGCCACTTAATGTATTGTCGAAATTCCACAAGGATGCAAGTAATTCCGTTGCTTGCTTCTCGATCACAGGCTCTCAGGTTAGTTCAACCGGTTAAATTGAAGAGTTTAAAAGAAACTTGGAATCGAAGTCAATTCTCTAATCACTTTTCCAGTCAAAATCGAAATTTTCATTTATATTTTCACTTTTGCAACCCTAAATTGACAGATTACACTAAATTTTTCTCCTTCTGTTTACACTAAATTTACTTGACTTGATTTCGGTATATATTCTTTTTTTGTTTTCTTTTCCAAGGATCTTGAAAAGAACTATTTAATCTCTAAGCTTGGCCCGAATTTCATGACTTTTTTTTGGTCTTTTATGATGTACTGAATAGGTATCTTTTTGTCCGTTGGCGATTAAATGTGGCTAATATGTGCGTGATTCTTGGAGAAACCGGAGACACGGATTATGAGGAAATGATTTCGGGGACTCACAAGTCCGTGATTATGAAAGACGTTGTGGAAAAGGGTTCGGAGGAATTGTTGAGAACTGCTGGAAGCTACTTGAGAGATGATATCGTCCCCGGAGATAGCCCGCTCGTTGCTCAGGTAAAAGGAGGGGCAAAAGCGGAAGAGATAATCGACACATTAAGGCAGCTCTTCAAATGAGGAATGTGAATGACAATTTATCATTCTTTTTCTTTTACTATTTTGCTATTGCTTATTTATTATACATACATATATATGATGGATTAATGAATTTTGCAATAGGCAAATTGACTATTGTCCTCACACATATAGCTATACATAAAGTACTACACTCATATGTTGGTAAATTGGGCTGTATTATTTGGCAACTGCAGAATGCTTGGTCCCATATTAATATTTGCTACTTCTGAGGGGCCCTATGCAAATTGCATAAAGGGTGTTAGTTATTACCTAAATGGAATTAAACAAAATGACAATCGATTGTGTTGTCTTGAGCTATGTGATTTTCTTCAATATTTATGTATGTTTCCAATAAAGCATACATAGTCGAATGTAATATAGTTATAATCAGTTTTATTTTAATTTTTATTTATAATTACTTCCTCAAAAGCATGATCTTTTGCAAACATTCCGTTTGAGAATTCCAGTTCATTAGTATGAAATAATTATTGCCTATTGGTGATAATCCCATGAGATACAAATCTTGTGAAGTTTTTCTTTTTCCATGGAAATCATATTTTCCCACAAGATCAATCGATGTTGGTTATAATTGACTTGGTTCTGGAATCAACATAACTGTATTTGGTAATATGGTCATATAAAATTCATCATGTCCCAAAAGATCCGAAGATGGGGCTTAATATAGAGAATTTTCTCATAAGACACTCTTATATAAATATTGATAAATTCTGAGTGATCTATTACTCCATCTAATATGATTTAATTGTGGAGTTCAATCTCATTATTAATTATTTGTTTTTAGATTTTATGTAATTTTATTTTAAATTTTTATTTATCACTACTACTTAAAATACAGTTAATTTTCAACATGATATGATAGCTCAAATTTAGGAATAAAATAGAACCTGATTTTTTGAAATTAATTTGATTTTCTTTCTAACTTTTGGATTCTAAATTCCTTATTAGTTGAAGATGTATCAGTCTTAATTTTGTGCTCCTTCAATTTAGACAAGGTTTAAAATGACACTTAAATAAAATTGGAGGGAGTATTATGTAATTCAATTTAAAAAGAAGATTAGAAGTATTCAAAATTTAAAGGGAGAAAAAAAAAAAAACGAGTGGTATGAACCTAATATTTCTTAGGTCTTGGTGCCAATATAGAGAATAGGGGTCCTTCCAAATCACAACACTACTACAACAACACAATCAATAAACCTAGTACCTGCCAATGCACAGCGGACACGCACAAGAAGAACCTGATTTTTCATCTTTTCTATTTATAAACGAAATATTAATTTTGTTTATATAATTAAATACCATTAAATTCTCTAATGGAGAAGGCTCTCTATTTTATTTCCTAAAAAATAGAAGAATATTTTATCTAATTTTATTAATTATGTTATTATGGTTTTCTATTATCAATTTACATTGCATAACATAAATTAGGGAAAAAAAAATGTTGGTTCATCCTCTAAGTTTATTTTATTGAATTTTTTATCCTCTATCTATCACCTATTATCTTTTTAGTTATCTATATTTTCAAAAAAAAAAAAAAAATCATTTTTTTGGTACATTTACCTATTATAATAGATAAATGTCTTATAATTTTAGTTTTTTTTTATTACAAATTAATCCCTTTAGCGATCAAACTTTCAACATATTATCATCTTAAAATTTAAAGTACGATAATATAATATAATACCAATAAAAATGAGTGATTTCGAATTAAATTACTCATGAAAAAAGGCTAAACATATTCATTAGTTTTTTTCATAATTAAAGGGGATTGTAATTTCCACAAATCTTTAGATCCTTTTGATAATTTAATCAAACCTCAACGGTGAAAAACATGAGGTCAAAATGGATTTTTTTAATTATAGGGGACTTAAAAACAAAAGATGAAAAATAGAGGACGAAATATCCAATAAAGTAAACTTAGAGGATAAAAAACTCTTTTACCATAAAAATTAATTTGAAATTTTAAATTATGCAAAGAAAATTTAAAATTGAAAACCTAGTCCCCGTGCATGATGACCCAAATTGAATTCCCTGTCCAATCCCCATGGTAACATCTATTGCTTTCATAAACAGAATCCTCAAGGAATTCAATGAAGAATCAAATCCAAGGGCAAAAAAGGTAGTGAAACAAACATCATCATAACAATAACAGGTACACGAGGAAATTAGCAAGATCCTCCTATTCCCTTTTAATCAGACAAACAAACACACGATTACTTGTTCTTCACTTTCTTTAGGAATTGAATATCAAATATCAAAAAGACCAAAATCTCAGAATTATGAGAAAAGAAAAGATGATATAATCTATCTATCGGATTGATCCTTCACTAATTGATGAAACCGTGCAGACACCGGCTGAGGTTGTCAAAGGCAAATCTTTGTAGCAGGCCACCAACTCCTTATCAGTATGCAAATCCACTTGAAGTGTTTCCCAAACCTTCTTCTTCGGGTTTAGAACATCGTCTGGTAAGCCTTCAAATCCCGGGAATGTAACCCTTTCACCAACCACCGCTCCTTGGGGAGGTTCCACCAACTCAACCTGCCAATGTAAAAATTCATTCAATTTTATTTATTAAATAGTTTTGCACTCTTTCAGTAAACAATTTGTCACTTGCATGAATCAGCTTGCAGCCATAATAAAAAATATACATTGATGTAACTGTGTGTGTGTGAAAAATAATACCATTAGGAAATGTTTTCCACAGCCAGGGTATCAGGTTAAGAACTTGCTTAACATTTTATTGGGGAAAAAATGTTAGGTTTTCACCATTAAATAAATATGCAGATTGCAGACAGACTCCATAGATGGTTTGCTTACCTTAGTGTGGTCGTTGTTAGAAGCTGCAAGGACCATTGCTTGAGACTTTATGCCCCTCATGGTTGCGGGCTTCAGGTTACAAAGAACGCATACCTTCCGATTCTGATACAGAAAAATATTGTTGGGCAAATTCAAGTTCCAGTAGAAGGAGAAGACCACAGAGAATAAAGCTTATAAGCATTTGCACATGGATGCAAAAGTGAGGCATACCTGCATTTCATCAATGGGTATATACTTGACAAGACCACTAACAACTGTGCGAGGCTGTGGTTCACCAACATCAATCTCCTCCACATATAAAGAATCGGCATCGGGATGTTTCTGAGCCTTGGTTATCAGACCAACTCGAATATCTAGTCTACTAATGGAAATTTCAGCATCTGCCAAAACCTTGGGCTTGGCTTCCGCAGATTTTTTGGGTCGATCCTTCTTTGCAGTGTTACCTAGAAGAGTAAGAGTAACGTAATTAAGTAAACTGATACCTGTTTAACTGCACAATCAGTTTGACCAGAAAATTTAAAAAATTGTTTACCGAAATAAACCATTATTCTTTTACCAGCAAACGAATGCCTTCATATTAAAATAGTTAAGTGAATTGAACCAGGAAAATCAAAAGTTGCAGATTCAAATCTTATATTTCAAATCACCCAATCCTAACACAACCATATAGAATTCAAGCATACGGTGCTAACATCAAAATGAGATTACAATGAAGGGCACAGATCATAAGAACTCTTTCAAATAATATAAAAGGATTGACCTGATATTTTTGCTTCCTTAAGTTTATCCGTAATTTTCTTCGCTTCTGCTTCAGCCTTAACAATCCTATCCGCTTGGCTCCCAGCAAATTTTTCTCTGTAGAACTCTACTTCCTCATCTTTCTGCATTTCAATAGGAGAACAGTAATAATAGACACTAAGAAATGCACATTATCACTGTCAGAAACCCTTGGAAAATAATTACAAAAAAAAAAAAAAACTAATAGATAGCACACATGAAGAATACCAGTTCTTTGAACAATGGTGCTGGAGTTCCAATTTTGTGACCAGCAGGTAGGAACTCCCAAGGTCTTTTGGTCCTTTCAACGTCACCTTTTTCATCAGAAAGGGAAAATTCTTCAAGTGGCAAGTTGAGCTGCTTAAGTACCTACATGGTATTCCAAACAACATAATCATAAAATAACCACGCCGACAATGCTTCTGACCAACACTGTGCTCTTCATTATTGCAGCACTCACTATTCTTGAATTACCTCAACGGAGAAAGACGGCATAAATGGTTCTAAGAGACATGCAAGCAGATACACTAATCCAGCTGAAGTTTTCATGACCACGGAACAAGAAGATCGGTCCTCCTTGTAAAGCTTCCAAAATTGGCTTTCCTACATGGTGAATAAGAATAAAAAGTCTAATTATTCTACTCTCCCATAACAAGGTTTAAGATGCTATAACTAGTAAAATCTGATAATGGTATGCAAATAAAGCAAACTAGAGAGATTTAAAGTTGCAAAAAATTGCCATCCAGTCATACTTGCAAATAGGCATTTCCTTCACCGGATATACTCATGGCAATCTTCAACCCTTGCTTCAGTTTCACCTACAATGAATACCATTTGGAAAGTTATTCATAAAAAACTAATGCCATTCAAGGAGTAAATGTATTACAAGAACAAATAGAATGGTCATATGCACCAGTTACCTTCTCCATCGCTTCCACATACTGCTCCACATAAATACCAACTTTATCTCCCAATGCTTTAGTTGATGGGTGAGAATCTGCAGCCTGAGCATCAGGAATGATGGAACCATATCCTGAAGCTGAATTAATAAATACAAAGATTAAGCAACTTGTTGAAACTGTAAATTAATTAACAACGGACAACACCCAGAAATCTAGAATTTGAACAATGAACTTCTAATTTTTCCAACCAAAAATCTAATTTGAAAAAATAAAAAGAAAATCTGTTTATTTGCCTAGATGATTAAAACAATTTAGAAACAAATGAAATGAATAACAGTTATTAGTCTTTAACATCAATCAATCAGTTTGCAAGTACAAAATAATCGATCAGTTTCCAGGGGAGATATCCTTTTCTTTTTCTTGGCTGCTTTAGTTCATCAAAGCTTTTCCAAGAAGACTTCAATTATGATTCTTACTCTTTAAAAAAGAAGGATCCCATAAAGTAAGGATCTTTTGTGGTGAAAACTAGTAATGGCAATTTCAGAACAGATGTTATAAAGTTGGATGTATTAAGTTCAGAAGAAAGTCATCCATCCAACAGAACCCAATAACTATATGGATGTTCAAAGCAGGGATAGAGAGACTTGCTTAAACTGACCCTAATCATTTATTATTACCCAAAGAATTGAAAAAATACACACCCCACCTCTTTCCAAAACCATCACAAAGCACCATTCTGATAAGAACTAAAAGGAAAAGTAAAATGAAGAATATTATCAACCACATTTCCAGTCCCCACAATGCATTACATGTATATACTATACATGTCCTCGATGAACAACAAATGATAACCAAAAAATAATAATTCAAACAAATTTCTTTGATATAGCAAAATTTTAAAAGAAAATAATGCATTCAGTAACGATGCTATAATTAATGTGAATAATGCATCGATACCTAAAATTATACAAGGAAGAGGGGCCCAATGCACAAATCCAAGATTTTAGATTGTAATCCTCAAAGAACATCTTATAATCGTATATTTAAAGGTAATCAGGATATAGCCCTACGACCATTTAGTGGATACAGCAAATAAAGTAATATACTCTACAATTGCAATTCCACGTGCTCAAAAGAGAACTTTTCTACTCGCCAACTACTCAAACAAATTACCAATTGAAAAAACTACAAAATTTTACTAACCAACAGAATATGAGTTGGCATTTACAATTAGTATACAATACAGTAATACTACCTAACAAATATTTCAGTTATTAATCAAGACAATGGGTGAGATAACTTGCATAACTATGAGCAAAGCAAATTAAAGACACTTTTAATTTTTGCAATCTCCCGTGATCATTCAGCCCCTTTAGATGTAGCACTTTCTTTACTGTAAAAACCAAAAAGCTATGAACCATAGAGAGATCAACCGGGTTAAACAAAGATAGTGAACTATGTCCGAGGTATTTTTGTCTTTTCCTTTTCTATGGGAGTAAGAAGTTAAATTGGATGTCTCATACGACAGTGAATTCAAATTGACATCTTCAATTAATTAATGAGTAGAGAATAGTAAAGAATACAGGATAGAAGATCAAAGCACCCTTCCATAACCAGTGTTCTGTCCATTCATCACCATTCTGAGCAATAATTTGATATGAACCGTTTCAAAGAATCAATTAAATAATTCTGAGGCACATTAATGGCTAGTAAACAGTCACACATCTAAGATGAAGTGTTAGGATATAACAAAATAAATTGACTCACCTGGGTCTTTCGCAATGAAACTCAAGACCCGGTTGATGAAATTTCCTAAATTGCTAAGCAGTTCACCATTCAACTTTGCTTGCAAGTCGGTCCATGTGAATAATGTGTCTGATACCTAAAGTTTATGAATCAATACTACTCGTTAATGGTAAAGTAAGGATTCAGTTCGCCACTGTTCAAAGGATCTGGGAGATGGGTGGGGGATGAGTGTATAACAACATAGAAAGGAAATTGAGAGAAGCTTACCTCGGGCCTATTTGTTAGCAAATAGTATCTCCACACCTCCACAGGAATATTTGTGTCTTTTGCATCGTTCCCAAACACTCCTACTCCCTTGCTTTTTGAGAATTTTCCTTCCAAGTTAAACCACGATAAAAAATTCAAGAATGGAACCATATCCATGAGAAACATATGCAAGTGGAGGTGTCTCACAATTGCAGGCAATAAATAACTTTTTTGTCTTCATGTCTAACCTGCTTCGTAGTTCAAGTATTCCGTAACACTGATAGTTTTCATCAGAGTCCAGTTTTCACCTGTTCCAAGAAGAGTGGAGGGGAATATCACCTGGAAAAAATTGCATGCTAGTCACAAAATGAAAGGTTATACCGAGTATAAGATACAATGCTATTACAAGAACGTTTCAAGCAGTGATTAAAAAAGCGCGCCTAGGCGCAAGGCGATGCGATTAGGTAGTTTAGCGCCTCGGTGAAGCGGGTGTGAGAAAAGTGGCGCCTAGGCACGCGCCTCGGGCGCCTCATGCCTTTGTCGAGGCGCTAAAAAGCGGCGCTTTTTTGAAATTGCTTCTCTTTACCTTTTTTTTTTTTTAAATAAAATACATAAAAAGCTCAAAAATTTTCTAAACCCTAGTTACAAAACTGCAGCCTCCCTTCTCCTCTCCCTCCCTCCACTATCTCTCTTCTCTCCCTCCTTCTAAGTTCCACCACCGGCAACCAGCGACGATCACCGGCGACCGGCAGCAGCGTCCAGCACCAGCAGTTTATTATTATGTTTGAAGTTTGGATATTAGATCTTTTGGATATTTTTATATCTTCATGCTATTATTATGTTTGGAGTTTGGGGCATTAATATTGTTATGTTTTCATATTATGAAATGTTATATAGTATATATGTGTACTTTTTTAGTTTGGGCGCCTCGGGCCACTTTTTGCTTTTTTAATCACTGGTTTCAAGAAAGGGTGAGAACACAAAATGCTTTAAAATTTTAATTACCACACCCCATACTAAAAAGAAATGAAGACTGAACAAGCACACCCATCCACAAAAGCAATCAGTTTTTATCCAACAAGCCAGTGCAATAGATATCTACAGTTTTGAATTTCTAATACTGACTTACAGTATGAAAAGGAACATTATCCTTGCCCATAAACTGGTACAGTTCCACATTTTCAGGATTCTTCCACCACTTTTCCCACTCTGGTGTGTGGCATGAAGTGATTGAGACATATCCAATAGGTGCATCAAACCATACATAGAACACCTAACAAAGAAATTGCAAGCAGAACATATTGTTCAGACAGAAACCATAATAATTGAACCATAAAAGTACTGACTGAACTCCAAGAAAACAAAAGTTTCTATTGAGTTTATATATTTGAACCACAACAAAATATATTCACCTTGTCCTTAAATTTCTCAAGGGGAACTGGAACACCCCATTTCAAATCTCTAGTAATGCATCGTTGTTTCAGCCCTTCTCTAAGCCAACCATTTGTTACTTGAATAGCATTCTGACTCCACCCTCCAGCCACTGACATGCGGTTGATATATTCTTCTAATTTATCCTTCAGCAGAGGAAGTTCAAGAAACAGGTGGTCTGTATCACGAATGCGTGGTGTATTGCGACATGCCTGTAGTTAAGCAGGACCATATTTTAGACTCAAATTGAATTATGCATGTATATATTATTAGGGTGTTTTGATAGTCTATTGTTCACTGGGTTAAATGCAAATCCCTCTTAATACAAAAAGTATCGAATGGTAGCAGTCATCAGTATTTAAAAGCATGTATGTAATATAAGATCACACACCTTGCATTTTGGCTCCAATAGTTCTGTGGGATTTAAAAGCTTCCCACACTTTTCACACTGATCTCCACGAGCAGAGTCATAATTACACCCAGGTGTTGGACAGTTACCCTCCACAAGCCGATCAGCCAAGAATCTTTTACATGTATCGCAATAGAGCTTCACAAGATAATAATTGATGAAATTTCACAATGATGCCAAAATGTTGGAATAAAAGATCAAGTAATCTCTAATGGAAGAAGGGAAAAGGGATAAATATGCTCGAAGACTACAGGGTAACAGCACAACTTTGAAGTAAAGAAAAAATAGGAAATAATATTTTACCTGTTGCATTGTGTTTTCTGAAAGCCAATTGTTGTCCAACAGTTTCTTGAAAATTGCTTGACAAACTTCAGTCTGCTGAGGTGTTGATGTACGACCAAACTCATCGAAGTTTATAGTGAACCAATCATATACTTCTTTGTGAATAGCATGATATCTGCAAAACAATGTGTAGTACAGGTCAGATACCTTTCCTAACACTATCATTGATTGCAAAATGATGCTACTTAACTACATTAATATTTGAGTCTAAAGAATAAAGAATATCATACATATCTCCATCTCAAACACCTGCATTTACACATACATATATACAATATATATATATATATATATATATATATATATATATATATATTATATGCACACACACACACACACAACATAGTTGTTATAGGCATGCACAAGGCATGAGGAGCAGAAGGCCCAGGCTGTAGCACCTCTAAAAGCAAGAGGCAGACCTTGTTCATGGGGCGCGCCTTTCAGCACTACTTGCGCCTTTTTTTGTACTTTTGAGGTGCACCTCTTGTTCACAGGACACCCTACAAGCCCATACACATTTTTTAGATTTTTAACGATTTTTTTTTTTTTTTGGGAAGACATAAGAATGGTCAGAACTTCACTTTGAGAGGGAAAATACTTGGAAGCTTGGGGCTTACACAAAAGAAGAAAAATTAGATCTGCCCACCGGACCTTGATAACCCATGCCATTCCCACCATCACCGTCTCCGTTGCATACCCACCTAGTGTACTCCTTTTATTTTAATCTTTGTTATTATGTTGTTTTTTTGTTCTTTTCTTGACATTTAATATAGTTCTAACAATTTAATGTATCAATTTTTGCAAAGTATACACACATTTCATTTTTTAGAGATTCTTTTTTTTTTTTTTGGATTTTGGCGCCTCTTATTCAAGAGTGCACGCCTCACGCCATGGGCATCAGGATCGCCTTTGCGCCTCTAACAACTATGAAACACACACACATGTATGCATATATAATATTTGGATGGGTAGGGTTCAATTTGGCTCAGACACTAAATCTCAATACCCATTGATAGTCTCGAACTCCCTAGCCCATGCTAAGTCTGTGAAAGATGTATTCTCATCCCTAAGAACAACCACCCTTTTCTATTCCTCAAGAACCTTCTTTCTGTTCTGGGAAGTTTACACCAGAAATTTAGATCCAGTACATGCAAACACAAAAGCCTCCCAAACAGTAAGGTCCAACTTTAGCTTTCTTCTTTAAGTTATAAAACCCTATTATTAAAGGTCCCCTTTATTTTACATTTTCCTCCTCATCATAGAGGATGAAATCCACTATGGGCAAACTCAAGTTTTCAAAACTAAGAATTATGCATGCTGGTATGAAAAATTAATTTCTTGGGAGAGTACAAAGCAGATAAAAAATTTGCAAGAATATTTAAGAGTAAGAATGTATAGTGAACACAATCTCATAGTGGCCAGATTCAAGATTCAATTCTCTGAGAAGTACATAGCACATACAAGATTGTTAACATAAGTTAAGAACACAATTGTATAACAAACATCCAACATACTATCATCTGTGAAAACTGTAAGAAATTAATTATACAATACAGAGAATGACTTCAAAATGCAGGTCTCTCAAAAGCATAAATCTTCATCAAAAACCAGATTTCACATTCATTTCACTAACACACAGCAACATCATAACAAAGGTGATCTACCATCATAGCGCTACTAACAAAAATTCAACGTAAATAAGCTCTTATCCAACAGAAAATGAAGGTAAGTACTTGTCACAAATTTCCTTAGGAGAGCAGCCTTCCTCCAATGCCTTGGTCTCAGTTGCCGTCCCATACTCATCCGTACCACAAATATACAGCGCATTATATCCTCTCATCCGGCAATACCGCGCGAATACATCAGCACTCAGCACACCTAACCAAAACAAAAATCAGAACTCAATTCAAACATGCAAACCGAAAAACAACTTTATCAGGCACAATCTACACACAGTTGCTGCAATCATGAACATGCCAATAGAATTAATTGTGGAAACAATTGGGAGAATTACATCCAATGATGTTGCCGAGATGGGGAACGTTGTTGACGTAAGGCAAGGCGCTGGTGATGAGGATGTTCCGCTTCCCAGGAATCGGAAGCTTCACGGCGGCGGCGGCACTCTGATCACCCATCTCTGAATCTTCAAATTTTTCGTTCAACACGATATGATTTTTTAGGGTAGAGAGGGGGGGGGGGAATCTGCCGTCTGGTAATAAAAGGACGAATGGGGAGAGTGTGTGAGTGCAGGTTTTGGGGTTTGAGGGTTTCGAATAGAAATAGGGTTCAATTGGACCTTAATTACTAAAATCCACAATATTATAATTATTTTTAAGGGTAAAAAACATTTTCTCTGATTTGATATGTTTGTTAGAAACTTCGAATCCGTACTTGTTAGAAACTTTGAATCCGCAATAATTATTTTGATATGAGAAAACACATCAAATTTATAACTCAAATGAAAACGTGCAACGATTCGAAATTTATAAAAGAAAGTGTCACCTATAGTTCTAATGTCAAATTATACTTGGAGTATAATTACATATATCAAACATTTGAGACAAAAATGTATAGATTTTAATGATATTGAAATATACTTTATTATAGGAATCAATATTACATTTGAGACGAAAGTATATAGATTTTGATGGTGTAGGAACATACTTTGTTATAGGAAGCAATGGTTGCGGGATCAAATAGACCAGCTTGACCAGATCGAACATAGTCGTTGATTCGGTACTAAACATGACAGTCGGTGATCCGCCTCGAATGGGGTGGAGATTCCCCAAAAGTTTTACCCATGTGGATGGGGTCAGGAGGAATTTTTTCACAGATTAGAGGGGCGAGGCAAGGACGGGAATCATATTCCCCACGAGGATTCTATATATTTTATAATATTTAAAATAATTTATTAAATATATAAAATACCATCAATAAGATTAAATTGTTTTGCCTACACTGTGAAAATACTTGTTTAAGCTTTATTGAAAATAATAATTATTTTTTTATAAAATATTTTCTAAATATTTTATATATTTTTTATGTTTTTTGAAAAAAAATAACTACCATAAAGTTGGGCAGAGCTTCTCACGGGGACAGAGGCAATGTTTTCCCTTGCTAGACTCGTAGGGTCAGAACGGGGATTCCCCATGATGGCAGGGACGGGAATGGAAATTGTCACCTCGATCTCGCCCTGCCTCGTTGTCCACCCTATCTAGTATGTTTGAGTAAGAAAAATCGACTCACACAGTCAAAATCACAATATATACTTTTACAATCTCTTACATTTTTTTTTGTTTTTTTCTTAATTGTGGGACAACTCCAACTTCTAATACTTCATACTACAATCTCTTATATTTTCTTTGAATATTTTCAATGTTTACAACTTCTAACATTTTATACTACCATGACTTGCTTTTGCTTTTATCAATGTGACAAAATTTCTAACATTTTATCAATGTGACAAAATTTCTAACACTTAACAATACAATTTCTTATACTTTCTTTGTTTTTTTTTTTTCAATATGGGATAACTTATAATACTATACAACGAATAAGTTATAATGAATGACGGATATATTCATTTTCTTAGGATAAATTCATATTTGTAAGAGAAAATTCATATATTATTAAATTTAATAAATTTCTTTTAGTTTTTGAAAAAAATTGAGTTATAGTTTGATACTTTATTATATATAATTGTATATGTTATGTACTTACATTGTAAAATTTGTGGATAATATTATAATTGAATAATATTCTAGATTTTATTAACAAAAATTTTGAATTTATCATTATTATTTACATATGATTTTGGATTTATCATCATCGTCATCATCCAGACTCCTGTACAAATTATAGAAAATAATATGATAAAATTTCAAAAAAACAAGTGCTAAAATTTTCTTTAACTGGTCGGATCATTGGGTAAATAGATCCAACTAATTTAACCTTGAACTGATTGTTGGACTGATTTTGATCATCAATCCGATTCCATAGATACTTATAGAAATCAAATATTTTATAAAACTTTATATATCTGCCAAACATATGTTATTATCCAGACCCGCCCCAACGCGCCTACACGTGCCACCCACGCGCCTGGGTGGCTGCACCCAATCCCACCCAAATTCGCTCTCAGGTGTTGTACCTTTATATTATGTTAGTCATACCTTTTAGAGTTTTTAGCTGTAACTTAAAATATTTTTAAACAACTATTAATACAGTTTATACATTTTAGTTATACTAGTATAAGTCTCGTGCGATGCGCGGACATATAAATTTTACAATTTATATATTTAGATACGAAAATGTAGAACACGAAAAAATAAATTTCTTGGAAGAATTCTGATCTAATTTATTACTTGTGTGATGTACAACCATTAAATTGAAATATTTCGGTTTGATGTGAAAACTTTAATTTATGAAAAAAAAATCAAGTTCTCGATCATATTTCAATCTCATTTTGTATTTGTGTGACGTATGGACAAATATATTTAAAGTGTCAATTAATTTTTGATATAAAAATGTTAATTATGAAAAACAATATACTTCTTCAAAGTTATTTCAATTTAATCTACTACTCATATAAATTGTGAATTTTAAATATTTCTTATTTTCATCATACATTATCTGACTACTTTATTACTAATTGTTTTTTGTCACAATTAGTTTGGAAAAAGCTTATACAAATATATGCTAATAGCTTATTCATTATAATGAGTGTAAAATGATGATATTATTAAATAGTATAATCAATTCTCAATAATATTTCAACCTCATTTGGTACCTATATGATGAGCAAATAAGTTTCAAGTGTTAGTAATTTTTTGATATAAAAATGGTGATCATAAAAAAACAATATAGTTCTTTTAAGTTATTTCTATTTAATCTACTACTCCTATAATTTACCAATTTAGAATATTTCTTATTTTGATCATACGTTGTTTAGCTACTTTACTATTTGTTTTTGTCACAATTGACCTGGAAAAAAAAACTTATGCAAATATATGTTCAATAACTTATTCATAATGAGTGTAAAAACAATGATATTATTGTATTTTTTTTTTTCAAATGCTCTAAAATTAAAATTTATCTCTTAGAAAAATCATATTTGATGATAAACATTTCAAAATCTAATAAATCTAAAATCATGAAACTATATAACAATATAAAGTAAAATATTTTATCATTGTTCATATAATTAGAAACTGTTGGGATATTTATGAGGTTATCTTAATATGACAGAACAGGTTGCTAATAAGAAGATATAGTTTGCTAAAGTAAGTTTCCACAAATTACATGATTAGATAAATAGTTGAAATCATGTAATGGTTTTTCAAATTATAAGGAAAACCAACCTTAGAAGAAACATGAAGTTATCTTCTAAGAGCAGCAAGTATGGAAGAAACAACAAGATGTTGTAGCAGAAAAGATGGATGAAATAGAAACAGGATGCTGAAACAGAAAGCTGACGCAAGACAGAAAGCTGAAGAGAAGGAAACAGAATCCTGGCAGCAAACAAAAAACGGAATAGAACAGCATCCTGAAATCATGCTAGCAAGGAAGAGCGAGCTACAACAGTCTACAGAGGAAGCAGAAAGTAGCCAACGAATCTTTTGCACAAAGACAAGTGCTACTCCCATCCATGCAGTGCGAAGAAGACCATGCAACTCAAACGGGAAGAAAACTATCTAGCAACCAGACTAGCTAACAAGTTGCATAAAAGTCAAAAGGTGGGCGCATTAAATGCACATGTCAGGAATATCTCAGAAGCATTTAATGCGAACATAAAAGAAGATCTTGGAGAACAGAAGCTTCAATTCAGAACGGGAAAGTGTTCACCTTCAATGGATACATTTCCAACGGATATATTCTTAAGATCTATAAATTGAAGGTGTGGCTGACTGAAGCAGGTGCTGAACAGTGTTGAGAGGAAAATCAGAAATAATCCAGAGCTTCTCAAAGCTCATGTCTGTTAAAGCCACACAACCTTCAAGGAGCAACATACAACAGTTATAGGACTTCATAGATTAAGATTGCTCCACACTAGTTGAAGAACCTTTTTATTACTTTTAACCATTTGTGTTGTGTGCGCTAGGTTGTGTTTGGTGTAACTTAGTTGATAGGATTATATCCTTGCTAAGTGTATAGTCTTGTGTAGGCTATTTGCCCTGTGTGGGTTGTAACCTAAGAATCTGGGATTCTGTAGGTATAGCTTGTTAGGAAGAGGTTTGTAGAGTGGAGACTTGTTAATAAACTGATCTGATGAAGTTCCTCCTCAGTGAAGGAGTAGAGTGGACATAGAAGGATTACACCACCTTCGAACCACTATAAGTCATAAGTGTTTATTTGCTTTGACTGCATGTTGTGTTTATTGCATATCTATATTGTTGCATCTGTCATAAGCATACTGGTCAAAGATACTTTGCTAAAATCATATTGTGAAAAGAAAACGTGTTTGCAAAACAGGAAACTCTATCTTAGTTTAATCCGTTCCGTACTATAATTCGAGACAGGAACCTGATCAGCATTGTGCTAGGTTACTGACTCGAGTCGGGTTGCTGTTTCTCTTTGGAATCAGGAACTTATTCTTAAAAAGAGTTTTGAAAAGATGTTGTGAAAATCGATAGAGGTTCATTCACCCCCCTCTGAACCTCTGACTACCACTTGGGACCCAACGGAAACTTCATGCTACCATTATAATAAAATTTCAGATTTAGAATTGTTTTTGAATCATGGATGAAACATTATTTATTCTTACATTAAAAGAGATATATTTTTTGCTAATTTTTTCGTGGATATATATAATGATTTAAATTTAGGTACAAATTATTATTCACAATTTTTATGAACATTTAGCATGATATTAGAACATTATCTACACAAATCATGATAAATTTATAACATATCAAATATGACCATTTTTTTTCTCTCTGAATTTTCATGCATATACAAAATGATTTTCAAACCACAAAATGATTTATGGATATACATAAATTGTGCAAAATCGAATATTTATAATTTATAAATTATAAAATAATAAATATTTGTATTTCTAGTTTAGAAAGTGGAAATAAGATTAGTTGGTTTTATATAGATGACAATGAAATTTCATAATTAAAAATTCAAATATTTAAAAGATTTATGTAAAAATTCAAAGTATTTAAAAGATTAATGAAAAAAAAAAATCATTGACATATTATCACTCTTATAAATAGCATTGACTTTCTATTCTTTAAGATTAATATTGAAGGATTAATATTGAAAATTTATTTATATAATCCGGCAAATGGACATAAAAAGTGAATTTTATTAATTTTTTATAAGTATAAATGATATAATTTTTTTATAAATGATATTTTCATATACTTAACTTGTAGATTTTAATAGAAAATATATAAGTTCATAAGTTTTATACTTCCTATTTATAATATTAATTGTATGCAATATTGTATCATATTATATATATATATATATTCTTTTATTATATTCAAGATACATACATTAAAAATCTTTATACAATAAATAATCTTTATGATTTTAGAAAAGAATTAATATAGCATAGATAAGGTAAATGCTTCAAAGTTATCATTATTTCTATTATTATATTATTTTTATAAGGTTATACATTAATATTCTACTTTATATATTTAAATTATGTAAACATTATGTCATATTATTAGTATTGTTACATGGAAGCTATATTAAACTGGATATATTAAATTGGAGTATTATAAATGACATATTTGTCAAATAAAAACTATGCGATTTTTATTATAGTTTTTCAACATATTTGGAATATAGTTATAGAAGTAGATAATTTATGTTATGTTATTTATGCTAAGTAACTTGATTATTATATATTTATTGAGGTGATATAAATATATATATATATATATATATTGAACAAAACAATATCGCATAATTACCTCTTGGTCTTTGAAGACGTTCTCATAACTATAAACATCTTTTTTTATATATGTATGGAATAATGTCATGTGATCTAACGAAACAAAATTTTAGCGCCCACAAAATTACGGATGATATTGATACCATTGACAACATTAAAAACATGAGTCATATTCGTCAAAATAATGGTTATTGTAACGAAAAACAAAATGATCATTTATCTTCAAAAGGCGAAGTGAAATCAATGATGTTCAAACTTGTAGTTGACATGTATTTATAGATGAATAATATATAATTAAGACCACATATAAAAAAAATCATATATACATATATATAGATCAAAATTATGAATTTTATAAATTTATTTATAATTACATATATAATAAAAATTATAAAATTATTTGAATCACTTTTTTACATATTGGTGAAATTATAGTAAGTCAACTTAGATTTGATTTTTTTTTTTTTTTGCTTTTGTTATAAATATTCTTCTATATATAGACAAAATTGGGGGTTACAACATTAGCGAATTTTTTTTTTTACTTTGATGGTTTAAAATTCTCTTGAAATGAAAGTATTATTTTAATTTATTCAACATATATATCTTTAATCTTTATTATAGAAATAATTAAGCATTTATTAGATGAGACCATATTAACATTCATATACCATATATAGATTATAATTTTTAAAATTTTGTCAATATCATAGATGATATTATTACCATATATATAATCATGTTTAACCCAATAATTTTAATAATTATAAATTATGAAATAACAAATATTGCATTTCTACTTTTGGGAGGTGGAAATGGGCGGGAAAATATTATCATTTCTATTTTGAGTGGGTGATTGTTATTATATATATATATATAGAGAGGAATGATCAAGCACGCACCTGCAGAATGCGCACCGTGCGCACTTCTTTAAGATTTTTTATTTTTATTTTTAATATCTCATATTATTTCTTTTCTCACGCTACCATTCGACATACGAAATTTTTATCTCACATATAGACCTAACCCATCATCAACATATACAATTTGCATCCCACATATCAACATAGATCTTCTTCCCAATTCTCATAATCAATGTACTTTTTAATATTTTATATTATTATACACATTTATATTATTATAGACATAATTTTCTAAATGATCTTCTTCCCAATTCTCATAATCAATGTAATTTTTAATATTTTATATTATTATACACGCAATTTTTTCTCACTCTACTCCCACTTCTCAATTCACATCCCAAAGAAAACAAGAAAAATATCCAATTAATCAATTAAAGGAAACAATGAATAATATTCAAGTAATCAATCCTCAAAAAATTCTAAATCATAATCAATGAAATTTTTTATATTTTATATTATTATACACATAATTTTCTAAATCATAATCTATGTAATTTTTTATATTTTATATTATTATACATATAATTTTTTCTCAGCCTACCACTACACATATGGAATTCTAATCTCACACATGACATAACTCCTCATCAATATTCTTCACATACTTTCTTGTATAAATCATCAAAGGAAAAAATAATTTCAAAAAACAAGAGTTTGTCGTGGTTGTGACATTAGTGGACACATACTTCTTGTATAAATCATCAAAGAAAAACAATTTCAAAAAGTAAGAGTTTGTAGTGGTGGTGACATTAGTAGACACATATTTCTTGTATAAATTATCAAAGGACAAAACAATTTCGAAAGCAAGAGTTTGTCGTAGTTGTAGCATTAATGTACATGACAGGAGAAATTGTACTATATCCTTGGTGGGATGGTATAATATTTTCTTATCTTTTCTGAAAGTTTTTACATTTAAAAAATAATAGTACTGATTTGTTTTAATTTTTTTCACATGTGTACATCCATTATATTTGTCGTGATTGTAGCATTACATGACAGGAGAAATTGTACTATATCGGTATAATATTTTCTTATCTTTTCTGAAAGTTTTTACATTTAAAAAATTATGGTACTGATTTGTTTTAATTTTTTTTCACATGTGTACATCCATTATATTTGAAGACACAAAATACAAGTAAATAAAGAGACTTGTGGATTTTGAGGATTAATTGAAGGCTTCTTGAAAATTGAGTTCAAGAATATGATTTATTGATTTTTGAGGATTTGTTGAGTTTGATTGAGTTTGAGGATATGATTTGTCGATTTTAAGGATTGGTTGAGAATTTATTCTATTTGTTACTTAATTCATAATTCAATTTTTATTATTCATTTTGAGGATTTCATTCAATTTTTATTATTCATAATTAAATATTTTTATTCTTTTCTTTAATATATTTTTCATTCTTTTCTTTAATTGTGGGCTACAATAGGATTGATTTTGAGGATGTATTGAGGATTGATTGCGAATTTATCATATTTGTTAACCAATTCATATTTTGTAATTTTTAACAAATGACTTTTGATTGTAATTTTTAACAAATGACTTTTGATGATAACCAAATTTTTAGCATCTGTGAGATGAGAATTTGGAAGAAAATCTATGTTGATATGTGGGATGCAAATTGTATATGTTGATGATGGGTTAAGTGAGATGAGAATTTCATATATGAAGTGTAGCGTGATAAAAGAAATAATATGAAATATTAAAAATAAAAAAAAAATCTTAAAGAAGTGCGCATGGTGCGTATTTTTTAGGTGCGTACCTGATCATTCCTCTATATATAGATATAGATATAGATATAGATATATAGATTAGTCATATCTTTTAATTATGTTAGTCATACATTTATATATTACATAAAAGTATAATTATGTTGATATAAAAGTATAAATAATATCACATAAAAGTATGAGTAATATCACATAAAGGTAAACATGTATAAATTGTACTAATATAACATAAATGTATGACTAACATAGTATAAATGTCAATAATTTTTTTTTTCAAGTTAAAGTATTGCACTAAAGTTATGATAGCTGGATATAAATATATGACTAATATAATATAAAAGTTGACTAACCAAGCATAAATGTCACGCCCCGTTTTTCGTACTTTTTAAAATGTCAGAGTTTCCTTTTGGGCGTGAAGAAAGAAAGGGAAAGAGACGTACATGATATAAAACAGAAACCTTTGGAAGAGATAGAAGACAATTAAATGATTTACATAAACAAATCCTCGACGTCTAGTCGAAATAAAACATTTAACCTAACAGCGGAAATTAAACTTTTACAGGATCCATTGTCAAAAGAAAAGAATGATATACTTTTTACAAAACATGAAATAATAAAACATCATTTGAACATTAAGTTTAAGAAAACAAAAGGAGAACATTTGATAGGACACCACTCTCTCTATACGTCTTGATTCTCGGCATTTCCTGTAATGTGAATACACATGGGGTGAGTGCGTTGAATACACTCGTGGGGATACTTTCCATGTTTTAACAGTTGTTAATTAATTATAACAAATCAAACATATTTAAGTTCGATAAGTAGACACAACATATAGAATGCATAGCACATAAATCGGATCCTTAACAGACATACAGTCCCATAGCGCTCATATCTGCAGTGAGGGCGGGTACTCCCCGTTGACCTCAGGTGCGGGTACTCCCTGACTTATCTTATGGGCCTCTTGTTACCCCGTAATATGAAAGTAGACCTTCGTCCATTCCTCATGAATGTGGACATTTGTCTCTTCATATAAATATGGACTTTCGTCCTTTCACAACATTATCATAATCTATGCATGAACACATTAATCATAGCATATAATCACAGCACATAAGGTTCAACAATTCATTTAATATCAAGTTCATAAGCATGCATTCTTTTATCATCATTGTGCGTTAAATACAGAAGCATAAAGTTATTAGGGATTAGAAGTTACCCCCACCTTGTTCGGTGATAACCACGTGAGTTGTCAAGTAACAAGACTAAAGAGTACAATCCGATAGATAGCCTACACATGTAAAGACGTTTCTTAGATCCTTAATACGTTAATTACGTATATGTAAAGATGTAGACTTTCTCAAAAAAGAAATGATTGGTAAAAACGAGATGGAACAGAAGATCTAAATATCAAGGATGAAGAAATGAGTGTGGAAGGTAATTCCAATAATCTGATGATGAAGAGGGAAAGATTTGGGTTGCAACAGAATAAAGAAAGAGCTTCATCGGAGTTTAAACGAGCTCAAACGGAGCGTTTTAAGATTGAGGGGCATTTTGGTAATTTTGGAAAAGGGTTAACTTTGACCGGGACTCCCGACTCCTGGCCGACGACATCACGTCACCGGCGACTCAACGAAAACATACGACGAAAAAAAATACGATTCGCACCACGAACCCGGCGCCGCGCGCGCAGTGCACCCGTCGCTCGCTCGCGCGCGTGCCTCTACCCGTCACTCGCTCCCCGTGTGCGCGACTCTCGTCGCCCGCCCAGTGTGTACGCTCCTATCGCCCGTGCACCAGCGTCCAGACGCGTGTACGACCGCGCGCGCCCGCGCACGACCACACGCCCCCAGCGCGTGCACGCCACTCCCGTCACGTGCCCGGCGCACCCAGCAATAGCAGCCTCCAACTACGACGACGCTGCCCCCACCTGACCCGCCGGCGCCACTAGCACCGGCCACCACCTGCTCCGACAGCCGTAAACAGTACCTCCGAACAGCCTCTAAACACACACACACCTAAGGCATGCACTCACACACTCCCTTCTCTATCTAGCTCCAGCCGGTGACTTCCAGTCGCTGACGACACCAACCATACTCTGGCCGGCGACCTCCCGTCGCCGGTAACAACCAACACCACCCAACACAGCCCCCAACAACACCACATACACACACAGAACACTATACACACACATGCATACACACAACACCATGCAACCACCACATTTCCAGCCCACTTCCAGCTCCGGCGTTGCCGCCCACAACGGCGCCACCACCCCCAACCAACAGCCCAACACCCCGGGAAGGTTAGCCCCCGTTCCGGCGAATGAGGAGAAAGAGAAAGAGAGAGAGAGAACAGAAGAGAGAAAAAAGGTGAAAAAACAAGGGTTAGTGTTTTCTGATGATTGATCGGCTATTTTCCGGCGATCAAGACATCGGAATGGAAATCTAAGACCCGTTCTAGACTCATCTCGACGAGACCTACAAGCTGTGCGAAAATCAACCGAAACCGAGAAAAATGATTTTCCAGCACCGGCCACCAGAAAGAGGAGAGAGAGAAGAGGGAGAAGAAGGAGACTTACATTTTTTCTCGATTTTTACCTCATTCGAAAATAGTGATTTTACAACTCGTTTTCGTGTTATATATAGACTTTCGAAAAGATTACTATTCATCGAAATATCTCGGATTACTATTCACCGAAAATATCTTGATTACTATTCATCGAAATATCTTGATTACTATTCATCGAAATATCTTATATTTTCCGATCCTTCGTATACGTCGCATTCTTCGTATATGTCGTATTCTTCGTATTCACTGTTTTCTTCATCATTTGAGCTACGAATCTCCGATTGACCTCAAATTCGTTTCTATCTTCTCGTTTTTCAAATACGCATCTTATGGTAAAATTAGGCCATGTTTGGATTGGAGGTTTAGGTTGGTTTAAAATTACAAACCAACCTAAACCCCTGTTTGGTTTGGGGTGTTGGCGTGTGGAGTGTAATTTTTTTCGTATTCACTGTTTTCTTCGTCATTTGAGCTACGAATCTTCGATTGACCTCAAATTCATTTCTATCTTCTCGTTTTTCAAATACGCATCTTATGGTAAAATTAGGCCATGTTTGGATTGGAGGTTTAGGTTGGTTTAAAATTACAAACCAACCTAAACCCCCGTTTGGTTTGGGGTGTTGGCGTGTGGAGTGTAATTTTGGCCTGGGAGAAAAATTGTATTTAGGCGGGATATGCAAGGGTTTACAAAACCCACCTTCCAACATGGGTTTAAAGTTGCATGTACAGTAACTCTCTTTTTAGGACATATCTGCCCTTACTTTTCTGAAAAAATTACCCTACTAACCCCACTGTTTCTCCTAATTACATTCGTGCCATCGAAACTTGTTTGAACCAGAGAATCTCAAATGACTTCATTTAGGGCAAGAGAACGCAGGGGGCATGGTTCGCTGTAACGGTCGCGATTATTGTCGCGGTGACCACCGTTAAGGTTACATTGCAATTTCGCGGTGATTTTGTGGCTGTAACGGAAAATTTAAAAAAAAAACTCTAAAATATTTAGAACTTCATGAACATTATTTATAAACATGTTTTTACTAAATTAACATAAAAAACAATATTACAACTAGAATTAACATATAAAACATACAATTCCATATATTATTAATACCACGTGGAATGCCAAGGTGGTTCAAAATCATTATTATCTTCCCTTTCAGGATGAATAGGAAAATGTGAATAATCATAATGAGTTAGACGAGACATAGGTTGTTCACGTGGATACTCATGATATGCATTGGATAAATCTCGATCAACATATCGTGTTGAACTTGTGTGTGACGGTAGTTCTTGATCATGATGATAATATCCAAATCCTCGATATCCTATACTGTCAGAAGATACATAATGATGATCATGGTACCCAACACTAGTAGGAAATGAATTCACGTTGTCTCCCACTAGTATAACTAGAAGATCCATATATGTGACTAGGTTGCCGAGCTTCAACCGAACCATAGCTATACCCTGTATTTTGAGGACCATAATCAAATGTATACCCTTCTAACCCAAGACTTTGCATTTGGTGATCCACATTTTCATATCTTCTAGAAGTTCCACCTGAATATAATTGATCGGTCCCACTCGAGAAGTCTTGCAAGCCTACCAAAAATCGACGTTGTTCTTCTATCCCCAGACGATATCCATGATCAGTGTCTTGAGTGGCATAATAGTTCTCTTTTCCTTGTGCCCAAGACATGCCATTATCATGTTGAGCATCCCCTATTTGAGCACTTCTATCATCACGCATCTGACCACCATCATCCCCATCGTTGCCACCACCATCATCCCCATCGTTGTCACCGCTATCATCACTAGTATAATCAGTATCACTGGGTAATGCAATGCCTTTTCCTTTGTTTTTTGTTGAAGGTTGCGACATATTACTCTTACCGACGCGCCTTTGAGTATGACCTTCAGCTTCTGGTTCATCTTCATGAGTATCTTCATCTAACCATTGCATGTCCTCATGTGATAATGCAGGCGGTTCATTCTCTCGAGTCCATTCTTCCAAGATATCATGATCATTGAACACATGATTAAGATCAATGAGACTATAATGATCATCTTCTTCCCTTTTATACATCAAGTTCCTCACTCTTAGTCGCATATTGTAGTGGACAAACACTAACTTATGCAACTTAGCAATAACTAATCGATTGCGGATCTTCGTATGAATCAATGACCACGTACTCCAATTTCTCTCACAACCAGATGATGAACATGTTTGACTTAGAACTTTGACCGTAATTTTTCTCAGATGAGGAACATCTTCACCATAGTTTAACCACCATTCAACTGACATAAATATAAGATTATAACATAATTTTTTTTACATAAGGTTATTTAATTTTAATTCAAAACATAAAAAGATAGTAAACCTGGAAGTGTTGTTTTCACGGCTCTTTCTGCAAGTGCAGATCCAAACTCTCCATGTTTATCAACTCTCCATGTTAATGAAGCATCAAGAAATTTTCAAACAAGCATCATGAAAACCAGCATAATTCCAACTCGAACTGGACTATTTTTGAAAAATCATCATAATTCATAGACTACTCCAAACATTACCAAATTTTAACCATAGACTCAAAACTTCATGTAGTATAACATACCAAAACAGTTTTGAAAAAATCTAAGTATACATTTTTATAAAAATCGGCAAAGTGGACTGCTATTTTTAAAAATTTTCACAACTTGATTAAACCCACCTATTTTCATAATTAAAATGTAGATTCGACTTTTATAACTCTATCCACCTCAAATAAACCATCTTCACTCAATTTAGCATACATGTAATGAGATTAGACAAGATAATAAAACATGTCAAAATACCTTTAGTTCTCGAGTGTTCTTGAGTGTTCTTCGACTGAGGCAAGAATTATTGAGGCAAGAATGGACTGGGGCAAGAATTTTCAAGAGTGGTAGACTAGTAGTTGTTGGTAGTAGTTATTTGAGGCAAGAATCTTGATAAAATGTTATGATATAGACAATGTAGCTTTATTGTGCACATGGTAGTAGTCAAGCAAATGTCTTTTTGTGCACATGGTTCGTACTATTGTGCAGTGAATAATTTTGGTGCATTGAATAATTTTTATACATCTTTATTCTTCCCAATAGTTTGTGCAGCTTTATCTCTTTTGTGTTGTGAATATTACATACACGATATTTCTTTTTGTTAATTTTGTCAATTTTTTGTCAATTTATTTCGTTATAACGCCGCGTAACGCCGTTACGAGCATTATCATGCCACGTAACCGCGTTACGGGCGTTATCACGCCGATATCATACCCAATAACGTAGACTATCATTTTTTACTGAATCAGTGATGCGGAGGTGGCCGTTATCGTTACGTTAAGGCTGTTATAACGGCGTTACGGCGAACCATGGTAGGGGGTGAAGCTCGAGTCTTTCCGTCGAATCTGCGAAGGTGAGGTAACATTTCTAGGTAATTAATTTGTAGATTATGGCACAGCCATCGTTAATCATTGGTGTTTTTGCTGAAGTGTAGAATGGGAGAGCTGGGGTCGAGTTGGAATCGCGCGATACAGTGGGGCTAGTTCATCCTCCCATAAATAGATATGAATCGTATTATGTTTTTAGTGGGAGATGCAAAATCAGATCTATTGAGAACTTATATATCAGGTAGTGAGGGGAATAACAGGTTTTTACCAAGGATTCTAGTAGAACCTGGTTATTTTGAGATTTGCAGAATCAAATGGGTTTTGTACGAGCAAATGTATCCTTTGATGTTGTCTTTGAACCCAAAAATGTGATTTTTGACTTTTTTAAGTGATTTGCTAGTGATTTAAAATTATTTCTTGGGTTTCATATGCCTATATAAAACAGTAGGTTGAGATGATTCATGTATTGAGTGAGCATTTTTTTTTATAATTAAATTACGCAAATTTCCACAAGTTTGATATCACATCTCTGTTTTTGTTTTCATAAGTCTGTCCCTAATTTTTGCTTTTGAATGTTGAAACTGACTTGATTTGCGATTACTGAAGTATTAATATATTGATTTCACAATATGTTGTTTACAATCTTAGTTTTTAGAATTTCATAAATATATTTGATTTGGATCCTCCGAAAATGAGGTTTGTTAAATTTCGACCTCATTTTCTTAACTCAACCTGTCCCAAATTTTGGGACTTTTGATATCAGTTTTCTTTGCTACAAAATTAGAACTTCAATATGTTTCTAAATTTCACTTAGACTTAGACTTTTCAAGTATATCTAAACTGAAATGAAGTATAAAACTTGAATCTTCCTCTTGTTTGTATAAACACAATACTTGTTATCAATTGTTGACATATTTTATTTTAGTTTGTAGTTAATAAAACACCTTGTCATGACATTCTGTTTTACGAGACCATCAAAATTAACCAACTCTTGTATTTTATACTATGATGTCTGTTGTGGGAGTCATATATGTTTTAGTAAGGGTGTTGGAATTTCTTTTGCAGGAGAACGAGCTTCAAAGGCTGTTCAGGGAGTGTGGATTCCCAAACTACGAATCATGGGCTTTGATTGTTGAAGCACACCGACCTGGTGAGGTAATTTTTGAAGATCTAGAGTCATCATCGGATTTGCCTTTTGTCATAAAGGAAGAGCCATTCGATTCGGACGCGGTGGATGGTTGGGATCGCCAGGTGCACATGTATTATGCGTAGCCCATCCCGCCAAGCAAATTAACAACCCTCTAGATTTCATAAACTTGTAGTGAGGATGAATGCAAGTAATGTGACATGTGTTTGTGACTAATATTTTGCTTATTTATGTATCGTAGACATGGATGCTAGTAGGTCCGTATCTCATTGAGACGAAGTGTGCTTGTTATGTTTAGCATTGTAACTATCAAACTTTGTCGGTCGTATATGAATGATTTTGCAAACAAGTGCGCTCTCATGGACATCCTGCATATCACTCGAGTGTTGTTGATTTGTGATTACTTCTAGATATAGTCGGTGATGTAACCAATTTCGGGCATGATAATTAAATGTAGTACCTTCGTCACACATTCTTGCTTTTTCCAACTCTTTCAAATCCATTATAATGGATCTGGGAAACATGTTATATACAAGTCCCAGTATGCCTAAATTGGCAATCAAAAGTATGTGCTAATGCTACACCAATGAACTTGTGCCTTGGAATGTAATTACATAAACAGTCAATGTTAATTTTACCATTTTAATGCTAACATGGTAGTTTACATATACATAAACCACATATATCAGTGATGTAATTAACATAAAGATAATGGTTGCCTAAATAGAATATTAATTGCTATATATGTAGATGCATATGAACAAAAACTTGATGAAAGCCGAAGCACATGTAATGCTCAATATGTAAAGATGATGCAATCAACCAAAAGCTGACCATAACCACAAATTCTTGCAAACGAGGAGCACGATGTCATAGATGAGTGTTATCGATTACAACTACAACCATCGCTTACCCTAAAATGTTTGTTCACAAAACATATGTTATAATTTTTACTAGTCTTCACTCGTTTATCATCACATTAGATGGATTTTGGCCACAAACATGGCATTCCAAAAATTGCTAACACACACACAATACAAACGATTCTTGTTGACCTCTTATATTTTACATGGCATGCTTTTGTCAGGGCAAGTTCGGTCTTCATTCAATCAATCTTCTCGATGCATTCGAGAGCCACGTCCTTGGCACGACCCTCAAGCTGCGGCTCAACCCAAATGAAAACACCGCACCCTTCTTTCTGAAATACACAATATCCACAATGATTTAGAAATTTGCACTATGTCTACATCAAAACTCCCTTCCCAACAGTCATATGAACGAAAGGAAAAATTACAACGATTGTCCTACCCCACGAATAGGACAAGTCATGAAACGACGCATGGGATTTTTTTGGGTACACGATGTTTGGATTTACATCGACAAGGCATGATGACAACGTACGATCCCATCACGTATTTGAGAATCGTATCTATCTGTTTGGTGGTGAGATGAGTACGAACTACACAATAGTTGTATTATCAATAAAAGTTTCAAGAGGCAATTCTACATCAATTAGGAGATTGTATGCAGAAAATAATCCTTATTCGTTGGAGAAATTCAAGCATTCATAACATAAAATTTGACTTTAAATCATTGTCATACAAAGGCTTCTAATTTTCGGGAGACTCATACAAGCTAAAACACACTAGGATTGGAAATAAAACTCGCTCAGGTTATACTTGATACATTGGGGGTTAATGTCAACAGATTACATCCTATCTTAGGGCCGAACCAATTATGATTCAAATAAAGCTAAAACGAAGGTACTGCCGGTGAAATCGAATATAATTGCACCGTCGGAATAAGAAGAACAACATACCTGTTGGACATAATATTTGAGCTACTTTTTTTGGGGGTTTTGTTGTTCTTGCCAATCGGTTTGAAGTTTACCCGCATACCATTTGCTCCTGCTTTTGTCGACAATAAGGAATGCACAAACGCAACCTTGGATACAAACACTGGGCTCTAGTTCCTGCAATCCTGAGCTGGACTCCTTCAATTAGGGTCAAACACTTTCTTCCATTTTTTAGGGCCTAGCAAGCTACTAGATCTACCCAAAATCCTATGCGTCGTGATATTCCTCTCATCAATATTTGGTATGCCCTCTCCAAGGTCCGATGCTTCACTGGTCGAGCTCAGTGGGCAAGGGGAGTAATCTTCATTTTCTTGGTTTTGCATACACTGTGCATAGGGTTTGGTTGAAAAAATCAAAATTTTTAAATGTAATTGATTTTAGTTAATGAAGGGCATTTTGGACAATTCACATGCATATGTTCACTAACCGGCAAACCAAATGTTCAACTATAAAATAACCTATGTCAAAAAAAAAAAAACCATTCCAACCAAACACATAATTGGATCAAACACACCCTAAGTCAACAAACCAAACACCTAAAAAACTCCTTTTTTGTCTGTGATGAATAGTGTTATCACACATTTTTGTCCAACATACTACAAACCCATCCTCCTTACCAAACGAGCCCTTATAATCTATGTTTCTAGATTAAATTATACTTTAATTTAATTAAATATGCATTTATCATTTTTCTAAAACGCATATAATTAAATTTAAACAATCAAGGGTTAACGCACATAATAAAATAAATCGATTAAGGGTTTAATTATTTAATTAATCAATTATGTGTCGTTTTTGTCCTGAGCGCTACAATAAAAGTTAGAGTAAAAAAATACACAGATTCGAATGAGATCCAACCCGTCCCGATATGAATGCATGCATCTAAGATTCATACGTATAATACATAAGAGACTTACTCCATTGTGACATATTGCTCCAAAGAGTGAACTACATGCAATTACTTGGTGGCACTATGTGTAGGGACAAAATTGATTTTTTCATATGCATAGAATGAATGTTGTTAATAATAATAATAATAATATTAATATTATTATTATTATTAATATTATTATTATTATTATTATTATTATTAATCATAATCATGATGATGATGATGTTATTAGCACATTTTAAAAACTCATACAATGAAGATTTACCAATTGTAAGTTAGGCCGTAGGGTATCTTTAACATTAATACTACCATGCATGCATATAGGTTTAGATGTCATATTATTGTCGTATTAAAAGTTAAATATCTTACAGTTTATATATATATATATATATATATATATATATATATATATTCAATCATACAATCCAAAAGGTTAACTATTAAATCAAACCACTCATTTAACAATCAATACCTATAGTTATATATGTTATAAATTTATTAGTTTTAATGGACATTACTCTTGAGCCTTTAAGATTCTTAGTCTTTTGGCTTTTCATATGTAATGATCCTTCATATTCAAGGACATGTATATATACATTGGATTCATTATTCATAAAATGCTTTTCCTTTTGTATATATACATTGGATTCATTTTGGCTAAAATCTTTGATAAAATACATTTGTGAATCATGTGGCATTACTAAAACTGATGTATCCCCTACTGTTCTTTATGAGGACAATGCAGCTTGTGTTGTACAAATGAGTAATGGATATGTTAAAGGAAATTTAACGAAACACATAGCTCCTAAATTCTTTTATCCACATGAGCTCCAGAAGAGTGGTAAAATTATTATACAAAAAGTACGCTCTAGTGACAATCTTGTAGATTTGTTCACGAAATCCCCACCTACATATACTTTTGAAAAATATGTCCATGGTATTGGGATGCGTAAGCTTGGAAGACTATTGTTTTCAGGGGGAGCGACAACTTCGAAACAACCCTAAAGGTTGGGTCCTGAAGATCAATGGTTGTACTCTTTTTTCCTTAACTAAGTTTTTTCCCACAGGGTTTTCTTAGTCAAAGGTTTTTAATGAGGCAGCCAGTGTAACACAATAAAGACTGTATGTCATGTACTCTTTTCTCATCTAGTTTTTTCCCACAGGGTTTTTCTAGCGAGTTTTTAACGAGGCATGTACATCAAGTCGTAATGTCCAAGGGGGAGTGTTATAAATTTATTAGTTTTAATGGATATTACTCTTGAGCCTTTAAGATTCTTAGTCTTTTGGCTTTTCATATGTAATGATCCTTCATATTCAAGGACATGTATATATACATTGGATTCATTATTCATAAAATGTTTTTCCTTTTGTTGCCACTATTATCTACTTCATATTATAATTTTAAGAACTATTGTATATGTTGATGTGTTGATTCTCATGGGCTAAAAGGACATTCGTGATAATCAATTTTACAACAATATATAAAACCAATTAAAATTGAAATTCTCTTTCATGAAATTTCCAAATTTAATAGTCAATCCCACGAAAATTGCGAATTATTTCAATTTCTCTTAATCAATGCGCACAATATTTTTTTAAATATAGAATTAATGACAACTTAGCATCCTCAAAATTACTAGAATTAAAAGAAACATTTTGAATCTTTTATTACATTTAGTATTATATCTCATATTTCATGATATTAAATATACAATATGATGTATGTAATGTATGCTGATTAATTCAAAATAGGAAATGTGACATCAAATGTAATAGAAAATCTCATGTGAAAAGAAAAAACAATTCTCTAAATTTGAACACTCAACTTTGGCCGAGAATTACGTACAAACAGCGTGGTGTACCAGATTCTTCCCTAAATTTGAAGCAGAATTCCTCTAGCAATAGAGGTGCTCAAACGGTTCGAACCGATGGTTTCGGTTTGGAAAACCGTGGAGGGCCACATCGAAACCGAATCATGGGGATTCCGATTTTTGTGTCGGTTTGTAAACCGTCAGTTCCGATTCGAACAGCCGGTTTGAACGATTTTTTTTAAATTTTTTAAATTTTTAAAAAAAAATTTAAAAAAAATTTAAAAATTAAATTTGCATATAAATATTACAATTATTCATATATTACAAAATAAAAATATTTTTTGAGTAAATAATTTGATTTAAATTAAAAAATAGAACTTACATTTACAAGTTACAACAATACTACATTACAACTTATAAGTTACCATTTCAAAAATTAGAAATTATAATTTAAATACAACCAAATTTATACAAACCATAACCTAAAGAAATTACAACTTATAATACAAATTAATAGGTAATGATCAATACAACTTAAAATTAAAGAGTAAAATAACAAAAATACATAATATTATTTATATAAAATATAAATTTAAAAGAAAAAATAGATAAACCGGTGGTTTAACCGTCGGTTTGGAACCGCCGGTTTACGGTTCGAAATATGCCCAAACCGAAACCGAATTGTCGAACCACGGTTCGTAATTTCGATTTGGAACCGAGACTGGGTCAATGGTTTTCCTAACCATTGACCCGGTTGTTTTTCGAATCGGATGAACACCTCTATCTAGCAATAATGCATCATCATGGCTTGTTTCATGTGAAAACTAGAATTTCAATTGCGATTTACAACAAATAATTAATAGGTTTACTATCAATTTGCTATCCAAACTATTGCACTTTTTTTCGATAGGTGTCTAAATTCAAAAAGTTTTCCAATCACTATCCATTCTCTTCAAAAAACTTCGGTTACTATCCCAAACACTTATTTTCCGGCCAAAATTCACCGAAAAATGCAATTGACCTCCAAATATTTGTCAAAATTGTATGATTCATATGCCAAAATGACCTTCTTTCAAAGTCTAATTATAACCATAAGTTAATTTAACGATTCTTGTTTGATTTAAACTTGAATTGAACAAAAATTTGTTCAAAATCCTAAAATATTTTTTGTTCGATTCGTGATCAATTCGAATGAGATTCATGAAATTGATTTTGGGTTATAATTGGGCTTCGAATAATGGTCATTTTGGTATATGAATTATGCATTTTTTATTAATATTTGAAGGTAAATTGCATTTTCAAGTTTTTTGGTGAGTTTTGATCGAAAAATATGTTAAAAATTTGAGTTTGAGGTAGCAACCGCAAAATTTTGAAAAGAATGGGTAGCAATCTAAATTTTTTTTGAGTTTAGACATTTACGGGAAAAAAAGTCAAATAATTTAGATAGCAAATTGAAATTAACCCTAATTAATATCCTATGTTCCAAATAAATAGTTAATGATTGACTATGTCTATTATTTTTTCGATTCGATTATCTAACTCACGTGTTTGTGTATTATATGATATAATTATGAATCTATTTTGTATTGAAAAAATTAAAGTAAAAAAATGAAGAGTAATTCTCTTGTGCTCCTCCTGGTGTATTATGTAACTGGGTCAGTTTGGATCCGATTCGGACCCGTATTATTATTATTATTATTATTATTATTATTATTATTATTATTATTATTCACTTATTCTTATAGTATATTAGTCATACATTTATATACAAATATCATAACTTTTATATAATATTTGAAAAAAATCAATTTCGACACAATTTGTACATATATACCTTTGTGTGATATTACTCAAACATTTATGTGATATTACTTATACCTTTATATCAACATATATAGTCATAATATATAAACGTACAACTAAAATAACTACAAGATATTACTAACATAACTAAAATGTATGACTAACATAAGTAAAATGTATTAAATGTATAATGTCTGTCTAAAAAAATGTTAGGGTACAACTAACATTACGTAAATGTATGACTAACATAACATAATGTTTGACTAATACTATTAAAATGTATGACTAACATAATATAAATGTATAACACATTGGAGTGAGTTTGTGCGTGGACACCCTGACGTGTGGCGACGCGTCAGAGTGCGTGGTGGGTCAGGTCGACCCGAGTGGATCCATGCACCAGGTACATACAAGTTTTTGTGAGAAATGAAAGGTGATTTTGCTTGTTCAAATTAAGGATTTCCTAACAAATTAATTAGAGTTGGGTTACAATTACAAGCCCCATAGCTCAAGTGGTATTCCATCTTTATAAAGTGTAGATTGTGATGAGTGACTTTCAACTTGGATCAATCCCTCTAGCTCATTAAAAAAAATTAGAGTTGAGTTACAGCTTAATTTAATTTAAGATGAAAAGCAAGAACAAAGATCGTAATATAATTAATGAGGATGGTTATGAATCGAAAATGATTATCCATCGATGCCACAAATTTAGTTCCTAATTATTTAATACGAAGAAATTATAAGTTAGTAGCTATTTTGATACAAAATGTTTGATTCGCATCCAGTTTTATATAAAAATGTAATTAAGTTCATTGTCTATTTCTATAATATAAGTTAATGACCTGATACCCAAGTTGCTGGTAACATAGTTTAGTGAATAGAAACTAATTCACAAATTATCCTATCAAAGTACAATTGTGCACCTCTTTGATATTTATTGTTTGCTCATCAGCCCCACAAACAAGTATTTTTGCTCGGCGTTAAGGTTCAGATTCCCAGCAACAAACAACGAAGCGGAATATGAAGCTCTGTTGGCCGGGTTAGAGATGGCCAAACAATTCGGTGCGGATGATCTGGAAGTGTTCAGTGATTCACTCCTGGTCGTCAACCAAATCTTAGGAGAATACGCTGCAAAAGATGACAAGATGGCCAGATACCTGAGGTCGGTAGAAGTGGCCTTGGCAGATTTCAAAAAAATTCGAGCAGAACAAATCCCAAGGACAAAGAACACTCAAGCCGACGTCCTAGCCCAACTCGCAACAAGTGAAGGAGCAGAAGACATCGGGTCGGTAAACATCGGCATGGTCGAAAACTCGGCTCTGGACCATAAAATGATGTACAATGCTGAGCAGAAAGATACTTTGATGACCCCGATCATCCAATACTTGGAAGGGGGAAGGGACCCGATGACGTAATCGAGGCTCGAAAATTAAGGATATGCTCTGCTCGGTACACTCTGAAGGATGGAATTTTATACAAAAGAGACTTCTCCCTACCCCTACTAAGATGCTTAGATGAGCAGGAAGCCGACTATGTGCTGAGAGAAGTGCACGAAGGAATTTATGGAAATCATACAGGAGGACAAGCCCTAGCCTTTAAAATCATCAAGCAAGGATATTTCTAGCTGAGCTTAAAAAAGGACGCAATTAACTTTGCACGAAAATGTGAGAGATGCCAAAAGTGTGCTCCTCTGACGAAATCACTGGTAGAAGAGCTGAAGTCAGTCATGGCCCCATGGCCATTCGCCAAATGGGGGATAGATCTGATCGAACCACTACCAACTGGCAGAGGAGGAGTAAGGTTCGCAACCGTGGCCGTTGATTATTTCACCAAGTGGGTGAGGCCGAGCCACTCGTGAAGATAACCGAGCCTAAAATAACCTAATTCGTCTGGAAGTCTATCATATGCCGCTTTGGCATTCCGCACTCCGTGGTCTCCGATAATGGACGACAATTTAACTCGGAAGGATTCAAAGAGTTCTACAAGAATTTAGGCATCAAGAAACTGCTCTCCACTCCTTACCACCCCCAAGGAAACGGCCAGGTGGAGGCCATAAACAAAATCATCAAGCACACTTTGAGAGCAAAACTTGAAAGTTTAAAAGGATCTTGGGCAGAAGAGCTACTAGGAGTCCTCTAGTCGTACAGAACGACGACTAGAACATCCACAGGAGAGACCTTTCAGTCTGGCCTTCGGCTCGGAAGCCGTCATACCGATCGAGATCGGTATGCCTACTTGGAGGACCCAGAACTTCGAGGAGCGGAATAATGAAGTTGCAATGCTGACCAGCCTAGAATTTTTAGAAGAAAAAAGGCAAGATTCCGACCTAAAAAACTCGATTTACAAACAAAGGAGTGAAATATATTATAACTCCAAGGTCCGGGCTAGGAAGTTCGGGGTTGGAGATCTAGTCCTAAAAGAAATGCTGCAACACACGAAAGAGCTTAATGCAGGCCCACTCGGGCCGAATTGGAAGGGACCATATCAGATAATCCGAATACTGACTAGAGGTGCATATGAGATAGCCGACCTGAGCGGAAAGAATTTACCGAAGCCTTGGAATGCAGAACATCTGAAGAAATACTACCATTAGCCGGCTAGGAAGTTATTTCTTTTTCAAATTTTGTAATCTTTGCTCCTGGAATAAAATTTATAAATTCCGTTCATGTCAATATAATACATCTGAACAAGGGCTCTGGCCCAATCCGAGCTCATTCATTGGGCTCAGATTCTAACTAGGGGCTCCAGCCCCAAGCTCATCCGAGCTCTGCATCTGAACAAGGGCTCCGGCCTAATCCGAGCTCATTCGCTGGGCTCGGATTCTGACTAGGGGCTCCAGCCCCAAGCTCATCCGAGCTCTGAATTACAAGGGCTCCGGCCCAATTCGAGCTCATTCGCTAGGCTCGGATTCTGACTAGGGGCTCCGGCCCCAAGCTCATCCGAGCTCTGAATTAGAAGGGCTCCGGCCCAATTCGAGCTCATTCGCTGGGCTCGGATTCTGACTAGGGGCTCTGGCCCCAAGCTCATCCGAGCTCTGAATTAGAAGGGCTCCGGCCCAATTCGAGCTCATTCGCTGGGCTCGGATTCTGACTAGGGGCTCTGGCCCCAAGCTCATCCGAGCTCTGAATTACAAGGGCTCCGGCCTAATCCGAACTCATTCACTAGGCTCGGATTCTGACTAGGGTCTCCGGCCCCAAGCTCATCCGAGCTCTGAATCCGATGAAGGGCTTCGGCCCAAGTGAAGCTTTTCGAGCTCTGAGTCTGAAAGAATTAAAGACTCACCGACTTGCATGTTATGACCAATGACGGTAGAAAATAACAATGGAAGAACAAGAAAATTGAGCAAAAAGTGTTAATTTTTTGACTCAAACACTAAGGTGTTTAGACGCATAGCGTGAGCAGAAAATACATGAAGATATGAGCAAAGTAATCTTTGTATTCACGAAATCATCCAGTTTGGAGGCCGAAACCTCTTACAAAAAGTAGAAAACTAAACAATGAGGACACGAAAGACCTGAACTAAACAAAAGCCAAGCACCAGGGTTGATGCTTCGGACAGAGAACCGACAGGCCCCTGACAGAGGTGTAACAAGGGATAGAAGCTACTAGTCAGTAACCTCGATTGCCTCATCACCTTCCGCCTCCACCGCTCCAGCTGCCTCAACCGTCGCAGCCCCCTCTGCTGCTCCACCCGGGTCGTCCTCGACACCCTCAACACCGATGTCGCTGCTCGCTCCGACCTCAAGGTCCTCCGGAGGATTGGGCATCGACATAAAGTCGATGGGAGGAGCCGGCTTGAGGAGATGCTCGGACCCCGGAGGCAGGAACTCCAGCAACTCATCCATCATCCGAAGATGATAGGCAGGTAGAGGCTGCTTTTCCAGGTAGGAGGCCAGAGCCTCCATCAGAGGCTTGTCATCCATGTCGGCAGCACGGTTGGTCTGGATATTGTCCATATAACACAAGAGGTAGGTCAGAATACTCTCGTACTTGTATTCTGCCGCATCTTGAACTTCTGGGCAACCGTCATCTCATCCAACTGGCAAGCCCAGGCCTCCTCCAGTTTGGCACGAAGCTGAGACATCTCCACCGTAAGGTCGGCCACCCGCTGCCGGTCAGTTTCGGCGGCTCGGGTCACCTCATCGAGCTGGTCCTGAAAGGAGGCCAGTTGGGTGGTGAGTGTGACCCTCTCGTCCTTTACGGCGGCCAGCTCAGCTCGAGCCTTACGAAGCTTCGTCCTTCATCGCTCGTACCTCTCCCGAGTGGCAAGGTGAGAGGCCTGGGCCTTTCACGTAAAAATAGAAGCCTGGGCGTGAAGGATGGACGAGTAAATGTTGAGATCGACACCGGTCATACGCTGAGCGTAATCTTCCAGCTCCTCAGTCCAAGCCCGGGCAGGCGCCTCCATCGCCTCCTCCATCCCGGACGGGAAGCTCATATCGGTGCTCGGAGAACGAGCATGACTGAAGCTGATCTAAAAGGGAGGCCTCCGTCCCACCCACTCCTCGGTCTCAGCAATCCACTGGGGGTCCCAGCTAGTGATGTTGACCGACCCGACCAGATTCGACCCCTGACCGGGGGCAGACTGTGGCCGAGAAGCCGATCGACCAGCTCCTAAAGGGCCACCCTCTTCAAGGCGCGCCCGTTTGCTCGGCGCCTGCTTAGAGTTGGGCTGCCGCCTGACCATGGCAACACGAGGCTGACTGATGCGGGTGGAGCCTCGATCCCAAACAGAAGCTGGGGCTCCCCGAGCCAGAGCTGACACGCATTGCGAGCGTTGACATAGATGCTCAGCAGGGTCCATCCTTAGTGAGATACCCTGGCCGGGAAGAGAGACTGGAAGACGAAGTAAGACTGATTAAAAAAATAAGATATATAATAATTAAGTGTGATTCACCTTGAATGCGAGAAGGTGTGGCGCGAAACGACGAGATTAGACCAGCACCGAGGAGATTCTCCTCGGTGAGCAGAATCCTGTAGTGCCTCTGGTTCCCCGCGGAGAAGTCGTACAGATAGCAAATCTTCTGGGTGAAGGAGTCGCCGATCACAAGATTTTTCGGCGGAATATCTGCAGAGCAAAGAAAAGTTAACGATCAGAAAAGACGTTAGCAAAACAAGAAATGAAACGTTAAATACCCTGGGCATCACCAAATTGTGCCGGGCAGTTAACCCGAGCAGACGAGTCGATCCACTCCCCACCGACCCAGAACCACTTGTCGCGCCAGTCTTTGATCAATGATGGCAAACATCGTACCAGCTGAGGTCGGTATTTCCGCACCGATATATAGTAGAAGTGGTTCATCAGACCAGGAACCGTCTTCAACCTGAACATCCATGCGATCTCGTGGGGGCTCAGCACACCGAGGCCGAAGTGCCAAAACATCACCACCAGGTCGATAATGGACGACCAGCCGTTGGGATGGAGCTGGCCCGGTGCGATTCCCCAATGCTCTAGGTAGCCGGCCAGAGTGGGGGTGAGAGGGAAACGCAGTCCAGCCTCGAGAGCCCGAACGCTGATGGTGACATGACCTTCCGGCGGCTGATCCATCCGGTCAGCCGGGTGAGGTACAGTGAACGTTACTCTCTCCGAAATATTGAAGAGAGCACACCACTTGTTCAGCTCAGCGACAGTCACGAAGGCCGGATAGTCAAAGGCTTCCGAGTCAGGATTGGAAGCACTTCACCGGTTCGGGCGCCTGGATGAAGCATGGATAGGGACTCCTTCAGGGATGATGGAGACATCCCGCCCCGATGTACTGGCTTCGCCTAAGCCACGAAATGAGGGGCTCGGGTCAGCATAGGCGTCACCAGGAATGTTGATAGGCTGTTCGGCCGGAGTGGGTTCTGAGTCGGATGACGAGGATGGATCGGAAGAGTTGGAAGTCTAGGAATATGATGGCTCGGAAGCAGGATTAACTCCTTGATCGTAATCCTGGACCGAGCCACTGGCGGACGAATATGAAGCCATAAGTTATATCAAGAAGATGAAAAAATATATATATATATATATACCTTGAGTTTCTGAAGGATGGGAGATCCTGAACAGAGAGTTAAGATTTGTATTTTTTGCTTGGAGAAGAATGTAGCACCCCGGATCAAAATGAGCATAATTGAATAAATAAATATTTGAACCCCGACTTAATCATTATGTGCGTATGTTTTAACTGTTTAATTTAGTAAGTGCGTTTCAGATACTTGGCTAACGTCGGTTTTAGTTTTAGATGGGTATATTTTTCGTGACATGGAACCTAGAATATGATTTTACCAAGAGATTCGTATCGGAAATACGAGAAAACAGAAACAAACTAGCGGTTAATCGGAGACCCGTAGTTCAACTAGCGAAGGAAAGGGTAAAATTTTGATAAAAGGTAAAAATAAAAATAATATTTTAATGAAAGGTAAATTGAGATATTTTTGGTAAATAGTAACTTTTCAACGGTAAAAAGGTAAATTCCAAAATCTATAAATAGGGGCTCATAATTTTCAAAACTTGTACGTTTTCAAAGCCGACGACCCGAGCGACGCTCGCGACGCGAACACGTAAGTTCTCTTTCTTTTCTTTTCCTTTACGTTTTTAATTTCCGCCGCCGCCGGAGTGCCGCCGGAGCACCGCCGCCGCCGCCGTCGCCGCCGGAGCACCGCCGGAGCACCGCCGCCGTCGCCGTCGCCGCCGCCGCCGGCCAGCAGTGGTGCTGGTGGTGGTGTGCCGGGTGTCGGGTGCGCGCCGGGTTGTGTGTCGGGTCGGGCGTCGGGTGCGCGTCGGGTCGGGCGTCGGGTGCGCGCCGGGTTGTGCGTCGGATCGGGCGTCGGGTGCGCGCCGGCATGTGCGTCGGGTCGGTCGTCGGGTGCGTGCCGGGTGCGCGCCGGCATGTGCGTCGGGTCGGTCGTCGGGTGCGCGCCGGGTGCCGGGTGTGCGCCGGGTGCCGGGTGCGCGCGGGTGCGAGCGCCGGGGGTCCAGCGTGCGCGGGCGACGGGGACCGGGTGGCTGAGGAAACTCGGCAGCTGCCGGGTGATGCACGAGCTGTTGGGTTCGCTTTCGCCCGACGCCGGGTACCCGCGAGCCCCGGAGCACGTAACGCCGTACTTTCGATCCATCGTGTCTTTAACGAGCGTTCTTCCGCCGGAACCTTTTACAGCTTTAATTATACTGTATTTAAGATCTAAGAAAAACACCGTAATTATGTAGGCTACTTGTTGGACTAGTCTTGGAAGTTTTGGGTTGTTGGACGTACTGTTATATCTACTCACGCGGTAACCACTATACGAGGTGGGGGTAATTTCTAACTCTGGATCTGTTTACAGCTTTCCCTTTTTGTGAAATATGATTGGGAATCTAAGTGATGTGTTTATACTTGCTGTGCCATATTATATTTGTGAAAGGGCCGAGGTCCTCCGATCATGCATTCTGTTCGTCCCCTGCTATTTTCTACTACTCAGTGGAGGTGTCGTGAGCCTCTTTAAATGCACTAACGGTGAGATACCGTTATATAGGGTAAGACGGGGGAATCCCGCACCTATACGTCCCTTGCAATTTCTAATATCTGCTTTGCATATATCCGTGCTGTGACAACGTGACTGTAAGTTAGCTTTTCGGTATTTAAATTCTGTCAGGAGTCTTATGAGGTGGATGTTATCCCCACTGAGTGTATTCAACGCACTCACCCCTTAATCTGTACTCACACTACAGGAGATGAGGAAGCTGGTGAACCTTAGACGGAGGGAGATAGTGCTAGCTGTTGGTTTTTCTGATAAATGGTCTAGTTAAAACATTTCCGAACACGTTTTCAAACAGTTTATGATCTGTATATATCTTTGGGTTCTGGTGAGGATGGGAGATCCTGATGTTTAGCTTCCGCTGTATATGATGTATATTATCGGTGAGAGACCGGATGATATCGGCCGAGGCCGAAGGTTGTTGTGAGATGGTTTATTATCGTCCCTTATCTCTTTCTTCTGTTGTCCCTTGCTTAACTCTTTCTGTATGTGTTATGCGTCCCTTGCTTTTCTATCTTTACGCCCGGGTAAAACTCTGATATTTTTTAACGAAAGATTTTGGGGCGTGACAGGTGGTATCAGAGCGGTACTAATGATGAGAACTTGCTCGAACTGGTTTTAAAATGAGAAAAACGTGATTTGGAAAGTGTGATTTGGAAATGACGAAAAGGTTTTTAGAGCGAGTTTTAAAGTGGGAAAAATGTGATTTTGAAAGTGTGTTTGCAAAATGTGATCGGGTTTTCAGAAAAGTGTAAGATAGGCACTAGTCTCCCTCTATAGGTGACTCTCCCTGAACATAAGACTTACGGAATAAGAGTGTCTACTTGTTAAGTGTCCTTTGGTTTGTAAGATATAAACTGTTAAGGTTTGATGAAGTGTTTATCTATTTGCATTTCTCATTTATACGATATAAACTGTATAAGTTTGACAGGGTGTTACTGATATTGTTCCACGATAAAAAGATCTTTTGAAAACCTCTTGATGTCACTATACTCGACACACTGTACTGAGTCACCGCCACAAAGCCGCTGACTGCAGCAGCGTGAGCTAGTGTGCGAGTATGGCCGTTCGCAGGAGTTGATGTCGTGTGACAGACAGTTGAATCTACCATGGGCCCTTGTTTATAACAGGGTGTACCAATGAGTGGGTTTTCTCAGTTCGTGGTTACGATATGTAGCACCGCTGTCAATACTCGAGGTCTATGAAGACCATGTGGAGAAGTTGATGACATGTTTCATGATGTATTCATGTGAATGGCGTATACAGGCTGGATATACGCTATTCTACATAATGAGATCATGGAGTGTTTATAAACGAATGACGGAGAATTTATTGAGATTATAAAAGATCTATGGAATAAAGTTGTCGGTGCTATGTTACCTGTTGTTTGGTTATCTTTTGTTATTGTCTGTTGTTATATACATTGTTGAGTTGCGAGGGGTAGATTATAAGAGTTAATTTTCGTATGACGTCTTTAGAACGATATGGATGCCGTGAGAGGAGACTTGGTGACCGCACTAAGAAGCTGGACCCGATATTTCGAAACCACACAAGTTGCATCTCCATCGTAGTTAGGAAACGATGCGAGCCCAATCCTTGTACAGTTCCGACGTTTCGATCCACCGACCTTCGATGGAACAGGGGAACCAATCAAAGCGGACGAGTGGCTAAAGTCGTTGGATCGACTCTTTGGACTTTTGGCATTCACCGAAGAGCAGAAGATCTCCTGTGCTGTGTTACAACTCACTGGAGAAGCCAGCCACTGGTGGAAGTTATACGAAAGGACTATGGCACCAGAACATAGGAGTGCAATGTCTTGGGGAGTCTTTAAAGAAGTGATTAGACAAGATTTTCTGCCTCAGTCATACCGTGACCAAAAGAAAGCAGAGTTTATACAGATTCATCAGGGAAATGCTTCCGTGGAAGAGTACGAGAAAAGATTTAACCGACTAAGTAGGTATGCGCCCCATCTGGTAGACACGAATGCCAAAAGGGTCAGATGCTTTGAAAAGGGTCTTCACTTGGAGATCAGCTCTGTCCTGGCTAGTCAGGGTGACATGCCTTATGCCGCAGTGGTTGAGAGAGCTAAAGAGATTGCTTCTCGTCACCACTTAGACATGGCTCCATCCAAGAAAGCGGAAATAGTGATAGGAAAGAGGAAATTGACCGGTCTAAGTCAAGACTTCGATCAGCACAAGGTCCCACGGACTAGTAATGCTCCGCTTCTTTCTACACCCAAGTTAGGGAACTCATGTTTCAGGTGCGGAAAACCTGGACATGTTGTGAGAGACTGTCTGAAATTTAGAAATCCATCAGCTTCAACATTGAGACCAAGGTCAAGGGGAATTCGGAGATGCTACAGATGCAGAGAGCCAGGACACATCTCAACTAACTGTTCGAGGTCTCGAAACTCACCGCTAGATACACGAAATTGCTACCGGTGTGGAGAACCGGGACATATTATGGCTAATTGTCAGGTTCAAAAGCTCAACAGCTGCAACACAAAGGCCAAGGTCAGAAGCAGGCCAGACACGAACATTCGCCCACCCTCCCTAGCTCAGAGACTACCAAGAGATAGACTAAGGATGATGGACTTTTAGTTTATATATGTAATAGTTAGATAGTAGCTCGTACCTTGGAGTAGCGCCCGTAAACCTTTTGTATAATGTACGAGCGGCCCATCTTTTGCTCATGCGTACAAGATACCAGTTCGACTTTTGCTAATCGATGGAATCTACGTTTTCTTCTCTCCTCGCATTTCGTGTTTAATTTCTTTATCTATAGTGCTGATATGACGATGGATCTGTTGAAGCATGTTGACGGTAGGATAGTCGCTGAAACTTTAGAAGTTAGTATCCCCTCGAGAAAGACGGTAAAGACAAAACACTTGTACCGTCGTCTTAAGATTGCCTTCGAGGATAGGACGCTTCAAGCAGATCTCCACGCTCTGGAGATGAAAGACTTCGATGTGATTTTGGGAATGAACTGGTTAGAGTCCAACCACGCGGTAAACAAGTGCCGTGAAAAGGAGATAATCTTCCAAGCACCGGGAGAGCCGGAGTTTACCTTCCACGGGACACGAGTTAAAGTCGACTCAAGGATTGTCTCGGCCATGAAAGCAACCCAGATGCTGAGTAAAGGAGAATGCGAAGCATGGTTGGTTAATATGGTAAACTCCGAGAAGAAACCAATTGCTATCGAGGAGGTACCGGTGATAAAAGAATTCACGGATGTGTTTCCAGAGGACTTACCGGGTCCTCCACCAGATCGACAAGTAACGTTTGGGATAGATCTCATCCCTGGATCAGCACCAGTGTCAAAGGCTCCTTATCGGATGGCGCCGAAAGAATTGCAGGAATTGAAGGTTCAGCTTCAGGAGCTGTTAGATAAGGGCTTCATCGGACCGAGTGTGTCGCCCTGGGGAGCACCGGTACTGTTCGTGAAGAAGAAGGATGGTAGCCTCCGGATGTGTATTGACTACCGAGAGCTGAACAAGAAAACAATAAAGAACAAGTATCCACTGCCTCGGATTGAAGATCTCTTCGATCAATTAAGAGGTGCTAGTGTGTTCTCGAAAATTGACTTAAGATCGGGATATCACCAGATGAAAGTCAAAGACGCTGATTTATCCAAGACAGCATACAGAACGAGATATGGCCACTACGAGTTTGTAGTAATGCCATTCGGGTTGAGTAATGCTCCGGCTGTCTTCATGGATTTAATGAATCGTATCTTCCATCCTTATTTTGACCTTTTTGTCATAGTGTTCATTGATGATATTCTCATCTATTCGTGCGACAGAGTGCACCATGAACAACATCTTAGAATCGCACTGGAAGTACTAAGGAAGGAAAAGCTTTATGCCAAATTTAAGAAGTGTGAATTCTGGATGGACAAAGTTGGCTTTCTGGGCCACATCGTTTCTGCGCAAGGGGTCGAGGTAGATCCTGAAAAAGTGACAACTGTCAGCAATTGGGAGACTCCAACGAATGTGAAGGAAGTTCGGAGTTTCATCGGCCTAGCTGGATATTACCGAAGATTCATAAAAGGGTTCTCGAGGATCACCACTCTGATGACACGCTTGACGAGAAAAGATGTGAGGTTTCAGTGGAATGAGCGGTGCAAGCGTAGTTTCCAGGAACTAAAGAAAAGACTGGCAGAAGCACCAGTCTTAGTAGTTCCAGATATGTCCAAGGAGTTCGTAATCTACAACGACGCGTCCAAAGAAGGTTTGGGGTGTGTACTGATGCAGGAAGGAAAAGTGGAGGCATATGCATCACGCCAGCTGAAGGTCCACGAACAGAATTATCCGACTCATGATCTAGAACTAGCAACGGTGGTACACGCCCTAAAGATCTGGAGACATTATCTCTATGACGTGAAGTGTGCAATCTACACCGACCACAAAAGCCGGAAGTACTTCTTCGAACAGAAGGAGCTCAACATGAGACAAAGGAAATGGCTAGAGTTGGTAAAAGATTACAATATCACAATCCACTATCATCTCGGAAAGGTGAACGTGGTGGCTAACGCCCTTAGCAGGAATGGGAAATGAGTAGTAACATCGATGATCACCAATCAACACCAACTAGTCGAGGAGATGTCGAAACTTAATTTGGAGATACTCTCGCCACCGATCAATATTAAATCCTGAATGGTAGCGTTATTCGTAACACCCACGCTGCGGGACCGAATTGTGGAGGCTCAGAAGAAGGATAAGTTTCTAAAGAAGATGAAAGCTCTGATGGATAAGGGAAGGGCTGAAGACTTTTCTTTGGCTATGGATGGAGCTCTAATCTTCAGAGGAAGGCTGTGCGTGCCTAAGAACGAGGAATTAAAAGAGGAAATACTCAAAGAAGTGCATTGCACACCTATAGCTGCACACCCAGGAGGTACAAAGATGTACCTAGACTTGAGGGCGAATTTCTGGTGGAGCAAATAGTAGAAGTAGTAAAGAAGATTCGGGACCGGATACGAGTGGCCCAAGATCGACAGAAATCGTATGCAGATAAGAGACGAAGAGAGCTGAGGTTTGAAATTGGGGACAAAGTTTTCCTCAAAGTATCTCCCACTAAAGGAGTTCACCGTTTTGGAAAGAAGGGAAAACTGAAACCCAGGGTACGTGGGACCGTTTGAAATCCTGGATCAAATTGGGGAGGTCGCGTACCGACTAGCTCTACCACCGGACTTTGCTGGGGTGCACAATGTCTTCCATGTGTCTATGCTATGGATATATATTTTTTTGATCCAAATCATATAATCGATCGAGAAAGCACCGAACTGGAAAAGGATTTGACATATGAGAAAGTCCCGATAACCATCTTGGACAGAAAGAAACAACAACTTAGGAACCGAGAGATGGCTATAGTGAAGGTCCAGAGGAGCCGTCACAGAAGGGAAGAAGTAACCTGGGAGTTGGAGGACGAGATTTTGAGAAAGTACCCTGACATACCGATCCTAGGTATACGTTTGTTATCTTTCTAAGTAGGTGCTCAATTTCGAGGACGAAATTATTTTAAGGGGTAAGGGATGTAGCACCCCGGATCAAAATGAGCATAATTGAATAAATAAATATTTGAACCCCGACTTAATCATTATGTGCGTATGTTTTAACTGTTTAATTTAGTAAGTGCGTTTCAGATACTTGGCTAACGTCGATTTTAGTTTTAGATGGGTATATTTTTCGTGACATGGAACCTAGAATATGATTTTACCAAGAGATTCGTATCGGAAATACGAGAAAACAGAAACAAACTAGCGGTTAATCGGAGACCCGTAGTTCAACTAGCGAAGGAAAGGGTAAAATTTTGATAAAAGGTAAAAATAAAAATAATATTTTAATGAAAGGTAAATTGAGATATTTTTGGTAAATAGTAACTTTTCAACGGTAAAAAGGTAAATTCCAAAATCTATAAATAGGGGCTCATAATTTTCAAAACTTGTACGTTTTCAAAGCCGACGACCCGAGCGACGCTCGCGACGCGAACACGTAAGTTCTCTTTCTTTTCTTTTCCTTTACGTTTTTAATTTCCGCCGCCGCCGGAGTGCCGCCGGAGCAAGCTCTGACCACGGTCTAAGGGGCTAATGTTATACCCCGCCAGATTAACTCGAGTTGGGTTTAACTAGATTTTAAGCTGGAAGCGAAGAGTGGAGAGCTGAGTATGAACCGGGCTAGGAGAGTCGGACCCGACCAGAGTGGATGACCAGATGAGGGATGTCGAGGTTCCACGATGCCGGTTATGATCACCCGATCCGACCAAGTGTTAGGATGATCCGACCAGAATCAGATCGATAAGGGCAGATCTAGAACATAACTAAGTGTTGGCGATCAGGCGACCAGGAGTCTCGCAGAAGGAGACCAGACGAGACTTGGTTTAATCCAGGAAAGACTCTTCAAGAAATGAAACAAATCAGGATCAAATCGTATCCGATTTAGATAGATTTGTACCCGATTTTTCCTTATCAAGACCTTAAAGTTGGGGGATTTTAGTCTTATTTCTAAGTTTTGTATCTTTGTATTTAGCCTATAAATAGGGCCCTAAATCCTCGTTCAAAGGGTTCGAAAATCTTTGTATTCAAGCAATTAGAGAGCTCTTTTCTCTCAATTCATATATAAAAAACGTTCTGGTCGGCCAAAACTGACCAACCAGAATAAGCCTAGCAAATTTGCCCGAGTAGGCACCGGGCACAGTCTTTCTTTTACTTTATTTGATTTTCTAAATTCTATTCGGTCCGATTCATTAAAGTCGGATCAACTTCTTTGGTGTTTGGCTAGGATTTTGTGTCATACAAAATCTGACGTCAACAATGGTAATTACAAATATATTTAACGGGTCAACCCTAATGATTTGGGTCCTTTCAAATGGGTTTGATTAAAGAATAAAATTATTGTAAGACACCCTCATAAATTTAATTACGTGAAAAATGTCAATCTATAACTCACGAAATAGAGATTGACTTGTGAGAATGAATTTGAATTTGAATAATATATAATATTTATCTTTATATAATTATATTTGTGAAACAATGTTATATAAATTATTATGTCTATTAAATGAACTTGGAGTTATTATAATTAAAACAAATACTTAATTAATGGGATTTGCCATAGTTAATGTTAAGTGAATAAGTCATAGTACGTACTTTCATTAAAACTTTCAGGTTAGTAGACCTAAGACGAAATGAGCTGTTTAAATTCTCCTATAATAAAAAGCACATATATATTAAATGGCACGAAAGAATCATGACATTGTCATACGCCAAGCATGAAATCAAAACCCCAAATTTTAGATGCATATATATTAAAAAAAAAACATGAAGCAAAATACAAGATTAAATTAGCAAATAAAGTACTCTTTGATGCCAAATTTAAAGGTGAGGTCATTTAGGATGAAGGCAATGATGGTGATGATGGTGTTAATGTTTGTGGTGGTAGGAAGGTCATCTCATGCTCCGTTATCTTCGCCATCACTACAAATTCTCCAATCCCAAGTGGCGGGACGAGCGGAGATGAAGAAGGAAGAGGAGGATGACTACGGGATGTGGAATCCGGCACCATATCTTGGTGGTGGAGGGGATGGAGCTCCTATTCCTCATGTAGATGCTGCTTATTCTTCCCATTTTCATGCTTACTAGATGCATCATCTACTTTATTTTCATACTAAAAATATGTATACAATGGTGGTAGATAGGAGAATATTTGCTTGCCTTGTTGTTGTCATATATTGTTTTGTTATTTTTAGAGTGATAATTTAAAACTTTTGTACTATATGTATATATATAATTTTCTATATAAAACTTCTTTCTAAAATTCAAACAAGGTGTAAATATTATACTGAGGAAAATATTCCCTCATTCCGATAGTAGATTTTCCATCAGATTTGGAGGAAATTGCCATAAAAAAAAAAAAGCCAAATTGCATCTTTTACATTTCCTTTAAAATGTATAGTCTTTTTATAAGTTTTTAAAGTTTGGCCGACAAATATATTGAAGGCAAACAAGGATCATACCTTAACAATAGAGAAGTGAATGGTTTATCCAACCTTTATGTGGTTGCAATCACAAATCGATAACTCAATGTTGTCTTTACTTATACGTTGAGATCAAAATCACATTGGAAATCTACCGCTATTTACAATTCAAACATCTTTTAAAATATAGAAGATTTTCATTTTATGATATGGTTGTGTGCAAAAGAGAATCAATTCATAATAATAAATAGACCGTGTCACCAATGAATATCTCAAGAAAATATGATCATATATCGATTAAGAATATACAACAACTTGACAATAATGGACCCACAATGTATAGGTAAGAAACTCAGTTGTATTGTCTGATATGGCCGAACTTATCTGAACCGAGTTTCTTCCTTAATTTCACACTGAAGTCAGAAACCGAACTGAGCTGATAAATGACGAACTAAATTAGTCATGGAACACGATGACGAACTGATATAGGATGATGACGAACTGATACATTTGACGAACTGATATAGGATGATGACGAACTGATTCATGATGACGACGAACTGATATATGATGACGAACTGATTCATGATGGTGACGAACTGATATATGGTGATGAACTGATTCATGATGGTGACGAACTGATTCATGATGACGAACTAATTAACATTGAAAAGTGACGAATAGGTTTTAGTCCAACTGACCGCTATTTCAGCGGATCAGTTGCCCATATCCCCTATTTTGTGGGATAAATCTCAACTAACACGTATTCCAGGGAGTATATATATACCTCTTATATTCATTCTTTATGGGGTTCACCTACATAATTACATAAAACACACGCATATTCCTTGAGTAATTTTCTACTTTGCAATCTTATTGACTTGAACGTCGGAGTCCCGTCATCGGGAACCCCTCCCGATGTTTGTTTTGTAGGTCATCGGGTTCGAGATTTCGAGGTTTTGGATTGAAGAACAAGAGCGTCGGATCGGAGCAATATCATTATCCATTTCATTCTACTAGTTTTAGATCACGTACAGATCAATTCAAATTAGTGAAATAAATAATACAAATACCTTAGGGTATGTTTGGGAGGGTTTTCTGCAGTCAAGATTTGGGTTTTCCCAAACAATGCTTATTGTTTGTTTACGAATTGAAAGAGATTTCAAAATCCGGACAAATCTTCTCCTATGTTAATAGGATCTGCACCTATCAATATATATTTGTATTTTATTTAATCTCTATATTTCCAATTTCCAATATAGTTAACCCCACCTAACTTTATTAAAGAACAGTTTTTCTGTGTTTACACGTTTCCTCACCTCTCTCATCCATATTCTCTCTCTTCTTTCGATACATTCATCTTCTCTCTCACCTTATCTCTCCTTTCTATCATTTCACTTGCATTCATTTTTATGAAGATATTAGTTAGTCATATGTATATTCTTCTTAAGAAAAATTGCCAAAAATCATTCTCTTCAACTACATCAAATTGTGTTAAATTTTTCTCTCTACATAAGAAGAGTTAGGTCTGATCTGATTTTTCTCAATTTTAATCTATCTATTTGCTTACTCCCTCTACAAAAAATACTGTGGAAGGGGTGTATTTCTTAAACGGTGGCTATGTCTGAGTTTTTTAGATATAAATCTACTTTTGCAGATTTTATTCGATTTTTTGTTCTCTTTGGACTCATGAAACATCCTTGCTTATGTTCGTTGCCAGATGTGGTTGACTGTTATATCTGATGGATATATATATATATATGTGTGTGTGTGTATCTGTTATGTGTATATATGTATCTTTTATCTGATTTTCAGAGATTTGATTTAAAAGATTTTATGTATTATGTCTGATATAACTTCTCAATTGCAGTTGAAGGGCTCTATTTATTGTATATCTACCACCCGTAAATTGTATTAATTTATTTTCTGAGGTATGATTAGTTTTTGTAAGTTAGGTTATTATTAGTGTATATATATTAGCTTTATCAAAGATGGGGTTCCTCACACGCTGCACACATTGTGCACAAAAGAGATTGAAAAATCAGCAAATCGGGAATGTTCATCGAAGATCGTCGGATATTTATCGAGGATCGGTGATACAGATCGAAAGATGAAGCACTCATCTTCAACTGAATCGAGTCGAGAATCTGTGGGGAGTAGCATACATCCGTGTCCAAGAGACTTACAAAAGGCATGTTTACATCCACTAAATCATTTTTTTTCCTCTAAATCTTGATAGAATCTGAAAGCAAGGATGAAAATTTCAGTTTCGGTAACTTGATTTTACGGAAATATTGATTTCAGTGGAAATTTCGGACATTTTTTAAAAAAATATGGAAACTTTGTAAAAAAATTAAAAAATATATCTAGTAGTTTACAGGATATTATAACTAACATTAATACATATTTGTAAACTATTTTATCCCCAATTGTAAACTATTTGTAATATTCTTGATTCCTAAATCCTAGTAAATATTTGTAATATTTATCTTTCAAAAAAGAGCAATAATTTCTCATGGCACAATTAATAAAAATTTTAAATTTTAAAAAATTTGGCCTAAAAAGGTTCCATATCCTCACAGTAAATATCATCCACTTTAAAAACAAACACACCCAATTGTAATAATTATGTAATAAATTCATAAAAAAATAAATAAATAAATCGCCGAAATCGAAATTTTACCCAAATTTCTCCGATATTTTTCCGATACACCGCAATTTTATAAAAGCACTCATCGAAATCGAAATTTTACCGAAATTTTGTTGAAAAAAAAAAGTTGCGTATTATTATTTCGGTAGTTGAATTTGAGCGAAATTTCGGTGAAATTTCGCAAAATTTTCATCCATGTCTGAAAGCAAATAATTTAGTAGTAATCAGGCTAGTACAGGTGAACTTCAAATCCAATAAACTTTAGCCACAGACTTATTTGCACATAGAGAACTATAGAAGTACAGTTGAAGATATTGATTAGTAGAAGTGTGTGTATGGGTTGTCTCACTTCAAGTGCAAACCTCAGTTGTCTTGTTTCTGCCCTTGAGGCTTATATCCACTAAATCGCCAGTTTTGTCTTTTTTATGTGATTTGGTTAAATGTATAGTTTGTTTGAAAATAGTTTTTTGCAATATAATGTTTATTATGATTATGATAATTTGTTAGTGTGTTTAAAAAAATATGATGCTCATGTATGTATAATTTTCAAAGAGTAGGTGATGATTGTTCATATTTAACTATGACTAATATTACACACATAAATGTTACCTAATACAACTTCTATGGTTCGTATAATCATTTTATAAATATGTTATTAATTTTGTTTTATGTTTAGACTACACACTATTTCAATTTAACTGTATAGTTTTTTATAAATATAAATTTTATAATTTGGATATATGTTTTTAGTTAAGTTCAAATTATAATAATAATTTGAATAGGACAAACGGAAAACCAAAATATTCAAAATAGCAATTAAACTGATATTTGTCTGAGAATGAATATAACACTTACATTAATAACAACAATTCAATTTAAATGATATTAGCAAAAATAAAATCATGCATACATTATTTTGACAATGGCATCAATATTTATCCTATATTACATGATAAAGATATAATATTAATTACAAATTACATTTTTCAATATTTGAAAATTAATGTGAAATCAAATTAAGGATATAGTTTAAAAACAGAAATATTATTAGGTACATTCTTATACACTAATATCAAGAATCTTGCATGTAACCAAATTCATGGAAATGTAAGCAATTTTACACGAATACAAAATTCTGTTCAAGAAATAGTTTTTTTGGTGTTCAAGAAATAGTTAAATATTATAAAATAGTTCAAGTTCACAATTGTATATTTATCATAAATATTAATATTATATTTAGGAGAAGTGCTTTTAGTTTAATTCAAGTAATAATAATAATATTTCTAGTTATTATTTTATTTTACGATTAAAATGATTTTATTTATCACTTTAGATGCAACGAGTGAACAATCAAGGTGGTCATGATGAAAAAGTAACTTGGTTGAGAGAGAACGAGGCTCAATTTATTGTTATTTGTCATCAAGAGTATCTCAACGGTCATTTGCTCACCACTTCATTTAGTAGGCCAATCATTAATCAAATTTGTGACAAACTCAATGCTCTAGTTATTGGTCGATATTTTTATAGTGCCGATCAATGTTTGACAAAATGAAAGAATATTAAGAGGGCTTGGAGGTTGTTGTATAACCTTAAACATAAAAGAGGCCAACTCGGGGTTGGGATGAGATCCTGATAAAGAAACAGTAATTGGTTCTGAAGACCAATTGAATTCCATTTATAAGGTAATAAAATTTCACTTTACATTTTAATGTTTTTAACAATAACACTAATTTATACATATGCACAATCTGATTTAAATAAACTATATCAATTTAGGAGCATAAGGAGAATCGTTTGATCATCAATCGCGGTTTTCCACACTTCGATTTGTGTACTGAGATATTTGATAAGAAGATTGCCACATGAGATTATGACCGCTCCTCTAGACAAAAGTTGACCTCTGATGAGGATGGACCTAAGGATATCATGCAGCCGCCACAACCACCACGTGTTGGCTCTTCTCCACTTGGTAACTCTTCAAGCAGCCATTCGACCTACAATTTCACTCCTGACTTCACATCCCAAGATTCACCCAATTCAAGCAAGTCATATAGAAAGAAGCGTTCCTCAACTTCAGCTAAGTGAGATGTAGACATAGCTCGTGCCATATCCACCATCGAGGGATATTTCATGGATAAGTGGGCTAAGAATTCTGATATTAATTCATCGTATGACACATGTGCTGAAATCGTTAAATTACCAATAAAGTTATGACTTTCAAGCGTTTTAGAGTCATTCCACTCGCCATATGTTCTTGAGGATGAACGACGAACAATATCATGAATGGATTAGGTTGCTTGGACCTTGATTGAGTATATGTAGGTTGTTTATGTTGAATGTTTTTATTTATATTCCTAGATGCATCTTTTATGTATTTTACATTTATGTCATTATCACATCTTTTTCCATGGATTGTGTATGCTCATATGACTATTGTAATTGAATGTTTTTGTTGGACTTTAAATTCTACATCGATTATATATAATTTTAACGTGTAATATTTTTATACTTGTGTTTTTTTAAGTTTGGTAATTTTATATAATATATTTAAGTTTTGTTTCTTCACATAAAATTTAATTTCATTAACATACTTGACAGAATCATGTCACATTCTTCGATCGATAAGTCTGAAGATGACACACATTGAGTGGAAGCTCTTATGAAGAAGCATTTGCAGTTATGTCTGTTTTAACTTTGTCACGAATGATATCAAAAGGTCAAGTACCAAGAAACACATCAAGACTCCAAGGAGCTGACTGGGTTGGAGAGATTCTAATGGGCACCGACGGTTGATTTTATGACAATGTACGAATGACTAGGTCATGTTTTCACGCGCTTGTGGATCAGTTAGTGGGTCGGGGATTGCTTTCACAAGGGATGTATGCTCGAGTATCAATTGTAGAAGATGTCATTATTTTTATGCGTACAGTTGCAATGCACACCCGTTAGTGTGATTCTATGGAGCGATTCCAACATTCGTTGGAAACAGTCTCTCGACATTTTCATAAGGTTCTAGATGCATTAATTAGTCTAGCACCTGTGTATCTTATGTCACCCAACTTCAATGAAATTCCTTCGAAAATATCAAGCAACACAGATATTTTTCCATATTTTGAGGTAACGATTCCTTAAATATCATTTCTTATGCTCCTAGTTAATTAAATATCTCAATTGTGTCGTATGAATCTATGTCAGGGTGCAGTTGGTGCAATGGATGGAACATTAGTCCCAACATGGGTTCCAATATCACGACAAAATACTTTTTGTTCTCGTAAAGCATCAATATCACAGAACGTACTTGCCATATGTGATTTCAATATGATGTTTACATATGTATATGCTGGAAGGGAGGGAAGTGCATGCGATGCAAATGTTCTTGAGATGCCGTACAAAATTACCAAAATTATCCTTGGACCCCCACAAGTACTTCTGTTATCCACTTAGTAGGATCTATATAATTTTCTAAACCTTATTATGTTGTTTATAATTGTCATCATGTTTGTTATTATTATTTGAATTATGCTCATTTAAATAGGTAAGTATTATCTAGTTGATGTTGGATATACAAACTATGGACCATTCCTGGCCCCTTACAGAGGGACACGGTACACGTAAACGAGTTCATACGTAGTGGACAACAAGCTCGTATACCAGCTGAATTATTTAACCATCGTCATTCGCGTTTGAGAAATGTCATTGAGCGGTGCTTTGGCATGTTGAAAAGTTGATTTCCAATGCTTAAGTGGGGCATGCCATCTTACTTGATTCCTACACAGGTCAAGATTATAATTGCATGTTGTGTTGTTCACAACTTTATCCGAAAATCAGGACTTCCAGATGATATAATTTGAGGGCACATCTGAGCATAACACCGATGATGAGCATATAATCTCTAATCATCATTAAGCGACACAACCAGAAATAAATACGCAATCTCAGTTTCGTGATGACATTGCTAATGCAATTTGGGCCAATAGGAATTCTTGAAGCAGTTTATAACATCTGGGACAAATGTATCTAGTTTTATTTGTAGCAATATGACAAGAAATCGTGTCACAACATTTGTCTTCACTTATTCAACAATTGAGATGCTCAATTGTCTCATTCTCATAACATGCAAATGTCATTTGTTATATATTTTATTATTTTGTTTACTTTCGACTAACTAAAAATCATTTTACTTGGCAAAAATTCAGTCCTCATTAATTTTTTTAACATAATTGTTATCCTTATAGGCATTTTCGTTGATAAATAATTATGAGATGGTTGCATATGAAAATCAAAACGAATAGCAAGTGTGTGATGTAATATGATATTGGTAAGTGAAAATTGTCAAAATAATCATGTAGAAAATTTTCGATAATATAATATAAGTAACTGCAAATATTTTATATGTCATATATTCATTATTTTACCATTTATTTCATTATATACAATTATTAAGTTTAATAAATGAATAAATAAATAAATTCTCACAGTAAATTTGTTATTAAATTTTTATGAATCCAACACCAATTAATATATATATATATATATATATATATATATATATATATTCATATGTATCAATAGATGCAAAATTAGATTACAAAGTATATACACTCACATGTGTACTAATTACACAACACCCAATAAAGTTAAACATTTATCAATATAACAAATTAATCATCTTACAATCATCCAATCATTACAGAACTCACATTTTTATTATAAAATATTACATTAACCTACTTTTTCCAGCATCGATTTGACATCTACATATAATCCTACCCTACAAAATTCTCAAACAAACATACATTTATAATATTCGCCTTTACTACATAAATCAGGACTTCAAAGTCACAATTTGCCCAAACCCACTAAAATCCCTTCCAAATATAACCTTATATATAACACTTTTATATTAGAGTTCTAATTGTAATAGAATTCTAAAAGATTTTGAATTAGGATTCTAGTATAAAATTATTTAAATATGAAAATCTTAAATTACTATTATAACCTTAAATAATAATCTTTGATAGGGATATATTCGATAATCCATATTTTGTAATAAACATCCACACTTTTATATAAGTAATAGATATATATATATATATATATTTTTTTTTTTTTCTTTTGTAATTAGTTTGTCGATATATTCTTTCATAGATTGAAAATTTAGTCATTTCAAATCACTCCATTCAAACACAAATATACAAAAACTTAGTGGAGAGAGACAGATGAGAAAGAAACATGATGGGAGAGCCAGAGAGGATAGCAAAGAGAGAGAGATGAGAAACAAACATTGTGGGAAAGGTTTAACCGGCCGGGGGACAACGGTTTTAGGAAGGAGGAATCAATATTATATAAAAGAATATTTTAGTCAATTTATATAAGATTATTTTGTCTAAATAATTCGAGGGGCGAATTCATAAAAAAATGGGGTGTCAATATCACTATCTTTTTTAAAAGAAATTATAATTTCATATTAAATATCTTTTTATTTAAAATTCATTTATATTATTTATCATTTTTATTTGTAATTTTATTTAATGCCTTTTTTATTTCATGTTCGTAATTTTGATCGCGGTGGACCGTAGGATGGGAGCGGGGCTATGAGGTTTTATTTAAACAATAGTTTCAAATTGAATAATTTCATCATATAAATTAGTTTTTAATGTATGGTATATCAAATCACAAAAACTTTTATACACCTGGTGCATGAATCATAGATCTATACACTCAATCCGATCCGATTTAGACCCGCCTGAATCCGCCACCACACCCCATTCATGCGCATGCACGTACCCCCACACAACTGCGTGGGTGCACCCAAACCCACTCAAATTCACTCACAGGTGTTGTACCTTTATATTATGTTAGTTATACATTTATATTTTGTTAGTCATACCTTTTAGGGTTTTTTAGCTGTAACTTAACATATTTTTTAGACAACTATTAATACATTTCATACATTTTAGTTATATTTGTCATAACTTTTAGTTATGTTAGCCAAACATTTTAGTTATGTCAGTTGTACCTTTATATATTATATAAATGTATGATTATGTTGATATAAAGGTATAAATAATATCACATAAAGGTAAATATGTATAAACTGTGCCGATATTAGTTTTTTTTTTTTTTTGAGTTAACGTATTACATTAATGTATGATATTACATAAAAGTATTACATAAAGGTATGACTAATATATAATATAAATGTATGACTAACATAGTATAAAGGTCAGCGGTTTTCTTTTTAAGTTAAAGTATTGCACTAAGATTATGACATTTGCACATAAAAATATGATTAATGTAACATAAATCATAAATGTATGACTAATAAAATATAAAAGTATAACTAACATGACATAAATGTTAGGACAAAAAAAAAGGGAAAAATTCTCAAATCTGGGTTGACCCGGACCCGACACGCGAGTTGCATGTGCACCAAGTTTACATGACACTTACTCATATCAAATTTATCTTCTTTTGATTTTTTTATTTATTGTATTATATTTAAATTTTGGTGCATTATTTGAGTAATTTTATTGATTTGTGATACTTTTAGGCTTTTAGCTATCAAAGAAGAATAAAATATGCCAATTACACAAATGTGTTGTAAGTTAAAATTATAAATACGAAAAAAAAATACAATAAATAACATTTTAAAATAAATAAAATTAAATATTTGAAAAAAAAAAAAACTACAGACTTTTGATGTAATAATTTAGTCTATCTATCTTAGCTCAAGTGGATTGAATACTATGTTAACTCCAATTTCCAATAATTTTATTAAATAGATAGTAAGAGAATTTGAATAATTCGGCTTTTGTGTAATTCTCTTAAAATACCATGCAACACACAGATACTCTACTAGTTGATATTAACCCTAGATTATATGTTAATTAAAATATATACAAAATTCCACGTACATATGAATATTTATAGCACAAAATAATATGAAATTAAGCTACAAAATACATACAAAAATGAAATTTATTGGAAACACCAAAAATTCATACCACAAGAAGTTTGATGCATGTTACTCAATAATTAAATGACTTTGATTTGGGTTTGATAGTTTGTGATTGCTTTAACCCTAATAATTTTCAATTCACATACTCTATTACATTTGATGTTTTATTTAATGTTTTATGAAATTTAATCTAAGTAACATGTTAATTAATGAAGTTATTTATGATAACTATTTTATAACAAAAACTCTTATGCAAAATACATACGTATGGATGTTAAACACATACTTATAATTGTACTGTGCATACTTTTACTTGTAAATTAAATGCATACTTCAACTATGTCGCACGTGAGACGGTCTTACAAGAGACCAACAAATTTTATAGAGTGAGGGCTATACACATCCCAAAAATACTAATCTCACCCCAAAATTTGTGTTTTTTTTTTTTGAAAGGTCAAAGCAAAATAAATAAATATTGAGTACAAGGGGTACTCAACCCGTACAAAAACCAAAGAAAAACATTCAAACAAAACTAATTACAAGTTAGATGGAAGACAATCTAAAGGATGTGAGCACCAATTGCATAAAGAAGAACAAAACGAGCAAGGAAAATGCGCTCGTAACCATTTTCAAGAGCTAATCTTAACATCTTCCAAAATCTTAACTATTTCTGGAACAACACCATTGAAGATAAAAACGTTTCTCGTCTTCCAAATCATCCGAGTTGTGTATTGCCAAATCAAATTGAATACCTTCCTAACCTCCTTCCCACGATCCTGAGATATGAAATAAGCAAAGTGATTACACATACCAACTTGCGGGATTGAGGAGCCTTCCAACCATGCACACATCACTGACCAAATCTGGGACACACCTTGACAATCAACTATCAAATGTTGAGCAGTTTCATAGCTATCTGGACAGAATGTGCAGCCCATATATGGACTGACCAAGCCAAATGTTTCATTTTTCCAAAATTTCTCTTGTAAGAATCCTATCTTGGAGAAGCTTCCAAGAAAATGCGGACACTTTGTTTGGAATTCCTTTCCATCATAGTTTAGACAGCTTCGGGACGAAGGTTGAATTGTGCATAGCAGCAAGCAGCAAAGTACGTACAATAGACTGAGTAGAGAAGGATCCGATCGGAGAGCAATTCTATCGAAAGGAATCCGAGATATGCACCAACACTTAAAACCTACATAAATACTTCCAAAACACTAAGAATTCACACAAATCATTAGCATTAAAAACTTTTCTCCATCTGAAAGTCCACAACTCTCCATAAGCAACACTCATGTCTCTTATCAACCAAAATTTTTGAGAAGACAAAAGATAAAGAGAAGGAAATTTATTTTTGAGGCAAACAGCCTCATTAATCCAAGGATCTTCCCAAAATCTAGCATAATCTCCAACTCAAACACAAAAATAATATTACTATAGAAAGTATCCCCATTATTATCATTCACTAGATCAAAACCATCACGCCAACACAATGACATTTTACTTTTAATAATCCCACCCGAGCCTCTACAACATAATAATCCATACCTAGGCTTAAGGATTCTCACCCAAAGTGCATTATCCTCACTCAACCAAGCCCATTTACACAAAAGAACGAAATAAAAAAACTTTACATCTCTCACCCTAAGACCACTATTACTTTTACTCCTACAAACCTTACCCCACTTGACCCAAGGAATTTTCTTGCAATTCTTTTTCCACCCCAAAAAATTTCTTTGTAGTTTGATAATATGGTTAATCACACACAAGGGAACTTTAAAGAATGAAAGGTAGTAAAATGGCAATGCAAAAAGAACCGAGTTCAGAAGTGTTATCTTTCTTCTGACGATTAGCACCAATATGCAATCCCAGTTAACAGAAAGGAAAGAATCGACATTGCAACATATAGTTTCGGCTAGACTAGCTACCCTTTGAGGATCCAAATTGATTCCATGAATGGAGCTCTTTGAGAAATTAATTTTCAGCCTGAAGAAATTTCAAACAGCTGGATGATACCTTTGATGGCTTTAAAATTAAAGACATAAATCTTTCCCCACGATTACTGTATCATCTGCAAATTGAAGGTGACTGAATTTAACTTTATCTTAGCCAATTTCAAAACCATCAAACAGTTCATGAACCCGAATAGCTTTGTGCAGTAGACAGCTTAGTCATTTGGCTGCGATAAGAAATAAGAATGAAGATAAAAGATTCCATTGCCTAAGTCCATTTTACAGAGCAAACTCGCTTGAAGGACTACCATTGACCAACACTGACATTGTTACAGACGAGATACATTCAAAAAGACAAAAAACTTTTATACGCCCGTTGCACAGTTCTGAAACCGTGCACTCTTCTCCCACGCACGTGTCAGCACGCACCCCAAGGTCATGCACAAATTCGTCCAAATTCGATCACATATGTTATACATTTATGTAGTGTTAAACATACATTTTTGTTATGTTAGTCATACCTTTTAGATTTTTACATGTACCTTGACATATTTTCAGACAACTATTAATACCTTTCATACTTTTTAGTTCTATTAGTCATACATTTAGTTATATTAGTTATACTTTTTAGTTATGTTAGTTATACTTTTATATATTAAATGTATGTTTATGTTGAGTAATATACAACTTGTGCCGAAATTAAATGGAATCCAAACCCGCAAAAGTTCATTCCATCAAGCATCTTGTCAAAAAATTCCTAGAGCACCAAGTCATAAGCTTTTTCAAAGTCGACCTTTAAAACCATACCTTGTTTACCTTTTGTTTTCAAGAAATCCACCGACTCGTTGAGTAAAATAATATAATCTAAAATTTGCTTGTTGCCGACGAAAGCACTCTAGTTCTCTGAAATTATCTTACCAACGACATTAGCAATTCTCTTCGCTAGAACCTTAAAGAGAATTTTATACATACAATCAATCAACAAAATTGGACGGAAGTCCTTGATTTGTTGTGAGCAGTCTTTCTTTGGTATCAAGGTGACAAAACTTGGATTTCCACCTCTCACCATTCTACCGTATTGATGGAACTCAGTCATAAATCTCAAGATGTCGGACTTCAAAATTTGCCACATATTTTTTGATGAAACGGAAATTGAAACCATCTGGGCTCGGACTTTTGCGTCTCCCACACTCATAAAAATTGTATTTTTATACCTTTCAATTTTTTAAGAAATGAGATGCATTTAATAAGTGTTGGATGTATACAAGTCTTACCCAACTTGGTAACACAAGATGCAAGAGCAACCACAATGCATCAAGTTTTTTGGATTTGGATCCAAACTAAATGGATCCATAGCATTATGGGGTGAGGATGGAATCCACCATGGAGGAGAGAGAGAAATGGATCCAAAGGTTTAGATCCAAAAAGTGAAAAAAAAAAAAAATTTCACACACGCAGACTCTAATTGGTGCGTGATTCACACGTGTTGTAGAGTCGCGTTATGGGACCCGACAGGTCCCAGATCTGTCCAGCGTTTTTATATTTTTTTTTTGTTTTTTTTTAATTTTATTCTATTTCCTTTCTTTTTGGAACCATTTATTATATCTTGTAATTATCCTTATCCACTAATATTAATTATTGAGATAATAGGAAGTTGTTTTGTATTAATTTATTTTTCATTCTTCTTTTAATATAAACTAGTAGTGTACTCGCGTGTTGCGCGTATTATTATATAACAAAATTATTTTAATACAATGGCAGTGCACTCGTGTATTGCACGAATTGTTATATTTTTAGTTAAATTATAATTTTAATTATTATACTAAAAGATTGTGTGTATATTTTGAACTTTGATATTTAATGAAAAGGAAATTAAGTTTTAATTATTTGTAAACATTGTAATTAATTAATATATTCTTTTTGACAATGTATATAATTAATAATTTTTTTAACATGAAAACGAATACATTTAATAACCACATAAAACAAAAATAATGTCGTTTATTATATCTATTATACTTTATATAATTTATCTCATATAGCATTTATAAAATCATATAACATTTTATATACTTTATCTCATATTTTATTTGTTGTTATACACTTATATTGAAGATTTTATCAGATTTTTAGATATTTTTTCCATAATTCTTTACGTCTTTTTGTGTGTGTATTATGTTCCTAGTTTTGTGACGACTAGGATTTAACGAAGCATAATTTGATAACTAAATATTTAAATCTCTAATTATTTGATTTATTTTATGTGCGTTTCATAAAATTTAATTGTAAACACGTTTTAATCTAAAGTTCCATATTCTTGAAAATTTTGCCATAAAAAGGAGCGACGATAAAATAATTCGTAAGTGGGACAAGATGAACGAGAACGAAAAATCGAGCAAAACGCCGAAAGAATGACTCAAATCGGAGTTCGGATGATATCTAAAATTAATTAATATCATAAGAATGTTTAGTATAAAGTTTAAGGTTAATGACAAGATTAATGAAATAATATAAATAACAAAATTATAAACTAAGGTAAAAGCATACACTAAGTGATAACCTAAGGTAAGTCAGGATAATCATCTCCATCTTCTCTCTAAGTTTTCCGGCGGGCGGCCGGCCGGAGCGCCGCCGTCACCGCCGCCGGCGACCACCGTCGCCGGATTTCTTTCCGACCAAAGCATATCGAACCTTATACCACTTTGAAGCTCTCGCCGAGCCCGTTCCAACCCCGGGCTCGGAATTGTCATCAGCCGCCGTGTTCGCCGGCAATTCGCCGGAGAAAATTCTGTTTTCGTGTTTTCTCTCTCTAAAACCCACCTCTTTCTCTCTCTTCGTATCTCGGCCATCCGACCACCGATCGAGGCGATTCTTGAACCTAGATTGTAGTTCTCGCCGAGCGCGTCTCGAATCTGAGCTCGGATCATCGATCAGCCGGTTAGATCTCCTGCATGCAGCGGGTCAAAGTTTCTGCGTTTTTGGATTTTCTCTCTCCTCTTCTCTCTCTTCGAACCTCTCTCTTTCTCTGCTGCTATCTCTCGCCTTTCTCTCTGATCGGATGTCGGGGCGGCGCATGCAGCGCCGCCGTGTGTGTGTGTGGCTAGCCGGCGCAAGGAGCGCCGGCGAAGTGTGCGTGAGTAGCCGGCGGCAGTGGCCGCCGGAGAAGTGAGTATATGCATGTGTGGAAAGGCTGTGTTTGGTGATGTTTGGGCGGCGCTTCCAGCGCCGCTGTGTGCTATGGTGGCCGGCGCGAGGAGCGCCGGCGTATGATGGTGGTTACGGTGGTGGTGGCCGGCGACACGGTGTCGCCGGCGGTAGCATGCAGTGGCGGTGGTGGAGGGGCAGTGGGTTGGTTGGGGTTGGGGTGGATTTTGGGAATTTGATTATCTCCAGGGACCTTCTTGCAATTTCTTAAGTTTTGCTTATTCACTTTTGATCCCCTATCTTTTGGATGGTGCAGTTTCGTCCTAAATTCTTCTGGGAATTATAATTCCACCCCCAGAATTTCAGAATCCTCGTTTTAACCCCAAAACTTCTCTGTAATTACAGTTTTACCCTCAACATCCTCAAAACCCTAAAATACTTCGTTTTAACTCGTTACTTATCCGATTTAACTCTTTCTTTCGCCTATAGAACCGTAATCGAACCCACTTCGTCATGTGATCAAGTTCTAAGCCTTTCGAATCGTTTTTATTTCCATCATCGTTTCTTTTCGAAAGAGTTCTTTTAATTAATTTACGTAATAATTATAAAACGAAACTAATTGAACACGTTTGCATGTGTAGGCAATCGCATTTAGGAGCGCACGTGTTTTTAAAGATCGCATCACGCGAAGAAAAGCACCACCTTTTTAGGTGGGGGTAACTTCTGAACTTAACGACTTTTATTTTTACGTATTTACTGTATCTTAATATGCTGATAATATGTCAACGCGTTAAAATTAATATTGTTACATCTGTGATCGCATGTTATGATTTGCCTGATTTTACGTGCTTTGGGATTACGTGCTGTGTATTTAAATGATCATGCATAGAATGTTAAATGTCATACGAGGACAGGAGTCCACGTTCATCACGGAGGGACTCATGGTCCGTAAAAAACTTCACGGAGGGACTCATGGTCCGTAAAAAACTTCACGGAGGGATTGGTGTTCCGTAAAAGGCACCCCCGGTCTTAAAAACCGGTTGCGGGGTAAGACGGGTGATACCCGCACCTAAGGAAAAAGTATGTGCAATACATTTTACTATGTGCTGTGTTTACTTGCTGTGCTAATTAACTGTTTTATGTAATTCATATGTCAATTAATCCTAAATACAGAAATTACTCCCACGAGTGTATTCAAACGCACTCACCCCTATCTGTACTCACCCTACAGGGAACAATGAAAGATGCGTTTTGCAGCGAGAGGGGTGCCGTATCCAGTGTCCCTCCTTTTAATTATTTTGGAAAGACTATGATGAACAACACTTTATAAGTTCTTATATATTTTGTAACACCGATGTAATTATTTAGAAGGATCCTGTTAATCTTCCGCTGATAGTTTAAACGTTATCTTTCGGCGATGCGCCGATGTTTGAAATTACGTAAAGGTTTTGTATGTTTTCCAGTTATCCCTGTTTTGGTGACATAGGGTTATATTTTGAAACAGTTGTCATCTTTAAAATGTATTTTTTTTGTCCGTGATTTTATTCTAAAAAAAGTATGTCTCTTTCCTTTTCTTCTCCCTGCACGCCCACGAGCAACTCTGATATTTAAAATAAAACTAAGTATGAAAACAGGGCGTGACAAGTTTAATAAACAATATTGTCATCCATTTCATTACTTAGAAAAACCCAATAAAAGAGAAAAATTCTTAATTTTTTTTTCAAATCCTACCATCAAGACCCAATCTTATTAGGCTCATTCTTATTTAGGTTAAATTATCTCTTCATCTCCAACACATATATTGACACACACACACACACACACACATATATATATATATATATATATAAGAAACAATTGAAACAAAACCCTAACCCACCATCCCTTCTCGTTGCCATTGCCGCCTCCGCCTCCTCCTCCGCCTTTCCTCGCTCCCCTTCATCTCTCTTTTTCGCCAACCTTTGTTTCATTCCACCACAACCCCTCTCCCACAACCCTTCATTTCTTCCTCACCAACTATTCATTTTTGCATATTAATAATACACACTATTTATTACAATTTGTGGTTTTTTTTAGTTGATATGTAGATGATGGAGTGAGAGTCGACAACTTGGATTGTGAGAGATGTTCTACGAAGCATTGAAAAACTCTCTATTCAAGCTCAAGTATATTATTTCAAATTACCAAAATGAAACAAAAATAATTTTTGCTACAGCTTCCATCTCTAATTTTTCTTCTTATTTTGACATTTTGAAGTCCCATGAAATTTCTTCTTATTTTCAGCTTAATGCTCATCTCCACTATTTCTTTTATTGCTCAATTGCTCAATTATTCAATGTGTATTCTAATCAACCACTTAGGACTTATATAGTACAATGGCTTGGAGAGAAAGCCTCATTTAAATGGCTTGAAGAGGAAGTCTGACTCAAAATTATTTAGAAAATCAAAATGAAAAAAAGAAAAGAAATTATTTACATAGTCAGTATTATGATGTGACATTTGTTAGTGGGAAAGTGTCAATCCTGAAATTATTTCCAACTTTCTTGGTATTAGTATAGTATAGATTTATCAATTAATCCTAATGCTTTTTTTAATTAAGGTAATAAAAAATTTTCAAGTTTATTATTATTATTTTTATTCTTTTTCCATTAATTATCAAGATTGCCGATAATTTGCATTTTTTTTCTTTTATTTTATTCAACATATAAAATGTTATCATTTTAAAATTTTAATTAAATAATTTATATATTATCAAAATAAATTATATTTTTAATTATCTATAATCATGATTCGATTATATTCGTGCATTCATAAATTAACTTGATGTATTTCAATGAAATTGCTAAAAAATATTTTTAACCACAATATAAAAATTATTTGAGGCTTTAAAAAAAATTAAAACTCAAATTATAAGATAAATTTTAAGTATATCCCAAAACCAAGATTATATTACACATTGGATTTCAACTTTATGAAGGGTTCAATTATATTTTTAACTTGTAGTATCATTGTATTGTCAATTCAATATGTAACTTGTTGTAGCATTGTGTTGTCAATTCTAAATTTTTAACATTTAATAGTATTGTGTTGTGTTGGTCCCAAGAGTCCTAAGTGGTCAGAGGTTCAGAGGGGGGTGAATGAACCTCTATCGATTTTGCAAACTCTTTTAAAAACTTTTATGTTATAACAGGTTCCTGACCTAGGGGCAGTAACCTGTCTCGAATCAGCAACCTGGCTCTAAGCTCAATCAGGTTACTGACTCGGTATCAGAATGTAACGCAACAGAATAAACTTGATAGAGTTCTTTTGGAAACCAGTTTTCTTTTGCAAGTATGTTCTTATAAAACCTCTTTTATGCAGGATGCTTATGATATGCAATCAGTAAGATATATGATAAGATAAGATACAAAGCAGTAAGTAAATCAAAGCATATAAACACACAAGGTTTATAGTGGTTCGAAGGTAGTGTAAGTCTTCTACGTCCACTCTACTCCTTAACACAAGGAGGATCTTTGTTAGGTCAGTTCGAATTACAAGCCTCATTTTACAAACTTCTTCCTAACAAACTACGCCTACTAGAATCCCAGACTCTAGTCGAAGGTCACAACCCACAAAGGGTTCTCAATCCCACAAAGGGAAGTAATCTATTTATAGACTACACACTTAGCAAGGATCTAATCGTCTCAACTAAGTTACACCATAAAACAACCTAGCGCACACAACACAATGGTTAAAAGAAAATAAGGTTTTCTTCAACTGGTGCGAAATAGTCTTGATCTTTGATGGCTTCAATGCTATTGTTGACTGCTCCTGGAAGGTTGAGTGACTGAGCTTGATGGTAGCTTTGAGTGTAAGACTTGTGAGAATTTGTGTTTTTCAAAACTTTAGATGTCTTTGTTTAGTATATCAGTTTTTAGTTTCTCAGTACTCTTCATGGTCACTCCATCCATCTATTTATAGATTCTTGGAATATGCCTGTTGAAGAGAGGTATTATTCCTGTTGCAATTCAAATATGATCCTCCATATCTTTGCAATTAATACGATTGACAACTTGAGAGAACATGGCATGTTCTACTCTTATCCGCATCAATGGCGCCACACCCTGGTTGCAGACCTTTTGCAGAGCCGCAGTTCCAGGTGGCATCTTCTCATTGGCTTGGCTCAAACTTCTGTCCAACGACTCATTGTCAGTAACCTTCATCGTACTGCATTCATTATACATTCCTTGTACTGTGATAAATGAGCTGAGTGAAGATCAACAGCTTGTTGTTCTGTTCTTTAGTACTTGTATCTTGGATGTCAGCTTCCTGATGTAGGTCAGCTTCCTATCTTGACTTCTTTTTGCCAACATCCTGTTCTTCATGTAATTTCCTTGGCTTAGTCGTTTGTTTGGTCTTCTTTGTTTCTTCTTGATCTTTTGTTTGCTTGATTCTCCTTTGAACATTTCAAGTCTTTATCTTTATTTTTCCTAAGACCTATTTATAAATTCATGATCATATGTCTATAGGTCTAAGTTTCCACTTATAAAACGTGGAGAATGGGTACTCTAATTTTCTATCAAATATTACATTTGTCTCATCAAAACTATCATGGAATTTTCCCAACATGTTGTCAATTCTCTGAAAAGTTGAATTGAATTTGAATATGTTGACCAACACTTTTGTATTCAAAATTTTAATTTCACCCACATTTTTCCTTCTATAAATAAACCATCATATTTACAAGAAAAAACACTTCTCCACATCCCTTCTCTACTTTCTCTTCTACACTTTCTTTTTCAATTTGTAGTACTTGTCTTATTGAAATTTTTGCAGAAATGAATGCAAATACTAGGAAAATGTTACAAGATTTCTTAGATTCTCAAAATGTGGAGGATGCAAATGATACTCCCCAAAATTCTCAAACCCCACATAATCTTCCATATTCTCAAATCAATTTTTCCGGTCAAGTTCCACCACAATTACCCTAAAATTTTCCATTCCCTCAACATTATTCTCAAAATTTATTGGGTGTTGGAATTATGATGAATTATACAAGCAATTCTCCCAAAGTGCCATTTATACCGAAGTTTTGGAGGGAACATGGATATTTTAATCCAGGTGCAACAAGTCAGCCTTTAAGGTTTGAAATGGAAAAAGAACTGATCACACCAGAAACTCAATTTTTTATCGGGATTCAACACACAACAAAGATACTAACGATAAATCAAAGACCGGTGTTGAAGTTCGTCGAAAGCGTCCAAATTGGATAAGGGACGAGGATGTGCTCCTAGCGAAATCTTTGACGACAGTCAGCGATGATCCAATCACCGGTAATGATCAAAAGATGACGATGTATTGGGTACGTATTGCTTAATATTATAATAAAAATAAGCTCAATGAATTTATCTATCGAGCACACATTGTGTTAAGATCACATTGGCATAATACAATATCGTCTGAAAGTGAATCACTTCAATGCCGACTATAATCAAATATATCATTTGCATCGAAGCGGTCACAGTGATGAAGACATTTTGCGTCTCACCTATCAAAAGTATTGTGATGAAAATAATGGTGTTGCGTTTAATTTGGAGCACGTGTGGAGGATCATGAAAGATCGACCACAATTTACTCCACAATCCTCTGATCATTATATTGGTACAAAAAAGGCGAGAACTGATTCTTCAGGAGCAAGCAAGACTTCATCCAATCACCTATATTGATTTGGGATCAAATGAAGATGAGGTTCGTCCAATTGGTCAGAAGGCAGCAAAACGAAAAGGAAAGGGGAAGATCCATGCTACATCTGTCATCCATGAATTAAAAATGGAGTACACCAAGACAGTAGATAAATTATCGTCATTTACCACTGTGAGAACACAAGGCGTGGAAAATGAAAGTAAGAAAATTCGCATGAGGGAGTATAAGATTCTTGTTAAAGACACAGTCATTACACACCCAAACGACTTCTTTACCATCAACAAATTTGTGAGGAAATCAAAGCAAAGTGGCGTGGCTAAATATGTTTACTCTATAATTTTGTCAATTTGTATTTTGTATTATACATTTTCAATTGGTTTTCTCCAATTTGTATCACTTATTATGCATTTTCAATTGGTTTGTTTCAATTTATATTTTCTATTATGCATTTTCAATTAGTTTCAATGTGTGAGGAAAATGTAATATGTTTCTAAATATTATTAATTTAGTATTAATTCATTTCAAGTCAATGAATCTCATTTACTTTATTTCAAGTCAGTGAAAAGAGATAGATAACATTGAACATCACCTAAATATATAAGATAACATTGGGAATTACTTAAAGATCGCATGCACTCTGTAAGGATCACATGCACTCTGTAAAGGTTGTCTCAATTATTACATGAGTCACATGCACACAATATCAAAATTATGCAACAATCAATTATTACATGAGTCACATGCACATAGTATCAAAATTATACAATAATAAATACAAGAGACTCGATTCACACTTTCACATTCACAATACAACACAACACAAATTTGCAAAATGTTCATATATTCTAACAACTCAGATTCTAGCGATTCTAGTGATATGGAAGCTGATTCACGAGCTAATGATCGAGAGATGAAATTGATATCAAGGATAGTTCGATGAAGTAACGAAATCCTTCAAATATGTGTACAAGAAAATGAGATGCAACCGAGAAGAAGGTATATTAGACTAGATTGTGAAGCCAGACATGAAAGATTAGTTAATGATTATTTCTTTGAGGTCCCTGTGTATCACGAAAATTTGTTTCGTAGACGATTCTGAATGCGAAGAGAATTATTCATTCGCATCATGAATGCACTAGAAAATCACTCAACATTTTTTCAACAAAGAATTGATGTTGTGGGAAGAGCCAGTTTATCACCATTACAGAAATGCACAGCTGCTATTCGTCAATTGGCGTATGGAGTTCCAGCGGACTACCTCGATGAGTACTTACGAATGGGTGAGTCAACCTCGATCAATTGTCTTTTTAGTTTCTATCAGGTTGTTAATCAAATTTTTGGTGATCAATACTTGAGGAGGCCAACTGTTGACGATACACATCGTCTTCTCCAAATGCATGAGGAGAGATATGACTTCCCAGGTATGTTGGGAAGTCTTGATTGTATGCATTGGAAATGGAAAAATTGTTCAGCTGCTCAGAAAGGCCAATTTTCAAGAGGACACAAGTCTCCTACAATTATTCTTGAAGCAGTCACATCTAAAGATCTATGGATATGACATGCATTTTTTAGTGTTGCAGGCTCACGCAATGATATTAATGTGTTGTATGAATCACCTTTGTTCAACAATGTGCTGCAAGAAAATGCACCAGAGGTTAATTTTATGGTGAATAACACAACTTATACGAAGAGATATTATTTAACAGATGAAATCTATCTAGAATGGGCTACTTTCGTTAAAGCATTTCCATGCCCATAGGATCCTAAGAGAAGATTGTTCAAAGAAAAACAAGAGGCTGCAAGAAAAGATGTTGAACGAGCATTTGTGGTGCTTTAAGCTCGATGGGCAATTGTGAGAGGCCCAACACAATTTTGGTATAGGAAAAAAGTTAAGGAAATCATATGGATTTGTATTATTTTACATAACATAATTGTTGAAGACGAGGGAAATATGGTTACAAATTGGTACAATGACGAAGGTGATAATCCCGCAGAACACAACTGAGGCCCAACTCGAGAATTTCAAGAATTTCTCCGAATTAATACGGAGATACGTGATACTCAAGTACATCACCAACTTCGTGCGGACTTAGTTGAACATATTTGAGAACACTTTGATGTCTCGATGTAGAATTAAAATGCTTTATTCGTATCCGTTCGATTATCCTATCTTTAATTTTATGGTTTTATGTATTTCATTTTAGTATTTATGAAAATGAAATAAATTTGTTTTAATATAATATTTTATTTAGTTAAAATATATTTAAATAAAATTTGTGGTATCAAAAATAGAAAATCTAAATTAAATTTTATTTTAAATTAGGAGAGAGAAGTGAGTGAAGATGAGACCATAAAATAGTGTGGATTTAAAATAATGAAATGTTGATGTGGAGAAGAAAGAATCAACTTTTTAATTAAATGGATTGTATTTTGGGTTCGAGGGATTTAAAATAATAAAATGTTGATGTGGAGAAGAAAAAATCAATTTTTTAATTAAATGGATTGTATTTTGGGTTCGAGGGCGGATGGGATGCCCTGTTACACCAATCTATTACATCTCCTATTACATCTATTGGATGATTGACACATAGGAAAGAGAGGGGATTATACATAGCAGTGAGAAGATGGAGAGCAAAGGACGTTAGGATAAATGTAATCAATAATGAAAGGAAAATTTCTGATTCAATTTTGGAAGTATCAAAATCTTTCCATTTTGCACTGACAGAAGAAACGATCATGAAGATCACCACTCTATTCTCGATTGCTATCAGAAAAACAATTCGAATGGTTGAAGGTTTCCTCCTCGCAACAAAGACAACATGTTCGAAGATAATTCGGGTGAGTTTTTCTCTATTTTCTGTCAAAAATTTTGATATTGGTTTCCTATCTCACATACTTGGGAGCATGATTCCGCCTCTGCGATTATTCTTCGCTGATTTGTCAATAAATTCATGTTCGAATGATTTCCTTTTAACTGAGTACACCAAGTGTTCGATAGAATTCCTGAATGAGTGAAAAACTTCACGTTTTAGCTGTTGGTTTTCTTGTTTACTTAAACCTTCTTCATGATCATTCTTGGTATATATCTGTAATTTAACTTCGATAAGCAGCATATTAATCAAAGTAAGCAATAGATAATCCAATTATGATTATATAGAACTCATGATGGTGAATTCTAAGGACACCATTGTTGTGAATGAAGAATTTGTTGATGCAATTGTGTTGCAATGAGACTACAATGAGACTACTTGTTGATGCAATCTGATCTCCTTTCATTCTCTTGTATGATGCAATTGTGTTGCAAAATGCATATTTGAACTCATTTTTAAAAGTAACTTTTATTTTTATATTCTAAAACTAAATTGTTGTGGCTCTGTGATTACGAGTTGGTCAAACTATATACACTATACTGATAACTAGCATGAGTAGATGATTTTTTAAGCATGAGATTGTCTAAGTAATTAATAACTTTAATTATTTTGTGTACTTTTTTTTTCTTTTTAGTTTTGATTCTTGCTTTGACGATTTATGAATATATTCATATGTCATAATTCAGAGATTTTGTCTCATCTATTTTCGTGAGATTAACAATTCATGTTTCTGAGCAGAATTAACAATATTATGTATTGAAATTGTTAGCAACATTTTTCTATTTATAATACAAAAATTATATAACTTTCGGATGTCAATCAAAAATACTCTAAAAATCTAAAATATTGTGGGATTATCGATGGGAGACAAAGATTCTAGTCTTTTCTCTTTGTTGTGTCTGCATATGAAATTTCATTTGGTTATGGCGAATTAATGATTTTTGCCAATGAGAATTTTCCACTTTATGTTTGATTTGTTGCTGAATGAAATTGGATTTATGTTTCTTCTCTTTTTTTTACCGTTGTGTTTTCACTTTTCTAGTTGTATGTAATGTGAATTCCTACTTGTTTACAGTAATCTCATGGTGAACCCGTTTGGTTAGGCTCGAATCGCATTTGAATATAAACTATTTGAAGATTGGTCGTTTCTTTTCCCCATTTCTTTAGCTGCTTGGAATTTTTTTGGTTTTAAGAAAAAGAAATGAAAGTGAAATTGGTCAATGAGACTCAAATTTTTTGTAAAACTAGGAATCCTAGCTAAAACAAGTAGTCGATTGATTATCACTTGTAATTCATATGTTTTGCTTAATTAGTTGATTGAGAATGGTTGGAGTTGGCTGATTATCACTAGTAATTCATATATACTGCCTAATTAGTTGACTGAGAATGGTTGGATGAATTAAGAAGAAAAGAAACTAACCACTACATAACTAATTGAATAGTATTTTAATTTATATGGTTGGAGGAATGAGAATTTCCCTATCTTGTGTGTACACCTTCATATATAAGTTATTAAGTTAAAAGCTCAATGCATTGTTGTCTTTTTTTCTTTCATTTCTTTACTTCTAGACATTTTTTGACTCAATTACATTATGTCATATTATGGAGTTAAACTGTCGGAAAATAAAGACCTTATTATAAGTTGGTAAACATATGAAACGAGACTTGATTTGTGATTACCAATATGCTAATATTATGATATCTCGCAATAATTTACATGTGAAATTAGTTACCATATAATTTTAATTTAATATTAATATTTTTGGGTTATTCTACAACTATGGACAAAGATATGCCAATTGATGCTACTCCACGACGCAAATTAAATTTTGATGAGGCAGATCGAGAAAAAGAACTTACAAATGCAAATGGGGATGAGCAAACAAATGAAAGACAATTGAATATTTCGATAGAGAAAATTCCAAAAATTGGTATGGAATTTGAAAGTGAAGATGCTGCATACACGTTTTATAATGAATACGCAAAGGCAACTGGATTTGGCATTCGAAAACACAGTGTTCATAAAGATAGAAATGGAAGGGTACTTGATAGAATATTTTGTTGTGAATGTCAAGGACGCAGAGGAAAGGATAAAAAAGATGCAATGGTGAAGTCTCATCATCCAGAAACAAGAACAGGTTGTGAAGCAAGCATGAAGGTCAATGGTAGATATAATGGTAAATATAGAGTTGTCAATTTTATTGCTGAACATATAGGTCATGATCTAGTGAGTCCGAGAAAAAGTCATATGAAAAGGTCACATAGGAAAATATCAGATATGCAAGCTTCACAAGTGGACGATTTAGATAGCTCAGGGATAACACCAAAAGCAGGATTTGCCTTATTGTCAAAGCAAGCGGGAAATCGTGAAAATGTTGGATTTACGTATGAAGATTTCAAAAATTACTTGGGTTCAAAGAGAACTATGGAAATGAAGGTTGGTGATACTGGAGGGGTATTAGAGTACTTGCAACAAAGACAGCTAGATGATCCTAATTTTTTCTATGCAATTCAGGTTGACCAAGATGATCTGATAACGAACATTCTTTGGGTTGATGCACAAATGAAGGTTGATTATTCTTATTTTGGAGATGTAGTTTGTTTTGATATGACATATAGAAAAAATAAAGAGGGTAAGCCATTTTCCCTTTTTGTTGGCGTGAATCACCACAGACAGACAATTATTTTTGGTGCATCATTGTTGTATGATGAAACTACATCAACATATACATGGTTATTTGATACATTTGCTAGAGCCATGTCTGGAAAACTACCTAAAACCATTCTCACAGATCAAGATGCTGCAATGGCAAAAGCTTTAGCAATTCAATGGCCTGAAACTTGTCATCGCCTATGTATTTAGCACATATTTCAAAATGCAGCAAAGCATTTGAGTAATGTGTTTGCAAGATTTAAAAGTTTTTCTAAGGATTTCAGGTCTTGTGTTTATGATTATGAGGAAGAAGAAGAATTTCTTAATGCATGGAATGTTATGTTGGAAAAATGTGAGCTTAAAGATAACGATTGGTTGGAAAGGTTGTTTAAAATAAGAGAAAAATGGGCTCTTGTTTATGGGCGAAAGTCATTTTGTGCAGATATGATAACTACGCAACGTAGTGAAAGTATGAATAGTGTTCTTAAAAGGTATGTGAATTATAAGCATAATTTGCATCAGTTTCTCCACCATTTTGATAGATTGGTCGATGATCGTTGGTATGAAGAGTTGAAAGCAGATTTTAGAACAAGTCAGACTATACCAGTGGCTGCTTTTCCAGTTCAAATTTGCAAACATGCAGCTAGTAATTATACACATGAAGTTTTGGAGTTATTTCATGAGGAGTTGCGCAAGGCTTATGATTGTCAAGCAGAATTGTGTGGTCAAGTTGGAGAAATCTTTGAGTATAAAATCCTCCCCTTCAGAAAGCATTATCAGCACACAGTTAGATTTAACTTGTCTGAAAATAAAGTTTCATGCAGTTGTAAAAAGTTCGAGTTTGCAGGAATTTTGTGTTCTCATGTTCTCAAGGTCTTCTCTTTGAGAAATATTGTGGAGATTCCCCAATTGCATATAAAAAAGAGATGGACCAAGCAAGCCAAGAAGAATATTGTTCAAGGTATTGAAGTTAATGTACAATTTGCTGGTTATGTAAATGACAATGAGGAAAAAAAGATGATTGGAGTCCATTACAAGGAACTGTGCAGCTTGTATAACCAGTTAACAACACGAGGTGCTCTAACCACAGAAACATTTGAAATTGCAAAAAAATGTTTGATTAAAGGGATTGAAGAAGTTGATGCATGCTTGGAGAATACTTATCTTGTGAGACCAACCTCAGGAGTCAAATATGTTGTGCAAAAGAATGCACTTTCAAGAATAGTTGCGAAACAAACTTCTACACTTTCATCTGAAGGATGTGAAAAGATATTAAATGAAGATGTGCAACCCAATGAAAGTGTAATAAAGGGATGGAAAAGAAAAGAGACAAAACCTGTAAGATCTGGAAAAAGAGAAAAAAGTGGTTTAGAGAAATCTCGACAAAAGAAGAAGCAATCTGATGAAATTACAGCAACTGAAACTAATGAACAGGTATGGCTTTTCATAGATGTCATTTTTTTAAATTTTTTCTGAATCTATAAATTATTTCAATCAATAGTAATATATTTTTCATCCATGTACTAAATATTAAAGAAACGTATGCAGCAAAGTATTGACAATCATTGGAGCAATGTTTCAAGCATTGGTGCTTTCTCTAAATACAATTCTTTACTTTCGTTGTCTCAACTCTCGCAGGTTTTTGTACTATATATGCACAATTGATAATTAATATAATATTTTTTTATGTATGTTACGTGTGGTTAGATAATATATTTTCGATACATGTAAAATCATATATTTTCTCATACTTTCATGGTGATGAATCAGGACTATCAAGGTGTTAGGACTGATTTAAACATGACTTATCCAGTTGAAGCATCTTCTATGTCACCCTTGGAGCAATTTCAATTTCCTGAGGTACACTATATTGTAAATCATTACATTCATAAATATTTTTCTTACATTATAATAGTTCATGTGTTTGTTGGTTTTTTTTTTTTTTTGGTTCAAGGTCTTCAATCCAATTATCAATCAACAACTTAATTTTGCTCATTATTCAAATGATGATCGATGTCAAATGAGCTTAACAAATCTACTACAGGTAACGACATGTAGTGGAGATGTATTTGTCATGTTCATGTATTTATCATTATATATCTTTAATTTATTTTCTCATGCACATGTATTTATCAATTTGCATTTCATACGCAGCAACAACTTATCAAGACTAAAGCACACGATGGGGTCCATTTCAATAATTTGCTACCTCAAAGCAAAAACAAGGAAACAAATAATGGAAGTGTTGTTACCATTGGGGATAAAATATAGAACGTATTCATTTTTTATTTGTTTTTAATATTACATTTTTTTGAAATTCATTGTCACATGAGACATGGAGAATAAATCTCTTGTTAAATTTGTAAGTTTTATTCTTATTTTATCTTTCAATTCGATATTCATCGACCATATGTAAATTTGTGGTGTGAGAATAAAGAGAAAGACGATTTGACAAAAAAATGAGTCATGCAAATTTGCTGGATTTAGAACATACAACTGCATAGTTTTTTTTGTGTTTCAATGGTGAATAATATACTATTAGCTATGGTTAAAATCTTATTAATAAAATCCATTTACTCTTCTTATCTGTGTTCTATGTATATGAGAAATTGACTTTGGTAAGAGAAAAACTCTCTCATTTCTAGTGTAATAATTATCATTTCATGACCTTTTTGAATTTTAAATAGTTGATACTCATGATAATCAATTTCTGGTGATTATATGTTTGATTTTGTTTTGCATGGACAAATATTTACTATCAAATATCCTGAATTGATCAATTTCTGGTGATTATATGTTTGATTTTGTTTTGCATGGATAAATATTTACTATCAATTATCCTGAATTTATCACAAAACTCTTGATGCAAAGTTTTTGGATTATGGAATGTCACCTATTCTTCACCATGTTATCTCTAGTTTCCTACCCTTATCAGTAATTCTTAAACCAAAGGTGCTCCCCTTATCAGTAATTCTTAAACCAAAGGTTGCCTGAGCACGTTACTTTGCTGGCCCGTTCTATGGAGATGCAAAGAATCGAACTCTTGATGCATATTTTTTGGATTATGGAATTTAACCTATTCTTCACCATGTTATCTCTAGTTTACAACCCTTATCAGTAATTCTTAAAGCAAAGGTTGCCTGAGCATGTTACTTTGCTGGCCCATTCTGTGGAGATGCGAGGAATCGAACCTCGTGTCTCTCGCATACAACGCGAGCGCTCTACCACTTGAGCTACATCCCCTTTTTTACTAATTAATTTATTACTTAGATCAAAATTAAATTATAAATATATCAAGAAATACCATAAAGAAGATTTAAATAATCAAATAAATCAAAACCTGCTGCACGAGAGGCTTTTTTGTCATTTAGGAATTTTATCAAACACTTGATGTACTCAGTTTAAAAGTATGGTTTATCTCTACCAATGTTTATTCAGCCAGGCCTCAACAAATTCTTCATTCACAACAATGGTGTCCTTAGAATTCACCACCATGAGTTCTATATAATCATAATTGGATTATCTATTGCTTACTTTGATTAATATGCTGCTTATCGAAGTTAAATTACAGATATATACCAAGAATGATCATGAAGAAGGTTTAAGTAAACAAGAAAACCAACAGCTAAAACGTGAAGTTTTTCACTCATTCAGGAATTCTATCGAACACTTGGTGTACTCAGTTAAAAGGAAATCATTCGAACATGAATTTATTGACAAATCAGCGAAGAATAATCGCAGAGGCGGAATCATGCTCCCAAGTATGTGAGATAGGAAACCAATATCAAAATTTTTGACAGAAAATAGAGAAAAACTCACCTGAATTATCTTTGAACATGTTGTCTTTGTTGCGAGGAGGAAACCTTCAACCATTCGAATTGTTTTTCTGATAGCAATCGAGAATAGAGTGGCGATCTTCATGATCGTTTCTTCTGTCAGTGCAAAATGGAAAGATTTTGATACTTCCAAAATTGAATCAGAAATTTTCCTTTCATTATTGATTACATTTATCCTAACGTCGTTTGCTCTCCGTCTTCTTATTGCTATGTATAATCCCCTCTCTTTCCTACGTGTCAATCATCCAATAAATGTAATAGGAGATGTAATAGATTGGTGTAACAAGGCATCCCATCCGGTTCGAGGGTTGTGATGCTCTAACATAAAGTGTGACAATTGAGATTAATTTCCAACCGTTGGTATTAAAGGACGTGGGTGCATTAATTGAGAGGATGGATGCTCGAAGGAAAGCAGAGTCACGTGCCAAATCGAGCGTGTGTAGCACGCACTCCCATCAAAGTATTTAGAATTCCAACCCGTTTCCAATCTTCAATTTTAAATGTGAAATAGTTTCTTCCATTGAGAAATTATGTTGTGAAAAATAAATAAAGATCAAAGAAAAAAGGAACAAGAAGATAAAGGGAAAATCAGCTTATATACTTTCAATTGCGCATGCGAAATTGCAGAATGTACATTGATATAGGCATATATAGGTAAATTTAAGAGTATATCTGCCGATATTTAGACCTTCATTCATTGCTTGCAGGGGACGCTGTTCAGATCTAATCGGAAAGGTGAATTATCTGTTTATCTATGTGTTTGCACATTGTTCGTCGTCCTTTTTTTTTTTTTTTCCTGAAATTTTATTTTTCTGCTTGGAACTTATGCGTTTTATTTGGTGGTGAATGCAATACAAACTATTTATGGATTTATTTTTTGGTTTTTTTTTTTTTTTGGGACGAATTGATTGAGTATTCATTTTCTGTTCAAATTTATTTGGAGATCATTTGTCGCTGAGACATTTTTGGTTTGGAAATTATTCAGTGTATAAAATGGATCAGATATTCAATATTTAAACGGTTACTAATTTCTGTTGTTCTTTTTCCTGATTCGAAGTGTGTTGTGGATATAGAGAATGTAAAGTTAATTGCTGCAATGCGAAATAAATTTTTTGGCTTAGCATTTGTGTTCCTAAGTCCCTCATTTCAGCAATCTGTTTCCCTGAAAGAAAATAAATATTACAAAATAGCGATTACGGGTGAGAATGAGATCATTAAAAGTAGGAGTGATTGTGAATGTTCCTTTGATTCTGTACCATTGTTTATTTTGTTGCATGTGTTTCTCTATGCTTGAGGACTCATGTATTGTATTATATTGCAGACGGCCAGGCATATTTCTTGTCCTTGTAAAACTTTTGTTCCTTACCACTACTTATTCAAATGGGATAATTCATAAATGGTTTTAAATGAACGAGTTCCCAGATTTGTATGCCATTGCATTATGATTGTTAAGTTATAAATTCGCTTCCAGATTCCTCTTCAACAATTGATTAATCAGATGTTTTTGGCAATTGAAAATTATGTCTTGACAAATAGAAAGCACCAGTGTTCTGTTGAAATGATTTAACGTTGTCTTTACAGACAATAGACTGTTGATAAAACTAAGCAATAATAACAGTGAGAATATCTGTACAGATGTAACTTGATGTGTTTCAATGTTTGATCTTTGATGTACTGTATAGCATGTTTGGTTAAATACCATGAAAAAATGCCTTGACTTGGGATCGCTATTCTGACTGCCTCAGCATCAAGTAGGGAATTTTTTTGAAAAATGATAAATTGCATCAAGGAGTATTCTTCATAAGCTTTTGTGATGACTTGCTAGTGTCAAGAAAAGTTTTTAGAAATCCAAAACTATACTACAAATTGATTTCTCTGGACAAAGGCAATCTTCATGTTTTCTAGTTTTTCTGCTCGTGTTTAACAGATTTACTATTGTTTGAATATGTGAATTGAAGATTGTGACACCTTAGAGTCTACTTGGCATTGTGTTTTATCTGTATTTTATATATAGAATTTATTGAAGATTGTCTTTTCTAAGTGGTTTGGTGCTTGTTTGTTTTATATTTTACTTGAGCAACCATTTTCATGTTTTTTCAGTTAAAAGTTCTGACTATTGTCAAGGCTGATGAGTTAAGCTCTTCACTTACTAAACTAGATCAGTGTTTCAGTTGTTGACAAAATATTCATGGTTCATGTATTTTAGAAACTTGATCATGGTAGTAGAATTATACGCATTCCTGGGTGTTATGGCATCCATAACTTATTTCCTTTGATTTAATCTTTAGAACGCTACCAGCACATCCATCCTTGGCAAAATGATTCACCGTCATTGGTGTCTTCAATATAATCTTATGGTTTTGCTCCAACTCCCGTTGCAACCTACTATTCCTTTTTTATTAATCTTATAGCTTCTAGATGAGTATTTAATGATAAAGCATAGAGAAACGAAAAGCAGCTGCGGATATATAATATCTTCATCTCTCTCATGGAGTACTATTGCCTTTTTTATTTCATTTTTATCTTTTAGCTTCCAGATGGTCTCAAAGATGATTATTGCATTTGTAATTAGTTTGTAAAGCATGAAAAGAAGAGAAGTAACTGTGGGAATATAATATCTTTATATCTTTCATAGATTCTACTTGGATTTTGTCTGTAGGATTTGTGGAAACTTACTCCCTTAACATTCTTCAAAGTGGATCACACTTGGGCCTGTATATTGAGAAATGGCAGATGGAGTGTCAAGCTTTTGGGGCCCTGTCACATCTACACACGAGTGGTGTGAGCCAAATTATATCTATTCTTCCTATATTGCAGAATTTTACAACACCATGTCTATTGCTCCGGGCATCCTTTTAGCACTGGTTGGTCTTGTGAATTCATTAAGACAGCGTTTCGAGAAAAGGTTTTTTGTTCTTCACATATCAAATATGATACTCTCCATTGGCAGCATGCTATATCATGCTACATTGCAGCAACTGTAAGTTTTTTTTTTTATGTCTTTGCTTTCCACTTTTCTGATTGAGTTGACTGTACGAGTCTGTAATGTGCATAGCATTTAGTGGGGGTTGCCCTTCATATGGGCGGGGGGAAGGTGAACCAGGTACAGCATGGTAAAATTCATAAAGAAAAATTTAAAACAAATTTTATGAACTGGTACTTTCATAGCCTGTTAGTGCTCACATAAAGCATTCATGAAATTTATTTTGAATAAAACTAAGGCAATTAACTTCAGTAATATTTAAACCATTACAGAAAGTCTAAAAAAACTAGCTGAAGCTCATACTCAAGCTTAAGATAAGCTGTTCCAGTATTAGCATTTTTGAATTCGACATGAATGCAACATGAAATTTCGTGCTCTCTCTCTCTCTCTCTCTCTCTCTCTCTCTCTCTCTCTCTCTCTCTCTCTCTCCCTCTTTATGTGGAATGTGGATTAATCTGACACGGAATTTTGCATTTTCTGAGAGACGAGAAGATTTGCAGCTTATACTTTTGGTGTGATCATTGTAGATGAATGGAGTTGCTGCTTCTATTCGTTTTGGAATCTACAATCCCTTTTATCACTTTCTTGTGATGATGACTACCATCTTATTGTGTGAATTAGGCAGTTCCCTCTTTGACAATTCTGAGCACATTCTCATAAGAATTGAGTTTAACACTGTTCTTCTCTTAGATAGAAGGCACACTAATTTCTGTATGCAATAGAACTGATGCTACATTTTGTATGCAAGAAAATTGAGTTGTTGCTGATACAGAGTTGTGTATAATGTTTTGGGATTTTCGGGATAAGTTTCTGGGTGAGGAACTTGAAAAGGAGTGTTTTGGGAGAAGAATTTGAAATGGAGTATATTAGAGAACATGATTTGTTTGGATGTATTTTGAGAGTGCAGTGAGAGAAGGAATGGAAAGAGTTGTGTTTTTGGGGGATGCTGAATGCAATAAAATGAAAGTCCTCGACCTTAAAAATTCTAGCTTTCAGTGATTTAGTCTGTTGAGGTGGATTTTGTTGGATGGCAAAGTAGTGATGATTTAGGTTGTGTTTTCAACGAGGGATGGATCTAAAGTTTACAAATGACTCCATGATGTGGATTGAAGATGCTTGATAATAACTCTGAATGGCTCAAAATGATTACATTATTCTGAATATGTCAATTGGATAGCATTTAGCAACTCAAGATTATGCAAACAATTAAAATATACTTGTGATGGATTTGAATTTGAATCCAATTGTTTTTAAACGCTGTCATTCAAGATTTCTAAACTCAAGGAGTTTGTGTAGGAAAAATTAGTGTCTCACATTGCACCTTTTGTATATACTTCTAGTAACTAATATTAGACAATCCCCAAAATTTTATAATTTGCTATCTTTTTCGTGTTAGGACTCATGTTAGGTAATGCAAGAATGGAAACTGATGTGTGAAATGGTGTTGCAGTTTTTTACTGATAATTTCATGAATTGCACTTATGTGAAGTGGTATTGCAGTGGATCTATTTGTTTGGGGGAAGTTTGATTGTTTGAGGGGTTATTTGGTGTTTGATAAAATAATTAGGTTCGAGTGTGGCATAAATTCGTTGAAGGACGTCAGTATGAATGCTGCATGTCGTCGATGTTACTTTATTATGAGAGTATCTTAGGGTTTAGTTGCACAAACTTATCAAATTGATACCTACCATTCAAGTCACTTATATTTTTGCATTTAATTGAGACCTAACATTAACTTATATCAAACTGGTACTAAACTTGTATTTTTGTATCACTTTTGGTCCCATCTCAAATAAATTTTCCATACCCTATTCAATACGATAACGTAACTATAGCATCCATTTTGATACAAATCAATTGTTAGTACCTTATTTAATACAAGAAGCACATAGCTTAGCGATTTTTTGTGCAATTATTAATCTGAGCATCTTATGTGGTTAAGTTTGGGTTAGTGCTTTCTGCAGCAAATTGAAGCATCATGTTATACTGTAGAAAATTGACACGCGTCCTAAGTTTTCTGTTTTAAGATCTTCATTTTTTATATACATCCAGCAATCCTGTATTGACAATTATTCAAAATTCTTTTTTCAGGCAACAGCAAGGTGATGAAACACCTATGGTGTGGGAAATGCTTCTCTATGTTTACATACTCTATTCACCGGACTGGCACTATCGTAGTACCATGCCCACTTTTTTGTTCCTCTACGGTGCAGCATTTGCAATTGCACATTCACAGCTTCGCTTTGATATCGGTTTCAAAGTGCACTACGTGCTGCTTTGTCTTCTTTGCATTCCAAGGATGTACAAGTATTATATTCTCACAGAAGACAAATCAGCTAAGTGCATTGCTAAGCTGTACGTTGCCACTCTTTTGGTCGGGAGTCTCTGTTGGCTCGTTGACCGTCTCTTTTGCCAGAACATTTCACGATGGTACTTCAATCCCCAGGGCCATGCAATATGGCACGTTTCTATGGGTTTTAATTCATACTTTGCCAACACATTCTTGATGTACTGCCGCGCCCAGCAACGGGGTTGGGATCCGAAAGTCAAATACTTTTTAGGGATTTTCCCTTATGTGAAGATTCAGAAACCGAAAGCTCAGTAGATGGTAGTAATGCTCTATAGGACTGAGAATCGCTTGTGAAACGAGTGCAGATTTTGTCTTGGTTGGTAAATGCAAGTTGTCGTATCGCTTCCGTTTGAAGAATGCAGTGTAAATGATATGTGGGAGTAATTTTGGTTTTGTTGGTTAGTAGTGGTTAAATTTTGACTGTAAAATTAGCATTTTTGTGATTGTACCATATTTATATACTGCCACTTAGTATTACATTAACTTCTTTTAGTCAACTGAATTCCGAAAAAATTTGCATCATTTTTACATGGATTTGCTGATTGTTAAAGGGAAATTTTGTTTCATCTGAGCACCCATTCTGTGCCCTTTGTTCCATTCTCTGATAAATCTTGTGCTTTATTAATCATCATTTACATGAGATTGTTTGATAATTGATATCCACAGTTTTTAATCAATTCCATAATAAGAACTTGTTCTGGAAAATATCATCTGCAGCTGATGTACAAACTTATGCATAACTAACACTACCTAATGTCAATCAAAAGACATCTTTCAATTTCAAGCCTTATTCTAATGAACCTTAAACACTTAAAATTTCAACAAGATTTGAAATGAATAAAAACCTCACCAGAGAGAAGGTGATTCCATTTCATATTTACAGCTTCAAACTTCATATTTTCTGTCATGCTTATAAGATTTTGTGTGTTCAAATACTGACTCAATCATGGGAAGATATGAATATTCATCAGAGACTACTAACCGCAGATTAGTTTCCTCGGAATAGATACCCTAGGAGATCCCTGCCATTCATATCCCAGGCAACATTTTGGGAGCAGTTATTTTCAAAGAGAGCTATTTCAATCAACCAGATTTAAATTTAGGAAACTAACTCATCAATGCTCAAGGCAATGCCAAAGAACAAAGGCCCACAATTACAAAAGTGTAGGAAAACACCATTAACATGCATTTCTAACTGGTAACATCATCTTTTGTTTCATACAGGTTCAAGAAAACACTTCTGATGATAATTGCGACAATATGCATGCACATACATAAAGTCATTACTCCCCAGGGGCAGAACAACTCACCTCAAAAAAAGCCCTAGATGGAAAAGACCTTGAAGATAGCACAAAATTATTAAGGTTCAATTCTGAGACGAAATTAGTATCAGATATCATCGATGAAGGATCCTCACTTGTGCAGTTAGTGAAATAATCAGAATCGTAAAGGATCAAGAAGGACATCCTTCGTCTTCTTCTCTATTTCCGATTCATCAATCCACAAAGAACTTTTTCTACGTAAAACCTCGTTTTTCTCCTTCTTCTTCTCCTCTATTTTCTTCTCTCGCATCCTCCAATACTCAAGCTTTTCTGCTCTTTCTTTCATCTGCAACCAATCCCCAAGAATTTGAACCAGTTCAGTTTTCTCATATGATCAAACTCTTTTTAATCTTCATATAGAAAAAAGACTCACAAAATGGAATGAAAAAGAGCCGAAATGATTTCTCACCAGCCTTTCTTTCAACAAAAATCACATTTCACTATTGATGGCACACAACACAACCAACACTAAAATGGTGATCATATGTCAATAATAAATGAATAACGAAGAACAAACCATACTACTACATCACTCGAAACTAAACAAAAATGGAAGGTTTAGTTTCCGGCTTAAATTAAAGGGTTTAAAACATTTTCCCATCCGATGTATAGGTGAATAAACACTTTTTTGTATACACTTTGAAATGTTCCAGCTTGCCACTTGAACTTAAAATTTGATGCAATTTACGGTGTCAGACAAATCCTAGCCGTCGATTTCGGACACGTGTACCGCCAGAATTTGTCCAATACCGTAAAATGCATCAAAATTAAAAAGTCATAGGGCGTAGTTAAACATTTCAAAGTTTATACAAAAAAGTGGCAAATCATATATAATTCGAATGGAAAATGTTTTAAACCCTAAATTAAATCCCAAAATAATTGTACCCCATGCCGAATCCTACCTCCATAGACAAATGGAAATCCATTAATAGTAGCAAACCAGCTTATAACTATAGTTTAGTTTTAACAGGATTTCTGAAAATTAGTTGATACACAATATTAATATGAATTAAAACAATTGAATTTGCATAGTTTAACCTCCCCTAAAAATTCTTGTTCCAATTCGTTCTCCTAATACACAACCAACATCTTCCAATGCCTTTATCGACTAATAACCCAAATTACACGCACATAGGTAAATTTCACATAAAATGGTAGATTTATATGAAGAATCAATGAATGAGAGGAGCTCCAAGGGAAAAAATGGAAATTGACATACCAACAATTGACGGAACTCTTTTTGGGCGGCCTGTCTCTGAATGGCTTCAGCCTTCTTCTTGGCGGCTTTGGCGGCTTTCTTCTCCTCGTTGGCGATCCTCAGAGCCTCCTTTCTGGCTTCATCCTTCCTCGATTTCTCGATTCTCTGCAGCTCCATTTCTTTGATGTATTCCTTGCGGATTTCCTTTACTTTCCGATCGTAGTCGCGGCGGAGGAAGGCCAACTGCCCGGCGGCTTCCTTGGGGTTTCGCGGCGGCTTCCAGGAGTTAATGTAGGAGCTCGGAGCGAGGAAATCATGGTGGGAGGAGGATTCTGATGTGCTGGACAAGTGACGGACGGTGGCGGGGGCTCGCCGGATTAGTTGACGGCAGAGCGCCATAGAGAGAATGGTGGGTTTTAACTTTTACCCTTTCTTTCGTTTCAATTTATTTATTAGTTACTTTTAGAGTGAATCACAATTTATATCCACTATTCTTAATTTGGGTAAATTACATTTTTTGTACCTATTATAGGGACGACAATGAGTCAGATTCAAACTCGGACCCATCATAAACTCGATCCATTCGGAGCAGGTAAAAAAACCCGGTCAAACGGGTCCCGGGACGGATTTGAACTCAGTCAAACAGGTTTACTTCGGGTCTGGGGCGGGTCCTGATATTTGTTAAACCCACCCGACCCGCCCCATATATATATATATATATATATATATATATATTATTAATATTTATTGAAATTAGGGTTAGACTCTCTTAAAAAATTCAACTGATAGAATTCTACCAAACAAGCCTTCACATCTTCTGACGTCACTGCGTGTCTGCGTCGCCAGCAGCCAAGTATATAAACTGCGAAGCACAAATCGAAATTAAAACCTTCGATTTATCAATTATTTTTCTATATGGGTAATTTTTGTGAAAATTTGTAGGCAGTTCCTTTCTTCAATCTCGAAGGTGCGTGTAATTGTTATATATGGTGTTGGTGTTACTTTGAATAGAATTTCCCTTGTGTTTTCAGTTTTTAGAATTTCCTTTTTTTTTTTTTTTGAGAAAAATAGGAATAAAAACACCAAAAAAAAAAAAGATAAAAATTGTAGCGGGTCGGGGCGGGTCCTGGGACAGGCCAAACCTGTCCCATACCCGCCCCTACTAAAGTATACTCATATTTCATTTTGGTATCCCTGTTTTCGAGAGTTACATTATTGGCATCCAATGTTTCAAAAAATCACACATTGGGTATCCTCCGTCAAATTTCCGTCCAAGCTTGATAGAATTTAACGAACCCTAATCTTTTCCGTGAAAATCAGTCGTTTTTCTCCCTTTATTCTGAAAAAAACCGCCATGCCCTAATTTCTTCAATCTTCTTCAAATTTTCAATAAATGTTCACTGATTCTCGCATCTAAGTTCTTCAAAGCTGACCAACCAAACTCTTCTTCAAGAGAGGGTCCAAACTAAAATCAAGAGCGAACAGGAACAAAGAACGTCTCATTAAATCACTATCAACCATTTAATTTAAAAGACAAATAATAGCACGCATGTTGGATGCCACGAGATACCAAGAATATAATTACCTCATCACCACCAATCTCGTTGTGGGATAACTTGCAAGCACTCCCATTCTTGCAAAACCCTTTCACAAAGTACACGCAAGACCTAAATCCAAATTCATCCCCTTCTTCAATATTCGATAGAAACGCAGCATCGTTCACTGAACAACTCCTCCGGTGAAACAGGTGAGGCGAGCGAATGTTATTCCCATCCTCACCATAGGGTGAAATTAGAGTCACTCCGTCCACTTGGACTCATTATCGAATCTACCACCGAACCACCCAAAAACTCATCTCTGAAATCATTAATGCCCACCACCATTCGAGCCATTGAGCACATAAGCGTAAGAAATTGGCCGCAGACTACTCCTTCAAGAAAGAAATCTATTTCTTCAATCCTTTACTAGATTGAACACAACAAACGAAGAAATATATTTCTTCAATCTTCTACAAGATTTGAAAAAGATTGAAGAGGATTGAAGAAATTAGGGCTCAGTGGTTTCTTTCAGAATGAAAGAGGGGAAAAACAACTGATTTTCATGGAAAAATATTAGGGTTGGACGGAAACTTGCGGAAGGTACCTAATGTACAATCTTTTGATATATTGGGTACCAATACTATAATTCGCAAAGATAGGGGTATCCAAAGTGATATCGGGTATACTTTGGATACCAAAAATGTAATTTACCCTCTTAATTTTGATTAAATTGTCAAATAATCTGAGTGGTTTATGAAAATTATTGCCAACTCTTTAATTATATAAAAAATAAAAGGGAAGTTGGGAGGAGAACACAACATTGAAAAGAAACAAATTAATTATTTGTGAAATTACAAAAATACCTTTATATAAGTAAACTGATTTCAACTAATTTTTTTGCATAACATAATATTTTATTCCTAATTTTTTATATTTGTCTTTTCTCTCATCATTAATTTCTCTTCTCGAATAAACTCTACGTTAGTAACCTTATAAAAGTTTGATGAGTAGGTCTCTTGTGCACTTGGTGCATGATGCACTCAAGTCGGTTTGGATTCGATTTAATTCCGTATTTTTTTATTAATTTTTTGATTCAGGTTTGACCATTATATTATAGTAGTATGATATTTATGTTATATTATTATGACCTTTATGTACAAACAACATGACCTTTATGTAATACTTAACTTAAAAAAAGAAGAATTTTGCCACAATTTGTACATACTTTTATGTGATATTGCTCACACCTTTATGTAATATTACTTATACCTTTATATCAACATAGTCATACATTTATGTAATATATAAATGTACAACTAAAATAACTAAAAGGTATGACTACATACCTAAAATGTATGAAAGGTATTAATGTCTATCTAAAAAAATGTTTAGATACAACTAATATTACTATGGAATGGAGACGTTTTTGGTGATGTAAATGTTAAACTCCAAGACTTATACAATAAGCTGGAGGATATCCAATCGTTGATCTCACAAGAAGGATATTTAAGGATCTTCTTTGTAGGGAGGTTGATGCACATGTGGAGGTGAATTCCATTTTGAATCAGAAGAGTTGCATGCTAAAGCTATAAAAGTAGATTGAATCGGCTTACTGATGGCGATTGAAACACATTGTTTTTTCATAACTCTTTGAAAACAAGAAAGCAGAAGTTTCCTATTTTGAGAATCAATGTGAATGGAGAGGATGTCACAGATCAACGTTGTATCAAACAAGCTTTTCTCTCGTATTTTTCTGATTTATTTTCGGACTTCACTGGGAAAAATGTTGATTTTAATGCTTTGAATGACATTATTGTGCCCACTATTTCAGATGAGGACAATGTTTTCTTAACGACAATTCCTATGGATGATGAGGTGAAGTACATGGTGTTTGACTTAAGAGCAGATAGTGCTCCGGGTCCAGATGGTTTCTCTGGGGCTTTCTTCCAACATTGTTGGTCGATTGTTACTAATGATGTCTGTAATGCGATTAGAAATTTCTTTTGCATGAGACATCTTGAGAAATGGTTTAATTTAAGTTTTCTCATTCTGGTTCCAAAAGTTGGTGGTGCGCAATATGTGGAAGACTTTTGGCCTATTGTCTTAAGTAACTTTGCTTTCAAAGTTATATCTCAGTTAGGCTTGGGGTTCTGATATTCTTAGAAGGCAGATTGCATTGCACTTGCATCGGAGGGTTTTAATGTCTTGCAAAGTCGAAAATATGGGAGTAATTAACATGATTATGAAGATTGACATTAAAAAAACCTTTGATACTATGAACTGGAATATCCTTCTGTATGTTCTAAAAGCTTTTGGTTTTTCCTCCAAATTTATTTGTTGGATTAAGGTGGTCATGGAGTCGGCTAATCTCTCTATTTTATTTATCAGATCACCTGAAGGAGTGAGACAGGGTGATCCTTTATCACCTTTGTTTTTTGCTAGAGAGATGACAGAATCTCGGATTGCTGCTTTTAGCTCACCTAAGAGTTTGCATTTTATAGCTGGGGTTTTTTATGCAATCGATATTCTCCTATTTTACAAGACAAAGTCTAGAGATGCCCGTGTTATAAGAGTTGTGCTGGATACTTAGGGGCGTCTTTCGGGGTAATATTTTAGCATAGATAAATCAAGGGTTTTCTTAGGTATCATATATGTTAGTCATGCAAGAAGGAAAAATGTTTTGCGTCGTCTTGGCATGAGTATGGGGTCTTTGCCGATAACATACCTTGGGATTCCGATTTTCAAAGGGATGCCGCACATTATTCTTTTTGGAGGTTTGGCGGATAGATTCATTGCTAAGTTTGCAGCTTGGAAGGGTCACACTTTATCTATTACTGGTCGGGTTTGCCTTGTGCACTCGATGATGGCCGGCTAGAGTGTTACATAGATTGGATGTGGCCATTCGGAACTTAGTTTGGACTGATTCGACTACTGAGCAGAGGAGTATTTGTGTTTCTTGGGCAAGATGTTATGCTCCATTTGAAGAAAGGGGTTTACGTATTCACTCTATCACCGTGGCAAATAAGGCCTTCCTTGACAACTTGGCTTGGAAAGTTTTGAACTTGGATGATCAAGTTTATTGCCTTCTAAGAAGGTGATTCATGCAAGATAAGATGACTATCAAGCACACTCTCACAAATTCTTCTATTTGGCATGGGGTGCGTGATCAAGTTCCAAACATTTTGTCTGATGCTCGATGGATCCTTGGGACAAATTCTAAAGTTCGTTTCTAGCTAGATTTGGTTGGGATACCTTATTGCTGATATGGTTGGAATTCCACAAGGTTTGAGGGGTTCTTTTAACCAGAATATTCATGAGTATTTCTACGATAATGTGTGGCATTTCACAACCGATTTTTTGCAGAACTTTGAGAACATTTTGGATTACATTATTAGCTTTCCTATAGCAACAAAATAGAGGATGCTCGGATTTTGTGGCACCCTGTTCCGACTAGGTCGGAACCGATTCGTCCTTGACATGCATTATTTCTTTAAATCTTTTTTATAATACATCCGAAGATTAAACAAGATCACCAGTCATTTTTTCTTTAAAATTTGAGTTCTTGAAACCTAGTCATACTTAGTTTATCGCGTGTCTTTCCCACATTTCAAAGTCAAAATTATACTCACATATATTATAATAAATATTTGACAATATAAAATGACCAAACATAAAATATTTACTCAAAAATATACTTTCATTTCTATTATAAAACATGTACAATGCATCATTTAAAACTCTACTATTACTTGTCACACAAACTTATTTCGCTACATAGTTCATTAGTACTAGTATTATTAATACTATAATCTTCTAAAAAGACAGTGGAAGTCTGTCCCAGCTGGCCGCCGCACATCCGATCCGACGTTATCGTAACCTGAAAAACATTTTAAATATCATCATGAGACTCCTCCAAAGAGGAAGCCTAGTGGGATAACCGTACTCTCTAATACATTGAAGTAATCAACATATTAAGCACATACTATATGTTCTTCGGGTACGCTCACCTTGGACCATACTATAACATAAAGGAATGTGAGAGTCACTCGCCCACTAGTCTTTGCTTCATAGACCAGACACTCTTGCCCTTTTGGTTGTCGCTCGGTACGGAAGCTGCATACCGGTTATAGCTACGGGGCTTCTAGCTGTAGATTTTCATACATAACTTGCTAATTCAATTATCCAACATAGTAGAGAGTAGAAGTTACCCACTTTAGAAAGACGACTCCAATAACAAGGATAGTTCCAGGGATCTCCAACTCTTTCACACAACACTCGACACGTTTGATTCCTTAGTTTATCATTAACTAACTTTATTTATTACATATTTGACTCATATATTGTATTTTAAACATGATCATATAATACCTAAATCATTCAAACATGATTAGCATATAAGATAAATCAATATACTTAGTTAAACTAGCAATTTTTAGACCTAAAATTACACATAAAGTCACAACAATTTTAATAATTCATATATAATTCCTAAAATCATAAAATTATATATATGATTACATAATATCTTTAACTATTACATACTGAAAATTCATAAAGTTCTACAACTTGTACAAATAATTCCCTAAACTAGTTTTTCACTTGAATTCAACTAAAAACGATCTATAATGAAAAATTCTCCAAAACTGGTAGGATTTATAAAAATTTATAAATTTTTTATAGAAGACAGAAAAAATACTGAAGTATAACATAATCAAATATCAACTATAAATAAAATTCACACAATTAGTTATGATTTTTGGAAGTTGGCTGAAAATAGGACACATTTTATGTTGAAAACAGTCTTTCTTCTAAAAATCATCATAAATCATACAAGACTCCAAAATTTACATGGTAAGATTTCTATTCCTTTGATTGGTATTGTCACGCCCCAAAATCTTTCGTTAAAAATATCAGAGTTTTACCCGGGCGCGAAGATAGAAAAGCAAGGGACGCATAACACATACAGAAAGAGTTAAGCAAGGGACAACAGAAGAAAGAGATAAGGGACGATAATAAACCATCTTACAACAACCTTCGGCCTCGGCCGATAACATTCGGTCTCTCACCGATAATATACATCATATACAGCGGAAGCTAAACATCAGGATCTCCCATCCTCATAAGAACCCAAAGATACATACAGATCATAAACTGTTTGAAAACGTGTTCGGAAATGTTTTAACTAGACCACTTATCAGAAAAACCAACAGCTAGCACTATCTCCCTCCGTCTAGGGTTCACCAGCTTCCTCATCTCCTGTAGTGTGAGTACAGATTAAGGGGTGAGTGCGTTGAATACACTCAGTGGGGGTGACATCCACCTCATAAGACTCCAGACATAATTTAAATACCGAAAAGCTAACTTACAGTCACGTTGTCACAGCACAGATATATGCAAAGCAGATATTAGAAATGGCAAGGGACGTATAGGTGCGGGATTCCCCCGTCTTACCCTATATAATGGTATCTCACCGTTAGTGCATTTAAAGAGGCTCACGACACCTCCACTGAGTAGTAGAAAATAGCAGGGGATGAACAGAATGCATGATCGGAGGACCTCGGTCCTTTCACAGATATAATATGGCACAGCAAGTATAAACACAGCACTTAGATTCCCAATCACACTTCACAAATAGGGAAAGCTGTAAACAGATCCAGAGTTAGAAATTACCCCCACCTCGTATAGTGGTTACCGCGTGAGTAGATATAACAGTACGTCCAACAACCCAAAACTTCCAAGACTAGTCCAACAAGTAGCCTACACAATTATGGTGTTTTTCTTAGATCTTAAATACAGTATAATTAAAGCTGTAAAAGGTTCCGGCGGAAGAACGCTCGTTAAAGACACGACGGATCGAAAGTACGGCATTACGTGCTCCGGGGCTCGCGGGTACCCGGCGTCGGGCGAAAGCGAACCCGACAGCTCGCGCATCACCCGGCAGCTGCCGAGTTTCCTCAGCCACCCGGTCCCCGTCGCCCGCGCACGCTGGATCCCCGGCGCTCGTACCCGCGCGCACCCGGCACCCGGCGCACACCCGGCACCCGGCGCACACCCGGCACCCGGCACGCACCCGACGCCCGACCCGACGCACAACCCGTCGCGCACCCGACGCCCGACCCGACGCGCACCCGACGCACAACCCGGCGCGCACCCGACGCACAACCCGGCGCGCACCCGACACCCGGTACACCACCACCAGCACCACTGCTGGCCGGCGGCGGCGGCGGCGGAAATTAAAAACGTAAAGGAAAAGAAAAGAAAGAGAACTTACGTGTTCGCGTCGCGAGCGTCGCTCGGGTCGTCGGCTTTGAAAACGTATAAGTTTTGAAAATTATGAGCCCCTATTTATAGATTTTGGAATTTACCTTTTTACCGTTGAAAAGTTACTATTTACCAAAAATATCTCAATTTACCTTTCATTAAAAAATTATTTTTATTTTTACCTTTTATCAAAATTTTACCCTTTCCTTCGTTAGTTGAACTACGGGTCTCCGATTAACCGCTAGTTTGTTTCTGTTTTCTCGTATTTCCCATACGAATCTCTTGGTAAAATCATATTCTAGGTTCCATGTCACGAAAAATATACCCATCTAAAACTAAAACCGGCGTTAGCCAAGTATCTGAAACGCATGTATTAAATTAAACAGTCAAAACATACGCACATAATTATTAAGTCGGGGTTCAAATACTTAATTATTCAATTATGCTCATTTTGATCCGGGGTGCTACATCCCTTACCCCTTAAAATAATTTCGTCCTCGAAATTGAGCACATACTTAGAAAGATAAACAAACGTATACCTAGGATCGGTATGTCGGGGTACTTCCTCAAAATCTCGTCCTCCAACTCCCAGGTTGCCTCTTCCCTTCCGTGACGGCTCCACTGGACCTTCACTATAGCCATCTCTCGGTTCCTAAGTTGTCGTTTCTTTCTGTCCAAGATGGCTATCGGGACTATTTCCGTAGCATAGACACATGGAAGACATTGTGCACCCCAGCAAAGTCCGGTGGTAGAGCTAGTCGGTACGCGACCTCCCCAACTTGATCCAAGATTTTGAACGGTCCCACGTACCTTGGTTTCAGTTTTCCCTTCTTTCCAAAACGGTGAACTCCTTTAGTGGGAGACACTTTGAGGAAAACTTTGTCCCCAACTTCGAACCTCAGCTCTCTTCGTCTCTTATCTGCATACGATTTTTGTCGATCTTGGGCCACTCGTATTCGGTCCCGAATCTTCTTTATTACTTCTACTGTTTGTTCCACCAATTCGGGTCCCAGAATTTTCTTTTCACCAACTTCGTCCCAGCATATTGGTGATCGACACTTCCTTCCGTAGAGGGCCTCATAAGGTGCCATACCAATGGTTGATTGATAGCTATTGTTGTAGGCGAACTCTACTAAACACAGATGATCTTCCCAGTTTCCGGGAAATCCTAGAACACAGGCCCGCAACATATCCTCTAAGATCTGTATGGTTCTTTCTGATTGTCCGTCGGTTTGTGGGTGAAAAACTGTACTGAAAGACAGCTTGGTTCCTAACTCCTTCTGCAGACTCTGCCAGAATCGGGAAGTGAACCGTGGATCCCTGTCAGATGTGATAGAAACCAGTACACCGTGTAGTCGGACTATCTCTTCCAGGTATATCCGTGCCAATCTGTCTAATCCAAAAGTCATCTTGATCGGCAAGAAATGGGTGGATTTCGTCAATCTGTCCACGATCACCCACACGGCGTGGTTTCCCCGTCTGGTTGTCGGTAGACCAACCACAAAGTCCATGGTTATATGTTCCCATTTCCACTCCGGTATCTCTAATGGAGTTAGCATCCCAGCTGGTCGTTCATGTTCTGCTTTCACTTGTTGACAGATGAGACACTTCTTGACGAACAATCCTATGTCTCGCTTCATGTTCTTCCACCAGAAATTCGCCCTCAAGTCTCGGTACATCTTTGTACCTCCTGGGTGTGCAGCTATAGGTGTGCAATGTGCTTCTTCGAGTATTTCCTCTTTTAATTCCTCGTTGTTAGGCACGCACAACCTTCCTCTAAAGGTTAGAGCTCCATCCGTAGCCAAAGAGAAGTCTTCAGCTTTTCCGTTGTCCATCAGAGCTTTCATCTTCTTTAGAAACCTATCCTTCTTCTGAGCCTCCACAATTCGGTCCCGCAGCGTGGGTGTTACAAATAACGCTGCCATTCTGGATTCAATACTGATCGGAGGCGAGAGTATTTCCAAATTAAGTTTCGACATCTCCTCGACTAGTTGGTGTTGATTGGTGATCATCGATGTTACCACTCCTTTCCCTTTTCTGCTAAGGGCGTCGGCCACCACATTCGTCTTTCCGGGATGATAGTGGATTATGATATCGTAATCCTTCACCAACTCTAGCCATCTCCTTTGTCTCATGTTGAGCTCCTTCTGTTCAAAGAGGTACTTCAGGCTTTTGTGGTCGGTGTAGATTGCACACTTCAGCCATAGAGATAATGTCTCCAGATCTTTAGGGCGTGTACCACTGCTGCTAGTTCTAGATCATGAGTCGGATAATTCTGTTCGTGGACCTTCAGCTGGCGTGATGCATATGCCTCCACTTTTCCTTCTTGCATCAGTACACACCCCAAACCTTCTTTGGATGCGTCGTTGTAGATTACGAACTCCTTGGACATATCTGGAACTACTAGGACTGGTGCTTCTGTCAGTCTTTTCTTTAGTTCCTGGAAACTACGCTTACACTGCTCATTCCACTGAAACCTCACATCTTTTCTCGTCAAGCGTGTCATCAGAATGGCGATCCTCGAGAACCCTTTTATGAATCTTCGGTAATATCCAGCTAGGCCGATGAAACTCCGAACTTCCTTTACATTCGTTGGAGTCTCCCAATTGCTGACAGTTGTCACTTTTTCAGGATCTACCTCGACCCCTTGCGCAGAAACGATGTGGCCCAGAAAGCCAACTTTGTCCATCCAGAATTCGCACTTCTTAAATTTGGCATAAAACTTTTCCTTCCTTAGTACTTCCAGTGCGATTCTAAGATGTTGTTCATGGTGCGCTCTGTCGCACGAATAGATGAGAATATCATCAATGAACACTATGACAAAAAGGTCAAGATAAGGATGGAAGATGCGATTCATTAAATCCATGAAGACAGCCGGAGCATTACTCAACCCGAATGGCATTACTATAAACTCGTAGTGGCCATATCTCGTTCTGAATGCTGTCTTGGATATATCAGCGTCTTTGACTTTCATCTGGTGATATCCCGATCTTAAGTCAATTTTCGAGAACACACTAGCACCTCTTAATTGATCGAAGAGATCTTCAATCCGAGGCAGTGGATACTTGCTCTTTATTGTTTTCTTGTTCAGCTCTCGGTAGTCAATACACATCCGGAGGCTACCATCCTTCTTCTTCACGAACAGTACCGGTGCTCCCCAAGGCGACACACTCGATCCGATGAAGCCCTTATCTAACAGCTCCTGAAGCTGAACCTTCAATTCCTGCAATTCTTTCGGCGCCATCCGATAAGGAGCCTTTGACACTGGCGTTGATCCAGGGATGAGATCTATCTCGAAGGTTACTTGTCGATCTGGTGGAGGACCCGGTAAGTCCTCTGGAAACACATCTGTGAATTCTTTTATCACCGGTACCTCCTCGATAGCAATTTGTTTCTTCTCGGAGTTTACCATATTAACCAACCATGCTTCGCATTCTCCCTTACTCAGCATCTGGGTTGTTTTCATGGCCGAGACAATCCTTGAGTCGACTTTAACTCTTGTCCCGTGGAAGGTAAACTCTGGCTCTCCCGGTGCTTGGAAGATTATCTCCCTTTCACGGCACTTGATTACCGCGTGGTTGAACTCTAACCAGTTCATTCCCAAAATCACATCGAAGTCTTCCATCTCCAGAGCGTGGAGATCTGCTTGAAGCGTCTTATCCTCGAAGGCAATCTTAAGACGACGGTACAAGTGTTTTGTCTTTACCGTCTTCCTCGAGGGGATACTAACTTCTAAAGTTTGAGCGACTATCCTATCGTCAACATGCTTCAACAGATCCATCGTCATATCAGCACTATAGATAAAGAAATTAAACACGAAATGTGAGGAGAGAAGAAAACGTAGATTCCATCGATTAGCAGAAGTCGAACTGGTATCTTGTACGCATGAGCAAAAGATGGGCCGCTCGTACATTATACAAAAGGTTTACGGGCGCTACTCCAAGGTACGAGCTACTATCTAACTATTACATATATAAACTAAAAGTCCATCATCCTTAGTCTATCTCTTGGTAGTCTCTGAGCTAGGGAGGGCGGGCGAATGTTCGTGCCTGGCCTGCTTCTGACCTTGGCCTTTGTGTTGCAGCTGTTGAGCTTTTGAACCTCTGATAATTAGCCATAATATGTCCCGGTTCTCCACACCGGTAGCAATTTCGTGTATCTAGCGGTGAGTTTCGAGACCTCGGACAGTTAGTTGAGATGTGTCCTGGCTCTCTGTATCTGTAGCATCTCCGAATTCCCCCTGACCTTGGTCTCAATGTCGAAGCTGATGGATTTCTAAATTTCAGACAGTCTCTCACAACATGTCCAGGTTTTCCGCACCTGAAACATGAGTTCCCTAACTTGGGTGTAGAAAGAAGCGGAGCATTATTAGCCCATGGGACCTTGTGCTGATCGAAGTCTTGACTTAGACCGGTCAATTTCCTCTTTCCTATCACTATTTCCGCTCTCTTGGATGGAGCCATGTCTAAGTGGTGACGAGAAGCAATCTCTTTAGCTCTCTCAACCACTGCAGCATAAGGCATGTCACCCTGACTAGCCAGGACAGAGCTGATCTCCAAGTGAAGACCCTTTTCAAAGCATCTGACCCTTTTGGCATTCGTGTCTACCAGATGGGGCGCATACCTACTCAGTCGGTTAAATCTTTTCTCGTACTCTTCCACGGAAGCATTTCCCTGATGAATCTGTATAAACTCTGCTTCTTTTTGGTCACGGTATGACTGAGGCAGAAAATCTTGTCTAATCACTTCTTTAAAGACTCCCCAAGACATTGCACTCCTATGTTCTGGTGCCATAGTCCTTTCGTATAACTTCCACCAGTGGCTGGCTTCTCCAGTGAGTTGTAACACAGCACAGGAGATCTTCTGCTCTTCGGTGAATGCCAAAAGTCCAAAGAGTCGATCCAACGACTTTAGCCACTCGTCCGCTTTGATTGGTTCCCCTGTTCCATCGAAGGTCGGTGGATCGAAACGTCAGAACTGTACAAGGATTGGGCTCGCATCGTTTCCTAACAACGATGGAGATGCAGCTTGTGTGGTTTCGAAATATCGGGTCAAGCTTCTTAGTGCGGTCACCAAGTCTCCTCTCACGGCATCCATATCGTTCTAAAGACGTCATACGAAAATTAACTCTTATAATCTACCCCTCGCAACTCAACAATGTATATAACAACAGACAATAACAAAAGATAACCAAACAACAGGTAACATAGCACCGACAACTTTATTCCATAGATCTTTTATAATCTCAATAAATTCTCTGTCATTCGTTTATAAACACTCCATGATCTCATCATGTAGGATAGCGTATATCCAGCCTGTATACGCCATTCACATGAATACATCATGGAACATGTCATCAACTTCCCCACATGGTCTTCATAGACCTCGAGTATTGACAGCGGTGCTACATATCGTAACCACGAACTAGGAAAACCCACTCATTGATACACCCTGTTATAAACAAGGGCCCATGGTAGTTTCAACTGTCTGTCACACGACATCAACTCCTGCGAACGGCCATACTCGCACACTAGCTCACGCTGCTGCAGTCAGCGGCTTTGTGGCGGTGACTCAGTGCAGTGTGTCGAATATAGTGACATCAAGAGGTTTTCAAAAGATCTTTTTATCGTGGAACAATATCAGTAACACCCTGTCAAACTTATACAGTTTATATCGTATAAATGAGAAATGCAAATAAATAAACACTTCATCAAACCTTAACAGTTTATATCTTGCAAACCAAAGGACACATAACAAGTAGACGCTCTTATTTCGTAAGTCTTATGTTCAGGGAGAGTCACCTATAGAGGGAGACTAGTGCCTATCTTATACTTTTCTGAAAACCCGATCACATTTTGCAAACACACTTTCAAAATCACATTTTTCCCACTTTAAAACTCGCTTTATTCCCTCATTTCCAAATCACACTTTCCAAATCACGTTTTTCTCATTTTAAAACCAGTTCGAGCAAGTTCTCATCATTAGAACCGCTCTGATACCACCTGTCACGCCCCAAAATCTTTCGTTAAAAATATCAGAGTTTTACCCAGGCGCGAAGATAGAAAAGCAAGGGACGCATAACACATACAGAAAGAGTTAAGCAAGGGACAACAGAAGAAAGAGATAAGGGACGATAATAAACCATCTTACAACAACCTTCGGCCTCGGCCGATAACATTCGGTCTCTCACCGATAATATACATCATATACAGCGGAAGCTAAACATCAGGATCTCCCATCCTCACAAGAACCCAAAGATACATACAGATCATAAACTGTTTGAAAACGTGTTCGGAAATGTTTTAACTAGACCACTTATCAGAAAAACCAACAGCTAGCACTATCTCCCTCCGTCTAGGGTTCACCAGCTTCCTCATCTCCTGTAGTGTGAGTACAGATTAAGGGGTGAGTGCGTTGAATACACTCAGTGGGGGTGACATCCACCTCATAAGACTCCAGACATAATTTAAATACCGAAAAGCTAACTTACAGTCACGTTGTCACAGCACAGATATATGCAAAGCAGATATTAGAAATGGCAAGGGACGTATAGGTGCGGGATTCCCCCGTCTTACCCTATATAACGGTATCTCACCGTTAGTGCATTTAAAGAGGCTCACGACACCTCCACTGAGTAGTAGAAAATAGCAGGGGACGAACAGAATGCATGATCGGAGGACCTCGGTCCTTTCACAGATATAATATGGCACAGCAAGTATAAACACAGCACTTAGATTCCCAATCACACTTCACAAATAGGGAAAGCTGTAAACAGATCCAGAGTTAGAAATTACCCCCACCTCGTATAGTGGTTACCGCGTGAGTAGATATAACAGTACGTCCAACAACCCAAAACTTCCAAGACTAGTCCAACAAGTAGCCTACACAATTATGGTGTTTTTCTTAGATCTTAAATACAGTATAATTAAAGCTGTAAAAGGTTCCGGCGGAAGAACGCTCGTTAAAGACACGACGGATCGAAAGTACGGCATTACGTGCTCCGGGGCTCGCGGGTACCCGGCGTCGGGCGAAAGCGAACCCGACAGCTCGCGCATCACCCGGCAGCTGCCGAGTTTCCTCAGCCACCCGGTCCCCGTCGCCCGCGCACGCTGGATCCCCGGCGCTCGTACCCGCGCGCACCCGGCACCCGGCGCACACCCGGCACCCGGCGCACACCCGGCACCCGGCACGCACCCGACGCACACCCGGCACCCGGCACGCACCCGACGCACACCCGGCACCCGGCGCGCACCCGACGACCGACCCGACGCACATCCCGGCGCGCACCCGACGCCCGACCCGACGCACAACCCGGCGCGCACCCGACACCCGGCACACCACCACCAGCACCACTGCTGGCCGGCGGCGACGGTGGTGCTCCGACGGCACCCCGGCGGCGGCGGAAATTAAAAACGTAAAGGAAAAGAATAGAAAGAGAACTTACGTGTTCGCGTCGCTAGCGTCGCTCGGGTCGTCGGCTTTGAAAACGTATAAGTTTTGAAAATTATGAGCCCCTATTTATAGATTTTGGAATTTACCTTTTTACCGTTGAAAAGTTACTATTTACCAAAAATATCTCAATTTACCTTTCATTAAAAAATTATTTTTATTTTTACCTTTTATCAAAATTTTACCCTTTCCTTCGTTAGTTGAACTACGGGTCTCCGATTAACCGCTAGTTTGTTTCTGTTTTCTCGTATTTCCCATACGAATCTTTTGGTAAAATCATATTCTAGGTTCCATGTCACGAAAAATATACCCATCTAAAACTAAAACCGGCGTTAGCCAAGTATCTGAAACGCATGTATTAAATTAAACAGTCAAAACATACGCACATAATTATTAAGTTGGGGTTCAAATACTTAATTATTCAATTATGCTCATTTTGATCCGGGGTGCTACAGGTATGTTTTATAAGTGGGAATTGTGATTCTCGTATGAATTGGTATTACCATGGATGAAGGAATGACAATTCCTTTCTACCCCCATGGTATTACGTATTTCTGTCTTGAAGAAAATGAACGTTTTTTAATTAATTTTGACAATTATCATTATTTATTTTATATTTTCACAAATTAACTTTCTAAAGTTGAATTATTATATAAAATTTCATAATAATATTAAAATATTTATAAAAAATATAAAATAATAACTTATAATTTAAAATAAAAATATAAAAAATAGCAAAAAAAAATTAAATACATAAATAATATAAAAATAATTAATAAATATAAAATCTTAGAAACATAATAAAATAATATAAATATAATTTTAATTATGCAAATAATTTTAGTTCTGATATAAGATTTATCTATATATATATATATATATATATATATATATATATTTGTAAATATAAATAAGACAAATGAATATTAGTATGGATAATAGGTTATTTAAAAAAATATTAATAAATTTTAACTAAAATATTTTTTTAGAAATATAAAATAAGATATTAGGATCTTAATAATGTAAAATCATATAGAATAATTAATAAAAATATATGAAAAATATATTATTATTTAACTACTTTAAAAATATGTAAATAATACAAAAATAGTAAACTAATAATAACATAAAAAAATAAAAAGTATAAATATAATATATCTTAATATTAGTACAATTGGTTAATTTTCTGTAAAAAGAATTATTTTCAAATTTAAATATGCCAAATATTTTAAATTTGAGTGATATATTGAATATGAATATTAAATAAAATTATAGTGGAAGGTAATTTGGTCAAATAAAGATTGATTTAATATTATACATTTTATTAATAGTTATCAATCATAAAATATAATTATAATTATTATTTTAATCATTTCCTATTCCTTTGTGATACCAATCACAGGAATCAATATTTTTATACCATTTTTTCCCATCACCATTCCATTATTGAGTTCATTCTATTCTCACCTAATTCCATTCCATCATACCAATCATGCCGTAAGAACCTGTACTACAATATAGTAGAAGATCAATTATTATTTCCAAGGGTATAAATCAGGAGAAAGGTCTCATTTAGACCAAAAAACAGAATAAATCTGTCACAGAATAAGGTCATGTTTGAAAAATCATAAAAATTGAATATAACTCCAAATCTTATGAAATTTGACAAAAATGTTTCACACTTCTTTTACTTGAACGTGATTAAATATTTTAGCCTAAATCACTTTCTACAGCTTTCAGAAAATTACAGAATAGAGAAGCAGAACACATAATTTGTTTTGTAGCATAGAAGCAAACTCTCTCTTTCCATTCAAGCAAGCATTATATGAAAATTCTCAACCTAATGTCATATAACATATTTGAATCTTCTAATATATGCTTATTGTGATAGAAAACCAGAATTTAAAGAAGAAAGATTAGATATGTTTAGCCAAAATACCTTCAAAGCATAAATGAAGAAATAAGGTGTGTACTATTTTCTTTTACTTCCAAGCTCAAGTGTGGTTGAACTTTCCTCTTCTTTTATTTATTTATTTTATTTTTTATAAAAAGATTCATGAGATCTAGTATGGCATGTAGGGAGATGAGAATGTGTAGTAGGAGGTGTCTTGAGAATGAGAGTTGAGTCATTAAAAGAGCTTAGTCATCATGCATGATATTTGTGCGAATATACTTAAAAAAGTTGCATTTTCCATTCTTTGTTTCTTTTTTTTGATCTCTTTTATATCAATATTATACTTATATATATATATCAATATTATACTTATAGATATGTATGTGTTTATGGTCACAACTAATAGATTAAAAAAATTAATACTATAATAATTTTATTATAAGAAAATGTAATTACTAAATAAATTTCATTGTAAAGGGAGACAAATTACTCATATGATTTATTTGTGTAAAGAGAAGATATTTTGATACACATTATGTTACATATATGCATGTTTAAGTAAAACATTTTTATCACATAAAGTCACATAAATAGATCATACGTAAAATTTGATTAAATAAATCATTTATAACAATCAATGAGTAAACTTAATATCTAAATCTAATATAATTTTACTTTATTTAAACTTTTCTATAATTTTATCTTTTATTTTCATCCATTCTTGTTGAGTGCGTTGTGATCAAGCTCGATTTTCCCTGTATGTTATCCCTGCAAAACTCTTCAAAATCTCAAGAGAAACATTATGTTATAAAATCTTTAAAATTACCAGTCTTAACTTAATTTGTAAATCATAACTTTAAGTCATTTAAAAGTTCACAATTAAATAATTTATAATTCAATACTAAAAGAAATTTCTTAAATATGCAAATACAAGGTACTTTTGAAAATAGGAAATAGGGTGTTACATGTTTGACTTCTGCAACCAAGGGTTCAGTAACCTCCGCTATTGTTTATCAACAATTCCCTGATCATTTCCCCATTGTGAGCTGGGGAAGGTGGATTTCTTGGCTAGACGGTCTATCACTGCTTAGAGGTTAATTCATGGCAAAATTGCTTGGATGGATAACATTCGATGATGGGGATTTATCGGCCCCTCTGTTTGTGGGCTTTACCTGATGGTGGATCTTTTATTTGTTTGCTACCTGATTTTAAGTAAGCTTTGGTGGTGGCTTGCTTGGGTTTTCGATATTATGCTGGATACGGAGTCGGGGATACATTACCTTCTTCTTCGCGCCATGCATAACAATTTCAATGGTAAATTGGGTGAGCTATGGAGAGATGCTATTATTTCTCTCATATGGTGTATCTGGTATGCGAGAAATAACAAAGTTTTTGATAACAAAACGATTTACTTCGGTTCTATACAAGTTATGTTATGGACGTTTGTGAAAGAGGCCTCAACGGTTGGAAGATGGTGCATGTATAACCTGTAAGAGGAGCTCATCGTGTTGAAGAAGTTGTGTCTTGCAGGATGGTTGAGGATGGCTCCAAAGATTATTCCGGTGCGCTGGTACCAGTCTCTAACTGGTTGGATTAAGGCAAACACTGATGGCAGCGTAGCAGGTTTGTCGGGAAGGTTGCAAGTTGGTGGCATTTTTAGGAACTATAAGGGTTTTACATGTGGTACTTTCTCTTTAAGTGGTGGTATTGGCTTTGCATTCGATGCAGAGATCATGGCAGTGATGTTTGCAATTGAAAAAGCTCGACAGAATAATTGGAATAAGTTGTGGTTGGAGCCTGATTTTCCATATGTTATGGGTCTTCTTATGCACCATTTGGATAAAGTTCCTTTGTATTTTTGCAATTTGTGGGCAATGATTCTGCAGTATCTCGAGCATATGGAGTTTAGAATGATCTATGTATATAGAGAAGGAAGCCAAGTAACTGATTTGCTAACGAAGATGAACGTCAAATTTCAGTTGTGGAGCTCTGGACCTGGTTTTTTTTATCACATTCTATATTTTTAGACATTTCGGGATAATCTTTTTATAGGTACATGTAAATCCATGGTACTCTTTTTCCTAATTGTTGGTCCCAAGAGGTTTAGAAGGGGTGAATGAACCTCTCTCGATTTTTCTTTTTAATCATTTAAGAACTTTCTGCATTGTATTCTATCAGAGAATACAATACTAAGCGCAATACAGTAAGCTGGGCAAGATTGTTGATCAGCTTTTTGTATCAGAGTTCTTGTATGCAGTGGAAATAAATGATATAGTTTCTTTTTGGAAAATGTTTTCAGAGAAATATGCTTTTTACCAAACTTTAGATGCAGTATGATCAGATATACAATGCAACATAGATATGATGAGAACATAAATAAACATAGAGGGTTTATAGTGGTTCGAAGGTGGTGTGACCTTTCTACATCTACTCAACTCCTACTACGAGGAGGAACTTCGTTAGGTTAGATCGAATTACAAGACTCGTCTTAACAATCTACTACTAAATAAGTTTTCACCTACAAGGATTCTATTTACACACAAATCGAATGAATCCTTAGGCTGACCCACACATGATCCTATCAACTCACATAGAGTTAATGCCTTAACAGCTTAAGACAAACACTCAGCAAGGATCTAAATCCTCTCAACTGAGGACAACACTAAACAACCTAAGTACACAACACAGAGGTTAAAAGTATATAAGATGGTCTTCAACTGGTGCTTGAAATAACCTTGGTGACTCTGGAGCTTTGAAGACTCGAAGGCTTGGCTGTTTCACTAAGAGGTTAAGTCACTGAATACTTAGAGAGATGCTTGAGAATTTGCTCTTGCGAAAGTGATTTTTAGAATTAGTATTTTAGTAGTTTCTTTAGCCAGCTCTTTCTCTATTTATAGATGTAAGAAATGTGCCCATTGAAGAGAGACACACTTTGTTTGAATTTGAATTCCCTTGATCATACTTGATCTTGCATGCAATTTTTCTGAAAAGCTGAGGAAAAATTCCTTGTCTTATTCTGCAGACCATTAAATGTGGCAGTCCTTGGCTTCAGGATTGTTACAGGTTGTCGGCCCACGTGTCAGCGGGACACTAGTTTGCATACAACTTGATCACTTGTCTCTACTTGCTATATTTGATAAGTTGTATTCTTGTATAGTAGTGATCTTTCTTGTATAGCGTTGTTGTGTGTGTTGTCTCTTCCTACTTTCTGTTTTGAATGCTGCATCATCTTTATGTTCTGCGCCAACTTTTTATTCTGTGTCTGCAGTAAACTTACTATTCTCCTTATTGTTTTCCAGTTTGCTGCTTGCTAAATCTTCTAAGTGCGATAAGATAGTATCTGATAAGATTTTCTTGTTGAATCCGACTGCTACTAGGAACCTTCTTCGTACTGATTTTTGAGATACTTCATTCTTCAACTCAGATGTTTAATACTCGAAAAATAAACTAAGTTTCCACATAAACATTATGAAAAAATTGGTACTCTAAATTCTTATTACATCAAAATCTAAACAGAAATATCCTAACACTAATATAGTTTTTTCCCACTAGGTTTTGCTATATTAGGTTTTAACGAGGCCTGCATTAAAGGTTCCTTTTCATTTCTATTGTATTGTTAACTCTCCTTTTTATTTTTTGGTAATATATGAGCTCATTTATTTAAAAAAACATTACTAAATTTATGACTAACATAACTAAAATATATGACTAACATTACTAAAATGTATGACTAGTATAACTAAAAGGTATAACATGTGTTGGAACGAGTTGAGCGCAAATACCTAAGTGCATGGGGGTGTGTGAGAGTGCATGGATCCATGCACCAGGTGCACAAAATTTTTGGTAAAGTTTGATAATGCACAAAGAGTTGCATACATAAATCATCAATGGATAAAAAAACACTATGAGATTCAAATTGTGTAAATTTTTACACAAATTCAAGGTTGATGGTTAGTTGTTGATCACAAAATGCCGAACCCCACTTCGGTCTGTAATCTCTAATATGTTGATAAATTTTGATAAGTACTTGTCGAACAATTATATAATATTCAATTCAAGGTAATTGAACAAATACTATTAGAAATTTGATGTTTAAATTTTGATGAGACAAAATACAAGTGTTATAGGAAATTAGAGTATCTCATTTTTCATATTGTTTAAATAAAATTAGTATAGGTTTTGAGTCCTTAGAGTGGATTGAAGAATGATGGATAGCAAGCCAAGAACTTGTTGCAAGTTGTATTAAAAAAAGCACTACAAGCTTCTCAGAATGGACATTACTGCAAACTAGATAGATACAACACTGTAAGCAGACTACTGAAGACTTGCTGTATGAAAATTTAGGTTTCAACAATTGGCTACTGCACATATTTACCTTAGACAGTCAATGACAAACAATATATTAGACAAGCCACTAATACAATACAAAGAAGACCAACATAAGTTCAAGGATTAGTATTTTCAACGTACATAAAACTAACCAGTAGAGACAAGCTGAAGGTTATAGAGCTGTAAGCAAATGACAAACTGCCATTTGGTTTGACACACTGCATAAAGCTGTAACTTGGTATAAAAAAATTAAATGACACATGAAGAAAATGATAAAACACATTCAATTCTGACTTTGTACAAGTTTTAGAAGATTTAAATGCAAAAATGTTGGCCTCCTTCAACATGAAAAAACCACTCCTATAAATAAACATATATTGAAACTACAATATTCGAATTCACAAGCAAGAAAAGCTCTCAAACCCTAAAAAAACTTTCAAGCTAAAGTTTCAATCACTCAACCCTCCAAGAAGCAGTCAAGTGTTCGAGCAAAAATTCAAGATCTCAAGGTTGTTTCGCAATAGTTGAAGAAAACACTTAAATACCTTAACCTTTTTGCTATGTGCTAGGTTGTTTTAGGTGTTCTCAGTTGATTATAAGTTTGTCCCTTACTGAGTGTATAATACTAATGTTTAGCACACACTTATCCTGTTTGGGTTATTTTAGAATGATCATATCTATTTACCTACAACAACCTGTGTGGAAGTGGGCTTAGTAGGTGTTTTTTGTTGAGTCTAGCTTTTTTTAGGAAGAAAGTCTTGTAAATCAAACAACACTTAACAACGTTTCTCCTTGTAAAGGTGTAGAGTGGATTAGAAGGATTACAACACCACTGAACCACTACAAGACCTTGTGTGTTTACTTAAATTTTCATATTTGTTGTATCTTACATATCTATCTATCACATTCTTACTTTGTTATATAGTATAAAAGACTTGTTAAAGTTGCATATTTCCAAATGACCTCATAGACACTAAAAATTGTTTTTCATTATACGAACTCTCAAATACAGCTTGTTGCACTACTCGATAGTGCTGCACGTAGAACTGCATATAGTGCTGTAAGTTTAAATAGGTTACAACATACAACAAAGTTCAAAAGATTTGAAAAATCTATAGAGGTTCATTCATCTCATCTGAACCTTTGTACAAATTGGGACCAACAAGTGGTATCAGAGTGAGTTGGATTAAAAGCCAACTTGGTTGGTCACCTACCTAGATCCCTATGTTTTTTTTAAACTTATTTTCCTTATATGCTTTCCAAAACCCATATTTTAGCATATCATGGATTCTTCTCATAGTAGGTTCCTATGTTTTTTCATAGATGAATATGATGACTAGAAAATTAGAAAACAGGCACATCTATCAGCTATGCATGATGAGATGTGGTATGTCATAACAGAAGGACCACTAATCATGACTAAGCCCAACCCAACTTTTGATAGAGAGGTTAGAAGAGAACAAACAACAGTAGATGATACAACTGAAGAAGTAGAATATGTTGTAGAAGGCACTGTAAAAAGGAGCTGACAGAGGTGCTACAAGAGCTAAAACTGAGGATGTCAGAAGAGTCCTACCTCCACAAGTCTTGGAGAAAGCTAGACATGAGTGGACAACAAAAGATAGAAAGAGGGTCAATCTTGATGATGTGGCCAAGAATGTCTTGTGTATCACACTTGATAAAAGTATCTTTAGCAAGGTGAAACTCTACGAGATTGTGAAAAAAGTTTGGGATAAATTGGAACAGATATGTGAGGGTACTGAGCTCACCAAAGATAACAAGATATCCATTGCAATACAATTATTTGAGTTGTTTGATATGAAGCCTGATAAAACTTTGAAACAACTAGACTTGAGATTCACTTCATAAACAACGAGACTTGAGATCCACTTTAACATATTCTTCATAAACTCATTCACAATTGAAGTGAATCTCAAGTCTAATTTTTCCAGTGTCTCATCAGACTTCATCTTAAGTCTCCAGAAAGGGGGAATAATATGGCAAAAGAAAAGGAGAGTTACAGCTTCTCCAACTACAATTGATGAAGTTACAACAGATGAAGTGATGCAGTCGTTGGATGATGATGATGAGGATGAGAAGGAGCTAGTCAGTAAGAAGTGTAGGAGATCAAGATTAGATACTGACGGAAGCCCTCCAGCCAAAAATAGGAAATATGATGATGATCAAAGTGGTACTGGCGCTACTGCATCCAATGCAACAACTCCGTATCCAGAACTGAAAGGAGTAGTTCAGCAAGGAATGATACAACACCCAACCAAAAAAGAAGCAACAGATGACAATAGTACCATTAGAAAGATAAATCTTTGAGTCAAGCTGCTGTCACAATGCAGTAATCAATGAGGGTGCTGAAGGGCTGGCCCAAAACCTCCTGTTGCACAAGCACCACTTGCAGCAACAGCAAGAGTGAGAGTACCTGACTACAGGAGATCACCACCTCCTACAGAATACTTGATAAAACCAAGACATGAGTATATTGCTGAAGACAGAAAAATAGCCAACTTAGACAATGTTGCCAATAATACATTTTTCTTCACGTTAGATAAATAGACATTCAGTAAGATAAAGATATACAAACCGATAAAGAGATTTGGGATAAGTTAGAGCAGATCTGTGAAGGAACTGAACTGGCGAAGGATAACAAGATATCTACTACAACACATCTGTTTGAATTGTTCAAAATGAAGCCTGAAGAATCTCAAGAAGAATTGAACTTGAGGTTCACATCAATCGTGAACGAGTTGAAATCTTTGGGAAAATTCTATAGTCAGAAAGAGAAAAACATCAAGGTGCTTAGAGCACTACCTACCGAGTGGGACAACAAGACCACAACCATAAGAGTTATGGATTTGAAGACAATGAGTATTTTTAACCTATTCTCAGACCTCAAAGCATTTGAGTTTGACATCAATAGAAGGAAAATAGAGGCTGAAGAATCAAACACCAAGGTCATTACACTTGCTGCAAGACCAATGATACAACAGCTGCAAGTAGCAGCAGGCAGAAAGAGTTGCATGCTAATAATAATAAAATTAAAGTTAATTAATATAAATATACAAATATAAACATACGTGTAAGTGAGTGACATTTAGCTATCATCATAACAAATAATAATATAATAATAACAATAAAAAGAAAGCAAAACAAAGAAATGATAATAACATAGATTAGGTGTCATAGCTTCACAAGCTCTCTTTATACACGTGCATCACCCACACATATGTATAAATATTTTAATTACTCATATATATAGGATGATGATAGCTTACAGAAATCATTACCACTTCTGCTCTTCCTAAACTTCGAAAACTGAAAGAAAATTTTGGTGAGAAACTAAAATAAAAAAAGGAGAAATGAATTGTAAACTAGCAAGGTTTACTCGACAATTTATGAATAGACGCACCAGCTTTTCCTAAGATGGGGTAACTTACTTACTTCCACATTTACGTTTCCCTAATGGTATTTAACGTGAAATTCTATGCCTATTTGAATAATATATGTTTTGCTATAATAGCGTTGTATTGTGTGCTAAATGACGTTTATGAATGGTGCAATCGAATGTGTGGTATTTGCAAAGTGAATGAATGTATTTATGTTAACGAAATGTTTACATGGGGGCTAAGACCCATAAAATATTCACGGCGGCTAAGACCTGTAAAATGTTTAGGGCGGCTAAGACCCGCAAAATGTTTACACGGTGGCTAAGACCCGCAAAATGTTCAGGGTGGCTAAGACCCGTATTGTATACATGACGGCTAAGACCCGCAACTTTGTACTTGATGATCGAAATGTATATGTTTTTCTTATGTTTTATCTAGTTACGGATTAACTCATTGTAATTATGTGTTTATGAACAATGAGCTCTCTTATGTGTGAAATTTGGTGTATGCTACTGAATTTGATATGAATGATCTATCATGAATTTTCGATGTGAGATTGTGATGACAACATAAGATTGTTGAGGTTCATTGATTGTTTTAAATGTTGAGATTATTAAGGTCTAACTATGTCGGATTTAAAGACTTCGAAAATACGTCGAACTTAAGGACTCCGATTTACGCCGGACTTAAAGAATCCGGGTTATGTCGAGCTTAAAGACCTAAGAGGGGTTTGATTAAACCCCTAATTAATGTGTTCTTTTTCATCTGAATGTTAAATGTTATGAAATGTTAACGTTTTTACCTCTATTGAGTGTCTCTATGCACTCACCCCTTTATGTTAAAGATGTTTTCAGTTTAAGGAATTATGGTGCGTGGTACGTGAGCGGTGGATGCTGGTAGCAGATATTCTAAAGATTGCAGGAGAACATGTTTTATTTCATGAATTTCAAAAATTTGTATTTTAGAATTATTTTCGATTTTAATTATCTTAATTGTTATAAAATGGGTGAATTTTGTACGTAACGCCTTAGCTAAAAACTTCCTTAATAGAAAAAGAAATGGAACATTACACAAGCTATGCAGGAAGAGTTGAATGGATTTGAAAGAAATCAAGTATGGAAACTGGTTCCCATACCTGATCATCAAGGAGTAATTGGAACAAAGTGAGTATTCAAAAACAAACTAGATGAATCTGGAGTTGTTGTCAGAAACAAAGCAAGATAAGTTGCTAAAGGATATTGTTAAGAAGAATGAACTGATTTTGATTAGACCTTTGCACCTGTAGCAAGGCTTGAAACAATTAGAATTTTCTTAGCCTATGTTGTACATAAGAATTTTAGTGTGTATCAAATGGATGTTAAAAGTGCACTTCTAAATGGTTTCTTATCTGAAGAAGTATATGTGGAACAACCTCCTAGATTTGAAGATCAACCTAAAGATAAAGTATTCAGATTACAGAAAGCCTTATATGGCTTGTAGCAAGCACCAAGAGCATGATATGATACTAGAGAATGGATTTTAAAAACGGATAGTAGACAAGACCCTATTCAGAATACATAATGGAGACAATATTTTTCTTGTGCAAATCTATATGGATGATATCATCTTTGGATCCACAAACAAAAATCTTTGTGAAAATTTCTCAACTCTCATGTAGAAGAAAATTGAGATGAGCATGATGGGAGAACTGAGTTTCTTCTTAGGACTACAAGTTAAACAACTTGACAATGGTATCTTTATTAATGAAGTCAAATACACCAATGAGCTGATCAAGAAATTTTGAATGGAGAATGGATCAACAGTAAACATTCATTTGGCGACGTCAATCAACCTTGACAAAGATAAGAATAGAAAGGATGTGGAAATTACAAAATACAAGAGATTGATTGGATCCCTGTTATATCTTACTACAAGTAGACCTGATATTATGTTTGCAGTAGGAGTGTGCGCAAGATTTCAAACAACTCCTAATGAGTCACATCTTGCAGCTGTGAAAAGGATCACCAAATATCTAATAGGAAGAAGGAACTCAAGATGTTGGGTTATGATATCTTAAAGAAGGAGGATTCAATTTGAAGGGATATTTAGATTCAGATTTTACTGGTTGTAAAATTGACCGAAAAAGTACAAGTGGTACTTGTTAATTTCTTGGAAAAAGGTTGGTGTCGTAGTTCTGCAAGAAGCAAATATCTATAGCGACATCAACAACAGAAGTAGTATATGTTGTTGTAGGAAGCTGTTGTGTACAGATCATTTAGATACAACAACTTAAAAATTATGGAATAATTGAGAGAGAAACCCCCATTTTATGTGACAACACAAGTGTCGTTGCTATCACACATAATCTAATATTTTACTCTGAAATAAAACACATTGATGTGAGACATCATTTTATAAGAGATCATGTTGAGAAGAAATATATTGTTTTGGAGAAAGTTCATACAGATTTGCAGCTGGGATTATCTATGCTTAGAAACCCAAAACATTGATGTGACTCCCGTGGAATCAAGATTTTCTATGCTTAGAAATGAACTAGGGATTATCAAATTATGAAGAAGAGAAGAGGATTCAGTCATTAAAGGGGATGTTGCATCTATACCAGGATACAACTAGACGACAAGTAGAAAGCAAGAAAAATGCAGGTAGGATTGGTTGCAACGGTAAGCAAGGTTACAACATCAAGTTATAACAACTTGACTCAACATTTATAATGAAGAATATTTATTACTTTGCAACCTCGTATCAAAATAATAACCTTAATTTCTAATCATTTGAGCGGCAAGATGATTTATCACATTTAATGTGAAATCCATTTTTTCAGAAGAGCAACTGTCGTGTTTCTCTTTAAACCCTTGAAGTTTCAGATTTTGTAAAAAACCTATCTGTCCTTTTATCATTGTTGTCAGATTTCACGCCCTTTGGATGGACATTTAATCTAAGTCGTTAATCATGGGATAGTTCATATTTGAATATAAATTGTTCATCATCCCTCTCAATCAACCACTTATCTCATTTGAAATCTCTCAAAAATAAAACCTCTCTCGAACCCTAAATCTCTCTCAACAAAATGTTCCCGATTTGAATCTTCAAAATGGCAGCAAGACAAACCATCATTCTGGAAGGCCACCTCATGAATCTATCATCTATCATCTCTAATTCAAACATTTTCGATCAGGAAAAGATTAAGAAGGTTTGCTCCTGTGTCGAAGACACGAATCTCGTGGTCTTCTGATGACCTGATATGTAGGATTCTCTGAAAATTTTATGCAAAAGTTCTATGCTTTTGCAAGATTATCTGATGATACCAAGAGCATCATCTTCAAGATGGAGGGAGATGGTGAGGAGCATACTCTGATGTCTTAGATCATTTCTGAGACCTTTGGCATTTTAGGGAAAGGGCTCAAACCCTCTGTGCTGAAAAGTATGGTAATAAGTATGCCGATGAGATGTGGCAGTTGTTCAAGCTTGAAGAGATAACTGGCCCTATGTAGAAAAGAGCTGCAAGAAGCTTTTCAAACCTGAGTATGAGTTTTTGCATGACATTTGTGCATATTTTGTTAAAGGAAAATGAGGAAACTTCGACAAATGCACTGAATTGTGATTTAGGTTGAGGACAGCCATCTTGAGAAAAGAAAAGGTGAATTGGAGCAGGTTCATTTTACGAAGAATTTGGGAAGAAGCCGCAAAGGGATACGAAAAGAATAAGTTTTGGGATCACCATCTCATCCATTTTATACAATAAGGGAATTCCACTAGAAAATATTATTCCCATTTCTGTTAGGAAATTCCTTTGAGAAAAGATTGTAAGAAAGTAGGGAGAAAAGAAAGCAATTGAGGATGCAACGATAAAGCCCAAGAAGAAAGTTGTTGCACCACTAACCAGAGCACAAAAAGCTGTAATCTTTACTACAAGTAGCGAATCGAAAGATTATGATGATGCATTGATTGTTGTAGTACCAAAGAAGAAAAGCAGAACTGCAGCCCAGCATCAGAATCCCTCACCCATCGAGCTGCTGAAAGCTCAAGTTCAGAAATAGAAGAAGTCCATCTTGTTCGAAAGTCAAAGAAAATAGTAATTGCTGAAGTTGCTCCCTCCAAGCAAGAACCGCTGGTGGAAGAACCCGAGGAAGTTGAGCCAACCTCTCTGAAACCTGAAGTTCAAATAGAATCTACAACAACCAAAGCAGCTATAATTGAAAAAGCACAAGACCATGATGGTGCTTGTGAAGAAGAACACCTTGTGGAGGAACAAATGGATGCACTTCTCCAGTGCATCCATCTAAAGAAAAGATGGTGCAGATACCTCTTGCTACCACAACAGATGGAGAAGAGAAAGCTAACAAAATTACTGATAAAGCTACAAAACTAGAGATTCCATTGGATGGGCACCAATGAATGTATGTTACCCCTGCTGGCTTGTGTGTGGACTTTACACAGCTTTCAGTTGATCATATTCCTCATAAATTCCTTGAATGAACAACAGAAGATGTCTTCGAAGAAATGGAGTAGGAATATCAGCCCACTCGCTCCTTTTGTAAGTCCCATTGGTTGATTCTTGGGCCTTCTCTTCTTTAATTGTATTGGGCTTTAGAAATTAAATCAAGCCCAATCGATTTCTCTTCGTCCCGTGATCATCTTCCTCGACTCCTAAATACTTCAAAACTCCTAAAATAATCAAGAAAATAATGTATGAAGTATTCGAAGGTCGAAAACACATATAGGTACAAAAACGGTTCATTCAATTATTTAAAAGATTATAAAATCACAAATATATCCACAATAAAATGCACCTATTTTCTACCTATCAAATTCCCCCACACTTAAACATTTGCTTGTCCTCAAGCAATAAAAGAATTAAAGCACATAGGGAATCAAATTAAGAGATCATCGCTTGCTCATATTCTCACCAACACTCATGGGAACTCGAATCCATGTCGGGAACAAGATACAAAAAAAAAAAACATGTTGGACTCAATGCACAATCTCAAGAAATCATAAGTTTTAGAAGGGCATTAGAGATCAAACTTCTCATAAACAATTCATTAATTCATTCTACCACCTACATCAATCAACATACTTCAACTCTTTTTACGATATCCTTCATTTAAATTAGAACTGGTTAAGATTTCACACAAAATGAATCACCCCCATTTCTCCATTTTCTTCTCTCTTTTTTTCTTTTTTTTTCTTTTTTTTTCTCTTTCTTTCACATAGACGATGATTTTTCGTCTTTTAATTTTTTTGGATGGGGTTGGCAGCTCCACACCATTCTTAGGTTAGTCCATGAACTACTACGTTTTTTTTTACGCATTTTTTTCTTTCAAGTCTTTGGACCCCTAAGAACAGGCAGCTGATTCCACACCTCATCATCTTTTCACTTCTTAATTTTTTTTCAACTCAACACTTTTATCTCCAACCACATCAATTTTTTTTCCAACCAAGGGGGTTCATCAAAAGTGATCCAACTTTCACAAATTCCAATCTAAACTACTTCCATCAAGGAATTAAAAAGTACATCTCAAGACATAAGTAGGCAAAGCAAATCAACTCAAAGTCATAGATTAATTCTCAAACCAACACTATCCTTCCTAACAGCAATTTCCCAAGACGACATTTAGCAATTTTAACCAATATAAAGCAAAGCAACAAAATATTTCCCAACACATCATTGAATTCCCAAATAATCGAAAATAAACAGCTCTCGAATCATCATAGCAAGCTCACTTATTCAACATTTTTTTTTTCGTTTTTTTTTTATGTTTTTTTATATATGCAAATGCAAGCAAAAATTAAACATGCTAAAGCAAGTAAACATGCATCCTAATACAAAAAAAATAAAAACAAGCTACATGCAACTATATGAATCTAAATGCAACTACATGCAGGATATGTGATATATTCCACACTTTATGAATTATGCAACATTTCTCCATCCCCCCACACTTGAACCTTGCTTGTCCCCAAGAAACTCAAATCACAACACAAGATAAAGAGACAATAAGATCCAATCATGCATAGAGATAAGAGAAATAAAAGAAGCATGGAATCATGTCACCTGATCACCAAGGAGGTTTTGGAATTGGTCTTAAAGATGACACATCAAAAACCATCATGTTCAATACCCCTCTATTGAGCTTTCTTCTCTTTATTGATTTGAAGTTTGAGAATTCGATGAGACGTGTTTTAGAAGGTGTATGGATTTCATTTAAGACAAATATTTCTTCATCATGCTTTCTTCTGTCCTCCAAAATTGAGTTCACCCTACAAGAAAGATGAAGAGGATCAACATTAAACTGAACAGAAATTGGTTGGTTTACCAAATTCTCGCAGGCTAACAGTTTGACACTGGATGTTGGTTTCACACTGGGTAATCCAGTGTCTAGCTGACTGACGAGTTTTTCTTCCTCTTCATCATCTTTCTGTAAATGCTCCAGCTTTTTAGGCTCTTTAAACTGTTTCTCACTCAAAATTATTGCATTGATATCCTCTTTTGCTGCCCTCGCCAACCTGGAAGGAAAAGGAACCAAATTAATAAGAAATTGTGCAGAAAAATCATTCCTGACCTGTGCAGATTTTGGAGTTTTGACACTGGGAGATTGTTTCGACTCTGGCAGTCCAGTGTCAGGCAGTTCGACAGAATTCTCTTTCTCCTCATTTTTCGAAATTTTCTGAGGCTTTTTGGGTTCTTCCAGCTGCTTCCCACTCCTCAGAGTTATTGCACTGACATTCCTTGGATTTATCTCTGGTTGAGACGGTAATTTACCTCCATTTTGGGCCTCAAGACGACTCAAAGCCGTCGTCAGTTGGCTCACTTGTGTCTCAAGATTTCTAATACTCGATTGAGTATCATCTTGAAATTGGTAATTTGGGCCTCTTGTTTGATATGGTGGACAATCATTCTCCTCATATTGTGTTTCATGTTGTTTTTCCCAGGAAAAATTTCTCCATTCCGAACATGGTTTCACATGTAGAACACCTGCAATAAGTTGACGAACAAAAGAAGTTAATGCATTTAATTTTTCATTAAAAGAACAATCACTTACCTCTTCCACCATTTTAAATGGTGTTACATATGTGTCAAAATGCAGTGAATTCATAGCCATCTTTGAAATGAGAACCCTCGCTGCTGAAGGCGTCTTCTCCATTAATGTCCCTCCACTTGCTGCATCAATCATATTTCTATCCATTGACAACAACCCATCGTAAAAACATTGGATTAAGAGTGCTTCTGATATCTGATGATGTGGACAACTTGCCACTAGTCTTTCGAAACGCTCCCAATACTCGGAAAGAGACTCTCCATGTAATTGCACTATACTAAAATCTTCTTCCGTATACTGATTACTCGAGATAGAGGAAAATATTTTTGCAAGAATAAGCTCTCCATCTTGGTCCATGTGGTGATAGACTCTGATAAATAATATAACCAATCTTCCGCCGAGTCTTTCACTGAGAATGGGTCACTCCTGAAGGTTTCATACTTGAGCAAACCAAGTGGAATTTTTTCAAGAATTTATATGGATCCTCATCTACATAGCCATGAAACACAGGTAATAAGAGTATAAAATCATAGTCAAGCTCAAAACTTGAATTGTCATCAAAATCAGGAAAACTAATGCAAAACGATTGATGAATAGATACGGAATAGGTAAGCTCCTTCAACGTTTGATTTGCAGTCATTTCTCCCTTTTGATTCCAATCCTTAACCTGCAAAAGATCCTCAAAAACTATGTTAAAACTCTAAAACTCGCTGATAACAGATTGCAGAAATTGACACTGGATGACTCAATTCACACTGGGTCCACCAGTGTGAAAAAAATAGAGCAAAACAGAACAGATCAGCAGGCGAGACAGAACAGAGAACCAAGCAAAACAGAGCAGGAACAGAGCAGTAAATTTTTTTTTTTGATTTTTTTTAATTTTTTAATTTTTTTTTGATTTTTTTTTTAAATAAGCAAAACAAGAAAAGAAACAAGATGACACAATAAATTCAAATCACTCCCCGGCAACGGCGCCAAAATTTGACCGCGCGTCGCAACGCGGCAAAATTAAATAATTTTCTTCCCTATCCTAACCAACTAGTAGCTAGGGCAAGTAAGAGTTGATCCCACGAGAAGTGATGATTAACTATGTCACATATGTTCAATTCAAGAAACAGAAAAGGTGGGGGGGGTTTTCAGATTGATAAACTATCACTAAATTAAATAAAACAAACCTAGAAAGTATAGTGAATAAGAGATCAATGGATGCAAATATTCCAGTTAACAGTTCAGTTATCCCCCAATTTCAATTATGCCTTAATCAATGTAACACCATCTCTCAGATTATCATGAAATTATCACCCCTAGTCTAACAACAAGCTCTGTTAAACCGAATCGTCTCTTAAGATTAGTTAAATTAGGATAAGATCTCTAATTAACCCTATTCAATTGAATAACCTAGAACAAGCTCTCTAGATTTAATTCATTAAATGCATTAATCACCAAGATGATAGGATGAGCTAGACTCCGAATACACAAGCTCGATTCAATAATCTAGGATTATGCTACCCTAGAGATGCACGACCTCTAGTTTACCACTTATGAAAATTAAATCACAACAATTAGGATTCATGATCTAAAATTCTAGCAATCAATTATCAATTACTTAACCTAGGTGATCAGTCCAAATTAAGTATCAACAATCGAAAACATTCTGCACAGATAACATAATCAATTCCAATCAAACATCGAGAAGGGGAAACGAGATTAATTAAAACATAAAAGAAATATGGGTTCAAACATCCCTGCTAACCGGAATTGAAAGATTAGCCGATCATCCTTGAAATTAAATCCATCCAAACAATTGTGAACTCCATCCAAATTAATCTAGGAAATAAAGAATATATAAACTAATCCTATCTCTCTCCTACATCTCTCCTCCACTCACGTGAACAGTGGACTCTCCTCCCCAAAAGCTACGTGAACGGTGATGTAATGAAGAAGAGGAATTCTGCCTGCGTGAATAATTACTTTTTCTTGGCCCAGAAGTCAATTAACTAGGGCTCTTCTTGGAGGTTAGCACTGGCCCACTAGTTTCCCTTAAATTATGGACTCAGCCCACTCGCTCCTTTTGTAAGTCCCATTGGTTGATTCTTGGGCCTTCTCTTCTTTAATTGTATTGGGCTTTAGAAATTAAATCAAGCCCAATTGATTTCTCTTCGTCCCGTGATCATCTTCCTCGACTCCTAAATACTTCAAAACTCCTAAAATAATCAAGAAAATAATGTATGAAGTATTCGAAGGTCGAAAACACATATAGGTACAAAAACGGTGCATTCAATTATTTAAAAGATTATAAAATCACAAATATATCCACAATAAAATGCACCTATTTTCTACCTATCAATCATATTCCTCATAAATTCCTTGAATGAACAACAGAAGATGTCTTCGAAAAAATGGAGTAGGAATATCAGCTCTAGAGGTCTATGAGGTTATCTTTAGCTGAAGATTTGCTGAAGTGGAAGGAGTTTGTTAACATTAAGGAGAAAGTCCGGCTATGGGCTAAATCTTCTAACATCTGGCAGATGCTGGCTCCAGAATTCCTAAACTCCATTAGAGTTGCAAGAATTGCTTAAATTAAAGAATATCAAATTCTCTGGAGACAAATCCTTGAAAAGAAATAAGCTTTTGAGCAGCAAGCAGATATAGTCGATGGAAAATCAGCAAGATCGCACAAGCATGTGTTTTCCTAGATTACAGAAGAGCTATACATGGTAGAGCAATAGTTGGGAAACATGGACACCAATGAAGCGAATGAAGTGATATTGCAGATGGGACCGCAAGCAAGCAGAGCAGAAAGCTTGAAGACTCAAAGAAACTTGTTACCTTGTGAAGGTACTTCTGGTGTCAAATAGTCAGAATCCACAACATCCGATGCAATACTAACTGATCTTTCACCAATCTACAACCTGGAATCGATGGAGAAGGGTGATCAACTGCTGGATTACGGTGATTCCCCTATCCTTCACAAAGATTTATCTGAGGGGGAACCATCCGATAAGATCAAAGGACTCCTTGCTAGCCTACAGAAAGAGATCATCGATGATGCAACCACAGAAGAAGTTGATACAATAGAATCTGATGCAGCGATATGTGCAATGATCGAACAAGATGTTATGTCTACATGCATAGTTGCTCGGAACCTTATGATTTTGGAGTCTGCAGCCCTGACTGCAAGAAATAATGAAGCTGAAGGAACAATGATTGTTGTTGAGACAACATCCTCTATGAAGACCTCGAGAAATGAAAGATGGATGAAGGTGTTAAGCAGAAAGAGCCATCACAGAAAGAAAATCTTCATGTCTCTGAATCTGACTCTACTGCACAGGTTTTAGCACCTACTCTGGATACAACAGAATCATCCAGCTTTGTTGAACCAAGATCTAAAGAAGACTTGCTATCTGCAATGAACGATGATGATGATGAGCCGTCAGATGGACCCGATGACGATACAAATGCAGGGAGAGTTGTTGTTCCTAAGAGGAAAAATATTGAAGAACTCTTTGTTCTTTCTCATGAACAATCCCTGCAGAGCATTGCAGCAGCAATATAGGCTTTGGGTAAAGCTTTTCAAGATCACGTTTTCAACTCCGCCACCAATGACAAGTCTTGAGCTGACGAAGATACATGAAGTCATTGCTGATATTTTGAAGAAGCTTCAAGAATACATATAAGGAGAATGGAATAAACATCACACGTATCGCTTCAATGCTGTAAAAAAAGCTAACGCGCATGCAACAGCCCAAGCCACTACACAACAAACTACCAACGATACTCTGACAACACACTCTTATGCTTAATAATCTGCAAGAACATATTGTCAATCAAGACCGATGAGCTTAGAGTACTAATGAAAGATTAGCAAATCTAGAGCTGATTATTAGTGAGATGAGAGATGCACTCTTCAGAGCATTCCCTCAATTTGTTGTGGGAGACAAAACTGCAACACTTCCCTCTACACAAACCCTTGTTGATGTGTCAAAAAGGGAAAAGGATATGGTAAAGGAAAATGAGAACTACAGCTTACAACTGCAATTGATGAAGTTGTAGTGGATGAAGTGATACAGTCATTGGATGATGATGATGAGGATGATGAGCTAGTCAGTAAAAAGCGCAGGAGATCGAGATCAGATACTGGCCGAAGCCCTCCAACCAAAATGAGGAAATATGATGATGATTAGAGTGGTACTGGCGCTGCTGCATCCAAGACAGCAGACAATGTTGTATCCAGAACTGAAAGAAGTAGTTCAACAAGGAATGATACAACACCCAGCCAAAAAAGAAACAACAGACAACAAAAGTACCATCAGAAAGACAAATCTTTGAGTCAAGTTGTTATTAGAAGGCTAGATGAAAATAGATGAAGAGAGAGCTGAAAGAAGCCGGAGAAAGAAAAAAAAGAGAACATAATGCTTGGATTTCAAGATTAGGCGTTGTTGCACCAGTGAGAACTGAGCTTACACTACAAGAAGCAAGATTAGACGTTGTTGCACCAGTGAGAACTGAGCTTACACTACAAGAAAAATACAGAAAGACAACTCCTCAAAGATAACTCTTTTCATGAATTTATGTTGTCCTTTTAAAATTTACAACCCTACAACCCCTTTTGCGAAAAGCGTTGTCTTTATATGTTGGGTTGTGCTAAAAGACAATGTATATTAGTAGAAAGATAACTCTTATGACGAAGGGTTGTCTTTCAGTGCATTTTTACACTGATAGACGACATTTTTATGCAACACTTTTTTTACAGGTTGTCCTTCAGCGGATTTTTTCGCTAATAAATAACCCTTTTGTGCAAGCTTTTTTGTGGGTTTTCTTTCAGCATATTTTATTCACTAATAAAGAACCCTTTGTGCAACGGTTTTTAGTGTGTTATCTTTCGGCACATTTATTTGCTAATAGACAATATGATTATTTTTCATGGGATTGTCAATTTGCAATATTAATAGTAATTTATAATTAAATTAAAATTTCTAAAGATAAAATATTTTATGATGTGATCTTATATTATTTACATTATTATTATCTTGTATGAACTAACTGGAGGATATATAAAAAATATAAACATTAGTAAATTTTATAATAGTTTTATAATGAAATTAAAATAAACATTAATAAATATATTAGTCATTAATCTCTCCATTATTAGTATTTTTAACATTTTAAAATATATTAAAAATACAAATAATATTATGATTCTTCAATACTTTAGGTATTGAAACATATATATATATATATATATATATATATATACTTTAGGAAAAAATCTATATGTAATTAAATGTATATAATATTACAAAATAGTAAAAAAAAACACTAACAAATTAGTCGAACATTAGACCTCTTGGTGCCTATGTACCTGGCCCAAGGACTAAAATATCGGTATCGACAAATATATTGGTATCTTGATTTTACGGATATATCGACGGATATATCGATATCGGTGGATATATCGGTTTTTCACACAAATTTTTTTTAAAATTTGTAAAACAAATTGAAAAAAATATCTAGTACTTTATATAATATTATAGGTAACATTAATACATATATTGAACTTAAATTTCAAATAAAAAATATGTTTACAACAAATTTAGAGATAAATTATTATAAAATAAGCATGGTAGGAACAACTTCGGTATCCACGACTCAAAGTATTTGATATAATGGCTCATACATGTCCACCACATGTCTTACTTGATCCCAGAACCGGTGGTCAAGAACGTGACTTTCCACTGATTTACCCACCTCTGAACGGTTCAAACGATTTTCAGCTCATTCGTCACTCGTAAATAATTGTTTTAAGTTAGATTTTTTCTTCAACAAATTATCTAGTGCGATATAGTTTGTTGCAAAACGAGTTGCTCCTGGCCGTACTATGTCAGTTAGATTAGTTAGGCTAATCAGTTAATTATCATAACTCAAAGTTTAAGAACAACATTAAGATATAAGAAGTAGTCATGTTTACATTTGTTATGCTTATGACACCTAACCCTATGGATACCTTCTCTCCATGACACATAGATCCTCAAGTACACCAAGTGTTAACATATCCAGTAGGCTACTTTGCAACAGGTAAAGGAAAAAGAGTAATTAAGGAATAGGAAATTGAAACAAGGAATTGAAAAAGTCAACACCCTCAAAATCACTCCATCTCTCACGTTTTCCCCCTCTCTCACAGTGTTGCTTTTCCTTCTTTCTTTCTCAAGAACCATCACCACCGCCGGAGTTCGCATTTGTTCCGGCAAGTACCTCGGTATTTCCTAACCTTCGTCGCCGCCGGCGCGGTGGCTCTCTCATTCTCTTATCTCTCTCTCTCTCTCTCTCTCTCTCTCTCTCTCTCTCTCTCTCTCCTTCTCTTCCCTGTCTCCCACCTCCATCGTCTCTGTTCGCTGCTGTTTCTGGATGTGCCACCGCCGTGAGCGGCGGCAAGGCGCCGAGGAGGGCGCCGGCAGTGTGTGCATGTGTTTGTGTATGGCGAGAAATCGGCGATATAATGGTGAGAAATCGGCGATATATTGTCGATTTCTCGCGATAAAATGACAAACATACACACGGAGGCTTCGATATGAAAAAATCGGTGATTTATCGCCGATATATCGTGATAAATCGCCGATAAAATGACGAAATTACATGACATGCGTTTTATATCTCGGAGGCTTCCATTTGGCGATATATCGACGAGAAATCGCCGATATATCCCGATTTTTTAGACATTGCTCTACCCAGAGTAGCGATTTTATTGAATGTTAGATAATGTAAGATTTATTTCTGATTTGAATACTAAATGGCACATGGGAATCGAATTTGCTATCATAGTTTCCTGTATTATTAGTTCTTAGTTGGTTCATATGATTTTATGTTTTTGTATGGTTTGTTTGCTGAATCGCTGCCTGGTGTTTGCATTTTTGTGCTTCTAAATATTCTGTTTCTCATAGTGAGACTTTTACATTGACTGTACATTTTGATTAGATTATATAATTAATATTATTATACATAGAGTAAGCTTTAAATTTTATATATCTACATGGGTTACAAAAAATTATCTATGGATATCAAATATATATTGTATGATATTAGTTTTCTTATTACTTAATTATACCTCATGTCTTACTATGATGAGTAACACTCATGTACACCTGATGCACACATGCACTCGGGTTGGGTCCAGACGCGGGTTGACCAATATCCGCGTACTTTTACTTTTTTTTTGCCCTGCCCTCTATGTTATGTTAGTCATACATTTATGTTATATTAGTCATATCTTTATGTCTAGATATCATACCTTTATTTAATACTTTTAACTCTAAAAAAACCTTAATTTCGCCACAATTTGTACATGTTTACCTTTATGTGATAATACTCATATATTTATGTGATATTACTTATATCTTTATATCAACATAATCATACCTTTATGTAATATATAAAGGTACAACTAACATAACTAAAAGGTAAATTTAACATAACAAAAAGGTATGACTATTAGAACTAAAAGGAATGAATGATTAATATGTATGTATAAAAAAAATGATAAGGTACAAGTAGCCTTACAAAGGTATAACTAATATAACTAAAAGATATGACTAACACTACTAAAAAGTATAGTTAACATAACATAAAGGTCTGCCACCTGGGAGCATGTTTGGGCAGATTTTGTCCGCGACATGGTGGCGCGTTCGAGCTCGTATGGATGCGTGGCGGGCCGAATCGATCCGAATGCATGGATTTATGGTCCGTGCACCAAGTGCAAAAAAGTTTTTGTTTACTATGATATACAATTTGGGCAAGTCAAAATTGATCATTATTGCATGACATGTTTTGATTATCAGCTAATTTAAATTCATTATTCATCATAATCAGATGTTTATTAAATCCTCTTTTGTAAGGATAATCTCGTGTATGATATTTGTTTAGCTTTATCGCTGTTGAACTGAATTTGTCTATAATAATATGATTTAGTTTTAGTGGGATGTAATTTCAGAATCTCTATTTTTTCTATTAGAGCAATCTGGATTTAACATTCCATAATGGTAAGAAAAGAAAAATTAAAACATCAATGGCATGTGGTTTTAAAACTTCAAAACTTTAAGCTAATGTTCAGTCTTCAAGATTTTAGGTAAATCTTGCTTAATTCTTCCATTTATGTTAACATCTCAGAGAAAAAAATTAGCTTCGAAGAGTGGAAATTACACACATAGCTTGTACTACCTATATGGATTTTAATGCAGGTTATTTGACCTTGTTGTTGATATTTTTTTAGATGAAGCAGTGGTTGCTTCCTCTGAATCTTGTGTCGAAAAGTACAAGAAAGAGATTAAAGTTTTCATCAGAAAGATAAACCATATCTACAATGTAACCTGGAGACTGTCCTTTGATATCTTGAAGAAGGAAGGACTGAATTTGTCAGATTCACAAGATGTGGATTTATCCAACTATCATAAATTGGTTAAGATAAAACTATTTGCCACATTAGAACATTGCTAGCAAGCTGAATCAGTTAAGTTATATCTAACATCTGTTCTGAAAACCCCAGCATTTGCAGAATTTGCATTTGTAGGAGAGAGAATACTTTCTAGCAAGATCATTAAAAGCCAAAGTCTCTTTGTTATACAATATCTTGCACAAAATTTCTTTAAAATGATGTTAATAGATAAATCTTTTTTTGTTTTTATGTATGATTCTCAAATAGGTTGTCAAGAATGGCATTACCTATTTAGTCTCCTTGTAGGGGCAAAAAACTAGCTTCTATGCTGATCATCGTGAAAAAATTGGTTTACAAGCTATGATTTGTTGCTTGCTTCCATTCACTAAATGTATGCATTCTCAAATCTTAACATGTGACCTTTTTTGTTTCATTTAATATGTGATTGGTTATTGAAAAAAATTGCTCTGAATTTTTTCACTTATCCATGCCAATAATTTTATTGATTTATGTGAGTTAATGTGTTAATTATTCTTGTTTTTCTTGATAATTTTGCTATGAGTTTCCTCTTGTTATTCTGCCAAGAACTATTGTAAATCCAACATTTCTTATTTTTTGTTAATGTTTTTGTAAGACTATTTCTTCTGCATATATGCCTATTGGAGTTATTCTTGTCAGCCATGAAGTCTATGATGTCATTCGTTCTCAGAGCAACAATCTGCTAATATTTTCACTTGATTTTTTGAAGATTCTTTATATGAATGCAACGTACGATGTTGTTCCAATTCTGTCTTTGAAGGTAATTTCTCCCATAGATTTGCTTATTCTGGATATCTAGTATCATGTGTCGTTGCATTAGTTGTTAAAGCTGATGTTAGAGATTTAGATAAGGTCTAATCGACCTATACTTGAAATAATCCCAAGCTTCAATTTGTGAGGGTTATGGTTAATTTATTTGCAGTTGTAGTTGATTTCCCTTTCTTTATTTTTTTGTTAGTAATTACAATATGTTATAAAGAATTCCAAAAATGATAGGTTAAGATTGAAGAAATCAAATAATTTGAATTACTTTATAAGTTTTGAAATCTTACTTTGGAGGAATAGTTGTTGGTAGGGGATAAAATTATATGAAAGTGTGCTTATATTTGAGTCTACTGTAATTTCCGTTATATATGCTCTTCAAGCTCCAATGTTTTTCTTTTTCTAATATTGTTCTATATACTCTTCAAATTATTCTAATTTGCAGGTGTTTTTTTTATTGCATACTAGATCTCAAACTTCATCTTGAAATTCCATATTTTCTTGAATATGATTTTAGATTTGTGGTTTTTTACGACTTTCTATTTTTGAAGGTTTACTTGGAGTGGATCATGTGGACTTTTAATCTTTCTTGTTTCTTTGATCAACTAGTTGATTTTTGCTGCTGTACTAGGTGAGATTCCACAGTTTATGAAGTTGACTCACACTTAATGTATTGAATTTTTCATACGAAACACATACTTTTATTTATGGTACTCATGTAGTTTTAATACTTGTATTAGTTGATAAACTATTTAATTATGATATATGGATTGGAGGCAGGTTCAATTAACAAGAATTTTGAGTATCATTTATTTCGAGCTATATTTTTAAGAGTTGGAGCTTTATTTTTATTTGTATCATTTACTTCACGTTGGAGTATCGTTGGTGTCTCTACATAGTTGAAAGAAATCAAGGTAATGAAACATCTGATTGTGAAGTATGAAGATTTAGCTAGAGTATGAGAGCTAGAAGTACAGAAACATCTGATTGCAAATGTAAGGAAAGGAAAAAGATACTCTTCTGTGAAGACTATTGGCTGAGATGGATTTAGGTTCCAAAGATAAAGATGCAGCTAGAGGAATCATATCAAGAATCAATCATCAACTGGTGGAAAAAGGACCACATTTGAAAGGAGGAGAGTATCGGAAGATGATTCGGTAAAAAGAAAGTTGTTCGGGCATCAGTAATCTTGAAGAAATGAAGTTTAGACAAACAACTTACTACATTTCTTTTGTAACCTATATGTAAGTTGTATTTACCTTCTGAATATCTGTAACTTGTAATCCTAACATTCTAATATAATCAAGTTACTGCTGAGGGAACAAGTTCACAACATGTGAACTTCATGCATTTTACTTTCTGATGTAGGAAAGCATGCTAGAGATATCTGCTTGAGTTTATGTGCTGATAGAATCTAATATAGGTTGTTAGCATGATTAGATTAATGCATGAAGTTTTATTATACTTTGTAATCATCTCTATATAAAGTATGAAAAGTAAATGCTACGATACTACTTTGAAAATTTGCAATGAACTACAAAATGTAAAAGTTTTGTCATCATAAAAAATGGAGAAATTGTTAAGAAATTTTTGTTTAGATTTGGATGAGACAAAACAACATTGTAATAGGAATTTAGAGTACTCCATTTTTCACGTTATTTAAGTGAAACTTAGATTATTTTTTTAGTCGAGAATACAAGTTAAAGAATGGAGGTTTTCACAATTCAGTAGCCAACTAACCAAAGAAGAAGATTCTGTAAATAGCAAGAAAGGCCGGTACTGAATGCAGTAGAAGAAAATAATATTTGGATAATGTAAGTAGACCAATACAACAACATTGCTGGTAGAGTGAATACAACAAGATTAGGAAGAGTTATATTACTAAAGAGGTTATAAATACTGCACCAGATTCAAGGAAAGATAGAAAGAACAAATTAACAAAAACACACATCAATGTACTAGAGATAAACTGATCAAATAGAGAACCAATAATTTGCCTACACGTGGACTGGTAGACTATAACAAATCTGCAACCTAGTATAGCCGCATTAAATAACCTGGAGTACAAGACAAGAAAAAATAAATGCAACTCTTCAGAAGCAATTAATGGGAGCTCAAGAACACTTAAAGAGGATTCAAAATCAAAGAAGTATGTCTCTCTTCAACGAACATATTTCTTCACTTATTAATAAAAGAAGACTTGACTGAAGTGACTACTAAAAAACTGATTACTCATTCTCAAGCAAGAACAAACTTCCAAACTCTCAAGCTCTCAACACTCAAAGTTTTCAGTCACTCAACCTCTTAGAGAAGCAGTCAAACCTTGGAATCATTCGAGCTCAAGATTCATCAGGGCTGCTTCAAGTACCAGTTGAAGAAACCTATATATTTTTACCTTTTTGTTGTGTGCTTAGATTATTTTAGGTGTGTCCTCAGTTGATATGATTTAGATCTTTGCTGAGTGTTTAACCTTAAGAGTACAAGACAATAACTCTGTATGAGTTTAGGATCTTATGTGGGTCAGTCTGTTTGATTCAAGAAACCTATGTGGGAGCTGAATCTTAGTAGGTGAAACTTGTTAGGTTGATAGTTTGTAAGGTCGAGTCCTGTAAAACAAACTTATTTAACAAAATTCCTCCTCAAAGAATGAGTAGAGTGGACGTAGAAGAATTACACCACCTTTGAACCACTATAAGCTTGTGTGTTCATCTTTTGTTTTAACATCTCTATTATTATATCTTGCTACATTTTGCATCGCATCATACAACATTCAAAGTTTGCTAAAACCCATATTTTCTGAAAAGGTTTTCAAAAAGAATTTTTATCAAAGTTAAAAGTTTCCACTATAAATAACTCTGGTACAGCAAGTTGTGCTGCATTTTAGCCCAATAAACTGTACTGCATTCTGCAATGTATTCTGTTATATGATAATGTGCAATAAGTTCGAAAGATTTAGAAAAATCGATAGAGTTCATTCACCCCCCCTTTGAACCTCTATGCCACTTGGGACCAAAAGTATTTATGGACCTACAGTCCATGAATATCTTTGATCACTTCTGTAACATCAAAATATTTGAGTTTGATATCAATAAAAGCAAGAAAAAAAAAAAGACAAGCAGAAATGTGACAACACTGATTGCAAGATCTCCCAAGAGTACAATGACTGCAAGCTGCAGTAAGTAATCAAAGCTTATAGTTGAGAATATAGAGGAATATATGACACTGCTCTTAAAGAACTTCAAGAAGTTCATGAAGAACAATGGTAGAGGCAATAACTTTTAAAATAAATCCCCTGCCCCACATATAACATCTAACACACAGTCCAATATAGTTTCTTCTGACCTATGTTATAAATTCAGGAAGCCTGGTCACTATGCAAGAAATTGCCCACATCTTTAAGTGCATAAGTACTTAAAAGAAGAAAAGAATTAAAGAAAAGAGAGAAGAATAACTGCCAAGCAAAAGTTTAGAGCATTGCTTGGAGAGGCAGAAGCTGCTAAAGCTGCAAGGTCTTCAAAATAACAAGTAGAAGAAAGCTCTTCAGACAGTGATAATGATAATTTCTTCTTTGAAAAAGAAGCTCTTATATGTTTAATAGCAAAAGACTGTGAAGATGAAGAAAATGATAAAGTAATTTACCAACCTTTTGCTGATGTTGTTGATGAAAAGCTGAACATGGTCCTAGATCATGAGTGACTTCAAGCAGATAAACTCAACTCATGAGAAGCTCAAAGATGAAAACCAAATGATCAAGAGTGAGTATACCACACTTAAAACAACTGTAGCAAAACATAGAGATGAAAGTACAGTATACAACAATCTCAAAGTAGAAGTATCTGTGCTCAAGCTGCTGGTCACTAAGCTAGAAAGTAAGAAGAAGAGTCTATAAGTCATCATTGTTTATTTCAACCCTCTTAAGATCTAAAAGCATATATATCATCGAAGAAGAGTTTCGGAGAATGTTCTTGGCTAGGATATAGTGGTGAATCTTTTCATCATACAACAAGCACACTATAGCTTCTAGATTTGTTCAAGCTGAAACACTATTGGCTGAAGAGATGATCAATATCTCAGAATGAACACAAGCCCTAAATGAACCAAACTATGTTGATAAGAAAAAGAAGCCCCTGCATGTAATCATAGACAGTAAGGCTGCAAGGAACCTGAGCGTGCAGTAGAACCAATCTGCTGTAAGCAAAGGTAAGTTGGAGCAACCTTACAAGTTGTAGTAAAAGAACCTCAAGCCTACTATTACCATGACCTACATGTCTAGATTTAAGGAAGTTCTTACTACAAAATGGTACAATAGAAGACCATACCAAAGTTGTAACAGGAAAGTTCCTACACACAAAGCACAAATAGTATGCTATACATACTAGTTACAACAAGATAACTAATCATGTTTACAACAAATCAATTGTTCTTAAGCAAGTATGGGTTCCCAAAAGAACTAACCCTAAATGACCCGTACTTGTATGAATACCTAAATATGTTTGATTTGTAAGTACGAACAGTTGCTAGTGAGTAACAGTGAAGTATGGTATAATGATAGTGGTTGCTCCAGATATATATGACTAGTAACAAGAAAACACTAAAAAACTTTCAATCTTGTAAAGACCCTAAAGTGATGTTTGGAGATGATTCAAAAGAAAGCATCAATAGTACATGAAGCTTAATCAAAGAAAATGCATGCATTAATGAAGTGTTTTATGTGAAAGGACAAAAGTACAACCTATTAAATATCAGTCAATTCTATGAAAAATGATACTTTGTGGAATTCAATATCAGCAAGTGTCTGATGAAGGATAATAAGACCAATCAAGCTTACATGAACAAGAAGATGAAACATCTATCTTGTTGATTGGAATTCAATAATGCAATCAATGTGCCTTATAGCTAAGAGTTCATTAGAATTAAGTTGGTTATGACATAAAAGGATTAATCAGAACTATCAATAAGCTTGCAAGAAAATGTTTAGTAAGAGGACTCTCAGACCTAGCATTCAAGAAGAAGAGTGTGTGTGGAGCATGTCAGAAGGGCAAACAAGTCAGAAGTTCCTTTAAGGACAAAATTCAGAAATCATCTCATAGGATTCTAGATCTACTGAATATGGATCTATTTGGACTAGTTGAACTAGTGAGTATAAGTGGCAAAAAGCACTCTCTAGTAGTTGTGGATGACTACTCAAGATTTACATGGACAATCTTCTTACCCAATAAGTCAGAAACTTAGAATAGGTTACCTGATCTCATGAAGATGATACATAATGAAAAGAGTGAGTATTGTAAAGATCAGATCTAACAAAGGAACATAATTCACAAAGAAGTTCATAGAGAAGTATTACATAGAGAATGAAATATGTCATGAATATTTTGTTGTAAGAACACCCCAATAGAACATAGTTGTGAAATAAGAATCAAAACTCTCAATAAAACATCAAGAACACTGATGCAGAAGTACCTATACCAAAGAGATTTTAGGCCGACAACATGCTACACTTAGAATAGATGTTTAATCAACAAAGATCATGATAGGACCTCTTATGAACTATGGTATGGAGGATATACACCAAACATATTTGATCTACAAATCCTTGGATGCAGATGTTACATCTCGAACAATGGAAATGAACATGTAAAGAAATTTGATGCTAAGTCAGATGAATGAGTATTTATAGGTTACTCCTCAGTAAGCAAAGTCTTCAGAATCTTCAACAAAAGAACCTTAGTAGTTGAAGAATCAATACATGTATTTGATGAATCATGTTGCGATACATCTAAACTTGAAAATATGAAATAAGACATGTCACAACAAGATCAAATATAACATTATATCTTACATTAAAGTCATACATGTAACACCCCGTTTTCAAAAAAAAAACCCTACATATGCATATTTTATAAGTTATCTTTTAATGTTCATTTAAGAATGATTTAAGTGTGAGATCTTATATTACATTAAGTTGTGATTTATGATTTCGTTGTGCTTGTTTATTTTAAAGATTTTATGACATGATTTTCTTTCGAGATTTTAAGGGTTGTTGCAGGATGACTTACGGAGGAAACCGAGCTCGATCTCCACTCACTCGACACATATGAATGGAAGTAAAAAGATAAGATCTTAATTAAATGAATAAAATGATTTTAGGTTTTATGCTATTTTTATTCGTTACCCTTTTTGAATGCTTTCTTTTTATGAAATATTACTTATGATCTTTATATGTGATTTTATGAAATTAGACGTTTTACTCAAACGAGCATGCATTATGGTAAATATTGAAATAACCGAAATACTTATTATTATATTTATTATTAATTTAATTAATACTTAATTTAATGCTAAGCAAATTCCACACTTATATGAAATATACATCACATTATGATTACTAGTCCATTTAATAAGGTATACATATACTTATATATATATGTGTAATATGAAACATGAAATATCAAGATAAATAATTAGATTAACCTTTATTTTTAATCCAAATCTTCCAAGATAAGTTTGCTAACCTATGACTAGGTAACCTAGCCTAGCCACCTCACTAATCTAATAGCATCATGCAAATAACCAGCCACTTGCAACATGCAATACATCTTAGCTTGAGGATATTTCTTCTCTCTCCTCCCTCTCTCTCGATCACTCACTCTCTCTCTCTCTCTCCCTTTCTTGATCACTTCTTATAAAACAGCCAAGGTCAAAGATAAGTTAATACAAGAGATAAAGGAAACACTACTAGAAATTCACTGAACAACAACACTGGAAAGACAACGCTTTTTGTTGTCTTTGAACATTTTACAATGCTTTTTGTGAAAAGCGTTGTCTTTTTGTGAAAAAAGCGCTGAAAGACAACGCTTTTTGTTGAAAAGACAACGCTTTTCACAAGGTGTTGTCTTTCAGCGCTTTTTTTCGCTAATAGACAACGCTTTTTTGCAACGCTTTTTTATGTGTTGTCTTTCAGCGCTTTTTTTCGCTAATAGACAACGGTTTTTTGCAACGCTTTTTTATGTGTTGTCTTTCAGCGCTTTTTTCACTAATAGACAACGGTTTTTTGCAACGCTTTTTTATGTGTTGTCTTTCAACTTTTATTTCGCTAATAGACAACGGTTTTTTGTAACGCTTTTTAAAAAAACGTTGTCTTTATGCAACTCTTTTATGCAACGCTCTTTATGCGTTGTCTTTCAGCGGATTTATTAACTAAAAGACAACCCTTTTATGTGTTGTCTTTCAAAAGCGTTGTCTTTATAAAAAAAATTTAATTAAATTAATTGTTTTTTAATTAAATTATATTTGAAAAGTTTAATTATATTAAAATATTATTTAAAAAATCAGAATATTATTTAAATAATAATAGAAATTCTAAAAAATATATTTCAAAATTTAAAATATTATTTAATTAAATATAAAAATATATTAAAATTAGAAATTTTATTTACAAATAACATAAATCATATTAAATATCTAAAAATCAACAAATAATGACAAAAAAAAATATTCTTGTTATTTAAGATTAAAAATTCTAATTATAAAGTTTTTTTACTAATACTTCAATTTCCTTTTTAAGAATTTTAACGATTTTATTAATTATTTTACTTTTCACCATTTAATCGATATTTTTTTTGATATTTAGAGATATATATAATTTTCCAACAAATATCTATGATGCTAGATTTTTTAATTGTTGGTTTATAAATATTTCAAAATACTATAAAAAAATTAATAACTATAATAAATAATTTATTTGTTATTATGAAATTTTATTATGTCATTAATTAATTAATAATGTAAACATAAGTTGTTGCTATTATTATTATTATACATAAGTTTTAGTAATTGAAGATAAGTTATGATTTTTGAAATATTTATTTTGAATTTATTATATTTACTTAATAAGTATTATAAATTTTATTTGTTAAATTGAAAATTTGAAAACTAATTTTCATAATTTCATAATAAGATTATTGTTGTGTTATGATCTTAACATTTTTTTTTCTAGATTTTTTATGTGTATTTAGTTAATTTAAAAAAAATTCTAATTATTTAAATGACATTTTCCGATTTTATATATTATATTGAATAATATTTTTAATTTTATTTTTTACTTTTAAATTTATAAAAATAATTTTTTTTGTCTTTATTTGTTGATTTTTAGATATTTAGTACAATTTATGTGCTTTTCCCAATTTTTCCTATATTAGGTATTGAATAAATCTATATACGTAACAATATATGTATTTAATTGAGTTACATTTTATATCAAAATTGGAAATCAATAAATTATATTAATAAGTATTAATGGTACTTTATAAAAATTAACAAAAAAATATGTGATAATAGAAAGTTGAAAAATATCACAAATTGTATTTAAAAGAAATACAAGCAAAATATTAACACATAAAGCATCACTAGCCTAGTGGTTGGGGATTCTCCATCACTCCAAGGCACTTGGGTTCAAATCCCAGCTAGCACACAATATTGCAATATGGTGACATGGCAACTTTGATGAGGTGGCAGACGACGTGGTGACGTGGTAGATCACTTGACCGATTACATGTCAACTTTGATGACGTGGCAGGTGATGTGGTGGTGATATGGTGACGTGGCCGATGATATGGTAACTTTGATAATGTGTCAGGCAATATGGTGACATGGCAATTTTGATGAAGTGGCGGCTTATATGGTGACGTGGCAATTTTGATGACGTGGCAGACGATGTGTAATGTGACGTGTCGTGTCCTATTTAATAATTTATTACAAAAGACAACGCTTTCGTGCAATGGTTTTATGCGTTGTCGTATTGGAAAAGACAACGCTTTTAGTGCGTTGTCTATCGCCCACTTACGACAACGCTTTTTTTTCTGGAAAGACAACGGACAAAGTCCGTTGTCTTTCAGCGAAATTCTGGTAGTGAAAGCAAAGATCATATATCCTTCAAGTTCTTCTTCTCAAACCTAAAGGTATTTTTGGCTAAACCTTTATGAATCCTTCATTAAAATTCATGATTTATGCTTAATACTTTAGGATAAGAAGTCCAAAGATGTTCTTTGGCATATTTGTTGGGATTATATGTTGTTTGCATGGACGAATAAGTTGATTCTAGAATAGGCTTAAGGATATGCTTTATTTTGTTACTGTTTTAGTTGTGTTCAAAACTTTTACAAATTTAATTAAGATGAATCATTTTTCTAGATTGAAATATATGAAGTCAAGAATATGCCAGTAAAATTTCATGAGGTTTGGAGTTAAATTCGATTTTATATGATTTTTCTAAGATGAACTGTTCGGAGACAGATTTCACCCTGTTTTTGGGTCTGGTTCGTATAATTTTCTGGAATAATATACTTTGAATTTGTGCATAATCTTTTACTATGTTCAAGAACCTGTTCTTAGGTACATGTAGAATTTTAGTATGCATTTTTTTCGAGTCTTATACGATTTATGCCGATTTTTACAATAAAACCTATATTTCACGTAGACAATGTCCTGTTTTCAGTTTCGTTCTAAAATTCATAACCAATTATTGGAATCGAATTTATAAGCCATATTTTACTATGTTGTAGTACGTGTTCTTATGAGTATGTAGAAATTTACTATGACATTTTTGGAGTCTTGTACAAATTATAATTAATTTTACAATATGGTCTGTTTTCGGTCTATATGATACCCTGTTTTCTACCAACTTCGAAAATTCATAACTAATTGTGTGAATCTTATTTTCGATTGATATTTTTATATGTTATACTTGGATATGATTTCTGACTTCTGTAAAGATATGTGAGTATTTCCTTAATCCTATAATATTTGATAGGGTTTGCTATATAGACTGATTTTGAGCTGAAATTCAAGTGAAAGTCTTGTTTAGGATTCTATTTTTATTTATTTATATACACTGCGAAAAATTATAAATTTTCAGAATATGATAATTGAAACTAATATGTGATTATATGAATAATTATGTGATTTTAGGAATTATTAAAATTGTTACATCTTTATATGCCATTTTAGGTCCAAAATGACTAGTTTAAATACCTAACAATTAGGTTATAAGTATGAATGTGTTTTAGGTTAATGTAACCTAATATAAATGCAAAAGATTATGTTATACGACATAAGAGGCTAATCAGTTAAGTGTGTCGAGCGCAGTCGAGACGATCGGAGAATCCGGAAGCCATCTTTGCATAATCAACGTACAAGTGGGTAACTTCTACTCTCTACTATATGATGTTAATTGAATTGATGAGTTATGTATGAAAATCTACGACTGAAGTCTGTAGCTATAACCGGTATGTAACTTCCATACCCGGCGACGACCTTAAGGGCTTAAATGTCTGGTCTATGAAAGCGACCCTGCTTAAATGCCTGATCTATGCAAGGTTTAGTGGGCGAGTGATTCCCACATTCCTTTATGATGATGATGATGATGCAAGGTTTAGTGGGCGAGCGATTCCCACATTCCTTGATGATGACATGTAGTACTTGCTTAACGATTTAATTACTTCAATATATTAGGTAGTAAGGTTATCCCACTGGGATCCCTCTCCGGAGGTGTCTCATGATGCTACTTTTTATATTTTCAGGCTCGGCAGATGATGATGAGGACGTGCAGCAGGCTGGGCGAACTCTCACTGTCACTTTAAAGTAGATATGCTAGAACCATGTTTCCTTTTGAAAGCAATATATTGTTTAAACATGTATTATATGAAAAACTATGGGCCTAGACTCGTATCCTATTATATATATATATATATATATATGTTTTGTTGTGTAATTCATGTAAGTCTTTGGTTCAAACATTTTTCCTAGAAATGTGGGTGAGACACGACTAGACTTGATTAATAGTCGATATATAATTATATATATGTTATATTTAAAAAATAAAATTTAATAATTCTCGTGTCTTCTCTTTTAAGTCTTCCGCTGTATATTAGAAAGTAATTATAATTTCTTTAATTTTTAAGTAAGTAAAGGGTGACGACCTATTTCCAATTAAATTGGGAACGGGGCGTTACAATACAACATGTTGTACTAATTGGAGAACATACAATAGAGGTTACATCAGAACAAGAAGTTGAGCATGCAGTAGAGTATGTTACAGTACATCAACCAGAAGTTGTACAAAAAGATTTCAACCAACCTGCAGTGCTATTTGTATTTGAACCAGACTGAACATGACTAAGAAACCATCCCATTGAACTCATCATTGGAGACCCTAGAACAAGAGTGAGAACCAGAAGATTTATTCCATATGAAGTCATGTATGTATCTTTTATCTCTCAAGTTGAACTAGGGATGTCGATATCAACCCGACCTGTGGGTACACCCTGGCCTGCAACGTGGGGCTGGTTTTACCCGCCCCAACCTACGAACAGGACAGGATGGGTCTGGGTATCATACAGACTCCGTCCCGCCCCAACCCACCCCGTACTCATTAAATATATATAATATTATATAAATTACCTATTATATTATATATTTTATTAAGAAACTTTGTTGACCTAATTTCTCATCAATTGTTCTCCATACCAAAGCACTGTTGCTATTCACTTTTTTCTCCACTCTCACACAAACAGCCACACTACAAGATAGCATATGTCGACGATGATGATGGTAGTAACGGTGACGACGACGGTGACTGCGAATATCAGGTTCAAATCTATTTGTATGTTGAGAACCTAGGTGTCTTGTAGTGTTTAGAGTCTTGCAGTTTCAAATCTGTCAAATGAACTTGGGATTCTGATAGTTTGGAGTGGAGAGAACAAGGTTGAGTCTATATTTTTTAATCTTTAAAATTTTTACTCAAATGTTTTAGATGAAGAAATTCTCTGTTAAACTATAAAAAATATATTAATCCTCAGCTTCCAACTTTCCAATTACACCTACAGCAGAACATCCTTTTAGCATGTTACATCTGCACACCATCTTGAAACTTCTTAACATGAAAAAAAATATTATAAAATTTTCCATTGGATATTTGGATGAGCTTGATCTTTATGCCTAAAGTAGGACTTCAAGTTTTGGACCTGGTATTATGCTTTAGATTTGGATATTAGGTTAGATTTCCACTTATAGTTCCTCATAATTAATCGTAAAATATTATTGAGAGCATGTTCATTAATTTTAATTAATAGAAGAGTATATTGAGGGCTAATTTATTTATGATGTAAGTTATTATTATTATTATTATAAGTAAATCACAATGTTTCAAAGTTTGTGTAAATAATCACTTACAAACTCACATCAATTATAACTCATAAACTAGAACTTTATTTAAGTTGTTTCTTAATATGTCTTGTGTTGTGAAAAATCCACTAAAATAGACTTGTTCCCAACTTGTTTTTTTTAATAAATGGGCTCACTTTAATAAAGTTGAACACATCTTGATCATGGTTTGCTATTTTTTCTAAGAGATTGTTTACAACATTTATAAAATAATATGTATAGTTTATTGTTTGAATTTTTTAAAAATTTTCTTTCTTTACTTTGTTATTTTATGCTTGTTTGTTGTTTTTTTTGTTTTGAAGAGAATCAACCTCATGGATAGTGAAGGAGAATCACAACCAATGATCCTAGATATTGACATTTCATCGGATGTTTCACCGTTTGAATCACCATTGTCTACTCCCATAGGATATCCCTCCACTCCCACTTCTCAATCTCTGGATTTGCCAAACTCACATAATCTTGCAACTTTGAGTGAGAATATCGATAGTAGATCTGTCAAGGATGTTTCAGTGTAAGATGGAACATGTGGAAAGGTGTTCTCTAAAGTTTGGGCATATTTTCAAAAAGTGGAAGTAGATGGGAAACCCAAAGTTAAGTGCAAGTATTGCGAGAAGTTGTTGTTGGGTGATCTGAAGCAAGGTTCTAGTCACTTGACAAAACACTAAGAAATATGTCCTTAAAGAAAGATGACGGACATAAGATAACAAGTCTTGAAAGCCAACTTCAACAAGGAAAATTTTGAGCTTTCTCCCTTTAACTTTGATCAAGAACTGCTCATAAAGAATTAGCACGGATGATTATCATGCATGAGTACCCTTTTAAGATAGTAGAGCATGATGGGTTTAAGAGTTTTGTGAAGAGTTTGAATCGGTGCTTTAAGATAGTGATGAGGAACACAATCAAGAATGATTGTTTAAAGATGTATGAGTAGTTAAAGGAGTTTATAATGTCCAATTTTGAGAAAAATGAAAGTCGAGTGGCAGTGACCATAGATATGTTGACATCTTCTTTTCAAAAGAAAGGATTTGAGTTGTAACAGCACACTACATTGACAATAACTGGAAGTTACAAAGTTGAATTATCAGGTAACACTATTAGTTTCCAATGTCATTTTTATAAGTTTGAAATATTATATAATTATACACATAACTGATTAAGACTTTAATTTCATTGTAAAATTATTTTGTAGGTTTATTTATGTACCAAGCCCGCATACTAGTGAAGCTCTTTGTGAAGCATCGGTTGAATGCATTTTAGATTGGAATGTAGATAAAAAAAATTACCCATTGTAACAGTGGATAATTGTTCAACTAATAATGCAATGATAGAATTACTCTCAGAGAAGTTGCTGTTGGATTCCCTTTTGCTTGGTGGTAAATTAGTTCGTATATGGTGTTGTGCACATATATTAAATCTAATTGTGAAAGATGGTTTGGAGGTCATTGGAGAGGCTATTGAGAAAGTAAGATATTGTATCATATTGGTCTAGTACACCTAAAAGATAGGAGAAATTTGAGAAGACAACTCGTTAGCTTCGCATTCCTCTTGGTAAGAAACTCACATTTGATTGTAAAACTTGTTGGAATTTGACTTATTTGATGCTACAAATAGCTTTATATTACTAAGATGTTTTCTTTCGCTTGAAGCATCGTGATTCAAAATAAAGAACTTGCCAAGTGAATTTGAGTGGAGCTTAACCAAAGAATTTTGTAGTAGGTTAAAATTATTTTACACCGCAACTGAACTTTTTCTAGCACTAAGTATCCTACTGCAAATTTATATTTTCCAAAAATTTGTCAGATTAAGTTGCTTTGAAATTGTGGCTTTCTTGTGGTGTTGAACTTGTTGAAAAGATGTCCTCAAATATGATTGCAAAGTTTAACAAATATTGGTATAGTGCACATGAGATTATGGGATGGTTGTAGTTCTAGATCCTAGGTATAATTGGTGTTGCTTGAGTATTATTTTCCAAAAATTTATCCTCATGAATCTGAGTATGAGGTGGAGAAGATTCTTGTTTTGTGTCGTGAATTTCTTAGGCAATATGAAGATAATGAGAAGATGAAAGGTGATGGTGATGTTAGTGGTTTTATGATGGAGAGTGATGCTACTATTGATACTTCACTTAGTGAATTTGATTTGTATGCATCTAGAAAGAAAAAAAAGTCTTTGAGGTTGGAGTTTGATCTATACTTAGATGATGATATTCTACCATGAACTATTGATTTTGATGTCTAATCTTGGTGGAAGACAAACAATAGTAAGCATCATATTTTAAGTCAAATTGCCAAAGACATATTAGTAATTTCAGTTTCGACAGTTGCTTCGGAATCTGCCTTTAGTATAAGTGGATGATTGGTTAGTCTTCATCGTAGTAGGCTTCACCATAAGACCATTGAAGGTTTGATGTGTGCACAAATTTGGAATTAACCGAGAAAGGTAATATCTTCTATAATATTAAGTTAATTTTGATATCAAATTGTTCAATATAATTTGTATGACTTAGATCTACAATTTTATATAGATAACTCATTGGATGGAGCATACATGTTAGTTTTTTATGATTCGGATGATGAGAAGAGTGGGCTTGAGGTATAATAGTTTAACTTGTTTAGTTATTTTCGTTTTACCACTACAACAAACAGAATGGCTAGCTATGCTTTTTTTTTTTTCACATGACGACGTTAAATAGCGTCATGAAGTAAAGTACCCACACTTGTAAAAGTGTCGTGAATTGCGTTGTTAAATTTGCCGTCACGAATTTTTTTCTGAAGCAAAAGTTATGCGTGGGTAAACTTCATTTAGGGATGTTTTTGATAATTACGTCACTAACTTTAAAATTGGCGACACTAATTTGTGCCACTATTTTAAAGGATCTATAGTGTTTTTTTTAATATCTTGTCAACACTTATCATTCGTGTAACAAAAAATAACCACACTTTTTATAATATCCGTGGTTAAATTCACAACATTGTAGAAAATTAGTGTAGTGCACTTAGCAACGTTTAGATCAAATAACATCATTAATTTGGTGACAGAATTTATATCTAAAGTTATAAATTAATAACCGTTTATAAATAAAAAAAGTGTCCTTAAATCCACAACTATTTTATATAAACATTCTTAAAATTTGTGATGCTATTAAAAAGATACGTACTAAAATTGTCAACTCTATCTGTCTACAATTTGTGTTATTAAAATAATAGAACACAATGGGTTGTGTCATTATAATAGTGACGCTATAAAAAAACTTTGTTCTAAAAATGGCAACAGTTTTTAGCATCATAAAATCAATGACATTTTGAAAATTGTAAAAAAGAAAATGGTGACATTGACTTCAACAAATGTCCTCATATTAGTAACTTTCTTTTAGATATTTAGTTGTAGCACCCCGGACCAAAACGAACATAATTTATTAAATTAAATATTTAAACGCATAATTGAATAACTATGTGCGTATGTTTTAACTGTTTAATTAATTAAGTGCGTTTCAGATAAGTGTTTACTGCACGTTTTAGATCGATAATTTTTATAGACATGGAACCTAGATGATTTTTATACCACTCGATGTGTAATTAAAATACGAGAAGATAGAAACGAACTAGAGGTCAATCGGAGACTCGTAGCTCACGTAATGAAGAAAACAGTGAAAACGAAGAATACGACGTATACGAAACGTATACGAAGAGTATAATATACGAGATATTCTTGATGAACAGTGAAATGGGATATTTTGGATGAATAGTGATCCGGATATTTTCGGTGAATAGTGACTTCCGGGAATTCTATAAATAGGGGCTCTCTCAATTCATTTCTTACCGTTTTCCCGAGCGCGACGAAAACACGTAAGTTCTCTCTCCTCCCTCCTCTCTCTCTCCTTTCTGTTTTCTGGTCGGCGGCGCCACCGCCGGCGCCGCTGCCGGCGCGCCGCCGCCGGTCGGTCGCCGGAAAATTTCAACGTTGTCGGAATCGGACGATTTTCGCACACGACGTTCGTCTCGACGTGACGAATCTAGGACAACTTCCAGAATTCAATTCCAACTTACGGTTCGCCGGAAAACGGCGAAAAACAACCTTGAAACGCTAACCTTGCCACCTTCCCTCTCTCCTCTGTTTTCTCTCTCTCTCCTCCTCTTCTCGCCGGAGCAGTCGCCGGAGACATGGTTGGTGGTGTGGTGGAGATGCCGGAGGGTCGGCGCCGTTGTGGGTGGCGGCGCTGGAGTTGTACAGTGCGTGTATATATGTATGTATGCATGTGTGTGTGTTTGTAGGTGTGTTAGTGTGTGTGTGTTGCTTGCTGTTGGGGAGGCGCATGGTGGCGCCGCCGTGTGTGATCGGTGGGCCGGCGACGGGAGGTCGCCGGCGAGGGCTCAGGTGGTGGTGGCCGGCGTCAGGTGGCCGCCGGCGAGGCAGTGGGTGTGTATATTCGTGTGTTTGTGTGTGTATAGGATTGGGAGTATATGTATGGTTAAGGGTGTTGGGCTGGCCGGGAAAGGTTGCCGGCAACAAGGGGTCGCCGGTGGAGGTGCTGGGAGTGGTCTCCGGCGACGGAAAGTCGCCGGCCGGAGTTTTGGTTGGAGTTGGAATTTCTGGAAAATCAGTGTATCGAAGGGTTTTGCGGCGTATTTTTGAGGTACTATTCATGTAGGAATCCGGCGATGGACGGTTGGAGGTTGTAGCCGGCGGTGCAAGGTATCCGGCGAGTAAGTGGCGGCGGCGGAGGGCGGCGCCACCGCACCGGGTGGCGCCGGGAAGAAGGCTGGTCGAGCAGGCCGGCGTCGGGTGGCCTGGGCGCGACGCACGCGCGCCGGGTAGGAGACCCGTCGAGAATTCTCGGCCACCCGCCGAGAGGGGTTACCCGTGGTCGAGTTTTCTCGACCACCTGCCGAGCCGGGAACCCGAACTGCCGAGAAAACTCGGCAGCTGCCGAGACCGCCGGGTGCCGCGCGCGCCCGTGCGCGGCCGTCGGGTGCCGACGTGCACCCGACGCCATGTTTTCGATCCGAACCTCGTTTTCTTTCCGTCGTTCATCCGTATCGAGTCGTCGATGACGAGACGTCATTGATCAGGGTCCGTGGGCCTGGTCAAAGTCAACCCTTTGACCAAAATTACCGTTTTACCCCTAAACCTAAAATGCTCCGTTCGAGCTCGTTTCAACTCCGATCGAGTTCATTCTTTTTCCTATGTGATCCAAATTCCTTCCTCTATCATATCAGCCTTTGAAACTGATCTTTCCCTCTCATTTCTTTGGTCTCAATCTTTAGGTCTCTCGATCCGACGTGGTTTTTACGATCATTTCTTTTACCGGGAACTTTTATGGCTTTAATTATACATTATTAAGGATCTAAGAAACATCGTAACTTATGTAGGCTACTTGTTGGATTGACGTTGAGTTATCTGACCTTTGTCACTCGCTACTCGAGCTTGGAGTTGACAGATCATCGGACCTTGCTACTCACGTGGTAACCACCGAACAAGGTGGGGGTAAACTCTAAATCCAAATCTTTATATTTCAATTGACGTATGCATGTAAACTGAATATTATTAGAATGCTATTGGTCGTTATGAATTGGTCGAGGCTTATGTGTCTTGGGTTATGTGCTGTGATTATATGATGTGTTCGGTGGGGGTAACTTCTAAACCCTAATAACTTTATGTTTCTGTATGTAACGCACACTGATGATTTGTGAACTTATGTGTTTTGAGATAAACATTGTGATTATATTGTGTGGGGGAATAATTACTAAACCTCTGTGTGTTCACTGTTTTTCCTACTGGATATGTGAACTGTTGAGAATATTGTGTGCATATTTATATCTTGGGGAGGGATTTGATGGTCCGTAATACATAATACATCGGGATTTGATGGTCCGTAATACATCAGGATTTGGTGGTCCGTAATACATCGGGATTTGATGGTCCGTAATACATCGGGATTTGGTGGTCCATAATACATCGGGATTTGGTGGTCCGTAAATACACCGGGACGTGTTGTGCCGTATTTGTGATGTGTCTAATTGCTGATCTATTATATATGTTTGATTTGTGTATCTGTTTAATAATATTAAAACATAGAACCATGAGTGTATTCAACGCACTCACCCCCCACCTGTACTCACACTACAGGAGATGCAGAAAGTCAAGATGCATAGAGAGGATGGTGCCATATCCAGACTTCCCTTTTGCTTTTCAAAACTTCATGTTCAAACGATGTTTAATTTAACTTCACGTTTTGTAAAGGTATATTGTCATTTTCTGTAAGAAGATCCTGATGTTTTTCCGCTGCGTATGGTTTTAAACATTTTTTTTATCGGTTGTATCCGATATTTTAATTGTACCGCTTCTTATCCCCTCATGTTTCTTTCTATTTTATATCATATACGCCTCTTTCCCCTTTCTCTCTTAACGCCAAAAAACGAAAAACTCTGATATTTTTGACCAAAATATTTTGGGGCGTTACATTAGTAGTTAGATTGGTGACATTTTTCTCTACGAGTAGCATCACAAATTAAATACATTAATATTAAATGGCCCAACATCATCATTACACAAAATAATATTTAATCAAAAATATGAAAATGAGCAATAAATCAATTATTGATTTCAATAAAAAACAAATAATTTTAAATCTAATTACAATCCCAAATAATCAAATTGGTCATCAAAGATCTTATTACAAATTAATAAATTGTTCTTCAGCGGAAATAAACTAAAAATAGAATTACCCAAAAAAAAAATACTGGTCAATCAAAGACCTTATTACAAGTAGTTGAGTTGGTTCTTTTAATTCTCTCTAAATTCCTGTGTCAAATATGGAAAAAAAAACAAATTAGAGTTCTTTTAAAGCATTAGAAAGATAAAATAACTAAATTAAAATATAATAAAATAAATTAATCAAATACGTATAACATGTATAATATATAACTTACATTCAATACAACCATGAAGAAACTTCACTCATTTTCAAAACTTGCAGATTCTGAAAAGTTCGGCATATTCTGCAGAAGACATGTAACAAACAATGAATTACAAAATAAAAAGTAACTTATCATTAGAAGTAAATATGTCTACACAAACCTGTGACATCATAGTCTTAAACTGAAGAAAATCCAGTCGAAGATTATTCACGTCTCCTTGCATTTTTTCATTATCAGATTTCATTTTTGACATCTTTCTCTTGTTCTCCTCTTTCAGTTGAGTTATTTTTTCTTCATACTCAACTTTCAAATCTATAATATTGGTTTCATAATGTACCTCCATATCAATAAGTTCCTTTTGAAGATCTACAAGTTCACTATGTTTCGTTTCTCTTGAATGAAGTTTTGGGCTATGTATTTGTGTTGGTGTTACTCCTAAAGTCCCATATCCTTTCACTCTTCCATATTGTTCTTCCCCTACAATTTCATTGAATACTTCATCTTCTATAGCATTGGAATCAACATTTTCAACTGTCGCACTACGTTCTGCAACCAAATTCGTAGTTGTCCTCTGTTTACACAAAAATAAATAAACTCTATGATTTAACTAATGGAAAAGTTAAATCATACATCCATTGATCTTTAAATTAAAAAGGAATTAAAGCACAACACTTACCATAATTTTCTTTGCTTCTTTGTTGACAAACTTTCCATTCTTTCTTTTACGTGTAATTCCATAGAACTCTAATCATCCAGGCTCTTTTCCATACTTCTATTTCTACCACAATATTCCCAGAATTTAAAACAAGTACTGATATTAGACTGATGAGTCATAAGTATAAGATCATGCTTGAAAAAATGATAAAAAATAATTTATCGATCATTATGATATCCCACTTAATATATAATCATTGGAAGTGAATGAAATTATAAGAAATTCAGCATATTTGAACTTCACTTATTTCCATGCCATTATCTCAATAATTTGTTAGAGCCTAACCTGTAAGAGCAAGATGCACAAGTCCTATACATTCATTACCACACAATAATAAATAGCTGAAACTTTTAAATGAATTCCTCAATCATCTAGATAGGAAAGCAGAAGCACATAATCCCTCTTGTTCTTTCACAAGTATAAGATCATGCCATAATATTCCCACAAGTAAAAATGATAAGATCATGCTCACAAAATGAAATACAATTAAAACTGTAACTCACATGTTCTTCTTTATGGCGTGCAAAACTCTTTGAACCACAAGTATGAGGCGTTTTGTGGTGTGCCCTTGCGGTCTTACCTCTATCAGATAATTTTTGCAATAAAAAAAGACTAGTATAATATTTATTTAAATATTTGAACTTTGTAAGAATAAACGATATTATTTATACTTGCCCCTTCGCTGAATACCAATATTCAACCAATTTCTTCCACTGATTTAGTGGCACTCCAGCTGGAATTGAAGTTATTGTATCTATCATAGTCTTGTTGCCACTATAATACTTACATTTTAACTCATGTTTGTGACACTTCCACTTATTGCCAAGTGATTTCATTGTCCATCTTTTAACATAAGCATTATCAAGTAGCTCAAAATACGTCTACATCAACCATTAAGCAAAAAAGTTATAAAACATATAACAGACACTGAAATTATATTATAAGACAATTAAAAGAATCTAATATATTTAAAATAACCTTAGTCAACTTCCATAAATGTTCTTTTTTCTCACGAGGCATTAGCCTCCAATCTATCCATTCAACAGAACACAACTCTTTTTTTCTAGCAACGGTTCCAAGCCAACCACCCAAAATTCCACCACTTTTCTAATTAATTGGTTGCCCCAAATTATTAGACTCCACAACAACACATTCACCTTTAGGTAGAGTCTAAACGTCTTTGGCACGGGTTGCCCTATGCTTTTTCCGCACATTACCTTGACTATCTAATTATAAACAAATATATACTCGATTGTTATAGTCATCAATAAATCTTTATGTATAGTTAATGAAAATATTAAAAAAATGCATATACTTTCAAGATTCAATTTTAATATGAAGGATTGATAGTACCTCTTATTTCAATATTATAGAAAACTTCCTCGATAGAATCATCTTCAAGTTCATCATTTTCATCCTCTAGACTATCAGGTGGTTGGGTCTCATCGTCATCACATGGTTGAGTCTCATCATTTTCATCAGAGCTTTGTTGGATAGCTTCTATACTTTTGTCATTGTTTATTTCTTCGGTGGTCATCACATCCCGTGGATGACGTTCATATTCCATGTCAAAATAGACCTAAAATAAAACAAAAACCGACCTGTCAAATAAGTAAAGATTACACCTATTTTTTCAAGAATTGAGTTAATCTGTCCATTAAATAAGTAGTAAGTGTCAATGCAGAAAGTAACATTCCAATGTGAACACCGAGTAACAAAATGCTTCACAATAAATGTGTACAATAGAAGTACGCCCAAGTGAAGTTAAAATCAGTCAAAAAGAGCTCAAACAGTATGGAAAGTTTGAGAGGAAAAATTTGCAGACCGGATGGACAGATCAGCGAGGTGCTCTTGCTGTTTTCCTTGTTGCTAGTGTCCTTGAGAAGAAAAATAAACAACTCTTAAAAGAGGCTCAAGGCATGGATATGTTGTCTAGGTACTTCTTCCATTTGTTGCTTATTTCAACTTTTTCTTTAATAAATGTGTCATTTTTTCATTGTTGGAAACCTCAATCCAGATCCTAGGTGAACTGACTGGGAATTTGGATGCAAAAAAAGGCGTTGAAAGTGGGCGATAAAAATTCACAAGAAATACTTGCACAAGGCAAGCTTCATCCTACTTTATATTCTCTCACTCCTTACATACAGTTATCGACATTTTTGTGTGTCTAATGCATGATTTTCAGTGCAGGCTAAAGCATCACAGTAACAACTGTTGTAAATCTCAGCAACAATTACTTCAGTTTCTAATGTTTTATTCTTCCTCTGTTTATCATATTTCTTGTATCCATTATTTTGTGTGTAGATAAGATTTTGACTCTGAGTAAATCTTAGTTCTTTCTTCAAAATCATAAAACCAATCAAAGATGCTGAGGATACTTGGGAAATATCACATATTATTCTGATACCATCTCTCAATATGTTACCTCCAAGGTTTTACTAATAAACTATCCACATTGTCTATAAAGAACATAGACCAGAACGGAAAATATAGCAGCAGATCATTAAGTAAACATCCCTATAGAGCAACCACTATTATTAAGAAGATTAACAAATGACTTATCTCTTTTTCTTCCTTTTCATGAGCAATACTAAAAATGATATTAGTTATAATCCTAGTCAACTTGAATCATTCTTGGAACGAAAAATTCAAATTAAAAGAAAAATCATGATTTACATTGAATTTAATAATTTCAGAACTTCCACTGATGTGCTTCATGAAAATGTCAAGTATCTTAGAAATTTGAGAAAAATATTCATGTGCAGGTACCAAACATTAGATTTAAGTAAGACATCCAAACTAAAAACAAGAGTACCTAGTTGTAGTAGTTATTATATATTCATCTTCATCTTCTCCATCGAGCCTAGCCCAATTGCTGCAACCGGATTCGTTGTTAGTTACATTCACATTGTGAGGCATGCATTCCATATACGTATCAGCATCCTCTTGTTGTGATCTCAATCCTATATCATACAGATCCCTCGGTTTTGTATAAATCACTTGAGACCATTCATTATTTTTAGGATCTTGCACATAAAATACTTGTTTTGCTTGTGATGAGAATACAAACGGATCATCCTGAAGAGAGTTTCCTGTGTGTATTAGCCTAGACAAGTTCAACAATAGACAACCATTTGAATCTCTTTTCAGTCCTCTTGTTGTATTGACATCAACCCAATCACACCTAAACATCACAATCTTAAACATTCTATAGTAATCTAACTCAAATATGTCGTTAAGCACACCGTAATAAGATTTTCCATCCACTACAACAACTACTCCACTATTTTGTGTTTTTCTTAATCTATCACGAGTTTTTGTATGGTATCTAAAACCATTAATAGTAAACCCACTAAACTGTCGAGCAATGTTGTTTGGTCCTCGATCAATGGCTACTAATTCATCTGAACATTTATTGTTTACCATGATTGGAACCTGACATATCATATATTCAATAATTATAATTTTTGACATTTACTTATATATATTTCATAAATATACTAATGAAATAAATATTTTAGATTATATTCTTACTTGGTTTAAAAGCCATTCTGGAAAATTTTCCAATAACCACTTTTGTTCAACTCTCTGGGTTGCTCGATTTGGGCTATAAGCTCTCTTTTGGGATGCCAAAAATTCACTGATTTACACTTTATAATTATTACCCCAAACAATTATAAAGATAAAATTCAAAAACACTTAAATTATAAAAAATAGAGTAAATACCTACGATAGGAGGATATTTGTTCATAATGAATCATCACATATCGATGGGCTTGTGCCAAAGTTATGTCATCAAGAACCACACTTTCAACTTTCCCTATTATACGTCCACCACTTGAGAAAAGAAAAATCTCTCCATTGTCAACATTATCGAAATTCCTTTGAGTATGAGAAAATATAGTTTCCACATCTTGAAGATAACGTGAGCAAAATGTTAAACACTCATTCGCAATAAAACCTTCAGCAATGGATCCTTCAGGCTGAGCTCTATTTCGCACAAGAGATTTTAAAAGCACCAAGTCCCTTCAAAATGTAATTTGAACAACATTTGCACATAAGAACTCATTCAGGTGAAATATATTATGAAACTTCAAATAACATTAAAATCTAACCTCTCAATAGGATACATCCATCTATAGTGTACAGGACCACCAAGCATAGCCTCTTCAGCTAGATGTATAATCAAGTGAACCACAATAGTAAAAAAACCAGGGGGAAAAATCTTCTCTAGGCGACATAATGTTACTACCACATTTTCTTGTAATTGTTTAAGCTCTTCCAGATCAAGAGTTTTAGAGCACAACAACTTAAAGAATGATGACAATTCAGAGATGACGGCTACCAAATAAGGAGGCACAGAAGCTCGTAAAGCTATTGGAAGAATATCTTGCATCAAAATATGAGCATCATGACTTTTGAGGTTAGTGAGCTTGCGTTCTTTGAGATTTACACACCTTGATATATTAGACGCATATCCATCAGGAACCTTGAGATTTTTTAGCATAATTAAGAGTAAGAATTTTTCTTTTGCATTCAAACTGTAGCATGCATGAGGCAAACGAGCCACATTATTAGGTCCATTAATAGGATAAAGCTCATGTCTTATACCTATTTCAACCAGATCAAGTCATGCTTTGTAGTTGTCTTTACTTTTACCTTCAACATTCAGTAAAGTGTTGATGATGTTATCACATACATTCTTCTCTATGTGCTTCACATCTAAGTTATAACGCAAAAGATTAAACTCCCAATATGGTAGGTTAAAGAAAATACTCATTTTCTTCCATATGCAATGTTGGTTTCCTTGTGACATTTATTCTGATATCCCCTAACCAGTGGCTATACTATCAACATTAACATTTTCTTCGATGAAATCATCAACATTATCAAACACACCTGTAACTGATTGCTCATTGGTGGTGGTCGTACCTGTGGATTTATCCATTTTTTCTCTTGTTCTTTTGGTTGATGCTTGTTTAGTTTTCCCATAAATGAATTTGACCCCAGACAGTTGTGTTAAGACATCACTACCAGAAAATGAAGGAGCAGACCGTGACTCTTCAATGCCATCAAATTCATCACTTTGAAAGTGAAAAGGATGATTCGGTGGTAGCCATCTGCGGTGTCCCATATAACAAAACTTTCCCCCATGTTGTAACCATCGAGAATGAGTTGAATTTGTAGCGCCCCATATCAAAACGAGCATAATTGATTAATTAAATATTTAAACCTATAAATGAACATAGAATATTTTTACACCATTAGATGCGTAATGGAAAAACGAGAAGATAGACACTAATTAGAGGTCAATCGGAGACCCGTAGCTCAAACGGCGATAAAAAGGGCAAAACCCAAAGTTTCGGAAAAACAGAAGATATTTACGTGAATAGTAACGGAGACTTTTCAACCGATGAACAGTAACCAAGCCTTATCATGAATAGAAACCCTACCCTATGAACAGTAACCTACCCTAGGTGAATAGTGCTTTCCATTTCTATAAATAGGGGTTCATTCGATTCGAATATTTACCGTTTTCCTAAGCGAGCCGAGCGCGATGAAAACACGTAAGTTCTCTCTCCTCCCTCCTCTCCCTCTCTCCTCTCTTTTCCACCTCCGGCGCGCCGCCGTCAGTGGTGGCCGGAAAATCTGAAACTTCTCGATTTCAGTCGATTTTCGCATACAACGTAGGTCTCATCAAGACGAGTCTAAGACATCTTCCGGAATTAAATTCCGACTTACCGTTCACCGGAAAACGGCGAAAAACAGCCTCTTAAACCCTAATCCTAACCTTTGTGCCACCCTTTCTCTCTCTTCTGTTTTCTCTCTCTCTCTCTCACTATTTCTCGCCGGAGCAGCCACCGAAGGACCACCTGGGGATATGGAGGACCTGCTAGAGGGCCGGCGCCGCCGTGGGTGGCGGCGCCGGAGATGGACAGTAGTATATATATATGTATATCACATGTGTGTGTGTTAGTATGTGTGCGTTTGTGTTCGCTGTTTGGGGGCGGCGCAGGTGGCGCCGTCATGTGGGAAGTGATGGCCGGCACTGGTGATGCGCCGACGAGGTGCTCCGTGTTGGAACCGACGGATCGCCGGCTCTATGCAATTAATTAATCGGGTTCCATGCTAGATATAACAAACGCAGCGGAATAAAAGAGTTATACATTTTTATCAATCTAAAAGAAAACGAGCCAAAGATTGATCTTTCGTAACCCTAGACCTCTTTGATCTTCTGATGTATTCACACAGCCTTTCTCTAACGTTGCGTGGCCAACGATCCTTCGAGAAATCTCAGTTCTACTCTCTCTCTCTCACTATCACGTGTTTTCTATGATCTGTCTGTTTGAGGGGCTGATGGAAAAGGGCTATATATAGGCTACACCAGGGACCTAGAGGAGGAATTGGGTTGGGCCTCCTGATGGGCTTAAGTATCCTTTGTTCGGCCCGAACACATAACTTAAACCCATCAATAATAATTCAGTCCACTAAAGAATTATTATTGAACTACCGTCCCAATCTCATATTTAATATGGGCTCCTTCTTATTATGTGCACATTTATCTCCCTGTGTTTAAGATATCGAATGTCCGTTAATTAAATAAGTTACTGACAACTTAATTAATTAACATCTAATTTCAAGAGTAGTACCACTCAACTTTATTATCATGTCGGATTAAATCCACCTGCAGGGTTTACATGATAATCCTTATGAGCTCCTCAATGGGACATCATCATCCTAAATAATTAGGACACAGATTCCTTCTATAATCAACAGTACACCATATAGACAATACTGTTTCCCAATTCACCAAGTTTATTGATTTAATAAATAAATCTCACTCATTGGCAAATTAAAGAAACAAATATTGTGTATACGTGGTTGTTATTATATAGGGATTAAGAGAACGCACATCCATAATAACAGAGGTCTTGTTCTATTATATAGTCAGTATAAAACGAACAACCTCAAATGGTCCTGCTCAATACACACAAAGTGTACTAGTGTAGTTTTATAGTCAAGACAGACTAATACCAAACTACACTACAACCATTCCGATGATTTGTCCAAATTCATCTTGGTTGTGAGATACTATTTATAATTTATAAGAAACTGATAACATGATCTTCTGTGTGGCACCACACACCAAGTTATCTATAATATAAATTAATTGGACATTGCATAAACATATATAACAAATATAAAATACAAACATATGACCAAAGTAATTCTCATTCCATAAAAGATGTTCATACAAAAGCTAGGCTTATAGTATACATCCTAACACTCCGGTGGGTGGCCGGCGACTGGAAGTCGCCGGCCGGAGTTTTGGAAGTTGGGGTTGGGTTCGAAAGCCAGGGTATCAAAGGTTTTTGCGGCGAGGATTTGGGTACTATTCACCGCCGGAATCCGGAGAGGGATGGCCGGAGGTGGTAACCGGCTGTGCAGTGAATCCGGCAGACGAGGTGGCGGCGGCGGAGGGCGGCGGCGCCGCAGCTGGTGGCGCCGGGAAGAGTGGCCGTCGAGCGGGGTCGACACTGGGGAGCCTTGGCGCGCTGGGCGTTGGGCTGCCGAGAAAACTCGACCAGCTGCTGAGCGTCGACACCCGCTACCGAGAAAACACAGCAGCCGTCGAGACTTACCGAGATGCGCGCGCGATGGCGTGCGAGGCTGCCGAGAGAAGCTGACCCGCTGCCGAGGACGAGCGCGTGAGTGCGCGGGGCGCGCGACGCCGGGTGCTGGGCACGTGCGCCGGGAGCTGCCGTGCGCGTCGTGTGCGTGCCGGTGAGCATTTTCACATGTCTTTCCATTTCCAATATTTTCGTCGAGTCGTCGGGAGTCGTGGGTCCCGGTCAAAGTCAACCCTTGACCAAAATTACCAAAATACCCCTCAATCTTAAAATGCTCCGGCGCGATTTGACCTCAATCTTTAGGTCTCTCGTTTCTTTAACCTCAATCTTTAGGTCTCTCGATCCGGCGCGATTTTTACGATCATTTCTTTCACCTGGAGTTTTATAGCTTTAATTATGTTTATTAAGGATCTAAGAAACGTCATAACTTATGTAGGCTACTTATTGGACTGAGCATTGAGTTATCTGACCTTTGGTACTCGCTACTCACGTGGTAACCACCGAACAAAGTGGGGGTAACCTCTAATCCCTAATAACTTTATGTTTTCTATATTTAACGCATGATAATGATAATAATCGTATGCATGTAAACTTGATGTGTACATGTGAATTGTTGAATCCTACGTGTGGTGGGATAAACCTCTTAACCTTTATCTGTTTACAGTTTTCCCTATTTATTGCATGATTGACGAAATACTAAATGCTGTGATTATATGCTATGTTTATGCGTCATATTATACTGTGAAAGGACAAGGGGTCCACATATACCGTTATGTAGGGTCGGGTGATTCCCGTACCTGAGATTCGTAGGGGTAAGTCGGGGAATATCCGCACCTGAGTTTGGGTTATGAATTATGTGCTGTGCATTTTACGTGTTGTGACTAAGTGCCGATTTGGTATACTATGTTTCATTTATCTGTCGAATGTTATAAAATGTAAATCATGTAAATATTCTTGTGATTTTAGGAATTACTTATGAATTATTAAAATTGTTGTGACTTTTTGTGTCATTTTATGGTTAAAATTGCTAGTTGAAGTGCTTAGCTAATATATAATAAGTATGATGATGTATTCTATATTCTAAATCACACTTATATGATTTATGTATGACATGATCATGTTTAGAATTTCATATAGGAATCAAGTATGTATTGAATGAGGAATGATGAATAATATGCTTGAATAATGTGTATAAAATCTTGTTAATATATGTCTTTAGAGTGATTTATTTGACTTATGTTACTAAATGGCTATGCTTAAGTTAAGATAACCTAGATATAAGATACACACGAGTATGTTATATGACATAATAAGCTAAATAGTTAAATTATCGAGCGTAGTTTGAGACGATCATCGCGCAATTAACTTACAAGTGGGTAACTTCTACTCTCTACTATGTGTTGATAATTGAATTAATAAGTTATGTATGAAAATCTACAGTTGAAGCCCGTAGCTACAAAAAGTATGTAACTTCCATACTGGACGACGACCATAAGAGCAAGAGTGCCTGGTCTATGAAAGTAAGGTCTGGTGGGCGAGTAACTCCCACATTCCTTTTTATATTATAGTATGGTCCAGGGTGAGTGTGCCTGAAGAACATGTAGTATGTGCTTAATATTTTAATTGTTTCAATATATTAGACAGTAAAGTTATCCTACTGGGATCCCTCTCCGGAGGTGTCTTATGATGTTGCTTTTAATATTTTTCAAGCTCGGTAGAAGATGACGTGGACGTGTAGCTGGTTGGGCTGACTTCTCACTATCCCTTTAGAGTTGTTGTACTAGAATAATGTCTCCTTTTGAAAACAATATTATGTTTAAATATGTAAAGTATGATAAACAATGAGTCTAGACTTATATTCTATTATAACATGTATGTTTTGTTGAGTCTAGACTTATATTCTATTATAACATGTATGTTTTGTTGTGTTAATTCATGTAGGTGTTTGTTTGAACATTTTACCTAGAAATGTGGGTGAGACACGAGTTAGGCTTGGTCATGTTCTGATATATATACATATATTACATTTTTAAATAAAAAAATAGCACTTGTGTCTTCATTTTAGTCTTCCACTGTATATTAGAAAGTAAATATAATTTGTTTAGTTACTAAATAAGTAAAGGATGACAACCTATTTCTAATTAAAGGGGTTTGGAGCGTCACACATACTACGCTAAATAATTATAAAAATAGAGTAAAGATAAAACAAAGTCATAAATAATCATTTTGAAGAAATAAATCAATATACCAACTATATAAGTGTGCTATTATGGTAACTAAGATTTTCTATAATCAATTATACTATATAAATGAATATAACAAAAGAACATAAGTATTTTCAATTGAAACACATAATAACAAATTTACCATTGATCTAAACATAGGATTACAAACTCAAAAAGATCAATCAATACATTTAGGTAGGTCAAAGTCACCAAACCATATAATCCAACTAAAATTAAAGCAATTTATTAATTCAACATTTAGTAATTACTTTATTTATATTATTTTGCACAAATAAATCAATAGACTAACTATGTTTTCAAGTTGAAATCAATATACTTTTAGTGAAAGATTTATCATTAAAACTATTAGTATATTATAAGACAAAATTTTCTAGCCCCAACAATATTATTCATATATGTCATAGGAACATTAAAAATTAGGTAACAAAATTATAGAAACATGACCAAATGAAAGGAAGTATAATTTTTTTTTTTCAAACTATTTTTTTCATTAATTAGAACAAATTATAATAATTAATAGTTTGCATCTTTTAAATTAATGAAAATTATATAATCTAATGTAAACTTTTCTCACTCAATTTTTATTTCAAAGTAGTAAAAACTGAAATGTAAATATAAGATATGACTTTTAAGTGGATTTATATTTATATAATAAATCTAGAAAATATTATTGCACTTTCTTAAATGTTTTAATAATTAGATGATGTTTAAAATAATGACAAAACTTGGAAAGATGAAACCCTTTTCCATTCCACCCAGCCGTCCCCCAATTCTGTAAACTAGAACATTCTTCTTCCTCTCTGAACTTGTCATACAATTTGATGAAAATCTTCCTAAACACCGTCGATCTAAGCATATACTTCGCTTAATCTGTCTTCGAAAGCTTCCCGTAAGAAATTTCCGAGATATCTCCAGTCTTCGCGGCGTGAATTACAAGGGTATTTCGTTCAAACATTTCTTAGTCTGGGGATTAAACAAAAACGCCAAGATTTTGGAAATCTGTTTTGATATTTCATCGACGAACAACAGACCATTGTTTTAATACTTAAACAATTTCAAATACAACCCAACCCAAAACCAAAAAACTAACCCTAAATCCCTGTCGTCCACTCTCTCTCTCTGTCTCTGTCTCTGAGATGTTTCTCTTCATTAGCTCCTCTGTGAAACCTGAAGAAAATTCCGCCGAAAACAGTTGATTATCTAAGGATCTTCAAGATTTGTGCGAGATCCACTGTTCATCGAGGTAATACACAAATCTCAGATTTTTGGACATCTCAGTAAAATATATTTCTTTAATAATCTTCTCTGTAGTTTGTCATTTTTCTGAAAAAAATAAGAAAATCAATGATGAAAATCATGTAAGTTTTTCAGGTTTCGAAAAAAAAAATCCTAATACACTGTAGTTTTATATTTTGTTTATAAAATCATCAAATCTATTTCTGGATATGTACTACAGTCTTCTTCTTTTTTTGTGTTTAAAGTTTTATTTACTTTTTAAAATAAGTTCTGTTTTATTACCTTTATTATCAGAATGTCAAATTTTATAGTTAATCATGTTATAAAATTATTTATTATTTGGGTTTTTTGTTAGATATGAAAAAAATCCAAAACCCAAATCTTTTATATTGTAGATTTTTTTAATGTTATTTTTATTTTGGTTATTTTAGTTATCTGGACTCTACATAATGAAGTTCTATTGATAAAGATATATTCTTTGAATTCATGTCCCTATATAATATTTGTTTCAATTTACAGTTTCTTTATTGTATTTTCATAAATTTGTTTAAGGTCCTGACACCAGTTAAAGAGTAGCCCTTTCGTTCACAAAAGCCATCCAATTGACCAGTTATTAGAATTACAAGGTGAGTTTTTATGATAATTTGTATTTGTATGAAAACTATATAAGATTTGAAATAAATAAGATTCATGTTTTATGTAATCTGCAATTTAAATTTCATTTTAAGTTTTCATTTTCTTCATCTTACCAGTGAGAAGTTTAAGTATTCATTTTCTTCATCTTTCCAGTTTTTTAATAGGGATCGATCTCGTTTATCAAGTTGAAGAGGAACCATTTTTTTATTTTGCCTGCAAAAATGAAATTTCTTAGTAAATAATCTTTTGCCCAATATTGCTATTTATAAGCCAACATTGCACGTATGCAACCGAAAAGTCATAAATCTGGAAATTTTGTTCAGTCAATAATTCATTTTTTATTATATGGAACATTTTTAATGCAGTGGGTAATAATCATGACGGTTGGTTCATTCTATATAATAAATAACGTTGTTTTTTATGTGGAATTCAAACTTTCAAGAATTTTTTTTTCAGAAAACTATACAATTAATATCAGATATTATGACAATATTAAATGACTGATAATTTATCTACTATGATTTCCAAATATAGTAACCTTTCTTGGTCGGGAAATTTAAAGCTGATGTTTTTAGCCGACTATTCTGCTTATATATACATATATATATAAAATGAATTATTTCACGTAATTAGAATGAATTACAATTGTTTTCATCTTCAATAAAGGAATTTTTTTTTTTTTTTTTTTTTTTTTTGCATAATTGTCACGGTAAGCTACTTAATCACTTCTCAAGATTCTGTATTTTGAATAATTAGCATGGGGCAACAAATCTGTGGTGACTCTTCATTTTTTTTCTGCAAAATATCTCACTTTTATTGAAATTATAAAAAACAAAGCATTAAATAAATGTCAAAAACCTTTCCAAAAATAGCAATTTAATTTTGGGCGTGAAAACTCCGAATTGCTATTTTTATTGAAGGTTTTCTTTATATATATATATATATATATATATATATATATATATATAGATTGCTCAATAATCATACTTTGTTTGTGATAAATAATGATTTATGTGATAAATGGAACGTCTTTTGGTGAATGTGGGAGATGAAATATCTATATTGTAAATAAACATGGTATATTGGTTTGGTATGTTGCTAAAGGATAACTGGAAGAACTCTATTATACATAATGGAAAACGCTTCGATTTAATGTTTTATTAAATCATTTTTGAAATGTAAATAGTTTTGTACCTTTATTGTGAATTTGTGATTGCTTTTGGTGGTTATGTTTTGACTGGGGAAAGAAGAGGTGAGAAAAATCTCCAATTGTGATTTTGTTGCGGAGGTGAAAGGAAATGTCAACTTAATCTAGATGATATCTCTATAAATATAGATGGACATCCTCTGAAAAGCCATGAATTCAAAATCAAATAAAATATTTAAATTTTGAAACAATACCTCATTATTAATTGTCAAAATAGATAATTTGAGTGAGAAAACCCTTAAGTTTCCATCGAGTGTTCAAGACCCACTTTCTGCAAAAAGTTGTATTTGGTAGTGAAAAAGCTAAAAACAGTAATCATTACTGAATTCTCCCAATATTTTGTTATGCCCACCTGAATCAATGAGAAAGTGGGAAATTACCCAAACATTAATTACTTTTTGAAAAGTTAACCTGATATGTCTATTTACAAAAATTTTAAAAATAAATTAATTTCCAAAAATACTCTTATAGAAAATGACATTCCTGTAAATATCTCCTAAGGTTTTCTTTATATATATATATATATATATTTAGATGAGAACATGCAAATTAATTGTTTTTCAATTTTTCTTGTTCTTCCCAAACACTGTTAGTTATCTATCTATATGATACAATGATTTTATAGTTTGTTGTAAAAAAAGAAAAAAAGTTCCTGTTACTATATATATATATATATTTCAATAAGGCTACTGAAATGTGAGGCTATATTTGAAAGGCAAAACCAAGATGAGTTTTTAATATCTGGGACTAAATGGAGTGTGTTGTCATGCATCTGGACAATTTATACATACAGTAGAATGATCTGGAGAGTTACTGCAATGATTATGAAGTTAGGAAATTTAATTTTTTTCTTCAAAAAATGAAATGCTTTTTCTGTCAGTGTTTTGCATAGTTTTATATGTATGCAACATTGAGCCACTCAAACATTTGAAAAGATGATACACTTCAGTAAGAATTTTTTTTTTTTTTAATCACTCTCATGATGTTTAGGGAGATGCTTTTGCAAACTCTTCGAATTTCACACTATTTTTTCCTGCAAAAAGTAGCCACCAAACCTGAAAAGTGGTTAATTTAGTTATATAAATCATTTCCTGCAAACACAAATATTGAATCCCAAAAATGCCCTTGTAATTTGGGCGAGAAAATGACAAACTTGTAAATTTTGCCAAAGGTTCTGTTTTTATATATATAGATAGATATAGATGTTTTGCTGTTTAATAATAGTGAGTAAATTTGCTGTTATTATGATATAGATGCATAGACGATCTTCAAGCGTAGAACACTTGCAGTTGTCATAGAAAGAGAGCTCTGAGAAGGTAACAATTTTATTATCGGAAACTAAGTTTTTTTTTTTCTTTTTTTCTTTTAAGCATCGTCACTTAATTGAATTTTATATAAACTTAAATAGTGTATTTAGTTGATCTTAACGAATTAAAGTTTAATACTATATTCCTGAATGTTGAATCAGGAGTCTTATATTATTCTATTTATCTTTTGAGTTGGATGATGGGAGCTTGAATGTCAAATTGTCAATTAAGAATTATTTAGTTGAAATAGTTTAAGCAATTGCTGATTACAGAAATTGAATGATCAAATATTTTATTGTTATTGATTTTTTTTTTATGGAAATTGTGTCAATTATTGTTATTTTAATTGAAACTCTATAAGCATATTCTAATTATAGATTATGTACAAAATCATTTTTATAATTTAATTAATTTTAATCAATCAAAACATGAAAAATACAAACCAAACATGAAAAATCTAAGAATATTATTTCACTAAAGCTTTCAATTTGAAACCTTTAACTTCTACTTGAATCATAATATAAGAAAAAATGTTTTTTTTTTTTTTTTTTTTACCTAACTCAGAATATAAATAATTATTAATTTTAAAACTTGACTCTTAAGAGAAACCACTTTTGATTTCAAAATTGTGGATCTTAGATTTAATTTATTTTGAAACATAATTCATGAATCTAAGGTCAAAATAAAAGAGAACTCTTCAGAATTCTAAGTTCATTTCATAATATCTAGCAAGCATGTCATTTTTTATGCTGGCCTGGAATTCTCTGACCTTGTAATGATAATAAATCTCAGTCCAGACGAGATTAGTATAGACGAATGCATTCGTTATGCATTTATTTATAGATGCATGCTTTAAAGATGTTCTAGATATAAACATCATCATCATGGAAGATACTCTTAGAAATTTGAATTCTTATCGTATTTCCAAATGCAGAGATCTGTTACAAGTGAATCAAATGTAGTTTCAGGGTCATTGTCAAATACCATAACTAAACTGAACTGAAGGATCCATCACTATTCACTAAAAACTGAAGGACGACACCTTTTGCTAATTATCAAATATTTCTTTGACATGCTGATATCTTTTGTATTTCTTAAAAAATGTTGGGTTGTCAATGATCTAATGGGTGAGGGTGAGGTGAGGTGAAGTGAGGTATTTATAGGTGAGGGTCACGAATTTGAAGACAGTAAAATAGTAGATTGAAAATTTTAAAATAAAATCCCTTATTTTTTGTTCATTTTTTGCAGGGAAAATTTGTCATGTGTATTTCACCCATGATATCTTTTTAGAGTATAAGGTTGTCTAAGCTGATTAGAGTGCCTCTAATTGTCTGAAAAGTTATTGTGTTAGTTGGTTGGTATAGAGGTGGTGACACATTTATATTATTTAATATGTATTGTTGTACTAATTACTTTTCTCATGTGTATATCCTTTACTTCTGGCCATGCATAAGATCTGACAGTAGTGTGTAGTGTCTGCACATCTAGACTAATTCGTATGATAAGTGAATTGTTCATTGGTTGGTGAAAAAGTGCTGTCAGTTTTTTTTAATTTAAATATATATTATATTGCAAAATATAGTATTTAAGTAATGGAGGTGTATAAAAAAGGTTAACCTAACAGACATATGATTCAAAAAGAAGTATTTTTTTATTTAAAACGATCTAGTCTATTATAGTAGCTTGCAGCAGCAAACAATCTTGGGATGATGGAATAAACAATTACTTCTCTTATAAAAAATCCTTGAAACAGATAGATTACACAATAATTTAATTTTAGATTTTTTTTAATATCAGAATTATGACACGCCAGTTTTGGATGGGAAAATGGCATTCCTATAAATTTTCCCAATTGTCCTACTTATATATATATATATATATATATATATATATATCGATATAGTTGATTTTTCCCCCTAGTTTGGATTGTTGTTGGATTTCAGTAATGTGAGTACTACATTTAACTGGTTGATGTGATTTGTAGGTCGTTTTGCTACTTTGTCTTCTCTAGATTAAATTAAGAGATTCATTGTGTATGGTACATTCATTTTAGTGCAAAAAATTATTAGACTTTGACAGTTTGAATAATTTGTCGTGATTACTTGTCATATTGTGTCATGTATGGTCTTCATTATTTCTGTAAGTTATTGGTTGGGGTGTTTGCTAAAAGTTCTTGTAGAAATATAAGTTTCCTTTTTCTATACAAACTCACCCTTTCTATTTGTTGCTACAGTTGCATAGAGAAAGGGCTTGTGCGACTCCTACCGTTCCTATATGATGGAGCTATGTAATTGCATTGAGCCACCGTGGCCAGCTGATGAATTGTTGATGAAGTATCAGTATATATCAGATTTCTTCATAGCATTGGCGTACTTCTCAATCCCTTTGGAGTTGATATACTTTGTTAAGAAATCTGCTGTATTTCCATATAGATGGGTTCTTGTGCAGTTTGGTGCATTTATTGTTCTTTGTGGAGCAACACATCTGATAAATTTATGGACATTTACCATGCATACTAGGACTGTGGCAGTTGTAATGACTACTGCGAAAATTTTGACAGCTGTTGTGTCTTGTGCAACAGCGCTTATGCTTGTACATATCATCCCTGATTTATTGAGTGTCAAAACAAGGGAGCTATTTTTGAAAAATAAGGCTGCAGAGTTAGATAGAGAAATGGGTTTGATTCGTACTCAGGAAGAAACTGGCAGACATGTTAGAATGCTTACTCATGAAATCAGAAGCACTCTTGATAGGCACACCATACTGAAGACTACTCTTGTTGAGCTTGGAAGAACTTTAGGGTTGGAGGAATGTGCATTATGGATGCCGACACGAACAGGATTAGAGCTCCATCTTTCGTACACTCTTCGCCAGCCAAACCCAATTGGATATACTGTGCCCATACAACTACCTGTGATCACTCAAGTTTTCAATACTAGTCGTGCTGTGAAAATCTCTCCAAATTCCCCTGTTGCCCGACTTCGATCTGCTGGAAAATTCATGCCTGGGGAGGTGGTTGCTGTGCGCGTTCCTCTTCTTCATCTATCCAATTTCCAGATTCATGATTGGCCCGAACTCTCTACTAAAAGATATGCTTTGATGGTTTTGATGCTCCCATCAGACAGTGCTAGACAGTGGCATGTCCATGAGTTGGAGCTTGTAGAAGTGGTGGCAGACCAGGTTTGAATCCCCACATCACTTGCCCAGATACATACTACTTGAGGATAACTTTTACTCTTTGGGAACAAATTATAATTTCGTATTGATTGTTTCAGTTCATCTCATATGCCTGTACATAAAGAGATTAGGAAAAGAAAAATATTAGTGGATACTGTAGGAGTCTTACTCTTGAATTTATTTCTATTTTCATAAGGCTTTAAAGTAATTAGTTGCTAATTTTGCAGATTTTTACAAAAATGATTAAGAATAGTTTTGGGAGATTATTTGCATCTGTGGCTGTTTCAAGTATATTTATTGTGTTTATCATAGGGTTTATATCCACCGTTCATGATTATGATTGAGTCCTAAATAAGTTTAGGTAATGAAGTACTTAGAATAGAGAATGAATTCCTAAATATTCAAGTAGTTACCATATTTATTAACACTGATTGTTCCAGACTTTTTTTTCTTTTTTTTTCCTTGGTTTAATTTGCTGCCTTATTAGTTCCGCTTTTGTTGAGCTGAAAGCTTAAGATTACTTAATACGTGCATGATGTTTGTCTTTTTTCTGAATTAGGTCGCTGTTGCTCTTTCGCATGCTGCAATTCTAGAAGAGTCAATGAAGGCAAGGGATCTTCTTATGGAACAGAATGTTGCTCTTGATCTAGCAAGAAGAGAAGCAGAGACGGCTGTACGTGCTCGTAATGATTTCTTGGCTGTCATGAATCATGAAATGAGAACTCCCATGCATGCAATAATTGCACTCTCTTCTTTACTACAAGAAACTGAGCTGACACCCGAGCAACGTCTGATGGTTGAAACAATCCTCAAAAGTAGCAACCTCTTGGCTACCCTTATCAATGATGTTTTGGATCTTTCAAGGCTTGAAGATGGAAGTCTTCAACTCGACATAGGAACATTTAACCTTCATTCACTCTTCAGGGAGGTAGGAACATGGTTTCGTTATCCTTTGTTAGTTTTAGAATTGCCATGGTGGTTGATTGTTATTTACTGAGCTTTTTCCCTGCTAACTGAGGTGTTTGCTTCTAAATGTAGGCCCTTAACTTGGTAAAACCTATAGCATCCGTAAAGAGGTTATATGTTACATTGAGTTTGTCTCCAGATGTGACGGAGTATGCCGTGGGTGATGAGAAACGGCTAATGCAAGTGCTTCTAAATGTTGTTGGGAATGCTGTGAAATTCACAAAAGATGGCGGTGTCTCGATATCTGCGTTTGTTGCAAAAACAGATTCTCTAAGAGATTCTCGAGTGCCCGACTTTTTCCCCGTACCAAGTGATAATCACTTCTATTTACGAGTAGAGGTTTGTTTTCCTTAGCCCATTGGATATAATTTTCCAAGAAATTGATTTGGTTTAGTCTTTAAGTTTCTAATAGCTGCTTCTGTTATTGTTTAGGTAAAAGATACTGGTTCAGGAGTAAATCCACAAGATATCCCCAAGCTATTCATGAAATTTGTGCAGAGCCAACCACTTGCTGCCCAAAATTCAAGTGGTAGTGGACTTGGCCTAGCTATATGTAAGAGGTAACGTCTCATTCATGGTTCTTCTGCAATATCAGTCGTAATTTCTAATTAGTTATATTGACTCGATCAGTTGCTCTTTTCTTGAATTGTGGTTGATCAGGTTTGTAAATCTCATGGAAGGGCAGATTTGGATTGAAAGTGAAGGTCTTGGCAGGGGTTCTACTGCTATCTTTTTCGTTAAACTTGGAATTCCTTCACGGTCAAATGATACTAAGCTTCAATTTTTGCAAAAGGGTCACGGAAATCAAGTAAAACCAAGCTTTTCCGGACTTAAAGTTGTTGTGATGGATGATAATAGGTTAGTAATACACGCTCCTTTTAAATGCATCTCTCCAGTCATTAAATATATATTTGGTTAAGGTAGTTGATTATGAACAACCCTGTATTTTAAGCTATAAACTATTTGTAGCTTTGTGCATTTCAAAATTTTTGAGTCTTCAAACTTTTCTTTCTTTCTCTTTGTGAGGATTGGGGTGGTATAGTGGCAATGGGGTTGGGAGTTGATTTCAAGGTAATTGGATTAACGATCATGAGCTGAAGCATGATGGTCCATGACGTCTGTAGAAAGTAGTTTAAAATGCAGAATATATAATGCATTTTGTGGTGTAAATTTGATGCATTTCTACTCTTTTAGAAGAAACCTTGTACTTTATGTTTTAGTGTTTGAATTTGGCTTTAATGTTGTTGGTTGAATGATGCAGTGTGGGGCGAATGGTTACCAAGGGCCTCCTTGTGCACCTAGGTTGTGATGTATTGGCCGTTGGTTCTAGAGATGAGTGTGTTAGAGCCGTGAGTCATGAACACAAGGTGGTTTTCCTTGATGTGAGCATGGCCAGTGTGGATTGTTTCGAAGTTGCTGTACAGATTCACGAAAAATTTTCAAAACGTGCCCCCGATAGACCCGTCATTGTAGCACTTACGGGACACACTGATAGAGTCACTAAAGAGAGCTGTCGGAGGGTTGGTATGGATGGAGTCGTTCTAAAGCCCATTTCTGTAGATAAAATGAGAAGCGTGCTTTCTGATCTCTTAGACCATGGATGTATTGTTGAATCTCAATAAAAACCTCCTTTTGACAAAGTGTGAAGATTACTTGTAAGGAAGGAAATCTACTTCAACCTGCACAGCTCCTTTGATTTTGTTCAACTTTGTTTTTAATTGTAAATTTATGTGCATTCACTATATAGAGCAAACTGTCAATTAATAATTTTCTTTTATACATATATATTGTTTGTTTTACTTTGAGAAGCTAGCTCCAACAAATACTCCATATCATTACCTACCTCTAAGAAACTCTGGCAAGAATAATGGAACCAGATATATCTCAGAGTTCCAAGATAAATGTCCAAAAAATCCAACATGCCGCTATAAAAACCCCCAAACAATATTACATAGATAAATCATCTCAATCGTATTTCTACCCTTATACCATTCACAAGACTATTTGCAAATAATATAACTCAACTTCTCTTTCTTATTATTATTAGGTATTTGAATTCTCTTTCCGAATTTCAAATCATCGAGGTGCATGTGAATTTGAGCAATGAAGCTTCAGTTGAATGAGAATTTGGGCATGTGAATTAATCAATGAAGCTTCAGTTGACAACATGAAAAGGAAGGGCATAAATCACAGTTTCCTTCAATTTATACAAGCAATAAGAATCTAAAATTCACCAATGGTGGCATCGACTCTCACACAAATTGCTTCAGAAACTCTGTGGCAACAAGCCTTCCTCTTGTGTTCACCGACAGTTTCAGTTCACTAATCTCTTTATCGATGTCCTGCCATTCAGAGAAATGATTCATCAAGGAGTGAATACCCGTCTTGCTATATGCAATTCACTAAAGAGCTGATTAGGAAAAACATTCACAAACATAGATGACTTAACAACTAGTCAATCTGTCTTCTGAATAAGTTGTAATGTTTATATCAATCTTTTTAAACTCCAGAGCTATATTATTCCTAATTTCAGCAAAATACAGACCAGCCGACGAAAAGAGAGTTCCTGAAACCAGCATAGTAAAGATCTTTGAATCACTGAGACTTACTTAACTAGAGGAATCGCCACATTTTATTTTTGTTTTTTTAGTTTTTTTCTTTTACTTTGTATTTCATGTAATAATCCTTAATCAAAAGCAAAGAAAGATATTGCTGGATGTAAAGCCTTATTCTATTCGATAACCAAGAGGAAAATGTCATATAGTACTTTATTTTAATTCCTAAAATAACTTTTGCATGTTCATTTCATTTTGTGGCATAAAATTGTATCAGAAAAGATTTGCATCAAGTAAGTTTCCTAAGCTATAAAATTAACTGCAACAAAACTTGGATAAGTTACCTCCATGAATTGGACAATAAAATCGATCAACTTCTGCTTCTGCATCTCCTCACAATGATAATTGGTAATTAGAAAACTAATGTCATACCCCTGAGAAAGCATTCAAACCATGTCAAAGAACACAGTTTATAAAGGGCATCTCTATAACAGATTTCAATATCAACATGAGCAAAATCTAGAGAACGCCGTAAGGTGTTCCTGAGTACATACAGCTATTCTAAAGCTCTTCATATTAAAAATAAAATAGAGAAATTAAACAATATCGTTCATATGAACCAAGATATATCCAACTTGGAGAAAGACAGACTTAGAAGCTTCTCTTCAGGGACCCCAAGGAAGTGGAAATTATCTTGTAATAAAAATTGGTGCAAACTTACAGTTTTAACAGATTAAAACCTTCTGTAGATGCAATTTTTAAAAACATAAATTAAATTCTCAGAGACAATAATGAGTACAAAAAATATCTAAACTGTGCTTGTTCAGATGAATGAATGGTCAATAAAATTATAAAAAGCAATATTGTAATAAAGATAATGACAAATTTCTGAATGAATAAACAACAAAGGTAGTAATAGCAAAAATAGTAGTAAACTTCTTTGAGCATTCTAACTTCTTGGATGCATGTATATGTTGATGTTGTATTATATTACTCATCCAAGAGAAGCTAATTCTCAAAATAAATGACTGGTTTACTGAAATCCAATATAGTTTGCAGGGGCATTTAATTAGTACTGCTAAAATTTAGCCACATTTTTTCAAAAGGTGGTAGGTCATTTAATTTTTTGTCAAACCATTCATTAATTTAGTGAAGTATTACGGAAAACGGTATATTTTGACATCAGTAAAGTTGGTTCTGCTTTTCGACAATGATAAGAAACTACTAACAGAAGAAAATGGCAAACCTGGACTGGTTTTCTCCTCAACACTTGAAATGCTTCTGCTCTCATAGACAAAAATCTAAGAAACTTCTTTGTCAATATGTTCTCAAGTTCATCTGCCTGCTTAACCTATAACAAAAATGGAGCATAGGAATCTCAAGGTTTTTCAATTTTGACATATCTAGAAAGACTGCATCTAACCCAAGCTCCAAAATATCATGAGTTTATGAACAAAGCAAAGACCAAAACCAAGAGGGGTACAATTCCATTATGAGGAGTAAAACAGCCTATAAACATGTAGCTTGGTCTTTTAGGAGATGTCTGAAGGCTGGATTAAAATTCCTTCAAAACATATGCCTATGAGCATGCATTCCAAATATGATGTGCATGCAAAATAGTCAACAGCAAAATGTTGGCTAATTACCTGATCACTCTGCCACTGTAATAGTTAAATTACTCCCAATTAGTGTTGTAAACGAATCGAGTCAAATATCAGCTTATTCAATTCGAATTTGACTGACTTAAAGAACATTTGAATTTTATTCATTTATTATTTGAAACTAAATATTGTTTCAATTTCGACTCTAGAGAAGTATTCGAATATATTCGAGTTTATTTGAATATTTGTATTCGAATTCCTAACATGATATATATATATATTTTTTCCCACAAAATCTTATTAAATTGCAACATTACTTATTATCTATGAAGGAATACTATACAGTACTTGAAAATTCATAAAGTACACATAATTTAAACATGTACAAAATATTACAAATACTTTGAGAAGTATATAACGTATATAAATATATACACACAATATATTATATACATATATATAAAGTATTATAAAGAATAGATACATATGTATTACAATATAAATATAGAGTTATAAAATAGAATTTATATAAATAATAAATAATATTCAAATCAAATGAATAGATATTCTTATTTGTAAATGAAAAATTTTTAAATCTAAAACAGAATTCTTATCTAAATTCATATTCGAATTTTTTGAATACGAATCTTGGTATCCGAATTCAAGCAAAGAAGTTTGATTTGTTTACAACCCTACTCCTACTACTAACTTGAGTATATAAAAGTCCAGGCCAAGGACAAACACACACCCTCCCTATGACATTTCGACAAATACACCCTCCCTATGACATTTCGACAAATACACCCTCCCTATGACATGTCAACATCCCTGGATCGTTGCAGCTTCAGTATCAAGCCATCTCAGGAATAAAGATTTCAATGATCATCCCTAACAGTAGTATACCAAAAAGAAACTATAGATTTCTGCTGCTTCCCCACATTTAACATAAAGCTAACAGTAGTATACCCAAAAATATAGATCTATTCAGGAAAATGTTGTGCCAACTGGTTTCCAAGAGTTTGACCAAACTTAGTAACCGACCCATACCATATATTAGACTGGGTGTTCCATCTATAATTGTGCGCATTGGATCAACACTTCAATTGTGTAAACATTGAGGAACATCAAAGTTGGACTCATAATGGATGAAAAAGCAGCATGGGTTACAGACACTATTATTTTAGCAATAACAGAAATCTTCACCAAGCCATGGATCTACAATGGGATGCACTCTCACTGAACTCTTGAAATAAGTGAAACCATAAGCTTAGAAGTGGAAATAATCAATATAAGAAGCTTACCAGAGTTTACCTTAAGGCTTATGCGCAATGAATTTATAGATGTCTCTATCAAGCATTTCTCAGCCTCATTTCTACAGATCAGAACCTGAGAGATGGAAGTTGCAAAAGTAAATATAGTACTGCAAACAGTAAATGCAAATATAGAAAAGAATAGAAGGCATGCAAAGGTAATTCTATGAAGAGACAATTATAATAATAAAAAGCCATAGAAAAGCATCATGTGATCAAAGGCCAGATTTCACAGAACTTGCAAGGCAGTACCTATATATATACTAATTCATGGCAAACAAAGTACTTAAAAATGCAATTAATGAACATCCTCAAAAGAAACTATTGTTAACTGTGAGTCTGTGAGACAGAAGATGGATTATAGTGGTCTGGTTATTCTCATGTAAGCCGAACAATCTGACTTGACTGATTGATGCAAAAACATTCATTCAAGTCAATTTGATTGTACAATAAGGCACAACATGATCACATCAAGCATGACATTTATATTTAGAATAAAAGGTTTTCCCCTTTTTATGGTTTAGACACCTCTACAAGTCTTTGCTTGACTTTAGTAAGGGATAGTGAAGGGATGTGTTTCTGTAAAAGTTCTTTAACTACCATTTTCACTAGCATAAGTTCTTTGACTTAATAGCAGAGAGAAGCCAATTTGGAATAATGCCTTGATGTTTTAAGTAAAATTAGAACAACCTAGTAAAAATGACCACATATGGAAACCAATTGTGCAGCATAATGAGACGAGAAGAAATCTTACAGGATTCAGAAGAAGCTCTGGACTGGTCCTGAAACCACAAAGCAATTATTGAAATCATTAAATTGTGACAGATCTTAATTTGACTCATTAACCAAATAAAGAACAATATCTCATGGCATAAGTCATAACATATTAAAAATAGATGTATTCTTGGTCGTGACGGACGTGTCTTTCTTTAAGGATAAAAATTGCTATAGTTCTAAAACTTTTCCAAGTGCTTCGGTGGCGTATTTCAGATGTGTCAAGCATGCTGGTCAAGCTACTTCAATAACCATTCTACAGCAACAAAACAACATAGTAGTCCCTTCCCCAATCTCAGTTTACAAGTTCTGCATACAAAGTTTTCCTAAACATATGTATGCATAAGAGACTACTCCTTTCACATTGATTTTTTACAGTTAAATATATTGTCTGTAGACGTAATTTCACTTTTCTCTATTTTTCTACAAATGCAAATGTCAGTTGCACTGTAGCTAATAACTCATCAATGCACATACTTTGTTCCCTTAATTTAACTAATTTTCCAACCTTAATGCATCAAATTCAAAATCAGATTTTTCATTCAATAAAAAACCTAAAAAGAACAAATCAAACATATGAAATCTGATAGTAAAGGGATGTAAACACACAATGACTCAAACTATGATAGATAAACTCAGAATTATGAGATGCAATCATGCCCAAGCAAAAAGCCACAGTAACTAACTCACAGATCACAATACATAATCTGCCCAAGCTGAAGCCGTGCCAATTACAATACTCGATGACAATTCCCAAAAATGATTAGGGTATTTAAATACCAAACATTAACCCCTAACCCTAACTCAAAGCCCATAGGCTAAAGACTCCACTACTTGAAAGACTTAAACAGATAAAATCAAATAATTCAAATAACATAAAAGAAAAGCAGAAAGCAACGCTGCGCAACAGAGCAGAACGCTGCGTATCAATATCCTCTTGAAATGAATGAAACACATACTTGAGTTCAACTTCTGGTTTATTGTGCCTTTCAACTTCCTGACATGGAAAATTCTACAAACACACGGCAGAAAAGTCACAGAACGGAACAAAACTGAGATGCATTTGAAGAAAAACAATAGAAACTAGCAAATTCTTAAATTATTAGAAATTGAATGCTAAAAAATGAAGAAAGCACACCTGCAAACACATGGCAGCCTCTAGAGTGTTACGAATACATGTTAGATACAATCGCAATGTGTTTGCCTACAAAGTCCATCGGAAATGAAAATCAAAACTAAAATTTGAAAATACATATAAATTTCACATTTGATTCAGAAATAGATACACGCAACAAAAGTGAGAGAAATAAAAATGCGAGAAATCTCACCATGGATCGCTATGATCACAGTAATTGATGGGAAAATGACGGATCTTGGATTTCTCGCCTAATTTTTGCGAATAAATTTAAGCACATTATAGCTCCTTTTATAAAAGGAAAAAAGTTTAAAAAACAAAATCCGACCTGCCGGATTCGAACCAGCGACCTAAGGATTTCAGCAAATCAACTACAGTCCTCCGCTCTACCAACTGAGCTAAGGTCGGCCTGCTAAAATTCTTCCATCAAAATATTTATGAATTATTTAATCATATATATTGATAAACTTAGGGGTGGCAATTTCTGATTAGACACAAACCTAATATGAAAATAGCAAGTTATGATTGATCTTTCACGAGTTCGATCCGTTTCTAACCCAAACCCACCTGAGACGAAATGATAATAGATTAGGTTCGGGTCAACCACGGGTTGACTTGTTAACCCAATTTATTTATTTTTAATTTTATATAATATGTATAAAATTAGTTTTGTAAATTAAACATTCAATAATTAAAATAATGATAGTTGTTTGAGGATTATTTGTGTGTAAATTGTAATTTTGTAATTTTTTCTTATCTATTTCTTTATTAGTTTCGAAAGATCTTTTAATTTATAATTTCGTGTTAGAAATGTTGCCAACCCACGAACCGGACCTGATGACTATATTTATGGGCGGCCGAGGACGGACAGGAAAGGAGATGGGGCCGTTGAGGTTTATTGATTTTTTTAATGTTTATATAATTTATAAGTAAAAATATAGTTTGTTTATCTAAAATTATTTTAATACATAATCATTAAATATATCAATTTTATTTGCAACATTGTTTATTGTTATTTTTATATGGCATTTTTAGTTTGATTAAGATTGAATGAGAGTTATACTAAAAAAAAAAAGATTGAATGAGAGTGGGTTGCGGTAACTTTTTACTATTTACAAATCATAATGCAAAGAAAATAAGTTTTTCATTTAAATTTCACTTTTAATGTCAGCAATATCAAATTCATATTTATTTTACAATTTTTAATTCATTGTTTACATTTTCTATAGAAAAATATTAAATTTAAAATATTGAAATTTTAAAATTGTTTACCTTATAAATTTCTAATATTAAAAAAACATTTATTTAGAATAACATAAATTTGAAGTTAAAATATCTAAATTTAGGCATAAGTGCAAAAAAAAAAAAAAAAAAAAACTCACGATTTTTATTCACTATTGCAATTTAAATCACATATATATTTTCTAGCAATTGAAGTCTACGTGTCCGGCAAACATGTCACATGTCACGTCAAATGTCACATCATTCCTAACAAAAACAAACTTAAAGATCAAATTGCAAAATAAAATCACTATCTTTTCAAAATTGCAATTTAATCCTAATTTTTTATATAAGGGAAGCTCTTCCCAACCCGACCCGCCTAACCCAGGATATATATAAATTTTTTGTGGTTTAATCTCTCCATCATCTTCGTCGCTTTTTTCGTCTGTTCTTTTCCTTTTTTTTTCTTTCTTTAGTTGTTTTTCTCTCCTTCGTGTTCTGTTCTTTTCTATCTCTATTACCCAAAAACAAGACGAGAGATTGAGCAGCAGAAGATGAAGAAAGCTTCAGAATTTTGAAAACAATTCATTTGATAGACGCAAAGTATCTAGACCGAACCTCACTAGAAAATATATGCCCGTCTTGTTTCAAAGTCCAGACTAATGTTGAACAGTGGGTCTTGGTGCTCAACCGGTTCCAAAAACCGGAACCGGACCGGTTTGGAACCGCCAGTCAACGGTTCCGGGAACTGTTGACCCGGTTTCGGTTCGAATCGGAACCGGGAACTGGGGTTCCACGGTTCGGTTCCGGTTCCACATTTTTCAAACCGCCAAACAGGTGGTTCCAAACCGCCGGTTTTCCTTTTTTTTTTTAAATTTATATTTTATGTAAATAATATTATGTATTTATGTTATTTTACTCTTTAATTTGTATTGATTATTATTATTAATTTGTTTTATAAGTTGTAATTTTTTTAGGTTTATGGTTTGTATTTGGTTGTATTGAAATTGTAATTTCAAATTTTTTAAATTGTAATTTATAAGTTATAATGTGGTATTGTTGTAAAATTGTAATTTGTAAGATGTTTTATTGTAATTTTTAAAAAATTTGAAGTTGTAAATTGTACATTTGTAATGTTTTACTTGTACTTGTAAATAGTTGTAATAATTGTATTTTATTAAAGTTGTAATATATCTGTTGTTATCCACATAAAATAAATAATATGTATCTCTGTACCGCAGTATCCGATTACAGAATCCAATTTTTGTAAAAAAAAAAAGAAAAAAACGAAAACCGAACTGCCGATTCTGGTTTAACCGGCGGTTAGGAACCGAAACCGAAACCGTAACCCCCACGGTTCGGTTTTGGTTTTCCTCCAGCAGTTCGGCAAACCGCCGGTTCGAACTAGCGAACCGGCGGTTTACGAACCGTGAACACCACTAACAGTGGGAGGTTGTTGTGCAATTGAGGCAGCGTGTTGATCATATAAACAGACTATTTATCTTGTACAACTTATTCATAAACACAATGTTGCTAATTATGCTATCGGGATTTTTAAGAAGGTTGAACAAGGCATTGATCTCTTCTTTAATAAACTATGTCACGCTGAGAAGTTTGTTAAGTTCTTGGGAAGAGAAAATTAAGAATTGGAACATACCATGTTATTCTTGGCTACCAATTTCTCAATAATGTTAAGATTTCGACACATTCTCAATGCATTCCATATTCTTTTTCAAGTTGTCATGTTCATCAAGTAAACTAAATATGTGATATCTTATGTAATACTTAAAGGTAAAATTGTAATACCTTAAATGTATGTATAAAATATTTTAAACCGATTTATGTAATACCTTAAAGATAAATATGTAATACTTTAAATGTGCGCATATATGTAATATTTAAAGGTAAAAATGTAATACCTTAAATGTATGTATAAAATATTTTAAACTGATTTATGTAATATCTTAAAGATAAATATGTAATATTTTAAAAGTGCGCATATATAATACCTTATACTATGAGCATCAACATCTTAAAGGTAAATATGTAATACCTTAAAGGTGTATATTTAGTACCTTATACTATAAGCATTAATACATTTTGATTAATCTCCTCATATTTTATACTTTTTGACTATATCATTATATTTTTTACTTTTTAATCCTAATACCTTAAAGGTAAGTATATAACCAGTGACGGATCTACCTTAGGGCCAAGGGGAGCACTAGGCCCCCCTGAAATTTTGAAAAATAGTTAGGGGTATTTTAGTAATTTCACCATTTTAATTAAAAAAAGAAGAAATAGGATAACACTAGTCCAACGCACAACACCGTTTGTTTTGAAGATTTTCTTCCTTGTCTTCCACCCAACATAAATCCTTAGGCCTCAGCTTTGTTTTTTGATTTTTTTTCTTTCTCTCAATGCCTTTCTATCTAATTTTAACATAAAATATTATTTTTATATAATTTTTATGGTTTATTTTTTCTTTATTATTATAGATTTATTATATCTTAAATTGTATATGTGATATAATGATTAGATGCAAAAGATTGATGAATGATTTTGTATTTTATTTACAAATTCTTTATCCATACTTGTAGTTATGGAAAAAAAAATTATGGTAGGTAATTGTCAAAATATTCTTTAAAATTTATAGTTTTTGTATTCTAATAGTGATAAACAATATTTAAGTTTAAGTGAAGTTATATATAGAATTTATTAAGCATTGAGAAAACGAAGAAAGTGAGATGAAATTTATATATAGAATTTATGTGCTTAGTTTAAAATTATAGTTTTTTTTATAAGTTGACGTGGGACCCCTGGATCGAAATCTTGGGTCCGTCATTGTATATAACACCTTATATAATAATCATTAATACTCATGTTTGCATTCAGTAATACCTTATGTATAAAAAAATGGAAATGAAGAAGTTAGAGAAATTTACTTTCCAGCAAGTATAAAGAATTGATGTTATTCAATTCATTGCTTCCATGTGTCATGTCTTTGCTTCCATTCAATTCATTCTACATTTGTTTTTTCAAAATTTAGGTCATACTCATAAATAATGATGCTTCCTTCCCAAAGAGACCTTAACTAACCACTCTCTACTACTCTCGATCTTTCATTTCACAATTTCAATTCCTTTTGCTAGCTTCTCTTTCTCTCAGCATCTTCTGTTTTTTATCTGCATTCATGATGATGCCCTTTCTCTCTCACCCCTTCGCTCTTTGCTTTTCACTCTGTTCAATTTCAAGTTCTCTCTCTCTGATTCAATTATGGGCTCTTTTCTTTCAACGTGATGATTAGATTAAGCACAATTGTCGATTTCTTAAACTGCTCTCATTTGGGATTTTTCTTATTTGCTGAATCTTAGATAACATCTATTGCAAGATATGCAGTAAAAATTGCGTGAGCCGAAAGTGCAATATAGAAGATGAAAATCATACGAAGAAGATTAAAGGAGAAGAAGAAGAAGGGAAGAGTATAGTTTGAAGAAGAGAAGAGAATGAAAAGAAAAAACAAGCTGAATTAGGGTTTAAAAAACAAAAAGACAAGCGGGTCAGGTTGGGGTACGGATGCAAATAAAATTTTGCCTTTATATAATTAGCAAAAAGAGTCACAATCTTCATTTATTGTTGCAATTCGAATTTATTTTTTGGTGTCTAAGTTCATATGTCCAAACAAATTTCCACGTGATATGTCATATAAGCCACACAATCTTACAAAATAATTTATTTATATCAAAACAATGTCATTTCAAGTATATATTAATTTAAACATCTTTCTTTAATTTGCCGATAAATAAATCATATATCTTAAAAAAATTGTATCCTTGAAAAATTATTTGGATTAGCACCAAATAATAAACTAATGATCACCCCGTGCATTGAACGAGATTGATTTGCATTTTTGTCTTAAATTTTTTTCTTGAGTCTTGAATCTTTTTGTCAATTCATAGAGTGCAAACTCTCCCATTTTTATATGTATGTTGATCATGGAGAAATTGTCTCATTTGATGTGAATTTATTTGATATTATTGACATCGATGTTTAGACGTGCTCAACCGGTTCGGTTTGAATTGGAACCGGTCGGTTCGAACCGGCGGTCAACGGTTCCCGGAACTGTTGACCCAACCGCCGATTCAAACCGAAACCAGGAACAGGGGAGAAGCGGTTCGGTTTCGGTTCCAAATAATACAAACCGCTAAACCGGCGGTTCCAAACCGCCGATTCACCCTTTTTTTTAATAGATTAATACGAGTACTGCGGTATGCAAACCGATACCGTGGTACTGAGAACCTCCTGGAAGTCGATACCGCGGTATCCAAAATGGGTACCGCGGTACTGAGATGCAGAACCCAAAACACAAAAAAAAATTGAAGCTGATACCGCGGTATCCAGAATGGGTACCGCTACTGAGATGCAGAACCAAAAAAAAAATGAAAAAACCGTGACCCCCACGGTTCGGTTCCGGTTTGGGGGTTGGCAATTCACGGAACCGGTGAACCTATCGATGTTTATAGTTTGTTCTCAGAATGTTATGGCATGTGTTTTCATCATGCTTTTTTAATTTTAGAATGCATTATTTTATTGTGTCTGTTTGACATCACCATAGTATAATGTTATGTGTTACATTTACAAATCGTAATAATATATTTTTAATATTATTGTAGAATGTAAATCTGGTAGGATGTATAAATACTTAGGTGATAGTTATCAGAATTAAAACTTTTGCATTGTTCAACCATGACTTTCAAGAATCCCAAAAACAAATCAAGCAGTAACAAACTTTTTCACACAGTTTCTCTGGGGGCAAAATAAAACACTCCATCAATTATTCAAATCAGACTATTTCCTATTCACTTGCTATCTTCTTCTCACTGACAGATTAGAAGTGCACAAAATAATTTAACTATTGAATCTCCTTACAGCAAAGTAGCTCTTCAATTCACCATGGTAAGAAATCTCCTTTTCATCTCTTTTGTTTTTCCTATTTCTTTTTCTCTCAATCATCCTAATGCTATTTCACAGCTCATTTTGTTTTATATGTAATAAAGAAAGCCAAAGAGATGGGTAAGATTGATTAAAGACCCACCATATGGGAGAGAACATATCATAAACATGGTGAACTTCTTGTATGTAAGGGACACAAAAAGTCAAAAGCGTCTAAACATCGCTTTCAATACCAAAAAGCTTCTAAAAACTAATTGAATGATCATTGCAACATCTTCTTGCTGAAAGAAATTGTAGATTGAGTTCATTTTTTCCTTTGATTTTTCATCTTTTTAGTCTATATGTAGATGTTGATGGACAGTAGTCTCAGAGCTTCTAAAAAAAACAGCATCCTCTTCCGCACAAACTGATTTATTTAGGTGTTTGTAGCTCCATTGCTCGTAAAAGTAGAGCAAATATATTTAAAATACATAAATAAGTTTCAGCTGCCAAGAAAGCATATGATAGTATTTAATAAATGATAGTTTTCTTTGATCTCCATATAACATATATTTCAATTGCCAGGAAATTAAGACAAAATAAATAAACAGAATACTTATATGTAAAAAAAAATAGTTCAATATTATAGTAGTAAGAATACTCATATCTTAACCAAAATATAATAAGCAATTAAGCACAAAGACATAATTTGAAAACAAAATTTCAATGACTAAAGGTGAGTACATACATCAATTGTATAGCAAAGTAAAGAAAATAGTTTATCAAATGGAAACAGTAAGACAATTGAATGTGAATTAAATTTCAAGTCAATTTTACCTGTGAATTATCGATTACGATGAAAAAAAGAAGAAGAAAGTGATATTGAAACTCTTGCAAATTGATCATTCTCTTTCATCATTGCTAACTTGTCCAAGCACAATAGAGACTTATATGCATGTAGGAAAATCAAGTATCTGACTACAATCCACTCTCAAGCATTTCATACATATTTGAAAACAAAATTTCAATGACTAAAGGTGATTACATACATCAATTGTATAGCAAAGTAAAGAAAATAGTTTATCAAATGGAAACAGTAAGACAATTGAATGTGAATTAAATTTCAAGTCAATTTTACCTGTGAATTATCGATTACGATGAAAAAAAGAAGAAGAAAGTGATATTGAAACTCTTGCAAATCGATCATTCTCTTTCATCGTTGCTAACTTGTCCAAGCACAATAGAGACTTATATGCATGTAGGAAAATCAAGTATCTGACTACAATCCACTCTCAAGCATTTCATACATATTTGAAAACAAAAATTTCAATGACTAAAGGTGATTACATACATCAATTGTATAGCAAAGTAAAGAAAATAGTTTATCAAATGGTAACAGTAAGACAATTGAATATGAATTAAATTTCAAGTCAATTTTACCTGTGAATTATCGATTACGATGAAAAAAGAAGAAGAAAGTGTGTTCTTATGTGGGCCTATTTTTGGGCCACACTCTGGTAGCCCAATGCAGCGCTGGACAAGCCTAAGCCCAAGCCCAAGCCCAAGCCCAAGCCCATCCCTTTAGTTGGCCATCTGATCTGATCCGTTCATTTAAACTTGCTTGATCTTGGCCCTTCATCTATCATATATATGCTGCTCCTTTCCTGCGCCTCTCTCATAACCTAACTCTACCTTCTCTCTCATCTCCGCGGCGCCTCCCTTTCTCCCCCCTTTTCTGATCCCGTATCCCGGTGATTTCGCGGTGCTGAGCTTGCTTTCCTTTTTCTTCACCCTTTCTTGGTGCTATATTATTGGAGAATCAGAGAGAGGTTCTCAACGGAACTATTCTAAGCTTTTCACTATCATTCACCTTTCTAAACTAAGTGTTCTTCTCTCTGTGAGATCTAAGTGGTGGTTAGGTGTTTTGCTGGCTTTCCGGTGTGCTTGGCTTGGTGCTACCATTGTTTTTTAGGTGGTTTGATCTGTGTGTGAACTTGGCTTTGTGTGGGGACTGAGCCTATCGACTTCGAACACAGACCTTTGTGTTCGGCTCCAAATTTCTGGTGATTCTGTTCTTTTTATATTTACTGCCCTTTTTTCTCTTTTGGTTTGTATCCTTCTATACTCAGTGTAATAGTTGGTTAGTTCACTCTATGTACTCTGGATCCTAGCCCTACAAAGTGATATTTAAACTCTTGCAAATCGATCATTCTCTTTCATCATTGCTAACTTGTCCAAGCACAATAGAGACTTATATGCATGTAGGAAAATCAAGTATCTGACTACAATCCACTCTCAAGCATTTCATCAAAACCTTATAGGCTACTGAAATTGAATAACAAAATTTGAGATTAAAGAATACGAAATATATCTTGACAGAGGGATGTTTGTTTATGAGAGAAAGCAGAAAAATTCTAGCGAAGAGAGAATGCAACAATTACTTCACCAAAAATTGATTTTGTGAGTGGTTTGGCTTCAATTATAAGAATCGTGTAATTTGGAGAATCATAAAATTTTCCAGTAAAACTCAGGAGAGAATGCAGCGTTTCATCACCAAAAATAGTTTTTGTGAGCATCTGCACATGTAGCAAAATCGAGCAACTTGTAACATACGACTCCAATCCAATATCAGATATTTCATCAAACACCTTCTAGGCTATTGAAATTTAAGAACAAAATTCAACACTAAGGAACGAAATATGAGAACTATTTGCTTTTAGAATAAGAAAATTTTACAGTGAAATACAGAAAAAATGCAGCAGTGAAAAATGCATATGTAGCAAAATCGAGTAACTCGCAGTATCCAGCTTCCGATTTACAAAGACATTTCATCAAACACCTTATAGGCTACTGAAATTCAAGAACAAAATTCGAAATTAAGGTACCACCCACCGCATACCAAATCCATAATCTATTCACTGTATAAGTCCAAATGGATTTAAGATCGTATAACATCTAAAAAACCTTGAAGGTACACATTTCCCAGCATTAAGTCCGATTTTGAAAAGAAATTGCACGAAATTTGTATAAACAATTAATGAAAAAGGAAAAATCAAAAGCAATAGTAAATTACCTTAGAATAGTGAGTGGTTCCGACCGAATAAACATCACAGAGACCGCCGCCATACGCCGGCGTCTCGCACGTGAGCCTCACAAGTCAACATTTCTGGAGAGCTTTGGTAGCAGAACTTTCCTATGGTAAGCATCACTCCCACTAAATTCATGGATTTCAGAGTCGCCGTAGGAGATGAAGGAGGTTCCACCCATGGGTCGCAAGAGGCATGAGATCCGAACCGTTTCTTACAGATGATAATTTCCTGCTCCAGACGTGTTCTTGCCGCAAGTCAATCACACCAAAAAAATTTAGCACTAAAGACAATGAGAGTAACAATTTTAGTACTTCTGAAAACTATATTTTCAGATAGATGATTGATGATTTGAATAAGCCGGAAAAGAAACTGTTTTTTATCAGTTTTTTTAGAAATGTGAAATTACAGTTATAGATAATAGATTTTGAAAAAAAAAAGAATATTTAAAAAAGAAGCGGTTTTGAAATGATAATAGTGTGTTTTTTCTTATCTATCTAATCCGTCTATATAAAAATACAGAAATTATATATGAACGTGTTTGGAACGTGTAAAACTGCTCTCATTCCATAACTGTTTTTTAAACAAAAATGTAAAAAAAATGAAAAGGAATCATTTTCAATCTAATCTATTTAATCCATCTATATAAAAATACAGAGTGGAAAAACTTATTTGAGAAATTATATATGAACGTGTATGTGAACGCGTAAAACTGCTCTCGATTCTTTTTTATTTTCAATCTTATCTATCCAATCCGTCTATATAAAAATACAGAGTAGAAAAACTGCTCTTGCTTCTTTTTTATTTTTTTGCTCTCCCTTCTTTTTTATTTTTTTTGGCCAGATAGTTATTTGTCTAGATACATTTTAAAAAATAATAATAATAAAAGTCATTTCATAACTGTTTTTAATCAAAAATCTAAAAAAAATAAAAAAAAATCTTTTTCAATCTTATCTATCTAATCCGTCTATATAAAAATACAGAGTGAAAAAAAATAATAATAATAAAAGTCATTCCGTAACTTTTTTTAAACAAAAATCTAAAAAACATAAAAAAAGAATCTTTTTCAATCTTATCTATCTAATCCGTCTATAAAAAAATATAGTGGAAAAACTTCTCGCGCTTCATTTTTTTTGCCAGACAGTTATTTATCTGAATGATTAAATTACCAAATTACCCTTAATTCTTAATTGAATTAAAATTTTGCCTGACTAACTTCTTTTATTATATGACAAAAACTTCTGTGCACCAGTTGCACCGTGCAATCCATACATTTATGTTATAAATGTAGTACCTTTATGTTATAAATGTAATACCTTTATGCATGTTCATTTTAAAAAGTACGGATATTTGTACATAAAGGTACTACATTTATAACATAAAGGTATCCGTGCAACTCTGTGCACCAGTTGCACAGAAGTGTTACTCTTATTATATATATATATATAGATATAGATATAGATAGATATAGATTAGGTTGTTAAGTCTAAAAATCTCAAATTTTTTTAATAAGTTAGAGAAAGTGGAATGAAGGGAAAAAAAGTAGAAAAACTTGCATGATTAGACTGGTTAGATACCACTAAACTACAAGGCTCGTGGTCTAAAAACCTCAATTGATTAGATGAAAAATATATAATTTTACCTATAGATATATTAGGAACATACCACCTTTTCTAAAAGACTTAATTGTCAAAACTGCTCAAAATTTCACATTTATTATCAATTTTAGCTTTCTCTTAAAGTTCCTTTATTAATTACGTACTTCGATTCTTAAGAAAAACATAAATTTTAGCAAGTTAAACGAAAAAGATAAGGATTATACGTAATTAAGAGTTTATAACCAGTTAAGATAAGATCCATCTACACATGCTATGTAACATCCCACATTTCTAGAATTTATGTGAAGGACAATTTTGACATCACAAAGAATTTAAATAGGCAGCAGAAAAATAAATTAATATTTTGTTTTAAAATTAAAGTCTAAACCAAAACTTAAACAAATAGAAATTAATCTTGAGTGTATAGAGGAAAATATCCAAACCGTAGCAATGAACTAGACTAGTGTTTTGAACTAACATTCTCAAAACGAAAATAACATCAAGATAAATCATAACAATACATATGGAATGAACAGGGCTTTCATAAAATAAAATACTTCTCGACACTAATCACTGTTGTTTATTAAATCCCTTAGCTACTTCCCTAAATGTACAATATAGATCCTAGAAGTGGTGAGTTAGGTCGATCCTAGATAAACTATCGAATTAAAACTTGATTAATTCTGATTAATTATTCAAATTCAACACCTAATTTTATCTATGCAACCGAATATTAAGATTTAAAATAAATAATTAAGGCAAAATAAAACAATGAATGAACACGATCATCAATATAACGGAATCAGGTTCTAAGATATGCTTTCACCTTATTGTTATCGATCAAAATATCACTTTGGCCAACCAAATTCATTAATTATTCCCAATATATGAGCAATCACAAATGTCAAATTAATCACTCTCCCAAAATAATTAACCTGTTGATTATATGTCACCAAAGGTATCCTACTCAATCTAATAAAAAAATAACTCTCAAAAGAACCTATGCTTGATTTCTCATCACATTAAGTTCATTAATCTCCCGATCTATTTCACTTATATGTCATGTGTTCATTAGATCTCATCTCCCCAATTTTGATTCAATTACTAAAACATATTCAATTACCGGTTGAATAACAAAACAAGCAATTAAAACATAAACCCATGAAATAGGGTTCAAAAATTAAGAACTCGAATTAATATCAAAGGTCCATAACAATTTGAATTAAACTACTATTAAATTTAGAAATTAACCCTAAAAAATTAGCTAGACATGATTATTAAACAGTTCATTGATAAATTAAATTAAAAAATATCACATCTAAACTAAAAATCTTACTATAAGAAAAGGACTATAAAACTCTAGGAAAAAGTGATCTCTCGATTTTCCAGTCCTTCAGTTCTTGATCTACTTCTCCAAAGCACCTCCAAATATGATCTATCTCGCTCGTCTCTTTCCCCAAATGCTTCTAAGAATATTGTGTTGAAAATTTGGTTGTTAAAAGTGGTGGGTGGCACCACTTTGACTAATAGTTAAGTGGCTAAGAGTTAATTCTCTTAAGGATTAGATGCCAAATGATTAATCTATGTTTGGAGTAGATAATCGAGGCCTTTTGAATCGCTCAAAACCAATTTTTGGTGAGTGAGAAATTAAACATCAAAGTTGGCCATTTGAAATAGGAATGAAAGGTCTTGAGTGTGGGAGAAGTGCTTAACTATCTCACGTAGAAAAATGGACCTTAAAAATACAAGTATAAGTTAAGCCATGAGAAGAGGCTTAGTAATTAGTATACTATTGGAATAGTATACTTGTGCAACACACACATGCACGGCTCGGCACGGCCCGTCCCGGACCCAACCTCGGCCGTGGGCATTGGTTCTTGACAATTGGATTTTGGGTTGGACTTGGGCGTATGAGGCTCGGGTTTTACCAGACATGGGTTTATCTTTTTAGGCAAAAGTTGTAGCGACGGGGACTGGTTGCTGTGTGCCCACGCCCAGAATACAGCAACAGGTTGTTGTCAAGAATGCAGCTAGTGTAGGGTGTATCAACGTGTTCAGAATGTAGCACGCCATGCTGCAGAATGCAACGCCGTGAACATTTTTGACTGTTTCTTAATTTTGAACGGACCGTTAACTTGCATTAAAAGACCAGTTTTTGGATAGTAAATTCCCATCAATTTCAGGTGTAACCCCCATGTTGGAGACCTATATATAGGGTCATCATGCATCCTTTTGACATACGAAAATAAAAAACTCTTGCATTATTTTTATCCTTGCATAAAGCTCAATTCTCAAGCAAAAAAGTTTGCCGGAGCTTCGAGATTGTGGTGCTACTTCTCTAGAGACGAAATCGTTTTATTTTTGGGAGACGATACGCATGGACCAATGAACACTACCCTAGGCGTATGTCATCTTAAGGAAAGAGGACATTTTCTCGACTCGAGTTGCAACCTCTTGTAATAGTGTAGGAATCTGTAAGTCACATTTTTCTGTTTCTTGTTTGTCTTTGCTTTTGTTTGATAGGTTTGTCCATTGTTGAGTGTCTTATTATCCAACATATTTTGTTTTTCTCTCTTTGTGTGTGTATGAAGTTTGGTACTTGACATCCTCTATATTTCCATTAATTTTGGGATTTTATAACATTTTGGAGGTCTCCTAAGTCAAATAGAAGTTGAAAATACACCTCAAATGAGTTTCTAGGCTAGGAGTCCTGTGACATGGTCGTGTCCTCTTGCACAATCTGATTGTGCGCGACTACAGAAGCTACTGTATATTAGCGCACGGTTGTGCCCTATAGCACTGTCCATGGTCGCTACACACACAATCCAAATTTGACTTTGTGATCTTCATAAAAGTTGTAGGTCTTGAAGTTAGCTTTCCAACACCATATTTCTCAGCTCAATAGCAACTTACTAGAGCAACTTATGGCTAAAATACTAGGGTCGATGAAAAAACAATACGTCTTTGCAAAACTTCCATCTTTCTCTTTATTTTCTACTTTGTTGGAGACATAATTGAGAAAAGTGATCAACATCAAAGTTGTAGATCACATCCTTAGTTATTCAAAAAGATAAGAAGCTCTCAATTAAAAGATATGGTCCTTCTCCCCACCTGCACGTTTTAAGATCGTAATCAATGTCGATCAAATTTCCACCTAACATGAATCTTTTGCTATTAAAGTGATTTCAACTCAATTTCTCATATTTTCATGATTTTTCCTAATTGCTCTTCAGTGATTTCTTCCTTATTTTGTAATTCCACTTGAAATTTGCATTTTTGTCACTAAAACACGAAACTAAACGCAAACCATCAAATACAACTTATATATGAAAACCATATAAATCACTGATAAAACGTACCTATATATACTCAAAAGAATACTTAAGTGTATGCCAAAACATGTAAAAAAATGACTTTTATCAGCGTAGCCACTCTATTCTATGTGGAAGTACTTTATTCTGAAAAGTTAGATTTTAAAATGGGTGAGCAAAAAACGAGTTCAGTGAGAATATGCTTGTCTAAATTTTTAAATACAATATGTAACATTGTAACGTAAGACAAACATCAATAATTTGCATAAGAAGATTTTTTAGGAATTGGCCAAACAATTCTGAACATGATGGGCATACCTAAGGACCTATTTTTATTCCTTGGACCTCTGGGATTTCAAGTCAATTCTGAATCTCATGCATATATCATAAATCACAACACATATTTCATAAAAATTCTTTCCTCGTAACACATTGAATAAATTCATCAATCACATTCACGTAAAACATTTAATAAAAACAAATACGGGTTAGAAATATCACCAGCCCAAAGGTTGAAAATCTTGAATAAGATAAATACGAATGCAAGTCGACTCGGCTCGTGTGAAGCTGATTGCCATAGGTGTTGGTACTCTTGATAAAACTCAATTTCTTTCTGAGATAGTAATTGATTTATCATTGTGTTTCATTTACCTATGAGTCTAACCATTCATATGAAAATTGATTTGACTGGATTTATTAATTTGGAGACTACCTTTTGTTTTGTAAAATTTAGGTCAGTCATTTTGAGTAAGTAGCCTCACTCTGCAATGTAGATTGTTTATTTCTTACCGAATTATTCGAGCCTACTTTTACAATCAAACCATCGTATATTGAACCTTTTATCCATCAGTCCAAAGGTTTCATAATTGGCATATTATTTTTAACTAAATCGAAATCAGTTGGTTTACATCTCTACAATTTAATTTTTTTGTTACATGTGTATTTAATTTTTAGTGAACTAATTCTCTAATTCCAATTATGTTGCCACTAGGTACTATTTCCCTCGGATTCCCTGTATCATGCAGACCCTGATTGTAAGCATATATCTCCAGCTGAATTCTTTAGATTTTAAGATTTTTTCACTCTAGCAATGTTTTAAAAGTTCGCGTTAAATTATCTCAACCGTCAACCTTACTTGGATTAAACTCAAGTCAAATCTTGTGTTAGTTTTTTTCTTGTCATTATGGAATATTCCTTTTTAGTGTGAAGAATAGTGCATACTGATGGAGACAAGTGTTAGTTTTTACATAAAAATAATACAAAACCTGCAATATTTTTTTGTGCACTGCTGGAGATGCCCTAAGATAACTTTTATGTGCAAGTTGAGTTGACTTTGTTCGTTGCAGATTTAATTTCTGACCTCTTTGATTTAGGTCATATAACGTTTTGGGCTTGTATTATGGTTTTCGCCGCACATTTCTCAACCCAGCTACTGTACTTGTTTCAATCCCTAATATAATTTCCATAACATCTTGTTATGCATGTTATGTATTTGGAATGTTGTTTTGCTTGACTTTAGACTTCTCTACCATGCAAATATCATGCAGATCAAATGATTGCAAGATTTCAGGAAGTGAAAAAGGCTATGAACTACACCATCACAGCCACTCCAAAGGATAAAAGTGGAGTTCTTTCATTCACTTTCCTCAACCTCCAAGGCTGAAGCCTCCCTGCCTTTTTAAGTCTAAAATTGCAAAAAAAAAAAACAAAAAAAAATCACCACATTTTTTAAAATAAGTCCTTTAAAAAAAGCAAAAAACATATCATTATCTTTTCTCAAAAAAAAAAAAAAATTAATGCCAATTTATTTAATTTTGGAAAAACATTACGACTTTAATTCATTATTGTAATTTAAAACACAAGTATATTTTTTAACTATCTAAATTCATTTGTCAAATGAAAATCAAAATAGCGTGTTAAAAGTCTAATTGTCAGCGTGTTAAAGTCTTAATTTTCTATGTCAATGTTAAGTTCGGGATCCTCGGAAAAAAATAATGTGATTCTAATAACAATAGTGTGTTAAAGTTGTTTTTTTATTTGAATTTTAAAAGTCGTGATTAAATTGTAAGTTTAGGAAGATGAATATTGTTTTTTTGCCAAATTTTAAAAAAGTTGATGATTTCCTTTTACAATTAAACCTTGTTGGTCCCAAGTGGTCAGAGGTTCAAAGGGGGGTGAATGAACCTCTATCGATTTGACAAACTTTTTCAATTTTTTTGTGAACAGGTTCCCGATTCTAAAGAGAAACAGTAACTTGGCACAATGCTGATCAAGTTCCTGTCTCGGAATCACAGTATGTAGCAGAATAAACAAAGATAGAGTTTCTGTTTTGCAAACAAGTTTTCTTTTCAAAGATGATTTTATCACAATCTTTTGACCTGTATGCTTATGGCAAATGCAACAAGATAGATATGCAACAATGCAATGCAGATAGACAAAAACAAATAAACACTTAGGTGATGTTTGGATTAGTGTTTGCTAGTCGGGATTTGGGATTTGGATTCATTCAAATCCCCGTTTGTTTTGATGTTAGAAGAGGATTATATAATCTACCAAAATCCTATTTTATTTAAATAAAAACACAATCATTAACCCTATACTATAACCTATTAATACACAAATTTCAATACACACCTAAATTTCTACTATTACAATCATTTAATCATTACCATTACATCAACTCATAATATAATATTACATAATAACACTTTTTCCAGTATTGATTTGACATCTACAGTGTTAATCCTACCCTACAAAATCTCTAAACAAACATAGATTTTAACTATTCACCTTTATTTCAAAAATCCAGGATTTCAAAGTCGGATTTCCCCAATCCTACATAACACCAATCCAAACATCACCTTATGGCTTATAGTGGTTCGAAGGTGGTGTAATACTTCTACATCCACTCTACTCCTACACCAAGGAGGAACTTTGTTAAGTCAGTTTGAATTACAAGCCTCAGCTTTACAAACCTCTTCCTAACACAAGTTTACCTATAGAATCCCAGATTCCTAGGCCACAACCCACACAGGGTAAATAGCCTACACAAGACTACAAAAACTTAGTAAGGATAAAATCCCATCAACTAAGTTACACCAAACTTAAAACAACCTAGCACACAACAATTGGTTAAAAGTATATTGGCTTCTTCAACTGTGTTGTTGAAGTTAGTCTTGAACTTTGATAGCTCGAACGCTTGATTAGAAGACTGACTTCGAAGGTTGAGTGACTGAATGAGAAGGCTTGATAGCTTGAGTAAGATAGCTTTAGAGTGATGAGAGAGCTCAGTTGTTCAGTCATTCAGTAGTCTTCAAGGTCAGTCCATCCTTCTATTTATAGATGTGGAATAATGCCTGTTGAAGAGAAGACATAGTCCCGTTGCAATTCAAATAGATCTTCAAATCTTCGTAATTAATGCGTCACAGGAGATCAGAGTTTAGGGGCATGGTCTACTATGATTCACATTAATGGCGCCATACTTTTTGCTACAGTACTTCGCAGAGCCGCTTTCCATGTGGCAACACCTCATTGGCTCGTCATCAACTTTTATCTACTGGTAATATCATCAGGAGCCAATCCTCGTATTTTAACCATTATATTCCTCGTACTGCATTGAATAGTCTTGAGAGACTTACTTCATGCTTCTTTGAAAGTAGCAGCCTCCTTCTGTTTTTACGCCAGGATTCTGTTTCAGAACAACTTCATGTTCCTGAAACCTGCAGTCAGCTTCCTGACCTGCGTCTCCTTTCTGTTCTGTTTTAGCTTACTGATACTGATCAGTTTCCTGTTCTTCTCTTGCTGATCTAGCTTCCTGATTCTGACTTCAACTCTAGCTTACTGACTTTTTACTAAGAAAATCAGTCTTCGGGTCTTCAAGTCCAGAATCCTACTATTATCAATAATCTCTACCTTTCTGCTATGTGTTGCATCTTAGAAATATCTCAAAGAAGGACAAGAAAAGTAAACTAAATTCCACTTATAAAACGTGGAATATAGGTAGTCTAAAAGATCATCTATTATTACATTGTCTCATCAAAACCTAGTCAGAAATATCCCAATAATTTCTCCCTTTTTGATGATGACAAAACCCATATAAAGCAGAAAAATAGATGTACTTTTATACATGTAATAGGTACATGTATAGTACAATGTAAGCTATTACAACACATGAATAAGCAAGCTTACATACTTAAAAAAATGAAAGAGCAAGAAAGAATACATATCATTCTTTACAGGAAATGCTTACTCAAAATGTCTGATAGTAAGCTACTCTTCATTAGATTTCTTGTCACCAAACAACTTCCTCTTCACTTCGTCATGTCCTGAAGGTGTTTGCTTTCCACACTTAATTCCCTTCCACCAGTTTATGATAGAATCCTGATAAGATTTCTCCATCTTCACGGCAATCTCAGGAGTCTGTATCCATCTTAGCCAAAAATCCTAGTAGTAAGAAACCTCTTCTCATTTCTTGACTTTCTCGATCAAAAACTTCTGGCGTTTCAATCTTCCTTCTCTTGCCAATTCTTCATACTTCTTCAGAGCTTTCTCACAAGAAGGAAAATTCCTAAAATATCAATTTTTAAGAAGTTTTCGAAAATACCTCCAGTATGCTGATCGTTTAAACTTTGTGAGTTCTTCAAATGTTGGATTTCTATTTCTGGGCAAGCGAACTTCTTAAAAAATACTCAAGTCCCAGTAGTGATTGATATTCTTAGGTCTTTGATCCAACATCACAAAAGCTTCAGTTGTAGCTTCTTCTATATTGAGGTCAGGGGCTTCTTGATCTGGGTAAGATTATAGAGCTGCATCAATCTTTTTAGCAACCTTTGTCCTTTTTCCAACAATCCCCAATCTTGAAATCTACTCATCCTCCTTCTTCCTTCTTCTTTCTTCAGCAGCAGCCTTCAACTACCTCCATCTTTCCTCACTCAGAAGAGGACCTGTAGGAAAAGACATTTAAGGTTTGGTATTAGGATCAGCTTGCTGCACAGCTTGTTGTCTGCCTCTTCCTCTGCCTCGACCAGGTTGCTGCCTGTAGGTTCTTGACCTTGTAGGTGCAGCAGTAACCTGTCCTCCTTGCTGTAATGCAGTGCTGCTTACTGTTTGAGAAGCAGTACCTCCAGCACCTGCATTATCATTATCATCTTTTTTCCTCCTCTTCGGCTCACCACCTTGACCATGTCCAAAGATATTTGATCTTGTTCGCTTAATCCTTGTTAAATGAAGATCATCCTCATCATCATCATCATCATCATCTATCTCTTTTGTGGTAGCCTCCACTATCTCATCATCTGGTTCAGTAGTAAGGGCTAGTTGCTTTCCTTCTAGAAGAACTAGTTGCTTTCCTTCCTCCTTTTTGTTATCATCAAACTTAGTAGCACCGGGGTTAGCAACTGCAGCAGCCTCACTAGGATAGACTCTTTCCATGATGGCTCTTGTTGAGAGTGTGAAATACACTCGATACACATATTTTGAGTACGATTAATGTGTTATGCCTATGGAAAACTAAGCGTTAAGTGTATTATATGGGTTATTGTAGGTACAAAGGGAAGAAATACAAGGATAAACAGAAAAAGCGTGAAAAACGAGAGAAAACAGGAGAAAAAGGCCAGGACCGCGGTATCGAAATTGGATACCGCGGTATCCAAATGAAGGAAGAAATTGGTGCATACTGGACTCCGGGACCGCGGTACCCGATCTCGGTACCCTGGTATCGACCTAGCTGATGGACGCGATGGCTGACTCCGGTACCACGGTATCCGATTCCGATACCGCGGTACCCGTATCGCAGGTTGTTAGAAAAAGACGATTTTTATGCTTTCTACGTGGAAAAAGATCTTTCTTTCTCTTGGTATCTATACATAATCTATTTATGAAGATTGGGAGGATTCATTCACATGATCATTCACCCCGGAAAACAAGAGAAGACGATCAAGACGAAGTGACGATTCGGCCAATCGAAATCCAAGCATAGTTTTTTCTTATTTCCTTGTTTTGATTAGTTGATGAATATTGTTGAGATGATGAGAGGCTAGACCTTTTATTTCTAGGGTTTTATTCAAACCCTATGTGTTATTTTATGAACCTCTTAATTTAATTTGATTGCAAGTTCAATTTATGATTCTTTCTTCTGCTTGATTTAATTAAGTGCATAAACCTGATCAATTTGTGTATCTTTATGTTATTATCAAATTCGTATTGAAAAATCGGTTTGGTAATTAGAACTGTGGTAGAAGATCCTTCGAGGAGGGTTAAACAATCTTAGTGTTTAATTCTGCATGTGAAATCGTAGGAATATAGATTTCACCTTAGGAAGCCAAAAATTGGGATTTAAGCTTAATGCTTTGTTATGAATTTAATTGCGTAGGAATACAGTAAATTGTTCATAGCATTAGATTCATGCATCATGTGAAAACGGGGTATGATTATATTAGCATCTCAGGTTAAGAACCGATAATTGGATCTTGCATGAGAAAAGAATAAGAGGGGAATAAAAACACATAGGGGGAGATAAAATCTTAGGGTTGTTTACCTTGATCAATAATCTTGTTTCTTGAAGTTTCTTTGCTTTCTTGATTTCGTAGTTTAATCTTAGTAGTAATAATAATCCAACATCAATTTGAATTCGCTAGATAAGATCGTAGGTTACGCAAGTCTAGTACTTAGGAGTAGATAGTTATTATTTTCCCTGTGGGTTCGACATCCGGACTTTTCAGTCCACTATATTACTTGTTACGATACGTGCACTTGCGTAGTGTTACTTTTTGACCAACAACTCTCATTTCTCTTACCAACAGCTCAAGATTAAGAATCCTATCATTGGTGCTGCAAGCTGTGACATTCACTTCTTCATTTATCAAATTATGTGCTGTCTGATTGCTCTTGACTTCGTCAACTGATGTAGTCAGTTCTTTCAGCACTCTAATTTGAGCATCAGAGGCAACTTGCTGTTCACGCTCAAATCTGATTTTGGAAGCATGTTGAGAGTTGAGTTCTGCATTCATCCTGGTCTGAATTTTTCCAGGAAGGTCATCTAATTCTTTCCTCAACTCTTTCATGGTTTTTGAATGTGCTCTGTCTCGCATAATAGAGCTGGTGGCCAGATTCATCTGATGTGTTTCCATGGCCCTCATCAATCCATGAACATCATTCAGTACTCCTTAAAGAAAGATTTCTTGCTCATCAGTAAGGGTCTCAAGCCTACTAGCTGGTCTTGATTCCTCATGAGTATATAAGACCAGAGTCTGATCAGCTTTCTCTTTTGCTTCTTCCTCAGCTTGCTTGTTCTCCCTTGCCTGCTTGTCAGCTTCGTATTTCATCCTCTCCTCTTTTGTCATCTTGATCTTTCCAGGTTCTTTGTAAGGAGAAGAGTCTGCTGGTTCATCATCACTAGAGCTTGATGAATCATTACCATCATCTGATGCGGGAGCACCAACAGCAACGATTGTCTCTTTGCCTTGAGCAGACATGTCATTCTTCTCCGTCATCCCTTCTAAATCCTCCGCCGGAGCTGTCTCAACAACATCTGTGCCCGATGTCTTCATCGGATCAGCAACCTCTACTGCTTCTTGAGATTCAATAATCTCCTCTACTTGACTATCAGCAACCTGACTTCCCTCAGTTGATACCAACAAAAAGGTGAAAGTTAGAATGATGAGTGAAAAATGATTTATTGCCACCAATACCATCAGTTGATACTGTAAATTTTGATGTGGGTTGCTTCAAAACTCACGATTTTGCTGTAAAAGCTTCTCACTATGGATCAAGCAAAGCAAATCTACTGCTAAATACTGGTCAACATCTTCAATAATGTGGAGCCCCTGATAATTCATGAAATACTTAAATCTGCATCCCATTATTCTCTGATAACCACTCGCTATATCAGATCGATCCTACTGTGTATGCAAAAATCGGATGCTTTCTCCATGTCGTGCACCATCCATTATCTCTCTCAAACATGGCTAATTTCGAGATGCTCTCTCTATATTCAGAATCACACCATTAAAGACTTTCTTCTGCCCTCAAAGCTTGTGCGAGGATGTTGTGTTAAATGAGTGGGTTAATGATTCATGAGAGTGTGCAAAAACATGGCTTTTGTAAGATAGTTTTCATTCAAACTGTGCTTTTCGATTTCTACTCGAAAATAGGTGATATGGTGGTTGCGCGTAAGGTGTTAGATGAAATTAGAGAGAAAAATGTGGTTTCTTGGAACTCTTTGTTAGCTGGGTACTCAAGTATGGGGACTTGGATATTGCGCAGAGTGTGTTTGATGAAATGCTGATGAGAAATGTAATACCCATGATTTCGGGGTACCATAGAGGAGTTGTGCTTCTTGGAATGCCATGGTTACTGGACACATAGAATGTGGGAAGATAGATATTTTTATGCTATGCTAGAGAGGGATAATGTTTCTTATATCAAAATGATTTTTGCATACTCAAAGTATGGGGATGTAGAGTTTGCGAAAGAGCTCTTTGATCAAATGAGTGAGAAAGACGTGGTCTTGATATCATGGGGAACATTTTAAATTTGGCCCTATAGGGGCCGATTTTGGCCCCTAGTATCAAAAGTGGCCCAGAAATAATCAAGTTTAGTCTTGTCTGTTAGTTAGGTTAACGGAAACCGTCAAAACCCACCTTTGGTGGAAAACCTGTTTTTCAACAATTTTCTCTATTTCTTTCTTACCAAACCATACGACACACTATTTAACAGCCTTTATAACAGCTCAAAACACAATTCTCATCATGCACAAACAAATATAGAGCATACAAAGAATAAGAAAGAGGCAAAGTTGAAGGAAGATGTCTTCATCGAGCCATTCATACATTTCAACGACAAAACGTTGCGACTGTGGCAAGTTTGCCAAGGTTCGAGTCTCCGGACAACCTGGTAGTGAAGGTTGCCGATTCCAGAATTGCGCAGACTCCTTGACCGGGAAAAATACAACCTTTTCAAATGGATTGATGAACCAACTAAACACAATACGCCTACAAATCTAGAGATCAAGTTTGTAGAACTTAAAGGGCAATTTTTATAGCTCAGAGGTGAAACAATGCATCTAAAGGCCGAATTGTAAATGAAGATCAATGAATTGAAAAGAATGGAGGAAAGAATTGACAATTTGAAAAAAAAGAAAAAATTATGTATGTGCTTGGTTATACTAGCATGCTTGTCCATTGGCACAAATGGATGTTTTCTAACTAAGTAATAGCCTATGCTATACATATATGTAATAGCCTAGAAGGTGTAGGTTTTTTTTATGCAATATCTTATGTAATTAGTGAAATGTCCCATGTAATAGCCAATGAGCAGATTTTCATCTATCTAGCAAACATATTATTATGGAATTAAACACACTTGCATAGCCAAAAAGCTTAAATAATAGTATCAGACTTCCCATCAAAATTAAACACACATAAAATTATATTTACTTGCAAAAACATTTGCTTAAACTATTACAAATGGATGCCTTATAAGATGGCTCATATATGATAAGTATACTGAGTTGCCAATGGAATTAAACACACTTGCATAGCCAAAAAGTTTAAATAATAGTATCAGACTTCCCATCAAAATTAAACACATACATAAAAGTATATTTACTTGCAAAAACATTTGCTTAAACTATTACAAATGCATGCCTTATAAGATGGCTCATATCTGATAAGTATACTGAGTTGCCAAAAAACAGTCTCATAAACATAATCTGACTTGCATAATGTTACTTACACTATTACAAAAACATGGCTCATAAGCCAATCCCATGTGCAAAAGATCAAAACATGAATGTGTTCAATTTCCCATGATCAAAAGATAAAATAACAATGTATTCAAGGTCTGTCACCAAAAGTTCATAACTCTCACTAATTATTCTTAGCCTTAGCCTTACCCTTACCCTTGCCAATAAAAATATTACCTAAACTTGATAGATTGATGAACTTCTTACCTCCTTGCTTAATAACAAGAATACCATCTTTCTTGGATGAAGGCCTAGGTAATACCATTGGCCTTGATCCATATTCGGATGGATTGAAATTCATTGGGGGTGCTCTTATATTCACTCTTCCAGGGATAACAGGTGGTGGGGGAGGAAGCTGACTTATAAAATATCAACAAAAAATCAATTAATATATTATATTGATGCACATAAACACTCAGTTACACAAATAAAGTAATTAAAGAAAACTTACAGTATAGTTTCCACCATAAAAGGAATATGATACTGACAATACATTAACTGAATCAACATGTGTTCTTTCCTACACAAAATATATTATATCAATACCCTTGTTATTATTGTAAAGGACAAATATTAATAACCTTACATGAACATTCAATTCATCCTCTTGAGTGTGTGGTGGTGGGCTGGGGAAACCACTTTCTTGAGTAAGCTCTTCCGGCAATATTGGGTTGTCTCCCTATTGATTTACCTAATTAACACAAATAAATTTTGAGTTCAAATATTTACGATTGCAGATGAATAATTTAAATAGAAAATCAAGCTTACATTCTCATTTTGTTGATTGTTTTGTCCAATTGACACTCCCTCATCATCAACAGGGAAAATCTTCAGCAAATTGCTTCCAAGGGAATGATAATTTATTGTGTCCTTGACTTTGGCAGAAGCTGCAATGGACCAGTGGTTTCTGTCTTGGTAGTTTATGGATCATATTTTTCTTGCTTGTTTCTTCTTCATCACCCTTTCTTCTTACTTTTGTTGGTTTACCTCTTTTCCTACCAAAGTTTGGAGGAATAGGTGCGATGTAGCCTGTTGTAGTCTAGAGTTCTGGTCCATCCATTGGATGCAAAGCTGACTCATACACCTTATTGTATGTCTCCACAGAATAGTAGTCATTAACAAAGTCCTCTGGTTCTAGTGCTTGTGCAAGAATAACACTTATTGCATGTTTGCAATGAATGCCCTCTAATTCCCACCTTCTACATGAGCATGTGTGTGACCTCAAATCAACATGAAATCTACCACCATCACACATTGATATCTCATAATTCCAATCATTGGACTTGATTGGAATGCAGTCTGGAACCCTCTTCCTTCTCACGTGTAAGATCTTTCTGATTCTTGGGCATACTCTTCTCCCTTCACAACATCTTTCTACCCTGTCTCTATTCTCTTGGAGTCTTGTCATTAGATACTCTCTAATCCACTTCAACATGGTCAGAATAGGCTTCTCCCTAGCTTCTAAAATGGTACTATTGAATGATTCACACATGTTGTTTGTTAGTATATCACATATAGAATAAGGTGAGAAGTGAGACCTACTCCATTGTGTTGATGGTCTCTCTTGCTGTGATACCCGAGCTTCTCATATATTTCATCCATCATATGCATCTTGTGTTATTTATGTGTTACTTGTGATCTTACATTATTATAGTTTGCTTTTAATTATTGAATTATTTATATGCTCTTATCTAATTGGTGTTGACAAAACCCCATCATAATTGATTGAGATTAATAATGTTAGAGTGCATAATAAAATTATTTTATTAATGTTAATATAAATTAACAAATTATGAAAATATAATAATTCTAAAATTTATTTTATATATATATACATTATAAATATATGAGTGTCCACGTATATATATAGGAAATGGCTTCAACATTATAATAATGTTATATATTATTTGTATGTGCATGTTTACAGGACGTGTGTGTTATATATAAGATGGGCTTAATTAATATTATATATATATATTTATATGCAAGTGACGTGTATGTATGTATATATAGAAGAAGTTGACTTATATGATAATATATATGTAATGGTTAGTGTAGTGTGTATATGTTATAAAACAAGTGTGATTAAAATATTAATATACATATGTATACAAATATGAAAGTGCCGTGCATATATGTTAATTAACAAGCTAATTAATAGCATATTATATTCATGTAAATTTAAGTGCAGTATTTATTTATAATGATTAATATTAAAATATTAATATATATATATATATCATGTTTTCTTTTGGCTTACACGTGTGCTTATATCATTAAATAAAAAAAAAGCTTATGAAATAAGTTTTCATGAGGCGGTTGCTCACACATATTACATACATTTACTTTTAACCTTTGGAAAAAAAAAGAGACGGAAAGAAAGGTATGCAATTTATCAATTATGTAATTGATAAAGTAGAAGGGTTTGTGTTAATTTGAATTTAATTGGAGTTATCATAGGTTGTTTTGAAATTTATATAATTTTGATTTTAGTAATCAATTAAATAGATTTTGGGGAATTTACTGATAGATTATTGTATCTTAATAAACGTAATTATTAATCTAATATTCCTTCCTAAGGTTGCGGTCGAGGTTAGAGATTATTGTGGAATTGAAGTTTAAGATTTATATGTGTTAAGTTATGCAACAGTTAATCAGTAGATATTTTAAAAAAAAAACCTTAATTATAGTTTACTTAGTTGGTTAATTAGAGCTATATTATTTAAACGTGTGAAGCTGAAAATTATTAGAATATCGTTAATGGTGTAAAATATATAAATATATATATATATTTCACAGAGCAGTCCATTCTTGAACCTACAAGCTAATCGACTTAGAGGTTGACGCCTCAAGTAAAAGGTAAGTAGAAATTCATTTGCAACTACAATGCATAAACATAGTATTTTATGTGTTTACTTGTATTATATGATAATAGTGAGTTTGCGTTTCTTGATATTGGTGATTTCTTTTTATGTGTGATTAAAGATGATGCGTTGGCATTGAATTTTGTACATATCATTCATGAGCATAGATAGGTGTATGCATAGAAGACATGTTGAGTCTGTGTACACATCATGATCATACAAAGAAAACAAAGTTAAAGTAAAGTTGACCACTACTAGTACATGATCGAGGCCGGTGGCATGTGAGACATGGATATGCTGGATATATTCCACCGGTGGCATGTGCGACATGGATATGGCTTAAAAGTAAAAGTGTGCCTACAGCATGCGAGCCATGGTTATGGTTCGAAGATATTGGGTCATAAACATGACTTTAAAGCAAAGTAAAGTAAAGTACAAAGATTATTGAGATAGCTCCTTTCCGATGTACTGTAGATGGGTCAAGGGCCCAACATAGTAAAAGATATCAAAGACATGCATTCACGATATTTTTAAAGTCCTTAAAACCATTTGTATGACAGTGCATGCATGATTTCTGCTTACTGAGCTTTAGCTCACCTAGTTTATGCATTGTAGGTGAGCATGGCAACGTTTGATGAGCTTTTGGGTCTTGCTAGCATGTTTTGGCACTCCAACGATGTTTTGGGACGGTGTACATGGATGACGACCTGCGGGGCTAAACCTTGGGCTTATTTTGCTTTTTGCCGTGTTGGTTTTGACATAATTTTGGGATATGTATATAATCGTTGCGCCATAATGTTATATGTTTGGTTTAGGGGAACTCTGATGACAGTTTGGTGTAAGGTATTGGTTTATGCTCTGGTATAGATGAGGTGTTGCTTGTGATATGTCGTTTTTGTTATTTGTTAGCTTGGAGAAAAAAGAGAATTTTAGTCACTTTTTCAGGGTTTTGCGTTTCAAGTACCTTATAAAATTTAGGACGTGACACTTGCAACCAAGATAAAAACCTAGGATCTAATTCACCCACACTCTTCATTGCCCCATCAGACCCACCCACAATACTAGCCCTAGCAGCTTTCCACCGTAAAGACTTGAAAGCAGTTCATTTGAAACCAGCAACCTTTATATTACCATGCATATGCTTGACACAGAATCTGTTATCCACCCTAGGTAGAACATGCTCAAATGCAGGAATCAATCCCTTTTGTCTATCAGACATAAAGGTCTACCAGCTTTCTCTTTCAATTTGCAAATCTTCCTTTAACAACTCAAGAAACCACACCTAGTTATCTTTTGTTTCACTACCCACCACTGCATATGCTATTGGGTATATCTAGTTGTTAAGATCCATTCCAACTGCAGTGATCATTACACCACCATGTGGACCCTTTAGGTGACACCCATCTACCCCTATAGAAGGTCTACAATCAGCTAGGAAGCCTACCTTCAGAGCTTTGAAACAAATATAGAGTTTCTTAAATGTATTACCACTTGAGCTGCCTGCCTCCTCAATCCCAATTATTATAGTTGAACCAAGATTCTTTTACCTCAGTACAAGTGCATAATCCTAAAGTTTGGCATATTGTGCCTCATTACTACCCTCAATTCTCTTTAAGGCTTTCATCTTTGCCCTATATGCTTGTTGTTTTGATATATTACAATTTAACTCTTTTATTGCAGCTCTCCTAAACCCCTTAGTACTCCTACCAGGATCATCCCTCCAAAACTCAAGATAATACTTAGATAACCATGATGAAGTTATGTTTTTCAAGTGGTAACTAGTACCACAAGTGTGGTCAGGGTTGTATGTCCTGATCTGCCATGATTCTTCACCAATTATTTTAAGACAATTGATCTGTCATTCACACCTCTCCCCCAAACATCTAGCATAGATTCTTTTTACCTCATTTTTTGTAATTTTAATATTTTTTCTTGCCCTAATTCCATGAGAGTAAACAACCTCTTTAAGCAGTTTTTTTATCAGTGAACTTCATGCCAATTACAAATTCAGGATTATAAGTTACAGAAGACTTGAAAACAGGATTAAGGTCATATTTATCTATATCTGATCCTAACTCACTATCAAATTCTACCTCAGAGTCTTCTAACTCTGATTCAGAATCTTGCTCACTATTCATCTCAACATCTGATTTACCTATGCACACCCACTCTACTTCCTTGTTTATGTTATCTTCAAACAAAATATCATCCAAATCATCATCATCATCATCAAGATTAGAAATTTTTCCAGGCTCAAACAATTCATCACTAGAATCAGATCCTAAATCACTGTTATCATTCAGATTCTTATATCCTACAACCCCATACTCTTCAGGATTAAGGCCATCCAAAGACCAATCACAAAAATGATCAATGCATTCATTAATATCATCATAAGAAGAATCAGTGCCAACCCCACCTTTATCAGAAACCATGTCATTTATTCCAACAACCCCACCTTTATCAGAAACCATGTCATTTATTCCAACACTACCCTCTGCAAGTTTATAAAATGAAAGAATATAATAAGACAAATTTAATAATAAACAAACACAGTCCCACATATCCAGATTATTACACAAGCCCACATGTTTTTTCAATAAAAAATGAAATAATAAACAATACAAATAAACACAGGACCACATATATACTGTATTCAACACATAACCCTAAACATTCAAATAATAAACAAAACATCTCAATCATATGTACAAAAAACATATGCTGTCACGCCCCGTTTTCTTTTCATAAATATCAGAGTTTTTCATTGGGCGTGAAGAAGAAAAAGCAAAAGACGACAGAAGAAGGGGATTAGAAACGACAGAAGAAAGAGGTAAGAGATGATATGGATCATTCACATATCAACAGTCGGTCTCACTACCGACAATATTCGGTCTCAATACCGATATATATACAACATAACAAAGCAGCGGAATAAACCATCAGGATCTCACATCTGAAACATATATCAAATATTATTACAAAACGTGATTTAAATAAAACATTGTTTTGAAACTGTTTGTGCGACATCTTAAAAATAAAAGTTCAGAAACAGCACCACCTCTCTCCATCTAGGGTTCAACATGCTCATCAGCTCCTGTAGTGTGAGTACAGAATAAGGGGGTGAGTGCGTTGAATACACTTGTGGGGATAAAGTCCGCATCTTATAACATGCAACAGTTATATCGTACAGGAAAGTAACAATCAATCACAGCAGGTAAAATGCATAGTAGATATTAGAAATGGTAAGAAGGATAGGTGCGGGATCAGCCCGTCTTACCCTATAAAATGGTCTCAATACCGCTGGTGCATTTCATGAGGACCACCAAACCTCAATAGAGTAGTAGAAGGGAGGGAGGCGGCTTTTTACAGTCCAGTGGACTCTCCGAACATGCAATGTGAACCGAAGTTCTTTCACAATATATAGTATGGCACAACACGTATATACACATCATTTAGTATTCCTCATTCATGCTTCGTAATAGAGAAAACTGTAAACACATTAAGAGTTAGAGATTACCCCCACCTTGTTCGGTGGTTACCACGTGAGTAGCAAGGTCCAGAGATCAAATGTTTCAGTGCTCAATCCAACTGGTAGCCTACATAAGTTATAACATTTCTTAGTTCCTAAATAACGTATAATTAAAGCTGTAAAGGTTCCTGGCGAAAGAACGTTCGTTAACGACGCGACGGCTCGAACGATCTAAAGATTGGGACCAAAGAAACGAGAGGGACAGATCAGTTTCAAAGTCTGAGATGATAGATGATTGAATTTGGCTCACGACGGAAAAAGAATGAGCTCGATCGGAGTTGAAACGAGCTCGAACGGAGCATTTTAAGTTTAGGGGTAAAATAGTAATTTTTGGTCAAATGGTTGACTTTGACCGGGCCCACGACCCTCGGTCAACGACATCTCGTCGGCGACGACTCGATGATAACGTACGACGAAAAAGAACGGAATTCGGATCGAAAACACACATCGCACGTGCGTCGGTACCCGTCGCACGCCCCGGCGTGCGCGCAGCATGCGCCCAGTCCCCCGGCATCGCGCCCAGCGCGCCTGCGCAGACCAGCCTCCAAAATGCCCTTCCAGCCGCTGCCCACCGGCGAACCACCGGTCACCGATCATACCCCCAGAATTCCCCCACTTCCGGCTGCAAACTCCGGCCACCGGCGACCACAGTGGCACCGCCTAGCTCCGGCAAAACACCTGCAAAAACAGTCCGTCACCCAGTTTCCGATGATGCCCTGCTCGACTAGGCCACTTCCCGGCGCCACCTGCTGCGGCGGCGCCGCTCATATCCGGCCACCACCTGGTCCGCCGGCAAGCCTGAACCGCCGGCTACCACCTCTGGCCATCCCTCGCCGGATACCGGCGGTGAATAGTACCTGAAATTCCGCTGCAAAAACCTTCGATACCTTGTTTATCGAAAAATCCAACCCCAATCCAAAACTCCGGCCGGCGACTTCCCGTCGCCGGCGACACTCCCAGCACCTCCACCGGCAACCCCTCGTCGCCGGCAACCTTTCCCGGCCAGCCCAACACCCTTAACAATACATATACTCCCAATCCTATACACACACAAACACACGAATATACACACACACACACCCATTGCCTAGCCGGCGACCACCTGCAGCCGGCCACCACCACCTGAGCCCTCGCCGGCGACCTCCCGTCGCCGGCCCATCAATCACACACGGCGGTGCCACCATGCGCCACCCCAACATCAAGCAACAAGCACACACACACTATCGCACCACACAACACACACACATGCACAATCCATATATACACGCACTGTACAACTCCGGCGCCGCCACCCACGGCGGCGCCGGCCCTCCGGCATCTCCACCACACCACCAGCCATGTCTCCGGAGACTGCTCCGGTGAGAAGAGGAGGGGAGAGAGAGAAAACAGAGGAGAGAGAGAAGGTGGCAAGGTTAGGGTTTCAAGGCTGTTTTTCAACGTTTTCCGGCTAACCGTAAATCGGAATTGAATTCCGGAAGTTGTCCTAAACTCGTCTCGTCGAGACGAACGTCGTGTGCGAAAATCGTCCGATTCCGACAACGTCGGAATTTTCCGGCCACCGGCTGACGGCGCCGCCGCCGTACCGACGGCTGTTCCGGCGGCGGCGCGCCGGAGGCAGATAAGAGAGGAGAGGGGGAGAGGAGGTAGGAGAGAGAACTTACTCGTTTTCGACGTGTTCGGCTCGTTCGGAAAAATGATGAAAAATGTACTGACTGAGCCATCTATTTATAGATTTCCAAAAGTTACTATTCATCGGAATATTCTTTGGAATATTCTTTTTACTATTCATCAAGAATATCTCGTATATTATACTCTTCGTATACGTCTCGTATACGTCGTATTCTTCGTTTTCGTTGTTTTCTTCATTACTTGAGCTACTTAACTCCGATTGATCTCTAGTTCGTTTCTATCTTCTCGTATTTTAATTATGCATCGCGTGGTATAAAAATCATCTAGGTTCCACATCTAGGAAAATTATCGATCTAAAACGTGCAGTAAACACTTATCTGAAACGCACTTAATTAATTAAACGGTTAGAACATACGCACATAATTATTCAATTATGTGTTTCAATATTTAATTAATAAATTATGCTTGTTTTGGTGTGGGGTGCTACATATGCCCACTGAGCAACATTAAACTCAGCAATTGTTCAGAACTATAAAAAGCACAACTCACATATTTTGTTACAAAAACCCTAAAACATTCACCAATAACAAGAAAAAACCCTAAACCTATTAAGTATCAAACAATAAACAAAACAGAAATTTCAAAATAACCATTGATTTCTATAGGGGGAGCATTCATCGACGATTTGCGACGCATCATCGCTCTTGTCAGTGTATGGTACCTTATACGTAAGCTACCAAAGATTTGACAGGATGATGATGCTTATCTCATGTTTAATTTGAGGATTAGGGTTGGGAATCTTCGATTTAGGAATTAGGATTTTTCAGAATGTACTGTGTTTGTGAGCCCTTCTAACTGGAACGCGGTAAAAAAAAAAAACTAACGACCACATGCGAGGTACGTGGTATCTCCGTTAAAATTAAGACGAAATTGTGGGGTGGGCCAAAAAGCTAAAATCGACCTGTGACTATTCCTACGAGGCCAAATATGATATTTCCTCTGATATCATACTTTGTTCAGAATAAACGAGAAAAAGATAAGTTGCAGCTGTTTGATGAAATGCTGAAGTCAATTTGAACGTGGGACTTGGATCGAGTCATACATAAGAGAATCGGGAATTTGACCACCTCTTTCGTTGACTTGTACATTGACAAAGTTGATGATCTCTTTAAAGACTTACAGAGAAGTGATTTAGTTGCTTATACTGCAATGATTTTAGGTTTCTTTTCGAAGAGATGATTGCCAACAGTATCACCCCAAACCTAGTTACTTATAATCATGCATGTTACCATTGTTTTGTGTAGATGTAGAGGCATTGGATTGGTGTGTGGGGTGCATTGTTTCTTACATAACAATGTACAACTCTCTCACGGATACTAGATCTTCTTGCAAATATTTTTGCCTCTGATGGGAGGTGGATGAGGCTAACAGATTGACAAGGGTTATTGAATTGTTAAGGTGGCAGTGTCTAGTTGGATAAAGTGTGGTAACTACTACAATTAGCTGCATTTTCTTGATTTGATTGTGTAATGGTGAATTACATTTATCATTCTTGAGGTTTGGTCAAATTACCAAATATGCGACACGATCAATGAAAATTACAACTAAACTCTTTAATTGTGGAAAAGAAACAAAAAAATCATGCAAAGTTTTGATTGGTTTATTGTAGTAATTTGATTTGAATTCACACATTTTTGTCAGTATCATATTATATTACCATACTTTAATTTTTAAGAGGGTCATATGTTAAAAAATTTTGATTGAGTCATATGTTAAAGGAATAAATTGAAATTTCCGCAATCTAATAATTTGGTTAAATAATTTTGACTAAATCTTCATAATTGTAGATGTTATAAACCCTCTTTATTAACCTTAATCAAGGGTTTCATAGGCAATTTGATGACATATGACTTACTATCACATCTTGTTATATGATATGACAACCATCCCCAAAGTGGGGTATTTTCCCATTCATTTCTAGTAAAAATAACATGATTCATTATTTTTATTAATTTGTAAATGTGTATTAAGCATAACTTGAGTATATGATATTAAAATTGCTTTATATATAAAAAACGTTTATAAATATTGCACCAATCATGATTTTTGTATGATGATTTGATAATAAATTTCTATTTCCTACATAGCACCAGGATTGACTCTTCTCAGAAAGTAGCAGGAAAAATGTATTAGACTCTTCTTCATCTACCAATTTCCTATCAACAGTCTACTCAGTGCTTATTTTCTAGTAGTTGTAGGATTAGCCTCTCTAATATTGTCTTTCTTTCTTGAAGATATCTTTTGCTTTGAGTTAGTAGCATACTCTAAGAATTTCTTAATTCTTTATTATCAACAGCTATATTGATACACCTGTGGTCTACACGATGCGTGCGAGCAAGGGACGCCGGACTCCGGTCTAACTACTGCTGCTGCAAATCTGTTGCAAACTATTTCCTTTTATAACTTATTATTTTTATCTATTATTTTCGTGGCTTCCGTTCTGGGTTATGTTGGCTCATGGGCTGTGTTATTAGAGTATAAGAACATTCAATTAGGGTTGATTAGGGATCATCAGAATAATTAATTATTGGCCGGTTGGCTTGGACGGGAATAGCTCCCAGATTATCAGATTCGTGTGTTTCCTTATATCCAACAATTTGGTTCGAGCGTTTGGATGTATTGGAAAACACCATTGTTGCGTTGGAGAAGGAAATACAATTGAGAATGGAGCAGGTGCATTCTGCCATCGCCGCAATGACGGCCTCTGTCGCCGGTATCACGAAGGGTATTGAAGAGATGCAGATGACTACTCGGAGCCCGATGCATGTCAAAACACCCACTGTCGACTCTGGCTCCTTGCTGGAGAGGAAATTCTAGTCACAAACACTACTACTAGGGCTGTATTCCCGTCCCTGAAGCTGTCTCTGGTGAAATTGGAACTCCCTGGGTTCACTGGTGAAAATCCATCAGCATGGATCGCTAGGGCGGAACAATTCTTCCGTATTGACAACACGATGGAGGACATGAAATTAGAATACACACTAATCGCAATGGAGGGGCTCGCTCTCCATTGGTTGCAATGGCTGCTTAACAATTCACCCCAATTGGGTTGGAAAAAATTTACTCTAGAACTGCTACGCCATTATGGGGACGACCCTCATGCGAACCCCTGTGAGGCTCTCGCTCTTACACGGTAAACTGGAACTGTAGACGCATTTGTGGACTATTTTATCTCTCGTTTAGCGGCGGTTCTTTCTCTCTCAAAAACTGATGCTCTTGGCCTCTTCCTCAGTGACCTTCGAGAAGACATACATCTCCGTATCTGTGCTCGTGATGCGGAGGACATTAGCACTGTCATGCACACGATGTGCGAGATCGAAAGGGAGTTGGCCGCTATCCATGGCACTCCCTTTGGTTGCCAGCCTAATTTCTAGGTCCGACCATTCACCCAGAACCGGTTCGTCGCTCCGCTGGGCTACTCTCGATCCACCAAAGTCATAGTACGAAAATCTAATCAATCGGGGCCTTATCATCCTCCTGACCAGGCTTGGTCCTCTACATTACAATCCCAAAAGAATCGCCAAGGGGAGTCTGCTACATCGGTCAACCAGGGCACTAGCCCATCTCGACAAGTCTCTTTGTTTGAGTATCGTGACATACGGGCTAAGAGATTATGCTTTCATGACCGCAAACCCTATAACCCGTTACACGTATGTGCCAACCGTTCTCTCTGGGTCATGGTCGTGTTCGATGATGATGAGGATGTTGATTTGGAGCCAACTGAATTTTTCGCGGATCCAACCGCAGAGTCGTCCATCACGCTACTAGTATTTCTCTATCGCTCATCACTGCTTGTGGATTCGATGTCCTCCAAACCATGAAGTTGAAAGGGACAATTAATGGCTAGCAGGTTATGGTCATAATCGACAGTAGAGCCATCCACTATTTCATTTCACCGAGGATAGTTACCGCATTGAAGCTTCTAGTGGATTCGTCAATTTCTCTCTTTGTACGGTTGGGTGACAACAAAGATACTAACACATCAGGTATGTGCTCGTCGGTCCCTGTTTCTTGGGTTTTGTTACATTTGACATTACTTCATATATATTTCTGGTGAGTGGAGTTGATTTGATTCTGGAAATCTCTTGGCTTAATTTCTACCTTGGGGGAGGTCCGAATGAATTGGGCTACGCTTACCATGGCGTTTGAGATTCGGGGACAACCTGTTTGTCTGTATGGGGAGCCCGAGCCAGAGTGTCTCCAAGTTTCTACGGTGGCGGCACTCAAGCTCATGGATGTGGAATCCTGCATGGTCCTTGGAATTATCTCAAAGAGAGGTTCAGGGCTATCCTCCTGTCCCATTAGAAATTCAGGCTATTTTGGATGAGTTCCCTTCAGTTCTTGCTCCCTTACTCGAGTTGCCGCCCGTTTAGGATAATGATCATCATATTACCCTACAGCCAGACTCGACTCCCGTATTGGTTCGTCCATACTGTTATTCAGCTGAGTAGAAGACAACTATTGAGCAGTTGGTTGACGAGATGTTGAAGGCTGGCCTCATTTAGCCTAGCACAGGGCCCGTATTCTAGTCCTGTGTTGTTGGTGTACAAGAAGGATGGTGGTTGGAGGTTCTGCATCGATTATCGTGAGTTGAATAAGCTCACTATACCGGAGAAATACCTTATTCCGGTAATCCAGGTGCTTTTGGATGAATTACATGGGACGACGTGGTTTACCCGCCTTGATTTGTGCGCTGGGCACCATCAGATTCGGGTTGCAATTGAGGAAATTTCGAAAACTACTTTTCGGACGCATTCGGGTCACTATGAGTTCCTTGTCATGCCATTCGGCTTACACAACGTCCCCTCTACTTTTCAGACAGTCATGAACGATCTATTCCGTCCCGTCTTACGCCGGTATATCTTCGTCTTCTTTGATGATATTTTGATATATAGTCTGGATTCGAATTCTCATATCCTGCACCTTCGTGAGGTTTTGGGTATTCTCGCAGTTGCTTCATTTGTGAATCCTAAGAAAAGTGCTTGGGCTTGGGCTTCTATTGAGTACTTGGGTCACATTGTTTCAGCAGGTGTCCAGATAGATCCTTCTAAGGTCATGACAGTCCTTCAATAGCCTACCCCTCGGTCCTTGAAGGGTGTTCGTGGGTTTCTAGGACTCATGGGTTACTACCGGCGATTCATTCGGAATTATGGCAAGATAGCATTGCCCCTCACCTCACTTCTTCGAAAGGAGTTAGAGGGTAAGTTTGTATGGACAACCGAGGCTTAGGTTGCTTTTGAAGTATTGTAATGGGAAATCACCTCTGCCCCGGTTTTGGCAGTCCCGGACTTCACAGCCCCATTCTGTATCGAGTGTGATGCCTTGGGTCGTGGGTTGGGGCAGTTTTAATGCAACACCGCCGCCCAATCGCATTCTTCAACAAGACGTTATCCGAGCGCAACATTCTCAAGTCCACCTATGAAAAATAATTAATGACCTTGGTTATTATGGTTCTTCATTGGCCCCCTTACCTCTTGGCTCGACGTTTTGTGGTACGTACCGATCACCACAGTCTCAAACATCTCCTTAAACAAGCAATTATTTCTCCCACCCAACAATATTGGGTCGCTAAGCTTATTGGGTTCAGTTTCGAAGTAGAGTATAAGATTGGTGTTTCTAATATGGCGGCAGATGCTTTGTCTAGGCGGGATTCAGATCTTCAGTGTTCAGCGGTTTCTATTTCGTAGTGGGTCGAATGGACAAAATCATGTAAGGTTGTCCGTGAGGACCTCTTGTACAGACCCATTATGACGGCTTTTGAAAAAGGGGAGACCGTGAGTGAGCCATACGTCCTTGCCAATGGTATCCTATACTTCAAGGATTGTTTGGCCATTCTGGCGGTATCAGATTGGGTTCCTCGGCTGTTGGTTAAGTTTCACTCTACACCGTCGGGTGGTCATAGTGGTGTATATCGCATGCATCGATGATTGGCTTCCAATGTGTATTGGCTGGGTATGATGAAGTCCATGACTAAATTTGTGGCGGAGTGTTTGACATGTCAAACATGTAAATCGGATACTAGATCCCCGGTGGGTCTATTGCAGCCCCTTCCAATACCCGATCAGGTGTGGGAGGATGTGAGTATGAACTTCATCACCAGGCTTCTGAAGTCGCAGCAGTGGGCTGTCATCCATGTCGTGGTGGATCACTTCTCGAAGGCTGCTCAATTTATTAGTCTGGGCCAACCTCAAACTTCCCGTAGCATCGCGGTGGCTTTCACTCGTGAGATTATCCGTCTCCATGGGGTTCCGAGATCGATCGTCTCAGATCATGACCCGATGTTTCTTAGTGCTTTTTGGAAGGAGTTATTCACAGCTACGGGTACCCAATTGCGGATAAGTTCCGCCTATCACCTTGAGATGGATTGGCAATCGGAGGTGATGAATTGATGTTTGGAGACGTACTAGCGATGTTTCGTCTCGGAGCATCCGAAATAGTGGTCACATTGGTTTGCTTGGGTTGAATATTGTTTCAATACAAGCTTTCATTCGGCGACCGGCTGCACGCCCTTTGAGGGGGTTTATGGGAGGAAACCACCTACCTTGATGCAGTGGCTGCTCGGAGAAATTCGTGTCAAGGCAGTCGCAGATGAGTTGGGGGAAAGAGACAGGATTTTAAGGTAGCTTCGCTTCCACTTTGAACGAGCCCAGCAGCGTATGCGCTGCAATGCTAACCACTACCATCGAGATATCTCTTTTGAGGTGGGAGATTTTGTATTCCTGAAGTTCCGTCCATACAGGCAACTGTCCCTATTTAAACACTTGAATGTTAAGCTATTTCCTTGCTACTTTGGTCCGTTTGAGGTGTTGCAACGCGTGGGAAAGGTGGCGTATCGTCTCAAGCTACCTGACTGTACCCACCTTGACCCGGTTTTTTATGTGTCCTTGTTGAAGGCGTTCGTGGGTGATCACAAGGTTGAGGCAGCACTACCGGTAGACTGTCTGGATATGGGCCCTAAGCTTGTGCCGCTTAAGGTACTGCAGTTCAAGGAAATCTAGAGAGGAGATGATAGAGTTTCGCAGGTCCTTGTGGTTTGGGTGAATCTACCAGACGAGGACTGTACTTGGGTGGATAAAGCTGTTTTCCGTGAGAAATTCCCAGCATTTTGCCTTGAGGACAAGGCATCTTTTGAGGGAAAGGGAATTGATATTCCTATGGTCTACACGAGGCGTGCGAGCAAGAGACGCTCGACTCCGGTCTAACTGCTGCTGTTGCAAACCTGCTGCAAACTATTTCCTTTTATTACTTATTGTTTTTATCTATTATTTTCGTAGCTTCCATTCTGGGTTATGTTGGCCCATGGCCGTGTTATTATAGTATAAGAACATTCAATTAGGGTTGATTAGGGATCATCAGAATAATTAATTATTGGCCGGTTGGCTTGGACGGGAATAGCTCCTGGATTATCGGATTCGTGTGTTGTTAATTTGGTGTGCTTCCTTATATCCAACATATATATCTTTCAATCTTTCATCAAGCCCGAACAACCACACTTGTCCAATAAAAAGATTCTCCAAATATGAAGACGGTGCTTACAAATCAAGATATGAAAATGATGGACAATATTATATTCCAATTTATAATGAATTTTGTATGTAGACCAGATGGTTCAAGTGAGTCAGTCAACTTTTCATAAAGGGTTAATGTTCTTAGGAATAAACTAAGAGTTACTTTTTAGCATATTATATGGGTTGTGTATTAATATGAGAGTTATTTTTGTGTTCGTTTGAATTCTCCTTATAGAAGTCTTTTTCACCAAGCTAGCTAGCATCCCTATAGTGTTATAAATTAATATTAAATAATGTGTACATTACTCTTATAAAATCCATTGATATTCTATGACCTTTAGTTTTTCATTCAATGTATATATACAAATATTATATCAAGGAATATTCTACATAATATTAATTTGTTATTTACTCCCGACATTCAAGGGATCTCTCCTTGAATCAGCCCATAATTGTAGATTTGTATCTCCTTATATATTGTATTTCTCTAATGTAATTATTCAATACAATACAATATACAATCTCTATATGGTATCAAGAAAGGTTACGATCTAAACCTAACCTTAATTATCTATCTTACCCTTCCGTCCACCCTTCTCCTCGCCAGCCACCATGGCCGAAAATGATACTGCAAGCACTATCAACACAAACAACCCGATTCCCACTGATGTTAACTCCCCACAAATCGTCCCTATCACCGCCCATCATCATCTTCCCATCAAACTTTCGCATACCAATTATCCCTCATGGCGTGCACATCTTCTTGCCCTTTTACGTGGGCACAACCTTCTCGGGTTTGTGGACGGCACAGCCCCTTGTCCCCTCCTTGCGGTTGACAACTCGAATGCTCCTCTTGTCACCCATTGGACTTGCCAGGATCAACTTCTCCTGGCCGCTATTTTCGAATCCCTTACTCCGAAGGTTCTCCCACTGGTCTCGTCCACAGGTACCTCCGCTGAGGCTTGGAGGGTCCTCACTCGGCTCTTCGCAAGTCGATCCCGTTCACGGGTTAATCAATTAAAGAGTGAACTATACCGTATTTCGATCGGTTCACGCTCCATCACTGAATATCTGCACTACGTCAAAGCTAAGGCTGATGAACTTGCTTTGATCGATCAACCTGTCAGTGCCCACGATCTCACCCTCTTCATCGTCAATGGCTTGGGACTGGAATACGCCAGAATCGTTGGCCCTATCCGGACACGTGAGACTCCACTCAGGTTTGAAGAACTCCATAATCTTCTCTTTGAGCATGAATTATCCATCAAATCACAGGAGGCGGCCTCTCGCCAGCTCCTTGCTTCTGCGAATGTTTCGCGGTCCAACCAGGGTGGACGTGGAAATCAGACTTTCCGTGGTGGCTGAGGCGGCCGCGGACACCAGGGCTCCGGTGGACGTGGCAACTATCCTGGTGATCGCAACTCACACTCCAACCAGTCTCATTCCCCTGGAGGGCAGAAATCCACAAATGGCTCACACTCTCATGACCAGCGTTCCTCCGTGTACTGTCAGCTGTGCGGCGCCCCAAATCACACGACTCTCACTTGTAGACGACCATCCTACCTAGCTAATGCAGCAACATCTCCATCCACGTCTGCAAATAACCCATGGCTGGTAGATTCAGGAGCGTCTCACAATCTGACCACGGATCTCAGTAATCTGTCCATCCACTCCGAGTACGATGGAACTGATGAGGTACAAATTGCCGATGGTTCTGGCCTCCCTATTACGCACACTGGTAACTCCACTTTGCGCTCTCTATCTCGGTCCTTTATTTTATCTGATGTTTTATGTGTGCCATCTGCAAAGCAAAACCTATTATCTGTTAGTAAATTCACTGCGGCAAATAACGTTTCAATGGAATTTTTCCCCTCTTACCTTTGCCATTAAGGATCGAATAACGGGGGCGCAAGTTGCTAAAGGGGACTGTCGTGATGGAGTTTATCACATTGATTCACAACCTCAACCTGTTCTGAAACGTGCTTCTGTTGGAGTCCGGACTACATGTTCTACTTGGCATGCACGCCTTGGACACCCGTCTGTGGACACTACTCATTTTATTATGAACTCATTTAATTTACCGTTGTTGAAGAAGTCCCAGGTTTTGGGCGATAACTATGTTTTTTGCCAACTGAGCAAATCTCATAAATTGCCATTTTCTGCCACATCATTTGTTGCACACCACCCCTTACATTATGTCTTTGCGGATGTGTGGGGACCTACCCCAATTATTTCTTTGGATGGGTCGAAGTATTTCTTATTGTTGGTGGACTTATTTACTCGTTATTGTTGGTTGTTCCCAATTAATGCTAAGTCGCAGGTGGCCACCGTTTTCCCACAATTCAGTGCTCTTGTGGAAAAACAGTTTGGTTGTGTGATTAAAATTTTTTACAGCGACAATGGTGGAGAATTTGTCTCATTGCACTCCTACTTGGTGTTAAATGGTATTAATTGGCTCACAACAGCCCCACATACACCTCATCAAAATGGCATTGCCGAGCGTCGAAATCGTCACATCCTCGAGGTGGGTCGCGCCATCCTCCACCATTCTGGCCTTCCACCGACCCTCTGGTCTCTTGCCTTACAAACCGCCACCTACTTAATCAACCGCATGCCCACCCCAACTCTTGGAAATATAAGCCCTTACCAAGCTCTCTTTAACCTCACGCCTAACTACAACAAACTTCGGAGTTTTGGTTGCCTCTGCTTCCCATGGCTTCGGCCCTATCAACCGGGAAAACTTACCTTGCCCTCTAAGCCTTGCTTGTTTGTGGGATACTCTACCTCTCAAAGTGCATACAAGTGTCTTGACCTTGAAACTCACCGTATATACATTTCCCGACATGTCCGATTTAATGAATCTTCCTTTCCTGGCCTTAAACCTGCTCCCTCGCCAGCTCCCATACCCCTCTCGCAAACCCTTTCCCTTGGGGTAATCCCTCTGCCATCCTTACCACCTTCTGCTGCCTCCCCTCCCCCCATCCTTATGAATCATCTACGCACGTGGCTACCAGCCCACCCCAGCCTCCCCTACAGCCACCCGCAACATTACACCAACCTCCTCCGAGCCCTCCTGCTTCGGCACAACCTCCCTCTCAAACTAACCGTACACATGGCATACTTTCTGACTTGGCACGTACTTCAACAAGATAAAAGTCATACTTTTTGACTTGGCACGCACTTCAACAAAAGTCATTAATGTATGGATAAAGTAGTAGTCAAAATGCATTTTATCTTTTAGCACGTACCTTTTGACTACGAAAGTGATAGGCATTAATGTCGTCGTCAGAAGTCTTATTTTTAGCCTATAAATAGGAGTATGGATCACTTGTAAAAGAAAATCTTGGTGGAATACAATTTTTGAAGCTTTTAGCTTTGTTTTGTCGAATTCCCTCTTTGTGAGGTTTTCGATTGTTCAAGAACTTATCAAGTTCATTGAGCACGATCTTGTGGCATTCATCATACCGAGGTTCTCGGCTGATTATATAGCCAATGGGTCGAGGTTTCGATTGCTCATGAACTTATCAAGATCATTGAGCAAGATCTTGTGGCGTTCAATATACCGAGGTTCTTGGCTGATTATATAGCCAACGGGTCGAGGTTCCTTCGCTTTAAGTAAATCGAACCAGATTCAATTTAGGAAGATCCGCTGCTTATCTTCATACGTTGGGTTCTTAGATCTTTATATCTAAGGGGTCATTCGTTCTATCCACATCAGTTTTGGTATCAGAGCCAGGTTGGTATCGATCTGATTTTGCTTTATCTTTCATTTATTGTTTACATACCAAAAAAAACCTCCAAGTTCCTTATCTTTTTTTATCCTTTCTTTGCTGCCCTTTTAGCAAAGAAGTGATTGAAAAAAAAATGAAATTCATTGTTCATATTTTAGATTTCAGACATAATAGTTCCTTGTTTCCTTAATCTATAGGACTAAGGAATTGTTGAATGTTGCAAGAAAATCGTTCAACCTGATTTGTTCTTGAATTTGAGTGGTAAAAGGCTAGAGTGGTGAGTTCTTTAGAGGGGGGTAAAAGCCTACGAGTGAAACACGAGTGAATTGTGAGTTATATCTTTGAGTGATACACGAGTGATTGTGAGACACCATGGATGACACATCTACGAATCAATGAGATGCTTTCATCCTCAAGCTATGCAACAACAATTTGCTAGGATGGGAAATATTCTTGAGAGCATGGTTGAACATTTGGATAGATTGGAACAACCAACCACTCGAGAGCGTGGGAATAATAATCCAATACAAATGAGGTAACATGAAGAGTGGGAATCGGAGGAAGAAGATGAAGATGTTGGGGCTGTTCACTAAGTTCATAGACGAAGAGGAAGGAGAAGACAAAATGATGAAGTTGATCGTGACTTGGGAAGCATCAAGATGAACATACCTACTTTCCATGGGAGAAGTGATCCATAAGCTTACTTGGAGTGGAAAATGAAGGTAGATCTGATTTTTGATTGTCATAATTACTCCGAGGAGAAGAAGGTGAGGCTTGCTGCAATTGAGTTCACTGACTATGCTATAGTTTGGTGGGATCAATTCATTACAAATCGAAGGAGATATAGAGAAAGACCTATTGCTACTTGGGCTGAAATGAAATCCATCATGCGTAAGAGGTTCGTACCCTCTCATTATTTTCGTGAGTTGTATTAAAGGCTTCAATCTATGACTTAAGGCAACAAATCTGTTGATGAGTACTATAAGGAGATGGAGATTGCCATGATTAGAGCAAACGTAGAGGAAGATCGAGAGGCTACCATGTCACGTTTCTTGAATGGGCTGAATAGGGAGATTGCCAATATTGTGGAGCTTCAACACTACATGGAGCTCGAGGACATGGTACACACAGCCATGAAGGTGGAGAAGCAACTAAAAAATAAGGGTTCTTTCCAAAGGAGTTCTACACCCAATTTTCAGTTTTCAAGCAAAGCCAATGAAGCTGCGTCCAAAGCAAACGATGGGGCAACTTCAAAGTCTCAACATGAGATGCCCAAGACTAGATTCACTGAGACAGAAAAAGGGAAAGGTAATATCTCAACTTCTTCACGAACTAGAGATATTAAATTTTTTCGTTGTCAAGGTCGTGGACATATTGCATCTGATTTAAAAAAAAAGGGTGATGGTTTTGAGAGACAATTGAGATCGAATTTGAAAGTGAGAAAAAATCAAGTGATGATGAGCAACCTAAAAGAGGAGAACTTTTGGTGGTGAGGAGAGCTCTAAACATGCAAGCAAAGGTTGATGAGGCTAAACAACAAAGAGAGAACATCTTCCATACAAGATGTTTGATTAACGGTAAGGTTCATGAAGATCAACTCAATGTGTCTCAAGCAAGAAGAGCTAGTGAGATTGAGAGAAAAAAAGATAAGAATGAGAGACAAAAACCAAGAGAAAAAAAGAGTGGAAATAAAAACAAGAAGGCTGATGTGAGTGTTTCCGAGGGAGAAAAGAAATTGGATGGAAATGAGGACTCAAAAAGAGTGAATTTCCACAAAATGTTGTTCAATATGGGTAAGGTACTCACTGGCCAAAGTTATTTCCTCAGATGTAGTGCATCGAAAGGCTTCTGGAATGTTGCACTTAATGATCATTAGACTAACGCGATTTGAGCGCTCCCACTTCTCAAAATTCTTCCTTTCATTAGGAAAACTTTTAGCCATAAAAGAAGCGGGTTGCTCTACCCTTAGTGCGTAGTTAAGATCCATACAACCCATAGTGATTAGAATATTATCCTTCAAATCCTAAAAGTTAGACCCATTAAGCATGGGTATGTTGTTAGTGTCGGCAGACAGAGAAGTAGCAGACATAACAAACCAAAATAATTGTCATGCACATATAAAACCAAATAAACAATTAATTAATTCAAATATGACAGCAACATCTTGAGGCAACGAGCATAACATTAATATCAAGTCTTTGGACAGTAATATTAACTTGTAACTGGTCACCTCTGTGTAATGGTCAAATACTGACAATAAAATCATGTTAAGCAATAGTCTTCATTTGGCCGACTTATTACTCACACGAAAAACATTATAATTATCACGTATTTACCACTACATGTGTTTGTATATATACTTCGGGTCAAACATTAATCTTCCTTTGGGCCGATAAATACCCGCATGAATATACACATATACAACCATCCCAACATTCTCAATGGAAAAAATCTACACAAGAGAGGTCACTCTGGCGACTTCATGTTTCCGTCAAACCCATCTCAAATATTAGTAAAACTAAAATGAACATGAGATGTCCAACAAATTCGAATCGTGTTTTTACATATATAAGACATGTAATTGTCTTAACCTGAATAATATCGAAATAAGAAAGCATGCTAAATTAATAATTATGGCAAAACTGTCTTTTAACTCTAAATACTCCAAAACCATAATATAAATTCATATAAAAAATAACAAATTTATGCTAAATTAAGTAAATCATCCATGGGAGCAGACAAACCTTTCATTCATAAAATCATTGGGCACGAAATCACTGACTTCAATATATAGGTCACTTTAACCCAAAATGGTGAATATTAATTAACCCAAATTTCAAGCATATCCACATATAGAAACTCACGTAATAATTCTGACAATATTTTAATAACCCAATATCTTGCAAATAAGAAAAATGGGTTCATAGAACATGCCTACTTTCAATGAACATAAAACATCAATTTTGTAAATTATTAAGTTCAGAAGCAGAAATCTGTTGGAGGCGCACAAACTATGAAATCATCGAATTATTTCCAAAAGGAACAGAAATCGTGGAATTCCACCAAATGAAACATACCCACAATTCTTAATACCATGAGTCTTAATTCACCAGATTAAAAGGTAAAATCAAACCCTAATTTCATATAAATTTAGAATCATCAAATTCTTTCCAAAATATCAGAAAATCATTCGTAGATTGGTTCTAATACTACTTGTTAGAAATAAATCATGTAATTAGCATGTATTAATCACATATAAACATGCATCAATAAATAACTGAAATAGAGAAAAAAACGATAATCATAAAGTGGGAGCGTACCCGAATCCATAAAAGAATTCATACTTCTAACCGGTACGTACCAAACAATCAATTCATCATCCTTCACTATCCATAGAGACAATACAAAGTGTGAGATGAGAATCTGATGTTTGGGATCATAACTCTTACTTATAATAATAAGTTTCCAATATTTTCAATTTGGTCCCTCAACAAATTGAAAATCACTTAATGATATTTATACATAAAAGCCCATGAATATTATGATACCCACATAAGCGCATAACTTAAAATTTAGAGGATCACTTTAATTGGGCATCCTTAAGACAACTATACACATTTAATAGTGGATGTAGAAGGCTTATTTAAAGTTTATTGGGTAGACCTAACAAAGTTCCTCCTTGAGTAGGAGTATAGTTGTCTATTTATACATAATAGGCTTATTTAATAATGGGTAGACCTAACAAAGTTCCTCCTTGAGTAGGAGTAGAGTGGATATAGAAGGTTTACACCACCTTCGAACCACTATAAACAAAATGTGTTTATATGCTTTGATTTACTTACTGCTTTGCATTTTATCTTATCATATATCTTGTAGTATACATCATAAGCATCGTGCATTAAAGTATTGGCAAAGAGCATACTTGTAAAAGAAAAGTTTTTAAAAGAGTTCGTAAAATCGATAGAGGTTCATTCACCCTCCTCTGAACCTCTCACCACTTGGGACTCTCGGGATCAACAGAGTTCTTTTTGGAAACTAGTTTTCTTTTACAAGTATGCTCCTTTTTAAAGTCTTTTATGCATGATGCTTATGATGTATACTGCAAGATAAATATGGCAAAGTAAGTGCAATGCAGTAAGCAAATCAAAATAGATAAACACATAAGGTTTATAGTGGTTCGAAGGTGGTGTAAGCCTTCTACATCCACTCTACTCCTCCACAAGGAGGAACTTTTTTAGGTTAGTTCGAATTACAAGCCTCGTTTTACAAACCTCTTCCTAACAAACTACGCTTACTAGAATCTCAAACTCTAGTTCAAGACCTCGACCCACAAAGGGTACAATCCCACAAAGGGCAAGTTGCCTACTTCTAGACTACACACTTAACAAGGATATAATCCTCTCAACTAAGTTACACCATAAACAACCTAGCGCACACAACATAATGGTTAAAGATAAAAGGTTTTCTTCAACTGGCGCAGAGCAGTCTTGATCTCTGAAGACTTCAATACTATGGTAGACTGCTCCTGGAAGGTTGAGTGACTAAGCTTAATAGGAGCTTTAGAATATGAACGACTTGTGAGATTTTGCAGTGTATGTTTCAAAGCTTCAGTAGTCTTCATGGTCACTCCATCCTTCTATTTATAGATCTTTTGGAATATGCCCGTTGAAGAGAGGCATTGTTCCTATTTCAATTTAAATTTGATCTTCCATATCTTTGTAATTAATGCGATTGACAACTTGAGAATATAGGGCATGTCCCATTCTTATCCACATCTATGACACCACTCCCTGGTTGTAGACCTTTTGCAGAGCTGCAGTACCAGGTGGCATTTTCTCATTGGCTTGACTCAAACTTCTGTCTAACGAGTCTTTGTTAGTAACCTTTCTCATACTGCATTCAAGACACATTCCTTTTAGGGTAATAAATGAGCTGATCGGAAGTTGTCAGCTTGCTGCTTTGTTCTTCAGTGTTTGTTTGTCTTTGTTAACAGCTTCCTGATGTGAGTCAACTTTCTTTTTGAGAGCAGCTTTCTTGTCTTGATATCCAATTGTCAGCATCCTGACTCAAGTAGCTTCCTTTGTTAGACAATTGTTTAGTCTTCTTCGTGACTTCCTGATCTTCTGATAGCTTGATTCTCTTTCGAACACGAGTGTTCTTTGGAATTCTATTCCAAGCATTTATCTTTATTTTTACAAAGACCTATTATTATTTTCGTAAAGATATCCTTATAGGTCTATGTTCCCACTTATGAAACGTGGAGAATGGGTACTCTAACTTTCTATCTAAGATTACATTGTCTCATCAAAACCTACATAGAAATCTCCCAACAATTTCCCCATTTTTTATGATGACAAAACCCAAAAAAAAAAGCAGTAAGATCAGGTATCTTCTTATATGACGGAAAAAAAATATCATGTTTTCAAGGTTAAGAAATAGCTTGTTGTAAAACAGAGTTCTAAGTATAGAATATAGAAATTCTTTTACAAGAAATGATATTACAGAATTGATTTGAGAGCATGCTTTCTCCATCTTCTTGATTCTCAAAACAGCTTCCTTTGAATTTGATCATCTTCTGAGCTTCTTCGTTGATGTTATTTTGCTGCTTCTTCATACTTTGTCCCTCTCCACCAGTTCGAGATTGAATCTTGATAAGACTTCTCCAACTGCTTGGCTATGTTGGGAATCTGAATCCATCTCAGCCAGAAGTCTTCACAGTAGAAGAGTTGTTGTCCCCTCTTGACTCTTTCTATCAGCCTTTTTTACCACGACAACTTCCCTTCTCTCGTTAGATACTGATATTCCTTTAGTGCTTTTTCACATGAGAGATAGTTTTTGAAGTAGCCAGACTTGCATAGATCCCTGAAGTATCTCATGTAGGCTGATCTTTTGAAGTCGCGAATCTCTTCGAATTTCGGATTCCTATCCTGGGGTAGAGTGATTTTGTCAAAGATTTTCATGTTCCAGAAGATGGGATCAATGATGTTTTCTGGTTTCTGATCAAGTAGAACATAAACTTGAATTGGAACTTTGTCACCAGTAAAATTTGGAGCTTCCTGATTTGGATATGAGTGTCTCTCAATGTTGTAGACTCCATTGTCAATAACTCCCAGCCTTGGAATCTAGTTAGACTTCATTGCCAATAACTCCTGTCCTTTTCCCCTGTCTCCCTCAGTTTGCTGCCTTTGCGTTCTTTGTCTTGTTGTAGGGACAACAACTTGAGTTGTTGCAGTTCTGCCTGCTGTTTGTATGACATCATTCCCAGTACCTGCATTCTCGTCATCGTCATCCTTTCTACTCTTCTTCAGATCAGCATCCTGACCATGTTCAGAATCAGATCTCTTTCGCTTGCTTCTTCTGGCCAATGGAATCTGATCCTTATCTTCTTCTTCTTCAGCAATTTCTCTTGCTATAGTTTCAACAAGTGCAACAAATTCAGTATCAGGTTCCTGCTGCTGCTTTCCCTTGTCTTGCTTTTCCCGTTTTCCTTCCTCCTTTTCAGCATCATCAACATCAATGCCTTGTTGGGTAGTGGCTTCAGCGGCTTCGACAGGATAGACTTTTCCCATAATATACCGCATCTCTCCTACCAACATTTCTAGGGTCTTGTACCCATCTTTTAGTTCCGTAATATCTTTGCTCTAGGAGGAGGAGCTTTCTTTGAGATCACTCAGGACAAGTCTATAGGCAGTTTGAGTGTCTTTTATCTCTTTCATACTGGTATGCAAGGCAGAGGTAGCAGTCTTTTGTCTGCTTTCAAACGTAGCTCTGGATTTAGTCTGATTGTTGAATTCATTGTTTAGCTTGTCTTTTATTTCGCCAGGAAGTTCTTCAATTATCTATCTTAATTTCTCCAAAGAAGAAGCGAACTGTCTTTCCTCAGTGAACACTTGACTAGCCATATGCGTATTAAGAGCTCTGACAAGTTCTTGAACGACATCCATCACACTTCTGAGTGTCAGCTCTTGAGGATCTGTCGGAGTCTCAATTCTAACCATTGGTAGAGGATCATTAGGAGTAATGACTACTAGGGCTTGACTCGTACATCTTTTGGCTTCTTCCTCATCTTGCTGTGCTGCCAATTCTTGTTTGACAGCAAGATATCTCATACTCTCCTCTTGAGTTAGTGGAATCTTTCCAGGCTCTTTGAGTGTAGGAGAGCTCAATTCATCATCATTGTCGCTTGATGAATTATTACCATTATTATTTGGCGGTGAAGCTGATGTTGAACCAGTTTCTTGGCCTCTCGGAGTTAACTCAGCATCTATCTCATCTGTCCCTTGAGTATTTTCAGCAGGGACTGTCTCAACAGTAACTGTGTCAAGATTCTGTGATTGAGGCGCTGTCTCAACAGTGACCTCGGGATTAGCAGAATGCTCATTGTGGGCCTGACATTCCTCAACAATCTGTTAAGTGATTATGGTTGCTTCATGGGAAATGGCCATCGCATGCGTCTCTTCTTCAACTGTTGCTTCCTCAGCAGTTTCAACTGCTTGATCAGGTGCAGTTGTAGTCGCCTCTGCAACCTCCTCAGTTGCATCATCAGCAACCTGACTGACTTCAGAGATGTGTTTAATGTCAGTGGTTGCTTCAGCAACTGGTGCCTCACTAGTTGCTTGTCCGCTAGCAACTTCCTCCATGTTCCCATCATTTCTTTCAGCAGTTTCCCCCTCAGTTACTTCATTCTTTTCTGTATCTGCCTGAGGGTCTTCGTCAACTATCTGTGCTGCTACTTCAGCCAGCACAAGGAGTCCTGCCTCTACAACTTCCTCCAGGGTTGCTTCATCGGCATTCTCAGTTTGAATACTTTGACAGAATGCTTGAATAATTTGTTCAGGTTCATCAATTATGGGTGGTGTGGCAAAGTAATCCAACAACTGTTCATCTGAATCCACGGTCTCAAGGTTAGTGATCGGAAAAAGATCTGTGATGCCTGTGTATGTTGGAGATACAGTTTCTCCAGCAGCTCTAGAGATGGATTCTCCATGCTGCAGTACTCTTGGAGGTAGGAGTTGTTGGTCTCTGCTCGTTTCAATTCCTTGTTGCAACATCTTTCTATTAGCTTCCTCTATTGTACAGGTAGCTAACTGAGCTCTCGTCAGCTCAACTTCAGATGAGGTCCTAATAGTCTCGGTGCCGAGGCTTATCAAGATGTTGTCTGTCTCTGTTGTTAGTGACTGTTCTCTCATCATACCTACTCCTTTTGGGTTGTCTGACTAGTAGGTGTAAAGCTGATTCTGTCTCTCTTAAATGAGATTGACGAAGTCATCAGTATGTCTAACCATAAATCCTAGACTAAAGAATGGTAGAAGTCCCAGACTATCATCTTTTTGAATCGCAAAGTTCTTAATCCAAGGTAGGATTATGTCTTCTACTTCAAACCAATCTTCTCAAGCAGCTAGCTTCCTTGCAGGGCTCAGCCTCATTTCTCTCAATTCTTCATATATGCGAAGAAATATTCTGAAGATTGAGTCAGCGGTTAAGCTTAATATTTCTGCTGCATCATCAACATTGATTGACTCGATGGAATTCTTTACCTTATTCAGAATGTCACTCTCTTTCCACCTGACCATTCCTTTTTGTGAATAGGTCTCAGGGTTCAGTGCGACAATATTGATTTCTTCAATATCTTCAGAATTTGCATGTTGAGTTTTCGTTGCTGGGTCAGCATCCTGTTCTTCCTATTCTCCAGAGGTTTCTGTTGTAGCACTGTCATTAGGAACACAAGTTATTGGAGCAGCAACTTGCTCGATGTTTTCAGATGTAGGATCCTGATGTAGCAGTGTTAGTGAGGGTTCTTCATCAAGTATTGCAGCCTCCTTAGGAATAGTTTCATCTACTGTTGTGATGACCAGAGTGTCAGATGGAATAGTGAGTTCTTCTTTAGGATCAGAATCCTGCAGTCTGAGGGTTGATTTCTTCTTTTTGGAGATTCACTACAAGAAAAATGCACATAGACAACGCCCTTAAGACAAGTGTTTTTGCAAAAAACCGTTGTCGTAGTCTAAAAAACTGTTGTCGTAGACAAAACCGTTGTCGTAGCCCAAAAAATTCTCTCATAGACAACGGTTTTAACCTACCGTTGTCATAGAGGTTTGAAATTGTTGTCGTAGCCCGAAAAATTCTCTTATAGACAACGGTTTTAAACTACCGTTGTCGTAGACGTTTGAAACCGTTGTCGTAGCCCGAAAATTCTCTCATAGACAACGGTTTTAACCGTTGTCGTAGAGGTTTGAAACCGTTGTCGTAGCCCGAAAAATTCTCTCATAGACAACGGTTTTAAACTACCGTTGTCTTAGCTCGAAAAATTCTCTCATAGACAACGGTTTTAACCGTTGTCGTAGACGTTTGAAACTGTTGTCGTAGCTCGAAAAATTCTCTCACAGACAACGATTTTAACCTTTGTCATAGACGTTTGAAACCATTGTCATAGCCCGAAAAATTCTCTCATAGACAACGGTTTTAACCTACCGTTGTCGTAGACATTTGAAACCGTTGTCGTAGCCCGAAAATTCATATATTAATTTCAAAAATATATTAATTTTATACATATATTCATTATATATATAAATTGAAAATTATATTAATTATTATTAATATAGTCATTAATCATTCAATTATTTATATATATACATATATTAATATATCAAAATTGGAAATCAATTACTTATATTAATAAGTAATGGTACGTACTTTATAAAAGTTAACAAAAAATATGTAATAATAGAAAATAAATTGAAAAATATCAAAAATATATTATAAAATAAATATATGTAAGACATTGACACATGAGTTGTTTTCTAACGTTGTCGTAACCTCGTAGAATAGTTAACATAGACTAATATTTAAAAAAAAGTCAAATATTACAATATTTTTTTAAATGAAAGAAGAAATGCTATATATTGTTGAATTAAATTGATGAAATAAACTAATTTTGAGAATTAAATTTTATTTCATTATAAAGAAATTTTAGAAAATATGTACAATTAATAAATTATTAATTTTATAATTACATATATTAATTTGAAAAATAGATTAATGTTATAAATATATTAATTATACATATAGTTTGAAATATATATTAATTTTATAAATATATTCATTATATATATAATTTGAAAAATATATTAATTTTATAAATATATTTATTATATATATAATTTGAAAATTATATTAATTATTATTAATATAGTCATTAATCATTCAATTATTTATATATATATATATATATTAATATATCAAAATTGGAAATCAATTACTTATATTAATAAGTAATGGTACTTTATAAAAGTTAACAAACAATATGTAATAATAGAAAATTGAAAAATATCAAAAATATATTATAAAAGAAATATATGCAAGACATTGTCACATGAGGCATCAATGGTCTAGTGGTTAGAGTACCACTGGGCCTCCCGGGTTCGAATCTCACGTAACACATAATATTGATTATGATGATGTCAGTGATGATATCATACTTATGATGATGTGTCATCCCTAGGATGACTTTTGTGATGACGTGGCATGACGTGTGCGATGATGTGGCAAGCTTACGTGGCAAAATAATGTTTTATTTATTTTGCTGAATACGACAATGGTTATTAGATAGAAACACAACGGTTTCGAACCGTTGTTGTTTTACTCAACGACAACGGTTTTTAGGATCTACGACAACGGTTAATTACAACACTACGCTTTACGACAACGGTTATTAGATAGAAAACACAACGGTTTAAAACCGTTGTCGTAGATAGCTAAGACAACGGTTAAAAACCATTGTCGTAGGCTCTACGACAACGGTTAATAACAACACTACGCTCTACGACAACGGTTAAAAACCGTTGTCTATGAGTGAAATTTTCAGGACCTACAACAACACTAGCTACGACAACGGTTCAAATATAGCTACGACAACGGTTAAAAACCGTTGTCTATGTGCATTTTTCTTGTAGTGATTGGAGCAGCTTCCTTTGCTTTCCTCTTCTTCGAGGGAGCAACCTCCTTTTACGTGTGCTTTGTAGGTGCAACAACTCCTTTCTTTGCTCCAGCTTTTCTTACACTAAGGTACTAACCTGGTGCATAAGCAATACTTCTTTCCAGATGGATGTTCTTGAAGCATAGGATTGAGGAGATAATAATTCCAAAACCTCTTCCTGATGAATTTTTGATAGCTTCTTCCCAAATACGCTGAAACATAATTCCTGTCCAATTGACCTTTGCTTCATGAATCACATGCGATCATCATCCTAAATCTTGTGGCTATACACTTGTCAAAAATTCCACAACGTCCCTCAACTGTGTAGACCAGAATGTCATACAGGAGCTCATATATGGGTTTCAGCTTCTTTTTCCTAAAGTTGCCAATGCAGGTTTCTTCCACGGAGTCTAGCTTGAACTGATTCCAACTTTCCTCCAAGTATTCTGACCTATAGGAAGCAAGATCAGAATATGTCATTCCAGAGTTAGAGATGCCAAAGGTTTTTGCAATGTCTTCAGCAGTTAGGGTTTGAATCTCTTCATCATCCTCACTCATATTAAAGGTTATTATCTTTTCATCCTTGGACCGTGTAGCAAATGCGTAGAATTTCTCTACTGACAAGACGAAATATCCTGTGTAAGTTGTGGTCAGCAGCCCATCAAGTTTGTTGTTGATGATATGATTCCAAACGTTGATGAGAATAACTTTATCTTCGTAGGGTGACTCGTCTCCTAGCAATGCAACAACATTCACTAGCCTTCCTTCAACCACATTGGTTTCTCTCAGATAAATTTTGAGAGATTGATTTGCGAATGGTTTGTTTTGCAGAGAGAAAGTTCAAAGGTTTGGTGAGAGAGAGTGATGTGAATGAAGAGAAGCTCAAGTGTGTTTGGCGGTTTAAATTTTTTTCCTTATTTTGAAACTGATTAATAGATAAGATCGACAATTTTAAGGGACGGTTCTTATCAACGGTTGAGATTTGAATTACAGAATGATAGATCTGTAATTTTTAGATTGTGTCAGAAGGAAAATTGCACATTTCTCTCTCTTTCCGGAAAATATGATCTCTGCATTTAATGCAGTTGCCAAATTATCTCTTTCAATCATTGTTTTAAGGTTACTGTTGGTGATACGAGGTTGTAAGCCATATAAATGTTGATCAATAAATGTTGTCTTCAGCAACCTCTTTCAGTGACTTGATTCAGTAACCTGTGTTTTGTAGCTTGCTGAGTAAGATATCTCTGAGACTGGTCATTATTGGAGGATTCTATTTAGATCTGGATCAGTATCTTGTTTCAATATTCTAACGATTTTGACTTGTTGAATACTGAGTGAGTTTTGATCCTTGGAAGGGTTCCTCTTTACTTATGAAACTCATAACTTCTTACTTATTAGAGCTTGATGATCGTAAGTTTCATTCTCAGCAAAGAATATCTTGATTCATACAAGGGTTTTATGAAAATGTCAGCTAGTTGAAAGTCAGTATGTACTTTCTGCAGTGTGATGTCCTTCTTTTCCACATGATCTCTGATGAAGTGATGTCTCATATCAATGTGTTTCATTCTTGAGTGGAAGACAGGATTGTGAGTGATAGCAATTGCACTGGTGTTATAACATAGAATGGGAATTTCCTTTTCTGTTATGCCATAGTCCTTCAGTTGTTGTTGCATCCATAAGATTTGTGTATAGTAACTTCCTGTAGCTACATACTCAGCTTCAGCTATAGAAGTTGCAATTGATGTTTGCTTCTTGCAGAACCAAGAGACAAGTCTCTGTCCAAGAAACTGACAGGTTCCACTTGTACTCTTTCTGTTTATCTTGCAACCTGCGAAATCAGAATCTGAGTATCCTTTGAGGTTGAATCCTCCTTCCTTAGTATACCATAAACCAACATCTTGAGTGCTATTTAGATATTTGATAATCCTTTTTGCTGCTGCAAGATGTGATTCTTTAGGAGCTGTTTGAAATCTTGCACATACTCCAACTACAAATACTATGTTTGGTCTACTTGTTGTGAGATATAGCAAGGATCCGATAAGTCTTCTGTATTTGGCGACTTCCATATATTTTCCATCTTTATCTTTATCCATGCTGATAGATGTGGCTATTGGTGTACTTACTGATGATCCACTTTCCATACCAAACTTCTTTATGAATTTCTTGGTGTACTTGGCTTGATTGATGAAAGTGTCATTCTGAAGCTGTTTTACTTGTAGACTAAGGAAGACGCTTAGTTCTCCCATCATGCTCATTTCAAATTTACTTTTCATAAGTGAGGAGAACTTGGAACAGAATTCTTTATTTGTTGATCAGAAAATGATGTCATCAACATAGATCTGTACAAGCAGTATGCTGTCTCCATCCAGTATCCTGAAAAGAGTCTTATCTATTGTTCCTTTCTGAAATCCATTTTCCAAGAGATATAGGGAAAGTGTGTCATACCAAGCTCTGGGTGCTTGTTTCAGTCCCCACAGAGCTTTCTTCAATCTGAGTAATCTGTCATCTCCTTGTTCTTCAAAATCGGGTGGCTGTTCCACATAAACTTCATCTAATAGGAGTCCATTCAGGAATGCACTCTTCACATCCATCTGATATACTTTGAAGTTGTTGTGGGCAGCATAAGCTAGAAATATCCTTATCGCTTCAAGTCTTGCAATAGGAGCAAATGTCTCATCAAAATCTATTCCTTCTTATTGGCAGTATCCTTTTACAACCAATCTTGCCTTGTTTCTGAGTATAGTGCCAGATTCGTCTAGCTTGTTTTTTAACACCCACTTGGTTCCAATGACTCCTTGATGGTTAGGCCTTGGAACTAACTTCCATACTTGGTTCGTCTCAACTCTTCTTGCATGTCCTGAATCCAGTTACTAACCATTCAACTCTTCTTGCATGGCCTGAATCCAGTTACTATCTTCCAGTGCTTCCTCAACATTCTTAGGTTCTACTTGTGAAATGAAGCCTGTGAATAGTGATTCTTGAGGTCTTAATCTCCTTGTTCTCACTCTTTCGTTGATGTCTCCAATCACAAGTTCTCTAGGATGATTCCTGAGCCATGTTCTGTCAGGCTCAAAGGTGAATGTGGGTTGCTGAACATTAGTTTGTCGTTCAACAGCATCCTGCATTTGATTACTGTTTGTCTGCTGTTCACTAATTTCTTTTAGCTACTCCCGCAAGTGTACAGTGTAGGGTGTAGAAGTGGTGAGCAAGGTCGATCCCACAGAGACTGGCTATCTAGGAATTAACTAACTACCCAAATTCAATTGTCAATTTTATCTAGGAAAATCAAATTTCATCAATTGCAGATTAATTTAATAGAAAAGTAACTACGCAGATAAACTCACTTAACAATAACAGATATCTAAGATAGGTTCTAGGACATGCTTTCATCTAATTCTCATCAAAACATCACTTTAACCAATTCAAGTTCAATAATCAATCATCCTATATGAGCAATCACATATATCAAATTAACAGCTCTCCCGAGTCAGTTAACCGGTTGATTATTATGCCACTAGAGGTATCCCTACTCAATCTGATTGAAACATAACTATTCCCTCTTCTCACTCTCTATATCTCTCATTTACTTCTCTTCATGTTGAGATTTATATAACTTTGGGAGTCTTCCAAGTGAAGTAACCGGTGAAGATTATCCAAGAAAACCAACTTTCTACGAGTTCCTATTCACCCGGGCATGGTCGTGTTGTACAGCACGATCGACTGTGCCCTGCTTAGGGTCACTGGCGATTGCACGGCGTGGACCATGCTGTGGGGCACGGTCATGCCCAGTCATCGTACACTTCTCTACATAATGGCGCACAGTCGTGTTGCATGGCACGACCAGACCGTGCGCCACCAAATCTTCCACACGATCTCGTATTTCAACTCCTATTCTTCCTCGTTTTCCACGATTCCTTCATTGATTATCAATTACACTTGAAACTTGCACTTTTCTCATCAAAATCATGAAACTAAGCACAAACCCGTCAAATGCAACTTATACAATATAATATCAGAAATCACCATAAAAATGTATCTAAACATATTCAAATGAATACATAAACATATGAAAAAATATGTGAAAAACGACACTTATCATCTGCTGATTTCTGTTTGCTTGCTGATTATCATCCAGTGTTACTGTATTTCCTGGTGCAGGAAGCTGTGAGCTGCTTGTTATAACTTCTTCAGTAGACACCGGAACTCCATCAATGTATCTTACTCTCTGTTCTTCGATCTTCATTTTGGACACATCTTCTCTTAGTTTCTCCATATCAGCAGTATTACAGTGTGGTTCATCAAATACTACATGAACTGATTCTTCAACAATTAGGCTTCTTTTGTTGAAGATCCTGAAGGCCTTGCTTACTGACGAGTATCCTAAGAATACTCCTTCATCAGATTTCTCATCAAAGGTCTTAAGGTGTTCCTTTCCATTGTTTAGAATGTAGCACCTATATCCAAAGATGTGAAAATATGAGATATTAGGTGCTTTCCCATACCATACTTCGTAGGGAGTCTTGTTATGCTCTTTGTTGATCAGGCATTTGTTCTGTGTATAGCATGCAGTGCTGGTTTCTTCTGCCCAAAATCTCTTAGGTATTTCAGCTTTTGTAATCATCGTTCTAGCAGCTTCCTTCAGAGTCCTATTTCTTCTTTCTGCAACACCATTCTGTTGAGGAGTTTTTGCTGCACAGTACTCATGACAAATTCCATTCTCTAAAAAGTATTTCTCAATAAACTTGTTTTTTAATTCAATTCCTCTGTCAGATCTTATCTTTACAATGCTTAAGCTTTTCTCATTCTGCACTTTCTTCATGAATTCTGGAAGCCTGGCTTGGGTTTCAGATTTCTTTGCCAGGAAGATGGTCCAAGTGAATCTTGAGTAGTCATCCATTATTACAAGGGAATATTTCTTCCCATTCACACTAATAGGCTCCACTGGTCCAAATAAGTCCACATGCAGAAGATCTAGTATCCTATTTGAGGATCTTTGTACTTTGTCTTTGAATGAGCTTTATACTTGCTTTCCTTTCTGACAGGATCCACAAACACGTTCTTTCTTGTAAGCAACATCTGGTAGTCCTCTGACTTGATTCTTCCTTGCTAGCTTGTTGATTATCTTGAAGTTTAGCTGGCTCATCCTCTTATGTCATAACTAAATTAGTTGTGGGGTGCTCTTTGCTATGAAACAGATTGGTTGTGTCGTTGAGTTCTAATTAGTAAGGTAGATGTTGCCTCTCCTGGTTCCAGTAAGCTTAACCTCATTTGTTTTGATGTCTCTGATCAGACACTCATTGAAATTAAACTCCACAGAACATTCTTTGTCACAAAATTGACTGATACTCAGGAGGTTATATTTTAGTCCTTTGACATATGAAACATTACTGATACTTGCATTGCCTTTGATCAAGCTTCATGTACCTTTTGTGTATCCTTTGGAGTTATTGCCAAACACAACTTTGGGGCCTTTATATGGTTGGAAGTCTCTTAATCCGACTTTGTTGCCAGTCATATGTCTGGAACAACCTCTATCAATGTACCATTCATCATTGCTGCTTCCTGGCAACTGCACCTGCAAGTAGATCAAACGATTTTAGGTACCCATACAAGTACGGGTCCTGGGTGTTAGTGCCTTTTGGAACCCACACCTGCCTTATGGTAATTAATTTACCAGAGGCTATGTTGGTTCTCATTCTGTAAGTGTCCTGGGCAGGGCACTATTTATGAGCTTGTTGAATCTAGGTTCTACGTTTTCTGTTTGTGAAAGACATTCCCTTATACCTTTCCTGAGAGTAGACCTATTGGAACCTTAACATGAACGCCTTGGTTCTCAGAGAGTGAAGCTCTTGTCTTAACTTAGAAGATTGATGCTTCCTTCTCTTACTTATAGCATATAGATTTTGCTGCTTTCTGAGATTTCTTGCAGGCTTACTGTCTTTCTCCTGCTGAAGGGGTTTCTTCCCTTTATCCGGAATACTTGTTTTGTTCAAGCTTTCATTCATTAGAGTAAGCTCTCGAGCAAAAGGAACTCGAGCTTGAACAAACTTTCCAGATTTGGATGTGCTGGCTTCATTCTGAGAAGTACTAGCACAGTATCCTAAACCATTTCCAGAATTGGTGATTTGGGTTCTTTGGATACATTCTTATGCCTTCTTAGCTGATTTACTATATACACTAATTGTGTCTTGTAAATCAGCCTTCTCAGTTTCTAGCTTAGTGACTAGCAGTTTAAACTTAGAGACCTCAGCTCTGAGATTGTTACATTGTGTATTAAAATACTACAGGTCAGCAACCTGTTCTTTCCATACTGTCAGCTCACTCTTGAGTTGATGATTTTCCTCTTTTGTTCTTCATGAGCTGAATTTATCTGCTCAAAGTCACTCATGATCTGTCTAAAAGACTGGATCATGTTAAGCTTTTCAGAACTTGAAGTATAGAGAGATTGAGAAGTTACCTCTTTTTCTTCATTGTCCTTAGCCATGAGGTAAATAAGTGCTTCTTCATCAGATGAGTAGCGTAGGTTCTTTCTGATGAGAGATCATCATTTTCTACAGCATTGGAGATGTTTGCTGCTCTGAAGGCTTCATTTTTAGTGAGAAGTGCCCTAAAGATAGTTTTTGATGAAGTGACTAGGTCTTCTACGATTATAACACAGGATTGTGGATCCCGTGTCAGCTTGCTGATGAGACTTGATCTGAGGACTTCTTTTTGATAATTGTGGCTCTCTTCTAAAGTTGTTCCCTTTGTGGTTGCTTTTTATAAATTTTTTTAAATTCTTCAGTAGAAGTATCATCTCTTCTTCTGCATCCTCAGTAAGCACTTCCTCCTTTTTATCTTTCAGCTTGTTGTTGCTTGTGCTAATAACAACCTAATTATTTACAACAAGTGCTGCAATCTTTGTATTCTTTCCTTCCATGTCCTTTTTCCTTCTTTCAATGTCATACTATAAGGATTTTAGATCGGAGAAGAGAACGAAGGTACTTATCGTGTTGAGGTTCAATGACACTCTCATCGCGGTCTCTTTGCTGTGCCACTCGTAAGGTAAGGCTCGTAACACCTTCATGTTCTTCTCCTTCTGGGTGTATATTCTTCCCAAAGATTCAAGCTCACTCATAATGGTTGTGAATCTTTGATCGAGCTATTCAAAAGTTTCCCCTGGCTTCATGTTGAATTGTTCAAATAGTTGGATGGCTTTGGAGATTCTGTTGTCTCTGGCAAGTTCATTGTCTTCACATATCATCCCTAGCATTCATTACCCATATTTCTTTGGCTGTGGAGCAGCTCTTAACCTTGCTGAACGTTCATTTGTCCAGCGTGAGAAATAAGGCATTTTTGGCTACGTTGTCAAGATTTGCTCTCTTCCTGTCTTTAGGAGTATACTCATGTCTTTCCTTGACAACGTACTCCTGTGGTGGTGACGCACTTCTTAGTCTTGCTGCAGCTTTCTGTGGTCTGACACCTGGTTCGACATATATAGCATTGGCTTTGTAGATCACTGGTGGTCCTTCCATGATGACGAACCACATTTCGTCGTGCATGGTTGATAGATGAGCTTGCATGCGTATCCTCCAGTCGTCATAATCATCTATGGAAAACATAGGTAGCTTGTGATGTGCAAAATCCATGCTTATGCTAAGAGATGAGTTTGGGTCTTGTGAAAGTGAAAACGGTTATCCTTAAAAGCAAAAATGGGTGGATCTGGGTAGGTAACAAGACAGGTTAGCTTTTAACCCAACTTGCTCTGATACCACTTGTTGGTCCCAAGTGGTCAAAGGTTCAGAGGGGGGTCAATGAATCTTTATCGATTTTGCAAATTCTAAAACTTTCTGTAAGGTAGGTTCCTTATCTAGTAAAGAATGCAGCAACCTGACACAAATGAGTAACCTGGCAGTATGCTTAATCAGGTTCCTGACCTGTTTAGACAGTACGCAGCGGAATAAACTTGATAGAGTTCTTTTTGGAAACCAGTTTTCTTTTAAAGGTATGCTCATTTTTAAAGTCTTTTATGCACGATGCTTATGATGTATACTGCAAGATAAATATGGCAAAGTAAGTGTAATACAGTAAGCAAATGAAAACAGATAAACATATAAGGTTTATAGTGGTTCGAAGGTGGTGTAAGCCTTCTACATCCACTCTACTCCTTCACAAGGAGGAACTTTGTTAGGTTAGTTCGAATTACAAGCCTCGCTTTACAAACCTCTTCCTAACAAACTACGCTTACTAGAATCCCAAACTCTAGTTCAAGACCTCAACCCACAAAGGGTACAATCCTACAAAGGGCAAGTAGCCTACTTCTAGACTACACACTTAGCAAGGATATAATCATCTCAACTAAGTTACACCATAAACAACCTAGCGCACACAACACAATGGTTAAAGATAAAAGGTTTTCTTCAACTGGCGCAGAGCAGTCTTGATCTCTGAAGACTTCAATACTATGGTAGACTGCTCCTAGAAAGTTGAGTGACTGAGCTTAATAGGAGCTCTAGAATATGAACGACTTGTGAGATTTTGCAGTGTATGTTTCAAAGCTTCAGTAGTCTTTATGGTCATTCCATCCTTCTATTTATAGATCTTTTGGAATTGCCTGTTGAAGAGAGGCATTGTTCATGTTTCAATTTAAATTTGATGTTCCAAATCTTTGTAATTAATGCGATTGACAACTTGAGAATATATGGCATGTCCTATTCTTATTCGCATTAATGGCGCCACTCCCTAGTTATAGACCTTTTACAAAGCCGTAGTTCCAGGTGGCATTTTCTCATTGGCTTGGCTCAAACTTCTGTCTAACGAGTCTTTGTCAATAACCTTCCTCGTACTGCATTCAAGACACATTCCTTGTAGGGTGATAAATGAGCTAATTGGAAGTTGTCAGCTTGCTGCTTTGTTCTTCAGTGTTTGTGTGTCTTCGATAACAACTTCCTAATGTGAGTCAGCTTTCTGTTTGAGAGCAGTTTTCTTGTCTTGACATCTGATTGTCAGCATCCTGACTCAAGTAGCTTCCTTTGTTAGACAATTGTTTAGTCTTCTTTGTGACTTCCTGATCTTCTGATTGCTTGATTCTCTTTCGAACACGAGTGTTCTTTGGAATTCTGTTCCAAGCATTTATCTTTATTTTTACAAAGACCTGTTATTATTTTCATGAAGATATACTTAAAGGTCTTATCAAAACGTTATAACTTATAAAACGTGGAGAATGGGTACTCTAACTTTCTATCTAAGATTACGTTGTCTCATCAAAACCTATATAGAAATCTCCCAACAAGATTGATTTAATTGGGCATTCTTAAGACAACTATAAACATTTAATTTGACATGTGAAAACCCAATTTTGGATTTTTTCCAATAATTTAATCCTTACCCAATATTGTCTAGAGTATGTTCATGAAATAATGAGTTTGAGTTTTGTGAAAAATGAGAAATGGATTTGCAGTGGCCTAAAATGTATAAAGTGATTAAGAAATAATATGATAATAAATCCTTTTAAAGATGATATATTTTATTTGTCATTTTTTAAAATATTTTATTTCTTTTAAATGGATATGATTGTGTCATTTATATTCCCTTCTCATTAGTTAGCCCCCAAAACAAATTAAGATAGATCAATCAATATAAACTGATTAAAACATATTATTACAAATTTAATTAAAGTGATTTGTACTTCTGGGTGCTTAGTTTGTTAGATAGCCAAAGAAAAATCATAGAAAACTGGAATTTGTATATAGATTACTGCAGAAGGATCTTTTGAGCCATTTCATGTTATCTGTTGAAATATGATAAAGCAGAGTTATTGAAAATTGGAAAAAAGGCCATGTAAATGAGTATGTAATACATAATTATAAAGAAATCAACAATGTGGAGCACTGAAATGTTGTGCACCTTGATATCCTCTAAATTTACTATCATGCTTACTTTAATTTTTAATTTTTCAATTTACTCCATTATACTTGAATATCATCTATTTAATTCTAGACATATAGAGAATGGCAATATTATATGCTTAGTAGATAGTGCTACTATCCACACTATCCTTAGAGATAGGAAGTTTTTTCAAACTTTAACTGAGAAGAAAGACAGTGTCACTACAATTTCGAATGATAATATCTTGATAGTAGGCTCCAACAGAGTTTGATTAGTTTTCCCATGGGTACTGAATTAGTTATTAATGATGCATTGCTATATCCACAATCAAACATTCATTCCTCAATTTTAAGGACATCACATCGAATGGTTTTTTTGGTCCCAAGTGGCACAGAGGTTCAGAGGGGGTGAATGAACCTCTATCGATTTTTCAAAATTTTTCAAACTAGCAGCACTACATCTTATAGTAGAATACAACATAGATTACAATACAGCTTACTAGGCTAGAATGCAACACATCTTGCTGTACTAGAGTTCTTATGCATCGAAAACTTAAACTTTGATAGAGTTGAATGCTTAAGAGTTTTAGAGCTTGTTTTTGCTTGAGAGTGAGTGATCAATTTTTCAGTAGTTGCTTCAGTCAATTCTTCCTCATTTATAGGTGAAGAAATATGTCTGTTGAAGAGAGACATACTATTTTGAATTTGAATCTTCTTTAAGTATTCTTGAGCTCGTATTAATTGCATCTGAAGGGTTGCATTTAATTTTTCTTGTCTTGCACTCTAGGTTATTTAATGCAGCTGTACTAGGTTGTAGGTTTGTCGTAGTATGCTAGGCTACACATCGACAGGTTACTGACTCTCGGTACGCTTTGATCAGTTTGGCTGTACCGACTAGTTTTAAAGAGACATTTCCTTGGACAACATTGATCTTCCACGTACTACATTGATGTGTGTGTTTGTCAATTCATTATTTCTATCTTTTTTTGACTCTGAGTGCAATACTTGTTTTGTGCAATCTTTGCAGTAATACAACTTTCTGTTGGCTTGCTGTATTCGCTCTACTTATTGTGCTGTTGTATTAATCTACTTACAGTATCCAAATACTATTTTCTTCTACTGCATTTAGTAGTGGCTTATTTGCTGCTTGCAACATCAATCAACTACTGAATTGAGGAATCTTACATTCTTCAGATTGTCTTATTGACTCAAAACTAATCTAAGTTTCACTTAAACATTGTGAAAATTGAGGTACTCTACTTTTCTATTACAATGTTATTTTGTCTCATTAGAATCTAAACATAAATTTTCTAACTATTTCTCCATTTTTTATGATGACAAAACCTTTACATTATGTAGTTCATTGCGAATTTTCAGAGTAGTATTATGCCATTTACTTTTCAAACTTTTTATATAGATGATTACATACTATAATGAGACTTCCTGTATTGATCTAATCATACTACTAGCATATCCTAGTTGCTATCAGCACATAAACTCAAATAAATATATCTAGCATGCTTTCTTACAGCAGAAAGTAAAACACACAAAGTTCACAAGTTGTGAACTTGTTCTTGTTAGGATGTATACTATAAGCCTAGCTTTTGTATAAACATCTTTTATGGAATGAGAATCGCTTTGGTCATATGTTTGCATTTTATATTTGTTATATATGTTTATGCAATGTCCAATTAATTTATATTATAGATAACTTGGTGTGTGGTGTCACACAGAAGATCATGTTATCAGTTTCTTATAAATTATAAATAGTAGCTCACAACCAAGATGGATTTGGACAAATCATCGGAATGGTTGTAGTGTAGTTTGGTATTAGTTTGTCTTGACTATAAAACTGCACTAGTACACTTTGTGTGTATTGAGCAGGACCATTTGAGGTTGTTCGATTTATACTGACTATATAATAGAACAAGACCTCTGTTATTATGGATGTGCGTTCTCTTAATCCCTATATAATAGCAGTCACGTATACACAATATTTGTTTCTTTGATTTGCCAATGAGTGAGATTTATTTATTAAATCAATAAACTCGGTGAATTGGGAAACAGTATTGTCTATATGGTGTACTGTTGATTATAGAAGGAATCTGTGTCCTAATTATTTAGGATGATGATGTCCCCTTGAGTAGCTCATAAGGATTATCATGTAAACCCTGCAGGTGGATTTAATCCGACATGATAATAAAGTTGAGTGGTACTACTCTCGGAATTAGATGTTAATTAATTAAGTTGTCAGTAACTTATTTAATTAACGGACATTCGATATCTTAAACACAGGGAGATAAACGTACACATAATAAGAAGGAGCCCATATTAAATATGGGATTGGGACGGTAGTTCAATAATAATTCTTTAGTGGACTGAATTATTGTTGATGGGCTTAAGTTATGTATTCGGGCCGAACACAGGAAACTTAAGCCCATCAGGAGGCCCAACCCAATTCCTCCTCTAGGTCCCTGGTGTAGCCTATAAATAGCCTTTTAATCACAGCGCCTCTCTACGTAGAATAGATTCACGTAATATTGAGAGAGAGCAAAAAAAAGTGAGATTTCTCGGAAGATCGTTGTCCACGCAACGTTCGAGAAAGGCCATAGGAATACATCAGAAGATCTAAAGGTCTAGGGTTTGTATTCGATCAATCTTTGGCCCCGTTTCTACGATTGATCAAAAGGTATGGTTCGTTTATTTATTCCGCTGCGCATGTCGTACCTTGTATGGAACCCGATTAATCGATTGCCTAGGGCCGGCGATCCGTCGGTTCCAACAGTTCTATCTTGCGGTAACTTGATTATATCAGAAGGTTATGATTACAAGTTATAGATATTCAGAAAGTAAATATAGCTTACAGATAGAATATAAACGAAATGCGGTAAGTTGTTTATCTAATCTTAATTTCTTCAAGGTTGCTGATGTCCAAACAACTTCCTTTTCACTGAATCATCTTCAGGTACTCTCCCCTTCCACCAATTGATGATGGATTATTGATATGATTGCTACAACTGCATCTTCATATTTATTATCAGAATCCATCTCAGCCAGTAATCCTCGCAGAAGGGTATCACTTTTCCTTTCTTCACATCTTCAATCAAGTACTTCTGTACTTTAAGTTCTCCCGCTCTGGTCAACTCATACTTCACTAATGCATCTCTGCAAGTTTTGTAGCTTGCAAAACAATTCTTCTCACACATATATCTGAAGTATCTCAGATATTTAAACCTCAAGAAAAAGGGTGATCTCTTCGAATGTAGGATTTCTATTCTCTGACAGCCTTACCTTGTCAAATAACTTCAGCTCCTAACCTATGCTCTCTTTTAGGGGTCTTTAATCCATCATCAGTGAAGCTTTTGTAGAAAGAATGTCTAGATTAAAACATGGAAAATCCTGTGGTGGGAACTGGTTTAGAGCATCGTTCACCTTCTTCATTAGCTCTATTCTACATGGCGCAACAATATCTAATCTAGAGATCGAAGCATCCTAATCTCTTCTCTTTTAGCAATAGAGGAAAATAAAGACTTTTTTCCCCTTTGGTCGATTTCAAGTGTCTTTTTCCTTCCTAAACTCAAAGGACCTCCTGAAGTCAATTACAAGGAAAGATTTGAAAAGTTAAGACTGTGAACACCTGAAGCCCCTTCCTCCAGTGCCCTTACCTGATCCTGAGATCGATCGAGAATAGATCTTACATAAGCTGAAAAGTTTCAAGTTTTTGGTCTTGCGGGTCCGCTTTTTTCAACTCTCTCAATCTGTTTTCATCTAGCCTTCTAACAACAGCTTGACTCAAAGATTTATCTTTCTGATGATGCTACTACTGTCTGCTACTTTCTTTTTGGGTGGATGATATATCCTTTCTTGCTGAACCGCTAATTTCAGTTCTAGATACATTGCTACCTGCTGCTTTGGATGCAGCAGCATCAACACAACTTTGATCATCATCATCCTTCCTCTTTTTGGCTGGCGGGCTCTGGCCAGTATTAGATCTTGATCTCCGATGCTTCTTGTTAACTAGCTCCTCCTCATCCTCATCTGACGTCTAGCGGCTGCATCACTTTATCTATTGTTGTTTCATCAACTATAGTTGTAAGTTGTAGGCCTTTTTTCCTTTTTCTATATTCTTTCCCCTCTTTGACATCATCAACAAGGATTTGTGAAGAGAGAAGGGCTGTAGTTTTGTCTTGCTGCAGACTGAGGGGATTCCTTGAAGCATGCATCTCTTATTTCTCCAATGATCAGCTCCAGGTTGGCTAGGCGTTTATTAGTACTTTGAGCCATACGATCTTGATTAACAACATGTTCTTGAAAATTGTTAATCACAAGAGAATGTGCTATCAGAGTATCATTGGTGGTTTGTTGTGTAGTAGCTTGAGCCGTTGTAGTTGCTTAGACTTTCTTTGTAGTGTTGAAATGATTAGTGTGTTGTTTATTCCATTCCCCTCACATATATTCTATGAGCTTCTTCAGAATATCAATGATGACTTCATGTAGCTTGGTCATCTCATCAGCTTGAGGCTTATCATTGGTGGTGGACTTAAACACAATCTTGAAGGGCTCTTCCTAAGACCTATACTGTTGTTGCAATGCTTTGCAGAGATTGTTCATAAGAAAGAGCATATAATTCTTCAACTTCTCTTCTCTCAGGAATAACAATCTTCATTGCATTCGTATCGTCACCAGGTCTATCTGATCACTTATCTTCATCGTCGTTAAATGCAATCATAAATGCTTCTTTAGATCTGGGTACAACAGAGTTGGATGGTTCTGCTGTATTCTGAATAGGTGCTGAAACATGTGCAAAAGGATATGAATCAGATGTATAAAGATATTTTTTCAATGATTTCTCTATCTGCATAACTCCTTCAATCTCCTTTTCTTTCTCTTCTAAATCCTCCATAAGTCCTATCTCAACAGTGACGTTGTCCGAGGTCTTTGGTGAGGATGTTGTCTCAACAACAATCCTAGATTTGTTAGCTTCTTCACTTCGTACAGTCAGGGCTGCGGTTTCTAGAATCTCAAGGTTTCTAGCAGTAGCGCATATAAAGATAATGTCTTGTTCAATATCTGCACATATTGTTGTCTCAGATTCTATTGTATCTTAGTTGATCACATGTTGTACTGCTAAGTGAGCTAGTACAGGGAGTCCTACCTTAACAACTTCCTCAGTGGTTGCATCATCGGTGATCTCTTTTTGTAGGATGACGAGGACTCCTTTAATCTTATCTGATGGTTCCCCCTCAGATAAATCATTTTGAGGAACATAGGAATCACCATAATCCAATAACTGACCATCCTTCTCCATTGACTCCAAGTTGCAGATAGGTGAAAGATCAGCGAGCATTGCATCAAACATTGTACATTCTGAATGCTTGACACCAGAGGTACCTTCTAGCTTTGAGTTTGCAAATTCTTCGCTCTGCTAGCTTGCATTCTATCTACAACATAGCTTCATTTGCTTCATCTGTGTCCATGTGTCATAGCTGCTACTCTGCCATTCTCAACTCTTCTGTATTCCATGAAAATACATGCTTTTTTGAGCTTGCTGATTCTTCATCGTCCATATCAGCATGCTGCTCAAAATCTTCTTTCTTTTCAGTGATTTTTCTCCAAAAGTCTGGAATTCTCTGATTTCTGCAATCCTTGGTTGATCTAACATCAACCAAATGTTTGAAGATTTTGCCCAGAACTAGACTTTCTGCTCTATGTTAACGAACTTCTTCCACTTCAACAACTCTTCTGCCAGAGATAGCCTTATTATCCTCCGTAAGTGATACTCCTATTCCATTTCCTCAAAGATATCTTCTGCTATATGGTTAAGGGTTTTGTGAGGAATGTGATCATCAATGAGCTGTGTAAAATCTACACATAGGCCAGCAGGGATGACGAACATTCCTTGGTGCCCTTTTAGAAGAATTTCTAGTTCTATTGATGTATCAGTTGTATGCTCTATATCATTGAATTTCTCTTCTCTAGCCTCCTTGATGGCCAGAGGTTGTTGTACTTTTTATTCTTCATATGCACTTGTGAACTTGCATCATTGGTTCTTCTACTAGGTTATTGTACTTTTATTCCTCATAAGCACCATCATGGTCTTGTGCTTCTTCTATCATGGTACATTTGGTTGTAGTAACCTCTATCCTGGCTTCAGGTTACAGCATGGTTGGTTCAGCTTCTTGTGGTTCTTCCACCAGAGGTTCTTACTGAGATGGGGCAACTTCTGCTTCTTTGGTTTTCGAATAAGCGGGACTTCCTCATCTTCTGAACTTGAGCTTTTAGCAACTTTGACTGGTGAGTGGTTTTGATGCTTGGTTGCAGCTCTGCTTTTCTTCTTTTGCATCATCTGAATTTTCTGATTCGTTGCTTACAGTAGAGACCGCAGCTTTCTGTGCTCTGGTCAAAATTGCAGCAACTTTCTTTCTTTGGCTTTGTTTCTGCATCCCCAGCTACTTTCTTCTCTTCTTGCTTCCTTATAACTTTCCCTTTTTTCTTTTTACCGAGAAAATTTCCAACAGAAATGGGAACTACATTAGATAGTGGGATCCCAATCTTATATAGAATTGAGAAGATGGTGATTTCAAAACTTCTTCATTTTGTATCATTTGCAGCTTCTTCCCTAATCCTTTGCAAGATGAACCTACGTGCTCAAGTTCACTTTTTTCTTCTTTATTATGGATGTCATTAATCTAAAATGCAACAGGGTGTAGTTATCGTAGCTTCCTCCTCTACCTTCGACTAAATATACACATATATCATGCAGTAACTCGTATTCTGGCTTGAATAACTTCTTTGCTATATTTTTCTACACAGGGCCAATTATCTCCTCCAATTTAAATAAATGGCACATTTCCTCAGCATATTCATCATCATATTTTTCCAATAAAGAAGGCTTGAGACCTTTAGCATTGATGGTCTCAAAGATGATTTGGGATGTCAAAGTGTGTTTCTCGCCATCTTCTTCCATCTTGAAGATGATGCTTTTGGTGTCATCATATAGCCTCGCAAAAGTATAAAACTTTAGCATTGATGCTTCAAAGAGTCCTGCATACCGAAGATCTTAGAGTTTCATATCTTTTAAACAAGACCAAACCTTTTTAATCTCTTCCTGATCGAATATTCTTAAATTGGAGAAGATAGATGATGGATTCACGAGACAATCTTTTAAAACTACAGTTCGTCTTGCTGTCATTTTTTAAAGATTTAAGATCGGAAATAGTTTAGTGTGAGAGATTAGGGTTAGAGAGAGGTTTCTACTTTGGGGAGATTTGAAATGAGAGAGGTGGTTGATTGGGAGAGAGATGGACAATTTATATTCATATATGAACTATTAAACGATCAACGACTGAGATTGAATGATCATTCAGAGGTTGCAAAATCTGATAGTTGTGATAAAAAGATAGAGGGGTCTTTTTACAAAATTTGAGACTTCAGGGGTTTAAAGAGAACCGCGATTGTTGCACTTTTGAAAAAATGAATTTTACATTAAATACGACAAATCATTTTTCCGTTCAAATGATTAGCAATTAAGGTTACTTTGATGATATGAGGTTGCAGAGCAATAAATACTCCTTGTCATAAATGCTGAGTCTTTGTTGTTGTAACTCGATATTGTAACCTTGCTTACTGTAGTATCCAAACTTTCCTACAGTTTTCTTGCTTTCTTTTTGCTATCTTGCGGTATCATAACACAGATGGAACATTCCCCATTAATTCCAAATAACTAAACTTTCTTATCTTCTTTATAACTTAATAATCCCAACTTCATTTCTGAACATAGAGAATCTTGATTCACACAAAGGTTTTATGAATATATCTGCCAACTATAAATATGAATGAACTTTCTCCAAAACAATATCTTTCTTTTCAAGATGATCTCTTATAAAATGATGTCTCACATCAATGTGCTTTGTTCTGGAGTGGAATACTGGATTATGTGTGAATGCAATAGCACTTGAGTTGTCACATAAAATTGGGGTTTCCCTCTCAATTATTCCATAATCCTTAAGTTGCTGCTATATTTAAAGGATTTGCGCGCAACAGATTCCTGCAACGACATATTCGGTTTCTGTTGTTGATGTTGCTAGTGATGTTTGCTTCTTGCAGAACCAAGACACCAACCTTTCTCCAAGAAATTGACAAGTACCACTTGTACTTTTTCGGCCAATTTTACATCCAGAAAAATTTGAATCTGAATACCATTTCAGACTAAATCCTCCTAATAGCCCAACATCTTGAGTTCCTTTCAGATATTTGATGATTATCTTCACTACTGCAAGATGTGACTCCTTAAGGACTATTTGAAATCTGGCACACACTCCTACTTCAAACATGATATTTGGCCTACTTGTATTAAAATACAACATAGATCCAATCAATCTCGTATATTTGGTAATATCCACATCCTTTCCATTCTCATCTTTATCTAGGTTGATTGATGTCGCTATAGGAATGCTTACTGCTGATCTATTTTCCATTCCAAACTTCTTAATCAGTTCTTTAGTATATTTGACTTGATATATGAAAATTCCATTGTCAAGTTGCTTAACTTGCAATCCTAGAGAGAAACTTAGTTCTCCCATCATGCTCATCTCAAACTTCTTCTACATGAGGGTTGAAAACTTTTCACAGAGATTTTGGTTTGTGGATCCAAAAATGATATCATTCACATACATTTGCATAAGAAGAATATTGTCACCATCTTGTATCCTAAAAAGGGTTCTGTCTACAGTCTCTTTCCGAAAGACATTCTCCAATAGATATAAGAACAGTATATCATACCATGCTCTTGGTGCTTGTCTTAAGCCATATAGAGCTTTTTTTTAATCTGAATACTTTCTCTTTAGGTTGATCTTCAAATCCAGGGGTTTGTTTCACATAAACTTCTTCAGATAAGAGACCATTCAAGAATGCACTTTTAACATCCATCTGATAAACACTGAAATTCTTGTGTGCAACATATGCTAGGAAAATTCTGATTGCTTCAAGTCTTGCTACTAGTGCGAAGGTCTTATCAAAATCAATTTTTTCTTCCTTATAATATCCCTTGGCAACTAATCTTGCTTTATTTATGACAACAACTCCAGATTCATCTAGCTTATTCTTGAAAACCCACTTTCTTCCAATCTGTTGGTCCCAAGTGGTCAGAGGTTCAGAGGGGGGTGAATGAACCTCTATCGATTATTGTGTTTTAAAACTTTTATGTAAGTAGGTTACTGATTCTACAGAGAATGCAACAACCTCTCGATTCAGTAAACTGGTAGAATGTTGAATCAACTTAATATCTCGGTTATCACAATATGCAGCGAAATAACAAAGATAGAGTTTCTTTTGAAAAACGTTTTCTTTTCACAAATATGATTTTGTCAGAATCCTTTTTGCAATATACTTATGATAAATGCAGTAAGATAGATATACAAAAATTGCAATGCAACAACTAATCAAAAGTAGTAAACACACAAGGGTTTATAGTGGTTCGAAGATGGTGTAATCCTTATACGTTTTCTTTTCTCCTTCATACAGGAGGAACTCAACTAGGTCAGATTGATTTAGAAGATACACTTTACAATCCTCTTCCTAATGCACTAACCTACTAGAATCGACAAGATTCCTAGGCATTATCCCACATAGGTTACAAAACTCACATAGAGTTATAAGCCTACATAAGACTCAACACTTAGCAAAGATCTAATCCTTCCAACTAAGGATACCAAACATAAAACAACCTAGCACACAACAAATGGTTAAAAGTATATAGGGTTTCTTCAACTGGTGCAACTTGAAGACAACCTTGAATGTGAGAGCTTGAAAGCAATGCTTCTGAAGGTTGAGTGACTGAACTTAGAAAGCTTGAGAATAGCTTGAGATTGGCAAATCGTTCAGTAGTCTTCACATTCATCTTTACCTTCAATACATAGTGTATGGAAAATACCCGTTGAAGAGAGGCATTATCCTTTGAAGAAATTCAAATTGATCTTCACAATCTTCCCATTAAATGCGTCTTGGAAAATCTGGAATGTAGGGCATGTCCTACTTTCATCAGCATTAATGGCGCCATACTTCGGCTACTTTGCTTTTGAGGTCCGCAGTCCAGGTGGTATCACCTTACTGGCTGGGTGCTAACTTCTATCTACTGGTAACTTAGACAGGATCGAATCCTCGTACTACATTCATTATATACCTCGTAGTACAATGAATAAGATAGAAGAACTTACAACTTGCTGCTCAGGTTGCAGTAGCTGCTTTCTATTTTATGTCAGCTTTCTGTTTCAGAACTGCTTCCTGTTCCTGAATCCTGTAGTCAGCTTCCTGATTTGCGATATCTTTCTGATCTACGACTACTTCCTGATTCTGAACAACTTCCTATTCCAGAATCCTGCAGTCAGCTTGCTGACCTGCGATAGCTTCCCTTACTGCTTTCTGTTTTGCTGCTTACTGATCCAACTTCCCGATCCTATTTTCTATTTCAGCTTATTGACTTTCCTTGCTGAAAATCAGTCTTTCAAACATCTTCATCTCCAGAATCCTACTAACACCAGTATCTTCTATCTTTCTGATATATATACATCTTTACAAACAAGACATAGAGAGATAAACTTATAAAGCTAAAAACCACTTATACATTATGGAAAATAGGTACTCTAACTTCCTATCCAAAGTTACATTGTGTCATCAAAACCTAATAGAAATATCCCAACAATTTCCCTCTATTTGATGATGACAAAACCTATAAAAAGCAGCAAAAACATATGTACGTTTATACAAGTATAATGTACAAGTATAGTACAATGTAAGCTTTACATAAAAAATACAAGCTTTCCCTAAAATGAAGAAATAAAAGAATATAAAAATTCTTTACAAGAAGTGATTACTCAACCATCTTTCTGATAAATGCAGTAAACTACACTTCATCAGGTTTTTTTGTCGCCAAACAGCTTCTTCTTCACTAAGTCATATCCTGAGGCCGCTTGCTGATTCTGTTTGACAACAACTTCATAATTAGTTCCCTTCCACCAATTCAAAATCGTTTCCTATTAAAAAATTTCAAGTTGCACAGCATTCTCAGGAACCTATATCCATCTCAGACAAAAGTCATGATAGAAAAGACCTTGCTCTCCTTTCTTTATTCTATCCAGTAATCTCAACTAGATATCTAGCTTTCCTTCTCATGCCAGCTACTCATACTTCAACAAGGCCTTTTCACAAGATGGATTTTTTTTGAAATTATCATGCTTACAAAGATTTCTGAATACCTTAAGTATTCTGATCTTTTGAACATGGTGATCTCCTCAAAGGTTGGATTTCGGTTTTTTGGCAAATATACTTGATCAAAGATGTTTAAGTTCCATGTCATGTTTACTCTCTCAGGTTTCTGATCCAACAAAATAGAAACTTCTATAGAAACCAGGTCTCTATTGAAATTCGGGGCTTCTTGGTCTGGAAAAGAATGTAATGCTGAATCAATCTTCTCAACAACTTGTGATCTTTGAGGTCCAACAACTCCAAGCCTTGATACCCAGTCTGCTTGCTTTCTTCTTCTCTCCTTATCAGCAGCTTTAAGCTGTCTCCATCTTTCTTCACTCAGCCTTGGACCTACAGGGTTGGCCATAAAAGGTTTGGCATGGGGATCCTGACCTGTTCGCTGCAGTCCTTGCTATCTGTCTCTTCCTCTACCTCGTCCAGTTTGCTGTTTGTTAGATCTTTACTTTGTTGGCCCAGCAATAACCTGAACTCTTTGCCATGTTGCAGTACTGCTTGCTGTTTGGGACCCAGCAACCCAGTACCTGCACCACATTATCCTTCTTCTTTCTTTTTTGCTCAATACTCTGACCATGTCCAGAATCTGACCTTTTGCACTTTATCCTGGTCATAGAAGCATTATCATCTTCATCATCTTCTTCCTCATCGATCTCCTTTGTAGTAGCATCCACTACTGCAGCATCCAATTGAACTTGCTGCTTACTTTCTCCCTTTTTGGCATCATCAACTTTTCCATCACTGGAGACAATAACTTCAGCAGCTTCAGTAGGGAAGATTCTCATCATGATAACCCTCATCTCACCCACAAAAAGTTCAAGGTTCAAAATCCTATCCTTGACACTGTGAACATCATTGCCTTAGGTGGAGATACTTTCTTGTATGTTGTCAATGGCCATACTCTGAGCAGCTTGGCTACTTTGTATTTCATTGATAGTGCTCTTAATATCAGCAACTAAGTCTTTCATCTTATCAACAGAGTCCTTCATTTCGTTTAAAGTTGCATCTCTTTTCTCAAATGCAGCTTGCTCTGATCGCTCAAACTTCATTCTAACTCTGTATTGAGCATTAAGCTCTTCATTCAGCCTTTTCTGAATTCTGGATGGAAGTTCAGATAACTCACTTTGTAGTTCTTCCATGGATGTAGTGCTTGCTCTTTCTCTCATCTGGATGCATGTAGCCATATTCATCTCATGCAATTGCATGGCTCTTAACATTCCTTGGATAGCATCTATGATTCTCTGGAGAGACTGATCCTGAGAGTCAGTAAGAGTCTTAATTCTAACCATTGGTCCAGTTTCCTCTTGAGTATATAGGACCATGGCCTGACTCTCTTCTTCAGCTTGCTGCTTGGTTTTTTCTTCAGCAAGATATTTTCTTAACCTTTTCAATCTTCCATCATTAGATTCTTTCATCTTGTATGGTTCATTGAAAGGAAAGTCAATGTCAGGATCAAGGTTGATTTCTCCTACTGGATCCTCATCATCATTACTAGATGAGTCATCTATATCATCAGGGTTTGGAGGAGGAGCAACAACAATGATTTTTTTTACCTCTTGCAGGCTCTTCTTTCTTCTTTGCATTCCTTTTTATCTCTTCTGCCGGAGTTGTCTCAAGAGCATCTATGCTGGAGGTCTTTGATGGAGAAGCTATCTCAGCCACCACATTATGGATAATTGGCGATGGTTCCTCCTCAGATGGTATATCATGACAAATGAGGTAATCAGTGTAATCAACCAATTGCACATTAGAATCTATGACATCAATATTAGTAATAGGAGAGAGAGTTGCAATACCTGTAAAGGGTGGCGAGTCATGTGTTTCAGTAGCTCTTGAACTCTCTTCTCTTGATTACGCATACTGCATAAGGCTTTTGTCAAACAACATACTTACAGAAGAAAACTGGTTTTCCAAACAAAAACTCTATCCTATGTATTCCGCTGTGCATACTGTATACCGGGTCAGGAACCTAATACTGCATTCTGCCAAGTTACTGATCTGAGACAGGTTGTTGCATTCATTCTTGAATCAGAAACCTGTTTTACATAAAAGTTTAAAAGTTCAAAAATCGATAGAGGTTCATTCACCCCCTTCTGAACCTCTGATCACTTGGGACCAACAAACTCTTACTCATCAAAGCCTGATAATCCCAAGCTCACTTCTTAACATAGAAAACCTTGATTCACATAAGGGTTTTTTAAATATGTCAGCTAGCTGGATGTCAGTATGCACTTTCTCAAGCACAATATCCTTCTTCTCCACATGATCTCTTATGAAATGATGTTTCACATCAATATGTTTTGTCCTTGAGTGGAAGACAGGACTGTGTGTAATGGCAATGGTACTGGTGTTATCATATAGAATAGGACTCTCTTTCTCTATAATCCCATAATCCTTTAAATGTTGTTGTATCCATAAACTCTATGCATAACAGCTTCCTACAACTACATATTCAGCTTCCACGGTTGACGTTGCTATAGATGTATGCTTCCTACAAAACTAAGAAACAAGTCTATGTCCTATAAACTGACAAGTACCACTTGTACTCTTCCAATCAATTTTGCATCCTGCAAAGTCAGAATCTGAGAATCCTTTGAGATTGAATCCTCCTTCCTTTGGATACCATAAGCCAACATCTTGAGTACCCTTCAGGTACTTGATAATCCTTTTCACTGCTGCAAGATGTGACTCTTTTGGTGCTGTTTGGAATCTTGCACATACTCCTACTGCAAATACTATATCTGGCCTGCTTACTGTGAGATATAGTAAGGATCCAATAAGCCTTTTATACTTGGTTATATCCATATCCTTTCCACTTTCATCCTTATCCAAACTAATAGATGTAGCCATTGGTATACTTACTAAGGATCCATTCTCCATTCCAAACTTCTTGATCAGTTCCCAGGTGTACTTAGCTTGATTTATGAAAATCCCATGTTCTAGCTGTTTCACTTGTAGACCAAGGAAGAAACTCAGTTCTCCCATCATGCTCATCTCAAACTTCTTCTGCATGAGGGTTGAGAACTTTTCACAGAGCTCCTTGTTTGTGGATCCAAAGATGATGTCATCCACATAAATCTGAACAAGTAGTATACTGTCTCCATTCTGTATCCTGTAAAGCATATTGTCTACTGTCCCTTTTCTGAAATCCATTCTCCAAGAGATACAAGTAAAGTGTATCATACCAAGCTCTAAGAGCTTGCTTCAATCTATATAAAGCCTTCTCTAATCTGAATATCTTGTCTTCTGCCTGTTCTTCAAAACCTGGTGGTTGTTCCACATATACTTCTTCTATTAGGAGACCATTTAGAAATGCACTCTTCACATCCATCTGATAAACATTGAAGTTCTTATAAGCAATATAGGCCAGAAATATCCTTATAGCTTCAAGCCTAGCAACTGGGGTAAAAGTCTCATCAAAATCTATGCATTCTTCCTGACAGTATCCTTTAGCCACTAACCTTACTTTATTTCTGACCACAACACCAGTTTCAGCTAGCTTGTTCTTGAACACCCACTTTGTTCCAATAACTCATTGGTGATCAGACCTTAGAACCAGTCTCCATATATGGTTCCTCTCAAATCCATTCAGCTCTTCCTGCATGGCCTGAATCCAGTTACTGTCTTCAAGATCTTCTTCTACACTCTTGGGTTTAACTTGTGATATGAAGCATGTGAATATTGATTCTCGAGGTCTTGATCTTCTTGTTCTAACACCTTCAATGATATCTCCAATCACAAGCTCTCTTGGGTGATTCCTGAGCCAAGTCCTGTCAGGCTTAAAATTGTAAGCTGGTTGCTGAACAGTAACCTATTGATCTGCAGCATCCTATGTACTGTCTTCGGTAACCACTTCAGTATGTACTGGAATTCCTTTAATGTATCTTATTGCTTGATCCTTGATCTTTATCTTAGATACCTCTTCATTCAGCTTATCCAACTCAGCAGCATCATAATGTGGTTCATCAAACACCACATGTATTGATTATTCAACAATGAAGCTTCTCTTGTTAAAGATCTTGAAGGTCTTGCTTACTGAGGAATATCATAGAAACACTCTTTTATCAGATTTTTCATCAAAGGTCTTCAGGTGCTCCTTTCCATTATTCAGTATATAGCATCTGCAACCAAAGATATGCAGATATGAAATGTTTGGCTTAACTCCTTGCCAAACTTCATAAGGAGTGTTATCATGATCTTTATTTATCAAGCATCTATTCTGAGTGTAGCATGTTGTGCTGGTTGCTGCAGCCCAAAATCTCTTAGGTATTCCAACATCAGTAATCATAGTCCTTACAGCTTCCTTCAGAGTCCCGTTCCTTCTTTCTACAACTCCATTCTGTTGGGGAGTATTTGCTGCAGAATACTCATGACAGATTCCATTCTCTGAACAGTACTTCTCTATGAACTTGTTTGTGAACTTAGTTCATCTATCAGATCTTATCTTCACAATGCTTAGGCTCTTCTCATTGTGCACTCTTTTCATGAATTCTGGCAGCCTGTTTTGAGTTTTTAATTTCTTTACCAGGAAGATGGTCCAAGTAAATCTAGAGTAATCATCCACAATCACTAGAGAATACTTCTTCTCACTTACACTAACAGGCTCAACTGGACCAAAGAGATCTATATGTAGAAGGTCCAAAATCCTGTGAGATGATCTTTGTACTTTGTCCTTATTGGAAACGACGGATCGTTGGCCCTATGCAATCGGAATCGGGATCCATAAGAGTATGATAACGCGCATCGGAAAAGATATCATACCTTTCTTGGAGACTGGTGAAAACAAACGGAGATCAGACCTCTCGATCTTCTACTGTATTCCTAGCCCTTTCTTTGGACGTCGTATGGGTGATGATCCTCTAAAGAATCTCAGCAGTCTCACCTCTTTTCTCTTCCTCACGATTCTGATTTTTAACTTACACATGATATTGAGAGAGTGTCAAGAGGCCACTGACTTTAGAGTTATATATAGGCTACAACAAGGACCCAGATGAGGAATTATGGTTGGGCCTCCTGTGTTAAGCCTGAACACCCAGCTTAAGTCCATCAATTATAACTCGGTCCACTAAGGAGTTATAATTGAACTACCACCCTAATCCCATATTACAATATGGGCTCATTCTTATTATATGGACATTTATTTCCCCATGTTTAAGATATCGAATGTCCGTAAATTAGATAAGTTACTGACAACTTAATTAATTTACATCTAATTCCAAGAGTAGTACCACTCATCTTTATTATCATGCCAGATTAAATCCACCTGCAGGATTTACATGATAATCCTTATGAGCTCCTCAAGGGGACATCATCATCCTAAATAATTAGGACACAGATTCCTTCTATAATCAAAAGCACACCATATAAACAGTACTATCTCCCAATTCACCGAGCTTATTGATTTATGAATAAATCTCACCCATTGGCAAATTAAAGAAACAAACACTGAGTACACATGCCCGTTATTATATACGGATTAAGAAGACGCACATCGATAATAACAGAGGTCTTGTTCTTTTATATAGTCAGTACAAATCGAATAACCTCAAATGGTCCTGCTCAATACACACAAAATGTACTAGTGTAACTTTATAATCAAGACAGACTAATACCAAATTACACTACAACTGTTCCAATGGTTTGTCCAAATCCATCTTGGTTGTGAGCTACTATTTATAATTTATAAGGAACTAATAGTATGATCTTCTGTGTGGCACCACACACCATATTATCTACAATATAGATTAATTTGGACTATTGCATAACAAATATAAAATGTAAACATTTGACCAAAATGATTTTCATATCAAAATAGATGTTCATACAAAAGCTAAAGTTATAGTATACATCCTCTTATGCTACAATCAGCTTAGTTCAAGTGTGCTCTTAGCAATAAAGCATGTTGGCTACACTGTTGAGCTCCAATCAGCAAGATAGATGCTATATCTCCTGGTTCCAGTAAGCTTTACCTCATTTGTTTTGTTGTCTCTAATTAGACACCTATTGAGGATGAACTCCACTGAACATCTTTTGTCATAGAATTGACTGATACTCAGGAGGTTATGCTTCAGTCCTTTGACATATGATACATCACTGATACTTGCATTGCCTCTGATCAAGCTTCATGTGCCCTTGGTGCTTCCTTCGGAGTAATCTCCAAAGAAAACCTTAGGTCCTTTGCATTGTTTGAAGTCTCTCAATCCAGTTTTGTTGTCAGTCATATGTCTGGAGCAGCCACTATCAATATACCATACATTTTTGCTGCTTCTTGGCAATTGTGTCTGTAAGTAAATCTGGTAGATTTAGGTACCCATACAAGTACGGGTACTGGGGGGTTAGTCTTCTTTGGGACCCACACCTACTTAATGATAATTGGTTTACCATTAGCATTGGTAGTTCTCTTCCTGTAAGTACCCTTGGCAGAATACTGTTTTTGATGTGTGTATGTTGGAAGTTTCCAGGTGTTACCTTTCCTATTTGAGGAAGGTACTCTCTTATACCTTTCCTGAGTATGAACTCTTTGGAATCTAGATATGTATGTCTTGGTATAGTAGGGGTAAAGGGTTTGCTTACAGCATACTGATTATCCTGCTTTCTGAGTTTCTATGCATACTTATTGTCTTCTTCCTGCAGCATGGGCTTCTTTCCCTTATCCAGTGTACTAGTTTTGTTCAAATTTACATTGATTGGAAGTAGTTCCTTAGTATAGGTGTTAGAACCGACGGATCTTCGATCATATACAATCGAAATCGGGTTCCATCAAGATATACGTAGCGGAAAGAAACCATACCTTTTGAAGATAAAGCGATCGAAGATTAGACCTCTCGATCTTCTGCTGTATTCCTAGCCCTTTCCTTTGGACGTCATGTGGGCGACAATCTTCCAAAGGTTCTACGATCTCGGCTCCGTGATTCTGTCTTTTGACTTACGCGTGAGTTTTCTAGTGATTCTGGATGTGCTGATTTAAGGGTTATTTATAGGCTACAACAGGGACCCAGAGGAGGAATCAGGGTTGGGCCTCCTGATGGGCTTAGTGTCCTGTGTTCAGCCCGAACACCCAGTTTAAGCCCATCAATTATAACTCGGTCCACTAAGGAGTTATAATTGAACTACCGTACTAATCCCATATTACAATATGAGATCCTTTATCATGTGTATGTTTATTTCTCCACATTTAAGATATCGAATGTCTGTAAATTAAATAAGTTACTAACAACTTAATTAATTTACATCTAATTCCAAGAGTAGTACCACTCATCTTTATTGTCATGTCGGATTAAATCGACCAGCAGGGTTTACATGATAATCCTTATGAGCTCCTCAAGGGGACATCATCATCCATAATAATTAGGACACAGATTCCTTTTATAATCAACAACACACCATATAAACAGTGCTATCTCCCAATTCGCCAAGCCTATTGATTTATTAATAAATCTCACCCATTGGAAAATTAAAGAAAGAAACATTGAGTACACATGCCCTTTATTATATAGGGATTAAGAAGACGCACATCCATAATAACAGAGGTCTTGTTCTTTTATATAGTCAGTACAAATCGAACAACCTCAAATGGTCCTGCTCAATACATAGAAAATGTACTAGTGTAACCTTATAGTCAAGACAGACTAATGTCAAATTATACTACAACCGTTCCAATGGCTTTTCCAGATCCATCTTGGTTGTGAGCTACGATTTATAATCTATAAGGAACTGATAGCATGATCTTCTGTGTGGCTCCACACACCATGTCATCTATAATATAGATGAAGCTGGACAATTGCATTAACAATATATAATGCAAACATATGACCATAATTAATCTTATATCATAAAGATGTTCATACAAAAACTAGGCTTATAGTATATATCCTAACAATCTCCCACTTATACTAAAAGACTATGTTGCCATAAGCGCTGCCATACATCTGATTCCCATGTTTTCAATATGCCCTTCAAAAGCTTTCACTGGATGGGCCCTTGTGAAATGATCTACTAGGTTATATACTAATGCAATTTGGCGACAACAACTTTTTCTCATTTTATGATGTCTCTATCAGGTAGTACTTACGTTCAATGTGTTTATTTGTTTTATGGGCTCGTGGTTCCTTCGAGTTTGCTACTACACCACTATTATCACAATCAATTGTGATAGCTTTGGGCAAACCAGGAATCACTTCTAAGTCCATCAAGAAGTTTCTGAACCATACAGCTTCTTTGGCTGCCTCAGAGGCTGCCACATACTCAGCTTCCATGGTGGATTCCGAAACACATTTCTGCTTAACACTCCTCCATACTATGGCTCCAACTCTTAAGGTAAACACATAACCCAAGATAGATTAACTATTGTCCCTATCCGACTGGAAATCAGAATCCGTGTAACCCATAAGAAGCAAATCGTCTTCTTGGTAAACCAGCACATAATTTCTAGTTCTTTTCAGGTACTTTAAAATATGCTTTACTGCAGTCCAATGTCGTTGTCCTGGGTTACTTTGATATCTGCTAACCATGCCCACGACAAAGCAGATATCCGTCCTCGTACATAGCATCACATACATTAGGCTTCCTACGGCCGAAGCATAAGGAACTGCCTTCATATCCTCTACCTCCTTTGATGTCTTAGGACACATCTCCTTAGATAAAGGTACTCCATGTCAAAAAGGTAGAAAACCTTTCTTGGAGTTTTACATGCTAAAACGAGCTATGATAGTGTCAATGTACAAAGCGTGAGATAAGGACAACATCATTTTCTTGCGATCCCTTATAACTTTGATCCCAAGAATATGTCAAACTTCTCCCAAGTCCTTCATATCAAATTGTTTGGACAACCATACCTTTACGTCTGACAACACTTTGACATTGTTGTCAATGAGCAAGATGTCATCTACGTATAGTACAAGAAATACCACCATGTTTCTATCACTCTTCTTATATAAACAAGATTCATCCAGAAATTGAATGAATCCATAAGACTGGATTACCTCATCAAAATGGATGTTCCAAGATCTCGAAGCCTGTTTCAGTCCATAAATGGACCGATTAAGCTTACACACGAGATACTGTTTGCCCTTTGCATTGAATCCTTCTGGTTGCTTCATATAGATGTTTTCTTCAAGACTACGGTTAAGGAACGCTGTCTTGACATCTATTTGCCAAACCTTATAATTCATATGAGCAACAATAAACAAAAGAATCCCGATAGACTTAAACATGGATACCGGCAAAAAGGTTTCCTCATAATCGATCTCTTCTTTTTTAGTATACCCCTTCGCAACAAGTCTTGTTTATAAAGTTTCCACTTTCCCGTCTGATCCTCATTTTCTTTTGTAGACCCACTTACATCCAATGACTTTTACACCATTTGGTGGTTCTATAAGCTCCCAGACTTGATGAGAATCCATATATTCTATCTTAGAATTCATAGCTTTTTGCTAAGATACTGCATCTTTATCTTTGAGTGCTTCGTCATAGGTCCAAAGATCAGATTCATGTTCACCAGATACTAAGTCCGAAGACTCCAAAAAAACTGAATCTATCAGGTTGTCTAACAACCCTCCCACTACGATGAGACACTTGTGGTAATAGTGTATTATTAGTACGCACAGTGCAGACTCCTGTGGTATCTCATCTTGTACCATTGGTACTAAGGTAGGAGTTTCCCTTCTGACTTCTTCCAAAACAATTTTACTCATGGGCTTGTGGTTCATTACATAGTCCTTTTCTAAGAATCGGGCATTCATGCTAACAATGACCTTCTGATCTTTAGGACTATAAAATAAACCACATTTCGTTCATCTAGGATAATCCACAAATAGACGAACCTCCGTATGAGATTCCAACTTATCAGCATCTCCCTTCAGCACATGCGCTGGACTACCCGAAATCCGAATATGTTTAAGACTAGGCTTACGCCCATTCCACAATTTTGTAGGAGTAGAAGGAACTGACTTAGAATGTACCAAGTTCAGAATGTACGCCGCTGTCTTCAGGGCATACTCCCAAAATGAATTCGGTAATTCCAAATAACTCATCATCGATCTAACCATTTCCATGAGAGTCCTAATCATTTGTTCCACCACACCGTTCTGTTGGGGTAAACCAGGTGCAGACAATTGGGATTGAATCCCAGCCTTTGATAAGTAACTCCTAAACCCTATTAAGAGGTACCCTTTGATACATTTACCATGACGTTTCTCCATATCAGCCTTGTACTCTTTGAATTTATCAAAGCACTCAGACTTGCGGCGCATGAAGTAAATGTACCCATATCTCGAATACTCGTCTATAAAAGAGATAAAATATTCAAAACCACCTCTTGCCTAGATAGTCATAGGCCCACACAAATCAGAATGAACCAATTCCAACACTTTTTTGCCTCTATACCCCTTGGCTTTAAAAGGCCTCTTGGTCATCTTTCATTCCAAGCAAGACTCACGGGTCGGATAGTTTTCCACTTCCAATGAAATCAAAGGTTCATCGGCTATCAACCTTTGAATCCTACTCAAGTTAATATGACCTAACCTTAGACGCCAAAGACATGTTTGGTTCATTTTTTAAGTCTCTTTTCTCTTATTAGAGCTAGAAGATGTGTTATTAATTTCCATTTGGTGCATCGTTGGAGTTATTGGATTAAGAGTATATAAATTGTCAACCAACATACCAGAACAGATAATAAACCTATTTTTCTTGACAACAACTTTGCCATCAAAAGAAATAGAATATCCATCCAAAAATAATTTAGAAACGGAAATTATTTTAGAATAACCACATTTCGTCGTGCATAGCTGATATATGAGCATGCATGCATATCCTCCAGTCGTCATATTCATCTATGGAAAACATAGGTAGCTTATGATGTGAAGAATCCATGCTTATGCTAAGAGATGAGTTTTGGTCTCGTGAAATTGAAAACGGTTTATCCAAATGCAAAAGGGTTGGATCTGGGTTGGTTACCAGTCAAGTTGGCTTTTAACCCAACTTGCTTTGATACCACTTGTTGGTCCCGAGACTCCCAAGTGGTCAGAGATTCAGAGGGGGGTTAATGAACCTCTATCGATTTTGCAAACTCTTTTAAAACCTTTTCTATTTAACAGGTTCCTAACCAAAATGTAGTAAACTGTCTCGAATCAGCAACCTGACTCTAAGCTCAATCAGGTTACTGACCCGGTATCAGAATGTAACGCATCGGAATAAACTTTATAGAGTTCTTTTTGGAAACCAGTTATCTTTCTCAAATATACTATTTGACAACACTTTAATGCACAAAGCATAAGATGTATACTGCAAGATATATGATATGATAAAATGCGAAGCAGTAAGTAAGTTAAAGCATATAAGCACACAAGATTTATAGTGGTTCGAAGGTGGTGTAAGCCTTCTACGTCCACTCTACTCCTTAACACAAGGAGGATCTTTGTTAGGTCAGTTTGAATTACAAGCCTCGCTTTACAAACTTCTTCTTAACAAACTACGCCTACTAGAATCCTTGACTCTAGTCGAAGGCCACAACCCACAAAGGGTTCACAATCCCACAAATGGAAGACTTTGCAAGGATCTAATTCTCTCAACTAAGTTACACCATAAAATGACCTAGCGCACACAGCACAATGGTTAAAAGAAACTAAAAGGTTCTTCAACTGGTGCGGAATAGTCTTGATCTTTGATAGCTTTAATGTAATTGTTGACTGCTCCTAGAAGGTTGAGTGACTGAGCTTGATGGTTGCTTTGAGTGTAAGACTTGTGAGAATTTGTGTTCTTCAATGCTTTTAGATGTCTTTGTTTAGTAAATCAAATTTTCAGTTTCTCAGTATTTTTTATGGTCACTCCATCATTCTATTTATAGATCTTTGGAATTATGCCCGTTGAAGAGAGGCGTTGTTCCTGTTGCGATTCAAATATGATCCTCCATATCTTTGCAATTAATGTGATTGTTAACTTGAGAGAACAGGGCATGTCCTACTCTTATCCGCATTAATGGCACCACACCCTGGTTGCAGACCTTTTGCAGAGCCGCAGTTCCAGGTGGCATCTTCTCATTGGCTTGGCTCAAACTTCTGTCCAACGACTCTTTTTCAATAACCTTCCACGTACTGCATTCATTAAACATTCATTATACTGTGGTAAATGAGCTGAGTGAAGATCGTCAGCTTGCTGTTCTGTTCTTTAGTACTTGTATCTCGGATGTCGGCTTCTTGATGTAGGTCAGCTTCCTGTCTTGACTTCACTTTGTCAGCATCCTATTCTTCATGTGAATTCCTTGGTTTGGTCATTTTTTTGGCCTTCTTTGTTTCTTCTTGATCTTTTGTTTGCATGATTCTTCTTTGAATATTTCAAGCATTTATCATTATTTTTTCTAAGACCTATTTAAAAATTCATGATCATATGTCTATAGGTTTAAGTTTTCACTTATAACACGTCAACAATGGGTACTCTAATTTTCTATCAATTATTACATTTGTCACATCAAAACTATCATGGAATTTTCCCAACAATTTCCCCATTTTGACGATGATGAAACCCATACAAAAATAAAGAAACTGAGGTAAAAATATCAGGTATCTTTTTATATGAGAGAAAGAATCTGATTCTTACAGTGTGAAGATTTAAAAGTATTTCAAGGTAAAGGATGTAGAAATTCTTTTTACAAGAAATATTGGAAAAATTTGAGCACATTTTCTTCTTCATCTTCAAAACAACTCCTTTTGAATCTGATCATCTTCTGAGCTTCTTCGTTGATGTTGTTTTGCTGTTTTCTCATACTTTGTTCCTCTCCACCAGTTCGAGATAGAATCCTGATAAGACTTTTCAAACTGCTTGGCTATTCTAGGAATCTGAATCCATCTCAGCCAAACGTCTTCACAGTAGAAGAGTTGTTTTCCTTTCTTGACTCATTCTATTAGCGTTACTTGCCATGGCAACCTCCCTTCTCTTGCCAAATACTGATATTCATTCAGTGCTTTTTCTCAATGCTTTTTCGTATGAGAGATAATTTTTTAAGTAGCCATTTTTGCACAGATCTCTAAAATATCTCATGTACGCTGATCTTTTGAAGTTCCGAATCTCTTCCAACTTAGGATTCCTATCCTTGGGTAGAGTTATTGATTCAAAAATCTCCATGTTCCAGAAAATGGGATTAATGATGTTTTCTGGTTTCTGATCAAGTAGAACCATGATCGGAGGTGGAACATTATCTCTAGTAAAATTTGGAGCATCCTGATCTGGATAGGAGTGCCTTTCACTATTGTAAACTCCACTGTCAATTACTCTTAACCTTGAGATCCAGTTATACTCCAGTTCTGTTTCATCAGTAGGGGCTCTGTGCACAACAACCTGCTGTTGTTTTCCCTGTCATTTTTCTCTATTTCCTTTAATTTGTTGCCTTTGTGTTCTTTGCCTTGTTGTGGGGGCAGAAACTCTGCAAAGAGGTGCTTTCTGTGAGATCATCCAGGACGAGTCCATGGGCAGCCCGAGTGTCCTTCACTTCTTTCATACTAGACTTTAGTTCAGCAGTGGCAGTCTTTTATCTTCCTTCAAACGTAGCTCTTGATAAGGTTTGATTGGTGAATTCACAGTTTAGCTTGGCGTTTATTGTGGTAGGAAGTTCTTCAATTGTCTTCTTTAGTTCTTCCAATGAGGAAGTAAACTGAATATCGTCAGTATCCACTTGATTTGTCAGATGTCTGTTAAGAACTTTTGCAACTTCCTGAACGACACTCATCACACTTCTAAGTATCAGTTCTTGAGAGTCAGTGAGTGTTTCAGTCTCTGTTGAGGATCTTGAGGAGTAATTACGACCAGGGCTTGACTCGTACATCTTCTGGTTTCCTCTTTATCTTGCTGTTTTGTTTGTGCTTGTTTGGCAGCAAGATATTTCATCATCTCTTGTTGAGTAAGAGGAATCTTTCCAGGCTCTTTAAGCGGGGGAGAGTTTGATTCATCATTATAGTCGCTTGATGAATCATTACCATCGTTGTTTGGTGGTAGAGCTGACATCGAAATAGGTTCCTTGCCTCTTGAAGGTAGATCAGGATCCTTCTCAGCTATTTGCTGTGAATCTACAACAGGGGTTGTCTTAACAGAATCCATGCTAGGAATCTGTGTTTGAGTTGCTGTTTCAACAGTGACCTCTGGATCACTAACCTGTTCATCTGGAGCCTGACTTTCCTCAGCAAGTTGTTCAATGATAACAGTTGCTTCTTGGGAAACGACTATCTCCTGCGTCACATCTCCAACCGTTGCTTCCTCAGCGATTTCAACTATTTGAGTTGGTGTAGTTGTAATCGCCTCAGTAATCCCCTCAGTTGTGTCCTTAGCAACCCGACCAATTTCATTGTTGTGTTTTGTGTTAGTGATTGTTTCAACAACCGGTGCTTCATTAGTTGCCTCTTCTTCAGCAACCTCTTCATTTGTTGATTCTTCTCTAGCAACTTCTTCATTTACATCATTTTTTTGAGTTGTTTCCCCCTCAGTTTCTACATTTCTTTCCATAATTACCTGAGGTTCTTCATCCGCTATCTGTGATGTTGCTTCTGCCAGCACAAGGAGTCCCACCTCTACAACTTCCTCCAAGGTTGGTTCATCGGCACATTCAGTCTGAACAGATTGACAGACTGTGTGAATCAGTTGATCAAGGTCCTCATTGATAGGTGGTGTTGTAGAGTAATCCAACAGTTGTTCATCGGAATCCCCAGCATCAAGATGTAGAAGATCTGTGATGCACGTGAATGTTGGGGATGCAGTTCATTCAGCAGCTCTGGAACTGGATTCTCCCAGCTGCAGTTCTTTCAGTGGTAGGAATTGTTGATCTGTACTTGCTTCAATTCCTTGTTGCAGCATTCTCATGTTAGCTTCCTCAACTGTGCAGCTTGCTAACTGAGCTCTTGCTAACTCAACTTCATCAGATGAGATCCTAACAGTCTTAGTGGTAAGGCTTAGTGCAATGTCTGCCTCTGCTGTCATTAACTGTTCTCTCATTAACTCCAGTCCTTTATCTGACCAGTGAGTGGAAAACTACATTTTTCTCTCATTTATGAGTTCGATGAAATCATCAGCATGACAACTCATACATCGCAGTATGAGAACGGAGAGAATTCCCTAACTCTCATCTCCATGTTTTACAATGTTATTAATCCAAGACAGGATTATATCCTCCACTTGAAACCAGTCATTCCAACTAGAGACTTCCATGCTGGACTCATTTCACTCAATTCCTCGTAAATGTGAATCAATCCTCAGAAGATTGAGTCAGTGCTTATATTTAATATCTGTTCTGCATCATCAACACTGATTGACTCAATGGAATCTTTAACTTTGTTGAGAGTATCAATCTCCTTCCATCTGACCGCTCCTACATCAGAAAAGGTAGTAGGTTCCTCTGCTGCATTGACCTCCTAATCATGAGGTCCCATTACAGGGTCGATGTCCAATTCTCCACTGTTTCCAGCTTGTTCAGTGCTTGCTGTCGGAGGATCATGGCCTAGTATTGTTGTTGGAACCAACGGATCGCCGACCCTATGCAATCGGAATCGGGTTCCATAAAGATATATGCAGCGAAAGAAATCATACCTTTTAGGAACACAAACTGATCGAAGTTTAGACCTCTCGATCTTCTGCTGTATTTCTAGCCCTTTCCTTTGGACGTCATGTGGGCGACGATCTTCCAAAGTTTCAACTCTCTTGCCTCCTATCACTCTCTCTCTCTCTCGATTCTGTATATTTGAGTATACGTGATTTTCTTGTGATTTTAGGAGGCGTGAGTTAGGGTTATTTATAGACTATAACAGGAACCTAGAGGAGGAATTAAGGTTAGGTCTTCTGATGGGCTTAGGTGTCATGTGTTCAGCCCGAACACCCAACTTAAGCTCATCAATTATAACTCGGTCCACTAAGGAGTTATAATTGAACTACCGTACTAATCCCATATTACAATATGGGCTCTTTTATTATGTGCAGGTTTATTTCCCCACGTTTAAGATATCGAATGTCCGTAAATTAATTAAGTTACTGACAACTTAATTAATTTACATATAATTCCAAGAGTAGTACCACTCATCTTTATTATCATGTCGGATTAAATCCACTTGTAGGGTTTACATTATAATCTTTATGAGCTCCTCAAGGGGACATCATCATCCTAAATAATTAGGACACAAATTCCTTTTATTATCAACAACACACCATATAAACATCGTTATCTCCCAATTCACCGAGCCTATTGATTTATTAATAAATCTCACCCATTGGCATATTAAAGAGACAAACACTAATTATATGTGCCCGTTATTATATAGGAATTAAGAAGACGCACATCCATAATAACTGAGGTCTTGTTCTTTTATATAAACAATATGAATCGAACAACCTCAAATGGTCCTACTCAATACATACAAAATGTACTAGTGTAACTTTATAGTCAAGATAGACTAATACCAAATTATACTACAACCGTTCCAATGATTTGTCCAAATCCATCTTAGTTGTAAGCTATTATTTATAATATATAAGAAACTGATAACATAATCTTCTGTGTGGCACCACAGACCATGTTATCTACAATATAGATTAATCTCGGCAATTGCATTAACATATATATAACAAATATAAAATGCAAATATTTGATCATAATGAATCTCATATCATAAAGATGTTCATACAAAAGCTAGACTTATAGTATACATCCTAACAATCTCCCACTTATACTGAAAGACTGTGCTGCCATAAGCGCTGCTATACATCTGATTCTCATCCCTTCAACGTGCCCATCAAAAGTATTCGCCGGAAGAGCCTTTGTGAAAAGATCTACTAGGTTATCCGCTGATGCAATTTTGGCGAGAACAACTTCTCCTCATTTTACGATGTCTCGTATCAGGTGGTACTTGCGCTCAATGTGTTTGCTTGTTTTATGGGCTCGTGGTTCCTTCAAGTTTGGTACTTGCACTCAATAAATTGTGATAGCTTTAGGCAAACCAGGAATCACTTCTAAGTCCATCATGAAGTTTCTGAGCCATACAACTTTTTTGGCTGCCTCAGAGGCTGCTACATACTCAGCTTCCACGGTTGAGTCTGAAACGCATTTCTGCTTAACACTCCTCCATACTATGGTTCCACCTCCTAACGTAAACACATAACCCGAGGTAGATTTACTGTTGTCCCTATCCGACTTGAAATCAGAATCCGTGTAACCCACAGGAAGCAAATCATCTGCTCGGTAAACTAGCATATAATTTCTAATCCTTTTCAGGTACTTTAAAATATGTTTTACCGCAGTCCAATGTCCTTGTCCTGGGTTACTTTGATATATGCTAACCATCCCCACGACAAAGCAGATATCTAGCCTCGTACATAGCATTGCATACATTAGGCTTTCTACGGCCGAAGCATAAGGAACTGCCTTCATCTCCTCTATCTCCTTCAGTGTCTTAGGACACATCTCCTTATATAAAGATACTCCATGTCGAAAAGGTAGAAAACCTTTCTTGGAGTTTTGCATGCTACAACGAGCTAGAATAGCATCAATGTACGAAACTTGAGATAAGCATAACATCATTTTATTGCGATCCCTTATAACTTTAATCCCAAGAATATGTCTAACTTCTCCCAAGTCCTTCATATCAAACTGCTTGGACATCCATACCTTTACATATGACAACACCTTGACATTGTTGCCAATGAGCAAGATGTCATCTACGTATAGTACAAGAAATACCACTATGTTTCCGTCACTCTTCTTGTATACACAAGACTCATCCGGACATTGAATGAATCCATAAGACTGGATTACCTCATCAAAACGGATGTTCCAAGATCTCGAAGCTTGTTTCAGTCCATAAATGGACCTATTAAGATTACATACAAGATGCTCTTTGCCCTTTGCAATGAATCCTTCTGGTTGCTTCGTATAGATGTTTTCTTCAAGACTACTATTAAGGAAAGCTGTCTTGACATCCATTTGCCAAACTTCATAATTCATATGAGCAGCAATAGACAAAGGAATCCGGATAGACTTAAGCATGGCTACCGGCGAAAAGGTTTCCTCATAATCGATTTCTTCTTTTTGAGTATACCCATTCGCAACAAGCCTTGCTTTAAAAGTTTTTACTTTCCCATCTGATCCTCTTTTTCTTTTGTAGACCCACTTACATCCAATGGCTTTTACACCATTTGGTGGTTCTACTAGCTCTCAGACTTGATTAGAATCCATAGATTCTAATTCAGAATTCATAGCTTTTTGCCAAGATTCTACATCTTTATCGTGGAGTGCTTTGTCATAGGTCCAAGGATCAGATTCATGTTCACCAGGTACTAAGTCCGAAGACTCTCCCAAAAACATGAATCTATCAGGCTGTCTAACAACCCTCCCACTACGACGAGGCACTTGTGGTAATAGCGTATCATTAGTGACACATGGTGCGGACCCCTATGGTATCTTATCTTGTACCGGTGGTACTAAGGTAGGAGCTTCCCCTCTGATTTCCTCCAGAACAATTTTACTCATGGGTTTGTGGTTCATTACATAGTCCTCTTCTAAGAATCGATCATTCATGCTAACAATTACCCTCTGATCTTTGGGACTATAAAACAAACCACATTTCATTCCTCTAGGATAGCCAACAAACAACTGAACTTCCGTACGAGACTCCAACTTATCAGCATCTCCCTTCAGCACATATACTGGACTACCCCAAATCCGAATGTGTTTCAAACTAGGCTTACGCTCATTCCACAATTCTGTGGGAGTAGAGGGTACTGTTTTAGAAGGTACCAAGTTCAGAATGTACGCCGCTGTTTCCAGGGCATACCCCCAAAATGAATTCGGTAATTCCGAATAACTCATCATCGATCTAACCATTTCCATAAGAGTTATATTCCTTCGTTCTGCCATACCGTTCTGTTGGGGTGTACCGGGTACAGACAATTGGGATTGAATCCCAGCCTCTGATAAGTAACTCCTAAACTCTCCTAAGAGGTACTCACCACCACGATCAGATTGTAGTGTTTTAATACTTTTACCATGACGTTTCTCCACATCAGCCTTGTACTCTTTGAATTTATCAAAGCACTTAGACTTGCGGCGCATCAAGTAAATGTACCCATATCTAGAATAATCATCTATGAAAGAGATAAAATATTCAAAACCACCTCTTGCTTGGATAGACATAGGCCCATACAAATCAGAATGAACCAGTTCCAACACTTCTTTGGCTCTATACCCATTGGCTTTAAAAGGCCTCTTGGTCATTTTTCCTTCCAAGTAGGACTCGCAGGTCGGATAGTTTTCCACTTCCAATGAACTCAAAGGTCCATCGACTATCAACCTTTGAATCCTACTCAAGTTAATGTGACCTAATCTTAGATGCCAAAGATATGTTTGGTTCATTTTAGAAGGTTTTTTTCTCTTATTTTAGTTAGAAGATGTATTATTAATTTCCAATTGTTGCATCGTAGGAGTTATTGGATTAAGAGTATATAAATTGCCAACCAACGTAGCAGAACAGATAACAACCCTATTTTTCTTAATAACAACTTTGCCATCAAAGGAAACAGAATATCCATCCAAAAATAATTTATAAACTGAAATCAAGTTCTTTCTAAAACTAGGTACGTAAAGACAATTTCTCAAAACCAAAGTCTTGTTCCTATGAAAAGATAAATAAACATCTCCCACTACAACAGCCGCCATTTTCGCAGCATTGCCCATGTAGATGGTAATCTCATCCTCACTTAGTCGTCTGGTTTCCTGGAACCCCTGCAATGATATGCAGACATGATCAGTGGCTCCCGTATCTACACACTAGGTACTGGTAGATAACACCGCTAAACATGTTTCAATAATTAGTGATAAGATGTACCTTCTTTGTTCTCTTTTTTACGGGGACAATCTACCTTCCAATGTCCTGGCTGCTTGCATGAAAAACACTTGCCCTTTGGCTTCTTCACACCACATTGTGGACCATTTTGCTTAGGTCTACCCATTTTCTTTGCTAAATTTGCTTGTTTCTTTTTCTTCTTTACATCGTCTTTCGGCTTAGAAGCAAACATATTTTCAACAATGTAAGCTTGACAAGTTTGACGAAGTATCCCTTCTGTCGCTTGGAGTTCTGTCAGAAGTTCTGTCATCGAATGCAACCTCTTGTTCATGTTGTAGTTCAGGCGGAACTGCTAAAAAACTCTTAGGCAGCGTTTGGAGGACGATATCGACCTGGGTTTCCCCATCGATTTCGGCTCCAAGGACCTCCATCTCATTTAAATGAGCCGTCATCTTAAGGACATGATCCTTTACGGGTGTCCCTTCAGCCATGGTGGTCGTCATTAAGTTTCTCATGGCCTCTTGCCTGGCAGCCCGACTCTGGTGTCCGAAGAGTTCTTTGAGATTGATCATCATGTCTGGGCAGTGGTCATGGCCTGATGCTGATGTTGTAACATATTTATTATAGAAGCCAAAATGTAACAACGCGCCATGTCATCTGCCTTGATCCACTTCCTATAAGCCTCTTTCTCCTCTTCGCTAGAGTTTTTATCGGGCCTGTCAGGACATACCTCAGAGAGTACAAACTTGTACTCTTCAGCAGTTAAGACAATGTTCAGATTCTGTTTCCAATCAATATAATTAGGACCAGTAAGTTTGTTTTCTTTAAGTATAACAACAAGAGGATTGAAAACCATAGATAAATCCTGAGAATCATGTAAATAAATACATAGATCAAAACATGTATAATTTAAAACAATATTGTCTCCCTCAAACAATACAATTAAATTCACCAACACCTCAAAACACCGTGAATTTCACATGCCACGATTGTGTGGTCGTATGCTAATTCAAACATTTGTAAGAGGAGGTTTTACCCATTAATTTCATTATCTTGTCAAACAAAATAAAATTAATAGTTGGTTTATCTTTAGCCATACAAACAATAACACTTACTCCGATAGAAAGGATACTATTATATGCACCTATGTAGCACCCCGGACCAAAACGAGCATAATTTATTAAATTAAATATTTAAACGCATAATTGAATAATTATGTGCGTATGTTTTAATTGTTTAATTAATTGCGTGTGTTTCAGATACCTGTTTAATGCATGATTTAGATCGATAATTTTTATAGACGTGGAACCTAGATTATTTTTATACCACGCGATGCATAATTAAAATACGAGAAGAGAGAAATGAACTAGAGGTCAATCGGAGACTCGTAGCTCAAGTAACGAAGAAAACAGTGAAAACGAAGAATACGACGTATACGAAGAGTAGAAAATACGAGATATTCTTGATGAACAGTGAAATGGGATATTTTGGATGAATAGTGATCCGGATATTTTTGGTGAATAGTGATTTTTGGAATTCTATAAATAGAGGCTCATTCGTTTCAAAAATTCACCGTTTCCCAAACGAGCCGAACGAGTCGGACGCGACGAAAAATATGCAAGTTCTCTCTCCTCCCTCCTCTCCCTCTCTCCTCTCTTTTCTGCCTCCGGCGCGCCGCCGCCGGAGCAACCGCCGGCGAGGCGGCGCCGCCACCGGTGGTTGCCGGAAAATCTGAAAGTTGTCGGTTTCGGCTGATTTTCGCACACGACGTTTGTCTCGACGAGATGATTCTAGAATGGGTCTCGGAATTCAATTCCGATTTCTCGTTCACCGGAAAACGGTGAAAAACAGTCGCAAACCCTAACCCTCACCACCCTTTCTCTCTACTTTGTTTCTCTCTCTCTCCTCTTCCTCTCGCCGGAGCAGCCGCCGGAGAAGCTGTTGGTGGTGTGGTGATGATGCTGGGGTGGTGGTGCCGGCGTGGGTGGCGGCACCGGGCCGGAACAGTGTGTATATATGTTGTATTCATGCATGCGTGTGTGTTGTGTGGTGTATGAGTGTGTGTGGATGTGCATGCTGTTGGAGGCGGCACCGGGAGGCGCCACCGTGGGAGAAGGGACAGCCGACGACAGGAGGTCGTCGGCGAGGTGGTCTGGTGGGTGGCCGGCGGCTGGTGTCCGCCGGCCAAGGATTTCCGGTTGTGTGTGTGTAAACACACCATGTGATGTATGTGCGTGTATGCTCCTGTGTATGTGTGTTTGCGGCGGCTGGTGGTGGCCGGCAACTGGGGGTCGCCGGCCAGGGTCACGGCGAGTGGTGGTGGTTGCCGGCGGTAGGTGGCCACCGGCGAAGGAAGGGAATCAGTGTGTGTGTGTGTGTTCATGCATAGGGGTATAGGAGGTGTTGGTGGTAGGGGTTGGCTAGAATAGGTGGTCGGCGACGGGGAGTCGCCGGCCAATGCTCAGGGAAGGGTCGCCGGCGACGGGAAGTCGCCGGCCGGAGTTTTGGATTGGGGTTGGATTTTTCGAAAAGCAGGGTATCGAAGGTTTTTGCGGCGGAATTTCAGGTACTATTCACCATCAGAATCCGGCAAGGGATGGCCGGAGGTGGTAGCCGGCGGTGCAGGCTTGCCGGAGGACCAGGTGGTGGCCGGATATGAGCGGCGCCGCCGCAGAAGGTGGCGCCGGGAAGTGGCATAGTCGAGCAGGCCACCATCGGAAACTGGGTGATGGGTTGTTTTTGCAGGTGTTTTAGCGGAGTTAGGCGGCGCCGTTGTGGCCGCCGTTGGCCGGAGTTGGTAGCCTGAAGTAGGGGGAATCCGAGTGTGTGGCCGGTGACCGGTGGTTCGCCGGCCGGCGGAGGCTGGAAGGCCGTTTAGGTGGCGAGTCCGCGCAGGCGAACTGGGCGCGCCGGGAGGCTGCCGGGCGTGCTGGGCACACGACGACGGGTGCGCTACGCGTGACGCCGTGTTTCCGATACGAATCCCGTTTCTTCCGTCATTCGTTATCATCGAGTCGTCGTTGACGAGACATCGTTGACCGAGGGTCGTGGGCCCGGTCAAAGTCAACCCTTTAACCAAAATTACCATTTTACCCCTAAACTTAAAATACTCCGTTTGAGCTCGTTTTAACTCCGTTTGAGCTCATTCCTTTTGCGTTGTGATCCTTATTTCATTTCCTATCATCATAGCTCTTTGGGTTGAACTTTCAGCCTTGTCTCCAAAATTCCAATCTTTAGATCGTTCGAGCCGTCGCGTCGTTAACGAATGTTCTTTCGCCGGGAACCTTTACAGCTTTAATTATACGTTATTTAGGAACTAAGAAATGTTATAACTTGTGTAGGCTACCATTTGGATTGAGCACTGAGATATTTGATCTCTGGTCATTGCTACTCACGTGGTAACCACCGAACAAGGTGGGGGTAATTTCTAACTCTTAATGTGTTTACAGTTTTCCCTATTTCAATGCATGAATGAGGAATACTAAATGTTGTGACTATACGTGCTGTGTCATACTATATACTGTGAAAGAACTTCGGTTCACATTGCATGTTCGGAAAGTCCACTGGACTGTAAAAAGCCGTCTCCCCCATTTCTACTACTCTATTGAGGTTTGGTGATCCTCATGAAATGCACCAGCGGTATTGAGACCGTTTTATAGGGTAAGACGGGCTGATCCCGCACCTATCCTTCTTACCATTTCTAATATCTGCTATGCATTTTACATGCTGTGATTGAATGTTACTTTCCTGTACGATATAACTGTTGCATGTTATAAGATGCAGACTTTATCCCCACAAGTGTATTCAACGCACTCACCTCCTATTCTGTACTCACACTACAGGTAAGGATGAGCCGGTTGAACCTTAGAGAGAATGAAGATGGTGCCCTATCTGGATTTTATATTTCAAGTCTGTGGTCTCACAGCAATTAAACAATGATTTTTATAATCCACGTTTTGTAAATATAATCTCGTTTATGTTTCGAATAATGGATCCTGATGTTTTTCCACTGCGTAAGGTTTCAAATTCTAATTTATCGGTTGTATCCGATGTTTCAAGTGTACCACTTCTTATCCTTTTCTTTTTCTTTCTATTTTATATCATGTACGCCTTCTTCCCCTTTCTTTCTATACGCCCAAAAAGAGAAAACTCTGATATTTTAATAAAAAGAAAATGGGGCGTGACAACCTAAGTGTATACCATTACTTAATACCAAGTCCATTATCTAGGATTGTGCCTCTTCAGATGGAGAAGATTGCACGCTCCTAAATAATTTCCTATAATTATCCGTAAGGAAATTTAATCTAGTGATCCACAAACAAACTCATTCGATATGGAAGAAGGCACTTAAAGCTAACATATGAGTTTAAATGCATCACTTACAAATCAGTAATGGAGGTTATAGGACTTATTCAAAATAATCCCTCTCCCACTTAGATATTTAACACGAGGGATATACATGCATGCATATGATAACAACATATAAACAAGACAATAAATATGGAATTACAATAAAATCCAACTATTATGGCCTCGTCATATATCTGCTATTCTTGAATGTCCACCATCTGCGAGTTGGTCAGGGATCACGCGTCTGTACGCCAATCCTTATCGGCAGCGCCTCCGAAAACCAATCCTAGTTTGAATAGGAATCCTCTGAAAACCAATCCTTATCGGCAGCGCCTCCAAAGACTAATCCTTTCTCGATTAGGAATCCTCAATCAACCAGATTACATCTATCAAATTGATCAACCCTATACAGATTCTAGATTGATCAACCCTATACAGATTCTAGATCGACAAAATAATAAAACCTACACAACAACCCGCCGTGTTTAAACTATTACAATCATGCATCAACCAAAAATAAAATAACCTCGATAGGTCCGAGGGTTTAAAACATACATAACATACATACAGGTCATAATAGTTAGATTAAGGATACCTGCATCCACAGAATCATCCTATCGCATGCACTACTACTATCCAGCTAAGTAAAACATATGAACGATGCATGATTATAAAATGTATTAAACGATCCAATCGCACAGAACCAAAAAAACCCGGCTCTAATACCACTTGTTGGAACCGACGGATCGCCGACCCTATACAATCGGAATCGGGTTCCATAAAGATATACGCGACGGAAGAAATCATATTTTTTACGAAGACAAACTGATCGAAGTTTAGACCTCTCGATCTTCTGCTCTATTCCTAGCCCTTTCATTTGGACGTTGTGTGGGCGACGATCTTCCAAAGTTTGAACTCTCTTGCCTCCTATCACTCTCTCTCTTGATTCTGTATATTTGAGTATACGTGAGTTTCTTGTGATTCTAGGAGGCGTGAGTTAGGGGTTATTTATACACTACAACAGGGACCTAGAGGAGGAATTACGGTTAGGTCTTCTGATGGGCTTAGGTGTCCTGTGTTCAGTCCAAATACCCAACTTAAGTCCATCAATTATAACTCGGTCCACTAAGGATTTATAATTGAACTACCGTCCTAATCCCATATTACAATATGGACTCCTTTATTATGTGTACGTTTATTTCCCCACGTTTAAGATATCGAATGTCCGTAAATTAAATAAGTTACTGACAACTTAATTAATTTACATATAATTCCAAGAGTAGTACCACTCATCTTTATTATCATGTCGGATTAAATCCACCTGCAGAGTTTACATTATAATCTTTATGAGCTACTCAATGGGACATCATCATCCTAAATAATTAGGACACAGATTCCTTTTATAATCAACAGTACACCATATAAACAACGTTATCTCCCAATTCACTGAGTCTATTGATTTATTAATAAATCCCACCCATTGGCAAATTAAAGAGACGAACACTAATTATATGTGCCTGTTATTATATAGGGATTAAGAAGACGCACATCCATAATAACTGAGGTCTTGTTCTTTTATATAGTCAGTACGAATCGAACAACCTCAAATGGTCCTACTCAATACATACAAAATGTACTAGTGTAACTTTATAGTCAAGATAGACTAATATGAAATTACACTACAACCGTTCCAATGGTTTGTCCAAATCCATCTTGGTTGTTAGCTATTATTTATAATCTATAAGAAACTGATAACATGATCTTTTGTGTGGCACCACACACCTGTTATCTACAATATAGATTAATCTGGGTAATTGCATTAACATATATATAACAAATATAAAATGCAAACATTTGATCATAATGAATCTCATATCATAAAGATGTTCATAAAAAAGCTAGGCTTATAGTATACATCCTAACAATTGCAGCCTCCTCAGGAATAATTTCCTTGTTAGGATGTATACTGTAAGCCTAGCTTTTGTATAAACATCTTTTATTGAATGAGAATCACTTTGGTCATATGTTTGCATTTTATATATGTTTATGCAATGTCCAATTAATTTATATTATAGATAACTTGGTGTGTGGTGCCACACAGAAGATCATGTTATCAGTTTCTTATAAATTATAAATAGTAGCTCACAACCAAGATGAATTTGGACAAATCATCGGAATGGTTGTAGTGTAGTTTGGTATTAGTCTGTCTTGACTATAAAATTACACTAGTACACTTTGTGTGTATTGAGCAGGACCATTTGAGGTTGTTCGTTTTATACTGACTATATATAATAGAACAAGACCTCTGTTATTATGGATGTGCGTTCTCTTAATCCCTATATAATAACAACCACGTATACACAATATTTGTTTCTTTAATTTGCCAATGAGTGAGATTTATTTATTAAATCAATAAACTCGGTGAATTGGGAAACAGTATTGTCTATATGGTGTACTGTTGATTATAGAAGGAATCTGTGTCCTAATTATTTAGGATGATGATGTCCCCTTGAGTAGCTCATAAGGATTATCATGTAAACCCTGCAGGTGGATTTAATCAGACATGATAATAAAGTTGAGTGGTACTACTCTTGGAATTAGATGTTAATTAATTAAGTTGTCAGTAACTTATTTAATTAACGGACATTCGATATCTTAAACACAGGGAGATAAATGTACACATAATAAGAAGGAGCCCATATTAAATATGGGATTGGGACGGTAGTTCAATAATAATTCTTTAGTGGATTGAATTATTATTGATGGGTTTAAATTATGTGTTCGGGCTGAGCACAGGATACTTAAGCCCATCAGGAGGCCCAACCCAATTCCTCCTCTAGGTCCCTGGTGTAGCCTATATATAGCTCTTTTTCTCAGCGCCTCAAAAATACAAATCACAGAAAACACGTGATAGTGAGAGAGAGAGCAGAACTGAGATTTCTCGAAGGATCGTTGGCCACGCAACGTTCTAGAAAGGCTGTAGGAATACATCAGAAGATCAAAGAGGTCTAGGGTTACGAAAGATCGATCTTTGGCTCGTTATTCTTCTAGATCGATCAAAAGGTATATTTTTCTTTCCGCTGCGTTTGTTATATCTAGCATGAAACCGATTAATTAATTGCATAGAGCCGGCGATCCTTCGGTTCCAACATTCCTCAACTGTTGTGATGGTCAGGGCATTAATTGGAACAGTAATCTCCTCTTCAAGATCAGAATCCTGTAATTTGAGGGTTGATTTCTTCTTCTTGGGAATGGGGGCGGCTTTCTTTGCTTTCCTCTTCTTCGAAGGAGCATCCTCCTTCTGTTTTTGCGTTTTGGGTGGAACAACTCATTTCTTCGCTCCAGCTTTCTTTACACCAACATACCATCCTGGTGCGTAGACAACACTTCTCTCTGGAGGGATGTTTTTGAAGCATAGGATTGAGGAAATGACAATCCCAAATCCCCTACCTGTTGAGATCTTGGTGGCCTCATCCCAAATCCTTTGAAACACAATTCCTGCCAAGTCGACTTCTTCTTCATAAATCACAACAATCACCATTCTGAATCTCGTTGTTGTGCACTTGTCAAAACTTCCACATCTTCCCTCAACGATGTTGACCAGAATATCATGTAAAAGTTCATATGCAGGCTTATGCTTCTTTTTTCCAAAATTTCCCGTGGAAGTTTCGTTCACGGAATCCAACTTGAACTGATTCCAGCTTTCCTCCAAATATTCTGACCCATATGTAGCAAGATCAGAATATATCATCCTAGAGTCGGAGATGCCAAAAGTTCTGGCAATGTCTTCTACGGTTAGGGTTTGGACTTCTTCATCATCTTCGTTCATCTTGAAAGTGATTGTCTCTCCATCCGGTGATAGTAAGGCAAACACATAGAATTTCTCAACGGACAAGGCAGAGTATCCAGTGTATGTTGTGGTCAGCAATCCATTAAGTGTATGATGTAATCCCAGACTTCATTGAGGAGGGCTTTCTCTTCATAGGGAGACTTGTCTCCTAGTAATGTGACAGCGTTCACCAGCCTTCATTCGACTACTTTGGTTTCTCTTGTCGTTGCCATGGTAGATGTTTTGATGAACTTTGAAAATGGTAGAGATTGAGTTTCGAAGAGTTGTTTGCAGAGAAGATTTGAGGGTTTGAGTGAGAGGGAGAGAGTGATTGTGAATGTAGAGAGACCCAATTGTTTTTTACGGTTTAAAAACTTTCCTTGTTTTAAATCTGATCAACAGATACGATTGAGAATTTCAAGGGGCAGTTTTCATCAACGGTTGAGGTTTTGAATTACAAAGTGGCAGATCTGTAATTTTTGAGATTATGTCAGAAGAAAATTACGCATTTCTCTCTTTCCTGAAAAAGGTGACTTTTGCATTTAATGCAGTTGTCAATTTGTCACACTTAATCATTATATAAGGTTACTGTTGACGATACGAGGTTGTAAGCCATATAAATGTTGATCATTAAATGTTGTTCTCATCAACCTCTTCTCAGCAACCTGAGTTAGTAACCTAAGTTTTGTAGCTTCCTGTGCAGTAGGTTTTTGAGGTTTGATACTGTTTGTAGGATTCTGTCCTTATAAAAGTCAGCATCCTATTACAGTATGCTAAAGATCATAAAATGTTTGAAGTGAACACTTGATGTCGGTAAATTCACCCTTACTCTAAGGGTTCTTCTTTTCCTTATACTTTAGAGCTTGATGATCCCCAATTCAGATCTGAGCATTGAAAATATTGATTCACACAGAGGTTTTGTGAATATATCAAGTTGAAGGTCAGTATATACTTTCTCCATTGTGATGTCCTTATTTTCCACATGATCTCTAATGAAGTGATGTCTAACATCGATATGCTTTTTTCTTAAGTGGAAGAAAGGATTGTGAGTGATGGCAATTGCACTGGTTTTGTCACATAGGATGGGAGTTTCCTTTTCTGTGATTCCATAGTCCTTCAATTTTTGTTGTATCCATAGGATTTGTGCACAGTAGCTTCCTGCAGCTACATACTCAACTTTAGCTGTTGATGTTGCAATAGATGTTTGCTTCTTACAGAACCAAGAGATAAGTCGTTGTCCAAGAAATTGACAAGTATCACTTGTGCTCTTTCTATCTATTTTGCAACCTGCGAAGTCAGAGTCTGAATATACTTTTAGGGTGAATCCTCCTTCCTTAGGATACCATAAACCAACATCTTGAGTGTCTTTTAGATACTTAATAATCTTTTTTACTGCTGCAAGATGTGATTCTTTAGGAGCTGTTTGAAATCTTGCACATACTCCAACTTCAAATACTATATCTGGTCTACTTGTTGTGAGATATAGTAGGGATCCAATAAGTTTTCTGTACTTGGTGATTTCCACATCTTTTCCATCTTTATCTTTATTCATGCTGATAGATGTGGCCATGGGTATACTTACTGATGATCCCCTCTCCATGCCAAATTTCTTTATTAATTCTTTGGTGTACTTGGCTTGATTGATGAAAATTCCATCCTGAAGTTGTTTGACTTGTAGACCAAGGAAGAAACTGAGTTCTCCCATCATACTTATTTCAAACTTGTTTTTCATGAGTGAAGAGAACTTGGAACAGAGTTCTGTGTTTGTTGATCCAAAAATGATGTCATCAGCATAGATCTGTACAAGCAGTATGTTGTTCCCATCCAGTATCCTGAAGAGAGTTTTATCCATTGTTCCTTTCTGAAATCCATTCTCCAAGAGATATAGAGACAGTGTTTCATACCAAGCTTTGGGTGCTTGTTTCAGTCCATATAAAGCTTTCTTCAATCTGAATACTCTATCATCTCCCTGTTCTTCAAAACCGGGTGGCTGTTCCACATACACTTCGTCTGATAGAAGTCCATTCAGAAATGCACTCTTAATGTCCATTTGGTATACCTTGAATTTATTGTGAGCATGAGCCAGAAAAATTCTTATCGCTTCAAGTCTTGCTACAGGAGCAAAGGTCTCATCAAAATCTATTCCTTCCTACTGGTAGTATCCTTTTGCGACCAATCTCGTTTTGTTTCTGACTACAGTACCAGATTCATCTAGCTTGTTCTTGAATACCCACTTGGTTCCTATGACTCCTTGATGATCAGACATTGTAACTAAGTTCCATACTTGAGTCCTTTCAAAACCATTCAGTTCTTCTTACATGGCCTGAATCCAGTTGCTGTCTTCAAGTGCTTCTTCAACATTCTTAGGTTATACTTGTGAGATGAAGCATTCGAATAATGATTCTTGAGGTCTTGATCTCCTCGTTCTCACTCCTTCGTTGATGTCTCCAATCATAAGTTCTCTTGGCTGATCTCTTAGCCATGTTCTGTCAGGCTCAAATATGAATGTAGGTTGTTGATCAGTATTCTGTTGTTTAGTAGCATCCTGTCCTTAATTGTTATTTGTCTGCTGATTCCTGTTTTCTTGCTGATCAACTTCCATTGTCACTTCGTTTCTTGCTATAGTGGGTTGTGAGCTATTTGTTGTAATTTCTTCAGCGGGTACTGGAACTCCATCGACATATCTTACTGTTTGATCCTTGATCTTCATTTTTGATACATCTTCTATAAGTTTCTCCAGTTGAGAGGTATTACAGTATGGTTCACCAAATACAATGTGAATTGATTCTTCAACTACCAAACTTGTTTTGTTGAAGATCCTGAAGGCCATGCTTGTTGAGGAGTATCCCAAGAATATTTCTTCATCAGATTTCTCATCGAAGGTCTTTAGGTATTCTTTTCCATTAGTCAGAATATAGCATCTACATCCATATATGTGGAAGTGTGAGATGTTAGGTGTCTTCTCATACCATACATCGTAGGGAGTCTTGTTATGATCCTTGTTGATTATACATCTGTTCTGAGTATAGCATGTGGTGTTGGTTGCTTCAGCCTAAAATCTCTTAGGTATTCCAGCATCAGCAATCATTGTTCTGCCAGCTTCCTTTAGAGTTCTGTTTCTTCTCTCTACAACACCATTTTGTTGTGGAGTCCTTGCTGCAGAGTATTCATGACAAATTCCATTTTCTGAATAGTATTTTTCAATAAATTTGTTTGTGAATTCAGTCCCTTTGTCAGATCTTATTTTTACAATGCTCACATTTTTCTCATTTTGCACTTTCTTCATGAATTCTGGGAGTCTGGTTTGAGTTTCAGATTTCTTGCCTAGAAAGATGGTCCAAGTGAATCTCGAGTAGTCGTTCACAATTACAAGGGAATACTTCTTCCCACTCATACTGACTAGCTCCACTGGTCCAAATAAATCCATATGCAGAAGATCCAGTATTCTATTTGAGGATCTTTGAACGTTGTCTTTGAATGAGCTTCGTACTTGCTTTCCTTTCTGACAGGGTCCACAAACACTTTTATCTTTTGTAAGCAACATCTGGAAGTCCTCTGACTAGATTCTTCCTTGCTAGCTTGTTGATTGTCTTGAAATTCAAGTGACTCATCCTTTTGTGCGATAACCAGCTTAGTTTAGGGGTGCTCTTTGCAATGAAGCAGGTTGGTTGTAATGTTGAGTCCCAATCAGCAAGGTAGATATTATCTCTCGTGGTTCCAGTAAGTTTAACCTCTTTTGTTTTGATGTCTCTGATCAGACATTTGTTGAGATTGAACTCCACTGAACATCCTTTGTCACAAAATTGACTGATACTCAGGAGGTTATATTTTAGTCCTTTAACATATGAAACATCACTGATACTTGCGTTGCCTTTGATCAAGCTTCCTGTTCCCTTTGTGCGTCCTTTGGAGTTATCACCAAACACAACTTTAGGGCCTTTGTATGGTTGGAAGTCTCTCAATCTGGCTTTGTTACCAGTCATATAGCTGGAGCAGCCACTATCAATGTACCATTCATCACTGCTGCTTCCTGGCAACTGTACCTGTAAGTAAATTAGACGACTTTAAGTACCCATACAAGTATGAGTCCTGCGGGGTTAGTGCCTTTTGGAACCCACACCTGCCTTATGGTAATTAGTTTACCAGAGGCTATGTTGGCTCTCATTTTGTAAGTGTTCTGGGCAGGGCTCTGTTTATAAGCTTGCTGTTTCCAGGTACTATGCTTTCTGTTTGTGAAAGGTATTCCTTTATACCTTTCTTGAGAATAGACCTGATGGAACCTTGACATGAATGTCTTGGTTCTGAGAGAATGAAGTTCTTGATCTAACTTAGAAAACTGCTGCTTTCTTCTCTTCTCAACAGCATACTAATTATGCTGTTTTCTGAGATTCTATGCAGGCTTGCTATTTTCATCCTGCTGAAGGGGTTCCTTCCCTTTATCCAGAATACTTATTTTTTTTAAGCTTTCATTTAGTAAGGTGAGCTCTTGAGCAAAAGGAACTCGAGCTTGAACAAACTTTCTAGCTTTGGATGAGCTGGCTTCATTCTGAGAAGTACTAGCATAGTATCCTAGACCTAATCATGAATTGGTGATCTGGGTTCTTTGCTGATTTACTATATACACTAATAGTATTTTGAAGTTCAGTCTTTTCAGTTTCTAGCTTAGTGACTAGTATTTTGAACTTAGAGACCTCAGTTCTGAGTTCATTGCATTGAGTACTGAAGTACTCTAGGTCAGAAACCTGTTCTTTCAATACTGTCTACTCACTCTTGAGCTAACGGTTCTCTTATTTGAGTTATTCATGAGCAAAATTTATTTGCTCAAAGTCTCTCATGATCTGTCTAAACGATTGGATCATGTTAAGCTTGTCAGAACTTGAAGTATTAAGAGATTGTGAAGTTACCTCTTCTTCTTCATTGTCCTTGTAGTCCTTGGCCATGAGGCAAATCAGTGCTTCTTCATCAAATGAGGAGTTGTAGGACTTCTGATGAAAGATCATCTTTGTCTACTGTGTTGGAGATGTTTCCTGCTTTGAGGGCTTCATTTTCAGCAAGAAGTGCCCTAAGCTTTTGTTTTCTATTTCTCCTCTTATCACTTCTCCTCTTCATTTCTTCCTCTGTATATTTCTATACTTGTGGATGAGGGTAGTTTCTGATGAAGTGGCCAGGTCGTCTGCAATTGTAACACTGGTTAGAGGATTCTGTGTCAGCTTGCTGATGTGGTTTGATCTGAGGACTTTTTTCTGATGATTGTGGTTGTCTTCTGAAGTTGTTCCCTTTGTGGTTATTTTTCATAAATCTTCGGAACTTCTTCAGTAGGAGCGTCATTTCTTCTTATGTATCCTCAGTGAGCACTTCCTCCTTTTTCTCTTTCAGCTTGCTGTTTTTTTTTTTTTTTTAACCAAACACCCTACGGAATGAGGGGTTTAGGCAGACCCCCAACCTGTGCATATAAAGCAAATGTCAAAAAGTACATGAAAAAGGAAGAACATATAAGAACAAGCAAAAAGGCCGAAATAGATGGCCAAAAACAACTGCCGACAGGTGGCAGGAAAACCAAACATAAAACAATATTCCAATCCATACAAAGAAGAAACAACAGATGAAAAATGGGTGCATCAAAGATAAACACCACCTCGATCCACTCGGAAAGACGGCCATCCCAACTGATCAAATCTAGCCAAAACCTGGACCCGTCGAGGTAAGACATCTGGGGGAAAGGACCCAGCTAACTCAGTCTGACACCCTAAGTTAGCCAGGAAATCTGCAACAGAATTCCCTTCCCGATGTATATGCGACACCCGGAACTCCATAAGAGCGATGAGGTTTCGGATGGATGTGAGAAAGCTCTTTAAACTCCAATGTCCTGCATCCGAATGTGAAAGAAGTTGGACCACCGAAGCAGCATCCAACTCAATACACACACGGTCAAACCCAAACCTCCTGACATGATAGAGACCTCTGTGAAGCGCCTCCAACTCCGCCGCCAAGCTCCCAACGGCCGAACCTCGCTCATGGAAAGCAAAAATCACCTGGCCTGTAGGCCCTAAAGATGCCGTCCTGTAGGCCCCATCAGTGTTCAGCTTCACCCAACCTAAGTCAAGTGGTCGCCAATCAATCGGAGGAATAGGAGGCCGAGGGGGCCTGAAACGATAGTGAAGGCCCAAAGAAGTGGCCACATGAAGGACGCCCCCCAGCTCTCCCTACTGAGAAGCCTGCAGTGGTGTAGAACCCTGACCTGCCTCATCTCTCGAAAGATAATCGAGTCTGCTCGAACTGGTAACCGCCGGTGCTTGCCATCATTTCTAGCAGTCCAAAGGAACCACAAGATCAGGCAAGGGCTCACTGTCGTGATGTGTGTGCGATGTGAGTACACACTAGAGGAAGAAAGCCTCCAGTAATGCAAAATATGGGGTGTGTGCACAGTGTGTGGAGGTGTCAAACGAAACAACCCATAGAAATGCTCCCATACTTTCGTAGCAGTGCGGCTGGAAAAGAAGACATGCTCGATAGACTCGATATCAGAAGACTCAAAAGAGGACTGACTCGGAACAGAAATATCAGGACAACAGAGACACTTCGAGGCTAAGGAAATACCTCGAGACTGGAGCTTACGATCAACCGGGAGACGATTCAGGACAAGCCGCCAGAGTAAGATAGAAATGGTGGGGGTAAGGCAAGGGGACCAAACCATGCAATGGGTAGAGCAAGGGGGGTGCTGAGGTCTGATCGACGCCCAAACAGACGCAAAGGAGAACTTCTCATCGGAAGAGCTCTTCCACCGAATAAGGTCAGAAGAGGAAGCACGAATGGGGACCAAGCAAACCCTATCCACCACCACGGAGGAGACCACCCGAAGAAGCTTCTCTCTGTCCCAAACACCATCACTCCAGAACCACTGAACCAACGCACCCGCATGCCTGGATACATCAACAGAATCAGCCAACGGGCCATCCTCCATCCACTGATCGTGCAAAAAACTGACCTCCCCTGAACCCAACCTCCAGAAAATCTGAGACTGAACCACGAGGCGAATAGAACACATCCTCTTCCAAACAGAGCTAGCATGGGGAGACACACCAACACTACCTGGAAATTGATGCCGACAATACTTCTGAAGCAAAAAACGAGCCCAAAGAGAGCCCTGCTCTTGGAACCTGAACCACAGCTTATACGAGAAAGACTAAACCACATCTGAAAGACGTCGCAAGCCCAGCCCACCCTTAGCCGTCGTCCGACACACCGTCTCCCACGAGACCCAATGAGTATGCCTCTGGTCTCCATACGAACCCTAGAAGAATCTCGCAAGACACTGCTCAATCCTCTGAATCATATACTGCGGAGGCTGAACCACCTGAATCAAATGAAGAGCCATCGAAGTGAGAGTGCTCCGAATCAGCGCCAGACGACCCCCAAAAGAAAGAGAAGTCCGAGCCCAACCTGTAACCCTATCCGTGATCCGAGCCACCAATGGGTGAAACAAAGACCCCCTCATATTCCCTTTATACAAGGGGGCACCCAGATAAATAATCGGAAGCAGCTGTCTCTGAAAACCCAGAATCCTACCGATACGGCCCACAACCACCTCCGAACACCTCAAACCCACCACAAAGGTGCTCTTCGAAGCACTCACCATCTGACCCGAAGTGTGACGGTACTCCTCCAAAAAATCCCTCAAATGCCGGAGACCGTGAGTATAAGCGGAAGTGAAGATCATGATATCATCGGCATAGGCCAGATGAGAGATGGAGAACCCTCCTCTAGTGCCGTACTGCATCGTCCGATATCTATCAAACAGAGCATCCAACCCCCGAGACAGGTAATCAGCCGCCAAAACAAACAAAGTAGGAGAAAAAGGATCTTCCTGCCGAAGACCATAGGAAGACTGGAAAAAGCCAGAAAGCTGCCCGTTAACCAAAACAGAGAACCGACAGAAACTGACACACCTGCGAATCAGGTCAACCAAGACCGATGGAAACCCCCTCAGCTCTAACACCCTGAAGAGAAACCTCCACTGAACCCGATCATAAGCCTTCGCCATATCCAGCTTCAGAATCAGATTCGGATGCCTCCCCTGAGTCCCAATCTCGTGAACCATCTCCTGAGCAAGCAGAATATTATCGTTGATCAATCGCCCTCTGACAAACCCACTCTGAGAAGGAGCAAGCAACTCTGGCAAAAAAGAAGCCAACCTACTGGTGATCACCTTTGAAATAATCTTATTCGTCACATTGCACAGACTAATCGGCTGAAACTGACTCCAAGCCGACGGTGATGCAACTTTCGGAATAAGAACAATCGTAGTGGCAGTGAAAGAAGCAGGCTTCTGATGACCATCAAAGAAGTCCCAAACAGCCTCACAAACATCGGATCCCACAATCTCGCAACAATGCTGAAAAAATAGAGCCGAGAAACCATCCGGACCCGAAACACTATCTCTGGAAATGCTAAAAACAGCCTCCCTGATCTCCTCGCAACTTGGCTTCTCAAGAACCGGCATAAAATCCAACTGGGATGGAGGGCAAAACATCGGATCCACCTGGCTCAGCTCCAAGCCCTCATCCAAAAAGAGCTGCTGAAAAAACCCACAGGCAGAATCCCGAATCTCCTGAGGGGATGTAAGAACCGTACCATCCTCGGTCATAGAATGAATACGATTAGCACACCTCCTCATCTTGACCAAGGAGTGGAAAAAACGAGTATTCCTCTCCCCTTCAGCAGCCCAACGGCAAGCCGACTTCTGTCTCCAGAAATCCTTCTCAATATGAAGCAACAGAGTTAACTCTGCGGTAGCCTTTCTCAAAGTCGTCCGAGACAACTCCGTCGGAGCCTCATCATGAGCCTTCTCAGCATCCAAAACCACCTGCTCAGCCTGACCCTTCTTCTTGAAAATGTCACCAAAGACGTTCCAATTCCACCACTTGAGCCGCTGTTTAATCCGACGTAGCTTAGTCTGTAGTCTGAGCATCCCCACCTCACGACACTGAAAATCCCAAACCTGAGCCACAGTTCGATGAAAATCAGCATGATGAACCCACATACTCTAAAACCGAAACGACGACGGCACACGCTCCGACTGAGTAGAGACAGAAATCAACAAATGAGCATGGTCCGACCAAGTCCTCGAAAGGTGCAGAACCTCGGTCATAGAAAATAGGTCCAACCATCGATCAGAATACATCATCCTATCCAACCGCTCCTGCAGCTCCCCCTTCTGCCAAGTAAACTAAGAGCCACTGAAACCAGCATCGACTAACCCACAATCAGCAATCATATCACCGAATTTCTCTATATCCAATCGGCGATCCAACAAACCACCAATCCTCTCATTATCATGCAGAATACAGTTGAAATCGCCCCCCACCAGCCAAGGAGTATCACCAACCGTATCTGCAATGCCTCGAAGAGCATCCCAGAGCTCCCTCATCTCCACCCTAGAACACTTCGCATAAACAGCGGTCAAAACAAAGGATCGAGGGAACAACCTAGAAGAAACCTGATCCTGAAGCAACTGATCCAAATCCTGAACCGTATCGATCTGAAAAGAATCGGAGAAAAGAATCCAAATCTTATTACTCCGGTTCGCCAATGCAAAAGAAAAACCCAACCGACGGCAACAAAATGATACATCCAAATCCACCATCGGCTCCAAAATCACAAGCAGCTAAACCCGATGCTGCCGGCAAAGAAAACGCAAGTGTGTCTGAGTGGGTGGGTTCCCGACACCCCTTGCATTCCACACCAAAAAAAGAGACAGCATATATCTGGAGGCCTACTAGCCGCAGCGATCCGAGCACTCCTACGACATCTCTGGGTCGCTGTGTCCATGCGGACCTCAATAATAGCATCCAAAGGCTCACCAACCTCCTCTTCAAAACCATCATCTGTATTCACCTCCGAGAGAGAAGTGGGAACATAACTCATAGGTGTAGGGGACAGCTGGACGTAGGGGACATCATCAGAAGCCTCAGGGTCCCGCGACATCCCGTGACCACTCGGCTGAGACTCCACAGCCTCCATAGCCATCTGCACATCCAGAGGCTCCCCCTCATCAATCAAAACACTGAACCGGTTCAAACCCATGATCGGCTCATCCAGCAGGTCATCCTCTTCCTCATCAAAATTGTCCACCCCAGCAGAAAAAACATCGAGAGAGAGCTCATCGGTCTTAGGAGCATCCTCCTGGCGGGTCCCGGAGGGCTCTCCAACCTCACGAACCACTCTCCTCCCCTCCTTCCGAGCCCACGTATCCGGCGGAGCAGAAACCTTAAGCTCCTTGGGGATAGGAGCCGGCCTCTTCCGAGGTAGAGGTCGAGGAGCATTCCCACTCCGAAAACACCTATCAAGGGTATGTCCAACCAGGGAGCAGCTCGTACAGAAATAAGGGATGAACTCATAGTGCACCTTCAACTCGTGCCTAATCTGTCCATCCTGAACAAACACACGCTGAACACGAGGCTGCAACAGGTCAATCTCCACACACATCCGAACCTCCGTAAACTTGGACTGGCTAGCCGTCAAATTATCAAACTGTATCGGCCGACCAATAGCCTGTCCAATCGAAACCAGCATCTCTCTACACACAAAATGCGCTGGAGGAGTGGGGATACTCACCCAAACTGGAACAATCGAGCACTCCTTCGTCAGATCAAAATCAGGGGTCCACTTGAAAACCCTCATCACATGTGCCTCGATCTGGCAGGTCGCCTTCGTCCAAAGCATAGAGAAATCAATCTTCTCCTCAAACCGAATCAGGATGTGCCGATGGTTCAGCTTATGCAACTTGAACCCTCCAGCCAGCTTGAGATCCATGAGAAACTTAGAAACAACCTGAGCAGGGGAATCTCTATCGAGAACTTCCCTACAAGAGTAAACTGGAAGGGAGCCACCATTCGATCCACCTCCGGGCGGGAGATGGGGATCACGGGGTCTCCCTCGTGCTCACTCAGAGTCCCAAACCGAGTCTGGAGCTCTGCCTCGGAGATAAACCTCTGACGTGAGGGTGGAGGTCGATCAGAAGTGACACGTGCTTTTCCCTGCACAGCCTCAGCAAATGAGACTTTCTTAGGTGCCGAAGAAAGATTATGAAAATCCGGAGACTTGATGATGTTAGCCGAACTGCCGAGAACAGTTGCCGGTAAGGAAATATCTCCCGGCACTTGACTATTATGTGCCGAGTTTGTATGATTTTGGACCGATCCAAAGGCATCAATAGTATGGGTAGAGATATGGGCCGACGAAATTTGAGAATTGGCCAACAAAGTGACCGATTGGGCCAAAGAAGGCAAAGTGCCTTGAGCAACACCTTGTTCTATAGGATATTAGGCCGTAGAATGAACAAGTTGATCTGAGCCCAATTGAGATTGATTTTGGGCCATCGAATCTTCATTGGTGTGATGAGTATGGGCCGTATTGGAGTGTTGATTTGTTAAGGAAAATTGAGCTAAGGAGAGAGAGTGTGTGGCCTTGTTAACTAAATCAACATTGGTGTGAGGGAAGGAAACATAATCATGATGAGAGATAGGTGATGAGGCGGTGGGAGTGATATGAGCCACATTATCCAAGTCAAAGGTTGCGTCCAAAGAGGGAATATGCGAAAGGTTTGGGGAGAGAGAATGAGTGGCCATGCAAACCAAGTCTTGTGCATGGGAATTGTGAACAATATCATTATGAGAGATAGGAATTTGGACGGTGGGAATTAAGTCATGCAAAAGTAGAGGTGTAAAAGCATTAAGTGTTGGTGAGGAGAGAGATTGAGAAGCCATGTTTTTTGAGTTAACATTTTCATCCAAAGCATGGGTGATGTTGCATGTAGTGAGGAGAGAGGAAGGTGGCGTGTAGGAATGGAAGGATACACCATCATCAACCTTCGACTTCTCCATTTCCGTCTTTATGAAGGTTCGAAATTTTGCAGAAAAAGAAGGGTTCGAAGAAAAAGTTCTTAGAAGGGAAGCCATTTGATCATCATCACCAATGGAGTAAGCAAGAGATTTCGAAGGAACTACATCATCTTCCATATCAAAGAGACGATGCAAAAACACAGAAAAATAAAAAGAAGAACAAGGGAAAACGAAACAATCCTGAAGACCGATGAAGAAACACACAACGAAGCTATCATGCAAAGAGACAAGGTAACAAAACCAACACTAAAGAACGAAACAAAAAATAGAAAAAAAGACGACAAAAAACAAGAAAAAGCATGAACATAAAATGGAAAAAAACAAAAGACTAACCGGTGAAAGGGTGGAAAACAAGATGACGATCACTACCATATAATAGTTGGTGAGTTTGGATCAGTTGACTGTACCCGATCAGTTGAACCGTAGCATACCTGAACCTGACTGTTTGCAACAAGTGCTGCAATCTTTGCATTCGTTCCTTCCATCTCCTTTCTCCTTGTTTCAATATCATATTTAAAGGATTTCAGATCGGAGAAGAGATCAACAGTACTCATCGTGTTGAGGTTCAGTGACACTCTCATTGTGGTCTCCTTGCTATGCCATTCATAAGGTAGGGCTCATAGCACCTTCATGTTTTTCTTCTTCTAGGTGTATGTTCTACCCAAAGATTTAAGCTCACTCACAATGGCTGTGAATCTTTGATCGAGTTGTTCAAGGGTTTCTCCAGTCTTCATGTTGAACTGCTCAAATAGTTGGATGGCTTTGGAGATTCTGTTGTCTCAGGCAAGTTCATTGCCTTCACATATCATCCCTAACATTACCCATATTTCTTTGGTTGTCGAGCAATTTTTAACCTTACTGAACGTTCTTTTATCCAGTGTGAGAAATAAGACATTTTTGGCTATGTTGTTAAGGTTTGCTCTCTTCCTATCTTCAGGGGTGTATTCATGTCTCTCTTTGACAACATATTCCCGTGGTGGTTGTGTTCATCTGATTCTTGGTGCAGCTTCCTATGGTTTGACACTTGGTAGAATTTCATCATCAACACTAGCTGCGCATTCCACTTCACCACCTGCAGCCTCAACTGCTGTTTCAGCACGCATATACTCACGAAGTTGCTCTACATATGCAGCGTTTGCTTTGTAGATCACCGGTGGTCCTTCAGTGATAATGAACCACATTTCATCGTGCATAGCTGATAGATGAGCTTGCATGCGTATCCTCCAGTCGTCATATTCATCTATGGAAAATATAAGTAGCTTGTGATGTGAAGAATCCATACTTATGCTAAGAGATGAGTTTTGGTCTCGTGAAATTGAAAACGGTTTATCCAAATGCAAAAGGGTTGGATTTGGGTTGGCTACCAATCAAGTTGGCTTTTAACCCAACTTGCTTTGATACCACTTGTTGGTCCTGAGAGTCCCAAGTCGTCAGAGGTTTAGAGGGGGGTGAATGAACCTCTATTGATTTTACGAACTCTTTTAAAAATTTTCTATTTAACCGGTTCCTGACCAAAATGCAGTAACCTGTCTTGAATCAGCAACCTGGCTCTAAGCTCAATCACGTTACTAACCCGGTATCAGAATGTAACGCAGCGGAATAAACTTGATAGAGTTCTTTTTGGAAACCAATTTTCTTTCTCAAATATGCTATTTGACAACACTTTAATACACAAAGCTTATAATGTATACTACAAGATATATGATATGATAAAATGCGAATCAGTAAGTTAAAGCATATAAGCACACAAGGTTTATAGTGGTTCGAAGGTGGTGTACGTCTTCTACGTCCAATCTACTCCTTAACACAAGGAGGATCTTTGTTAGGTCAGTTTGAATTACAAGCCTCGTTTTACAAACTTCTTCCTAACAAACTACGCCTACTAGAATCCCTGACTCTAGTCGAAGGCCACAACCTAGAAAGGGTTCACAATCCCACAAAGGGAAGACTTTGAAGGGATCTAATCCTCTCAACTAAGTTACACCATAAAACAACCTAGCGCTCACAGCAACCTAGTGCAGAACAGTCTTAATCTTTGATAGCTTCAATGCAATTGTTAACTGCTCCTAGAAGGTTGAGTGACTGAGCTTGATGGTAGCTTTGAGTGTAAGACTTGTGAGAATTTGTGTTCTTCAAAGCTTTTAAATGTCTTTGTTTAGTACATCAATTTTTCAGTTTCTCAGTATTTTTCATGGTCACTCCATCCTTCTATTTATAGATCTTTGGAATATGCCCGTTGAAGAGAGGCATTGTTCCTGTTGCGATTCAAATATGATCCTCCATATCTTTGCAATTAATGTGATTTACAACTTGAGAGAACAGGGCATATCCTACTCTTATCCGTATTAATGGCGCCACACCCTGGTTGCAGACCTTTTGCTGAACCGCAGTTCCAGGTGGCATCTTCTCATTGACTTGACTCAAACTTCTGTCCAACGACTCTTTGTCAATAACCTTCCTCGTACTGCATTCATTATACATTCCTTGTACTGTGGTAAATGAGCTGAAGGAAGATCGTCAGCCTGCTGTTCTGTTCTTCAGTACTTGTATCTCGGATGTCAGCTTCTTGATGTAGGTCAGCTTCCTGTCTTGACTTCTCTTTGTCAGCATCCTGTTCTTCGTGTGAATTCCTTGGTTTGGTCGTTTCTTTGGCCTTCTTTATTTCTTCCTGATCTTTTGTTTGCATAATTCTCATTTGAATATTTAGAGCATTTATCTTTATTTTTTCTAAGACCTATTTAAAAATTCATGATCATATATCTATAGGTCTAAGTTTCCACTTATAATACGTGGAGAATGGGTACTCTAATTTTTTTATCAATTATTACATTTGTCTTATCAAATCTATTCTGGAATTTTTCCAACAGTTGCCCATGTAGATGGTAATCTCACCCTCACTGAGTTGCCTAGTTTCTTAGAACCCCTGCAATGAATTGCAGACATGATCAGTGGCTCCCGTATCTACACACCAGGTACCGGTAGATAATACCGCTAAACATGTTTCAACAATTAGAGAATAAGATGTACCTTCTTTGTTCTCCTTTTTTACGGGGATAATCCACCTTCCAATGTCCATGCTACTTGCATGAAAAACACTTGCCCTTTGGCTTCTTCACGCCACCTTGTGGCCCAGCTTGCTTAGGTCCACTCACTTTATTTACCGAACCAGCTTGTTTTCTCTTCTTCTTCACTTCACCTTTCGATTTAGAAGAAGAAACTTTTTCAGTAATATAAGCTTGAGAAGTTTGACAAAGTATCGTTTCTGCTGCTTGGAGTTCTGTAAGGAGTTTTGCCATCCAATACAACCTGTTGTTCATGTTGTAGTTCAGGCGGAACTGTTCAAAACTATTGGGTAGCGACTAGAGAACGATATCGACCTGGGTTTCCCCATCGATTTTAGCTCTAAGGACTTCCATCTCATTTAAGTGTGCCATTATCTTAAGGACATGATCCCTTGTGGGTGTCCCCTCAAGTATGGTGGTCGTCATCAAGTTTCTCATTGTCTCCTGCATGGCAGCCCGACTCTGGTGTCTGAAGAGTTTCCTGAGATTGAGCATCATGTCATAGGCAGTAGTCATGGTCTGATGCTGATGTTGCAGCACATTTGACAAAGAATCCGAAATGTAACACAGCGCCATCTCATATGTCTTGAGTTATCATCAACCCTCTTTCTCCTCTTCACAAGAGTTATCATCAAGCTTTTCATGACAGACCTGAGAGATAATGTCCACGTTCCGTTTCCAATCAATATAATTAGGACCAGTAAGTTTGTTTTCTTAAAGTATAACAGCAAGAGGATTGAAAGCCATAGATAAATCCTGAGAATCACATAAATAAACACATAGGTTAAAACATTTTAGAATTTAAAACAATAATTTTACCCTCAAACAATATAATTAAATTCACTAACACCTCAAAACACCGTGAATTTTATATGCCACGATAGTGTGGACGTAAACTAATTCAAACATTTGTAAGAGGAGGTTTTACCCATTAATTCCATTATCCTGTCAACCAAAATGACAAATAAAATTAATAGTTGGTTTATCTTCAGCCATACAAATAACAACACTTACTTCGATGGGAAGGATACCATCATATGTACCTATGTGTATACCATTACTTAATACTAAGTCCATTATCTAGGATTGTATCTCTTCAGATGGTGAAGATTACACGCTCCTAAATAATTTCCTATAATTATCCATAAGGAAGTTTGATCTAGTGATCCACAAACAAACTCATCCGATATGGAAGAAGACACTTAAAGCCAACGTATAAGTTTAAATACATCACTTACAAACCAGTAATTGAGGTTATAGGACTTATTCAAAATAATCCCTCTTCCACTTAGTTATTTAACATGAGGGATTTTAACATGCATATCATATAAAACACATACCAACAAGCATATCACAACAACATATAAACAAGACAATAAATATAGAAAACAATAAATTCCAACTATTATGGTCTTGTCATATAACCGTTGTTCTTGAATGTCTACTATTGGCTAGTTAAGACGGATTACAAATCCTATACAAAATCTAGATAGAACAGAAATCAAAACCTACATGACAAACAACCGTGTTTAAACTATTACAATCATGCATCAACCCAAAATAAAAAACAACCTCGACAGGTCCGAGGGTTTAAATCATACATAACATACATACATGCCATAATAATTAGATCAAGGATACCTATAACCACAGAGTTTTCCTATCGTTTGCACTACTACTATCTAGCCATATAAAACATATGAACGACACATGATAATAAAACGTATTGACCGATCCAGTCGCACATAATCGGAAAACTTGGCTCTGATACCAATTGTTGGAACCGACGGATCACCGGCCCTATGCAATTGAAATTGGATTCCATAGAGATATACGCATTGGAAAGAAACCATACCTTTTGAAGATAAACCGATCGAAGATTAAGCCTCTCGATCTTCTGGTGTATTCCTAGCCTTTTCCCTTAAACATCGTGTGGGCAACGATCTTCCAAAGGTTCAGCGATCTCGACTCCCATCACTCTCTCGTGATTCTATCTTTTGACTTACGCGTGAGTTTTCTAGTGATTCTGAAGGTGTTGATTTAAGGGTTATTTATAGGCTACAACAGGGACCCAGAGAAGGAATCAGGATTGGGCCTCCTAATGGGTTAAGTGTCTTGTGTTCGGCCCGAACACCCAGCTTAAGCCCATCAATTATAACTCGGTCCACTAAGGAGTTATAATTGAACTACCATCCTAATCCCATATTACAATATGGGCTCCTTTATTATGTGCACGTTTATTTCCCCACGTTTAAGATATTGAATGTCCATAAATTAAATAAGTTACTGACAACTTAATTAATTTACATCTAATTCCAAGAGTAGTACCACTCATCTTTATTATCATGTCGAATTAAATCCACCTGCAGGATTTACATGATAATCCTTATGAGCTCTTCAAGGGGACATCATCATCCTAAATAATTAGGACACGGATTCCTTCTATAATCAATAACACACCATATAAACAGTGCTATCTCCCAATCCACCGAACCTATTGATTTATTAATAAATCTCACCCATTGGAAAATTAAAGAAACAAACATTGAGTACACGTGCCCGTTATTATATAGGGATTAAGAAGACGCACATCCATAATAACAGAGGTCTTGTTCTTTTATATAGTCAGTACAAGTCGAACAACCTCAAATGGTCCTGCTCAATACATACAAAATGTAATAGTGTAACTTTATAGTCAAGACAGACTAATGCCAAATTGCACTAAAACCGTTCCAATGGCTTGTCCAGATCCATCTTGGTTGTGAGCTACTATTTATAATCTATAAGGAACTGATAGCATGATCTTCTGTGTGGCACCACATACCATGTTATCAACAATATAGATTAAGCTGGACAATTGCATTAACAATATATAATAAATATAAAATGCAAACATATGACCATAATGAATCTCATATCATAAAGATGTTCATACAAAAGCTAGGCTTATAGTATACATCCTAACAATAGGAAACTCGGACTTGAACAAACTTTCCAGCATTGGATGTACTAGCTGCTTTCTGAGAGCTACCTGCATAGTATCCCAAACAATTTCTTGAATAGGCTTTTTGGGTCTGCAGGATACATTCCTGTGATTTTCTTACAGATTTGCTATACACATCAATTGTGTTTTGCAAGCCAGCTTTCTCAGCTTCTAGCTTAGTAACTAGCAGCTTGACCTTAGAGACATCAGCTCTAAGTTTGTTGCATTTTATACTATAGTACTCCAGGTTAGTAACCTGTTCCTTCAGTACAGTATGCTCACTCTTGAGCCGAAGGTTTTCCTCTTTCAGTTTTTCATGAGCTGAATTAATCTGGTCAAAGTCACTCATGATCTGTCTAAAGGACTGGATCATGTTCAGCTTCTCAAAAATTGAAACATCAAGAGATTGTGAAGTTAGCTCATCATCTTCTTTTTCTTCACAATCCTTGGCCATGAGGCATAGCAGTGTTTTCTTATCAGAGGTAGAGCTGTCAGAATCGCTCTCGGATGAGCAATCGTCCTTGGCTTCTTCTTTGGAGCTGCTTGCTACCTTTAGAGCTTCAATTTCACTTAAAAGAGCCCTGAGCTTTTGCTTGTCATCCCTCCTCTTTTATCTTCTCTGCACCCTCTCATCCTCAGTATACTTATATACTTGAGGGTAGGGGTAGTTTCTATCGAAGTGTCTTGGTTTCCTGTAACTATAGCACAAGTCAGGGGAACCTGTGTTTGCTTGCTGTGTTGGTCTTACCTGGGACTTCTTTCTGATGTCTGAGGCTTTTTCCTGAAGTCGTTTCCTTTATGGTTTATCTTCAGGAACTTCCTGAACTTTTTCAGTAAGAGTGCCATCTCATCCTCAGCATCTACAGCAAGCTCTTTTTTCTGCTTGTTTTTCACTTATTGTGCTTGCAGTAGCTGCTTCCATGGTTCTTGCTGCAAGTGTTGTAACCTCGGAACTCGACTCCTCAACCTTCTTTTTCCTTCATTTAATATCGAACTCAAATGTCTTGAGATCTAAAAATAGGTCAAAAGTGCTCAACACATTGAGGTCCAATGAGACTCTCATTGCGGTCTCTTTACTTTGTCATTCCAAGAGTAAAGCTCTCAACACCTTTGTGTTCTTCTCCTTCTGGGTATAAGTCTTTCCATGAGATTAAAGCTCACTGATGATAGTTGTGAATCTCTTATCAAGTTCTTCTAGGGTTTTTCCAAGTTTCATTGTGAACTGTTCATACAGTTGTGTAGCTTTCTAAACCCTATTATCTCTGGCAACTTCATTACTCTCGCATATCAATCCTAGCTTTTCCCAGATTTCTTTAGCTGTCTTGTAGCTCTTCACTTTGTTGAATGTACCTTCATCCAGCGTAAGAAATAAAGCATTTTTAGCCACATTATCCAGGTTGGTTCTTTTCCTTTCTTCAGCTGTATACTCGTGTCTTGCTTTGACAATGTATTTAGCTGGTGGAGCCGGTCTCCTGTAAGCTGGTGCAACTTCCTGTGGAGAGGGTCCTAGAACCCCTTCGATGTCTTCATCGGTGTCTACTGCTCTTTCAATTTGTCCAGCTGCGGCCTCAGCTGCTGCAGCTGCTTCCTCAGCTCGCATTTGCTTGCGATGTATCCCAAAAATAGGGTTTGGTTTGTAGATAACTTGTGGCCCTTCAATTTTTATATACCATATCTCATCGTACATGGCCGACAAATACGCCTCCTTGCATATTTTCCAGTCATCATACTCATCTATGGAAAACATCGAGAGTTTATGGTGTGAGAAATCCATGCTTATGCTAAAACAATGTGTTTTGGTCTTGTAAAAGAAAAATTAGTTATCCAACAGAAATAGATGGATTTGGGTAGGTTACGAGACAAGTTGGCTTTTAATCCAACTTGTTCTGATACCACATGTTGGTCCCAAGTGGTCAGAGGTTCAGAGGGGGGTAAATGAACCTCTATCGATTTTTGCATTTTAAAACTTTTCTGTAAGCAGGTTATTGATTCTACAGAGAATGTAGCAATCTCTCGATTCTGTAAGCTGGTAAAATGTTGATTTAGCTTACTGTCTCGGTTATCACAATATGCAGCGGAATAACAAAAATAGAGTTTCTTTTGAAAAGAGTTTTCTTTTCACAAATATGATTTTGTCAGAATCCTTTTTTGCAGTAACCTTATGATAAATGCATCAAGATAGATACACAAAAAATGCAATGCAACAACTAATCAAAAGTGAAGACACAAGGGTTTATAGTGGTTCGAAGATGGTGTAATCCTTCTATGTCCATTTTTCTTCTTAACACAGGAGGAACTCAACTAGGTCAGATTGATTTAGAAGATATATACACTTTACAATCTTCTTCCCAATGAGCTAATCTACTGTAATCGACAAGATTCCTAGGCACTATCCCACACAGGGTACAAAACTCACACAAAGTTATAAGCCTCCACAAGACTCAACACTTAGCGAGGATCTAATCCTTCCAACTAAGGATACAAAAAAAAAACAACCTAGCACACAGCAAATGGTTAAAAGTATATAGGGTTTCTTCAACTGGTGCAACTCGAAGACAGCCTTGAACTTGAGAGCTTGAAAGCTTGGCTTGACTGCTTCTGAAGGTTGAGTGACTGAACTTAGAAAGCTTGAGAATAGCTTGAGAATTTGATAGCTTGAGATTGACAAATCGTTCAGTAGTCTTCACAGTCACCTTCACCTTCTATATATAGTGTATGGAAAATGCCCGTTGAAGAGAGACATTGTCCTTTGAAGAAATTCAAATTAATCTTCACAATCTTTGCATTAAATGTGTCTTGGAAATTCTAGGATATAGGGCATATTCTACTTTAATCCGCATTAATGGCGCCATACTTCGGCTACAGTGCTTTTACAGGTCTGCGGTCTAGGTGGCATCACCTTACTGGTTGGGTGCTAACTTCTATCTATTGGTAACTTAGATAGGATCGAATCCTCGTACTGCATTCATTATATACCTCGTACTACAATGAATAACATAGAAGAACTTATAACTTGCTGCTCAGGTTGTAGTAGTTACATTTTGTTCTGCGCCAGCTTTCTGTTTCAGAACTGCTTCTTGTTCTTGAAACCTGCAGTCAGCTTCCTGATCTGTGATATCTTTTTGATCTGCAACTTCTTCCTGATTCTAAACAGTTTCTTATTCCAAAATCCTGCAGTCAGCTTCCTGACCTGCCATAGCTTCCCTTATTGTTTTCTGTTTTGCTGCTTACTGATCCAGCTTCCTGATTCTGTTTTCTACTTCAGCTTACTGACTTTCCTTGCTGAAAATCAGTCTTTGAACATCTTCATCTCTAGAATCCTGCTAACACCAGTATCCTCTATCTTTCTGATATATATATATATATATATATATATATATATATATATATATATATCTTTACAAATAAGATATAAAAAGATAAACTTATAAAGCTAAAAGCCATTTATAAATTGTGGAAAATGGGTACTCTAACTTCCTATCCAAAGTTACATTGTCTCATCAAAACCTAACGAAAATATCCCAACACAATTACTCCTTGATGATCTAATCTAGGAACCAACTTTCATACTTGATTTCTTTCAAATCCATTCAGCTCTTCCTACATAGCTTGAATCCAATTACTGTCTTCTAGAGCTTCATCAATGGTTTTGGGTTCAACTTGTGATATGAAGCAGACAAACATAGCTTTATGAGATCTGGACTTTCTTATTCTAACTCCAACATTAGGGTCTCCAATAATGAGTACTCTAGGATGATTTCTGAGTCATGTTATATCTGGTTCAAATATATATGTGGGTCGATGATCTGTTGCTTGCTGTTCTGGTTCAGATTGCTGGATTCTGTCTTGTTGTTGTATTTTGTCAGGTTGTTGTGCTGTAACTTGTGCTTTACTATTTTCTGGTACAGCATCCTCTGTACTGTCTCCTGCAATGACTTCAGTAGGGATAATAATTCCTTCAATATACTTAACTCATTAATCCTGGATTTTCATTTGTCATAGATCTTCTTTCATCCTGTCAAGTTCATTTATATCACAGTGTGGTTTATCATACACAATATGTATTGATTCTTCAACTATAAGTGTGGTGCCCCATTCCCATTTTAATTGGAAATAGGTCATCACCCTTTACTTATTTAAGAAATAAAGAAATCATAATTACTTTTTAATATACAGCGGAGGACTTAAATTGAAGACACGAGAACTAAATATTATTATTTTTAAATATAACATATATATAGTTATATATCGACTAGTAATCAAGTTTAGTCGTGCTTCACCCACATTTCTAGGAAAAATGTTCAAACAAAAAACTAAAATAAATTAACATAACGAAACATATATATATAACATGAGATAAGTTTGGGCCCATCGTTCTTCATACAATACATGATTAAACAACATATTGTTTTCAAAAAGAAACATAGTTCTAGCATATCTACTATAAAGTGACAGTGAGAAGTCAGCCCAGCTTGCTACACGTCCACGTCATCATCTACCGAGCCTGAAAATATAAAAAGTAGCATCATAGGACACCTCCGGAGAGGGATCCCAGTGGGATAACTTTACTATCTAATACATTGAAGCAATTAAATTATTAAGCAAGTACTATATGTCCTTGGGGTACGCTCACCCTGGACCATAATCATAAAGGAATGTGGGAATCGCTCACCTACTAAACCTTGCATAGACCAGGCACTCCCACCCTTATGGTCGCTTTCATAGACCAGGCATTTTCGCCCTTATGGTCGTCGCCCAGTATGAAAGTTACATACTTGTTATAGCTACGAACTTCAGTCGTAGATTTTCATACATAACTTATCAATTGAATTATCAACACACTTGTAGAGAGTAGAAATTACCCACTTATACGTTGATTATGCGAGGATTGCTTCTGGGTCCACAGATCGTCTCAACTGCGCTCGACACACTTAATTGATTAGCCTCTTATGTCATGTAATATAACCTTTTGTATTTTATATTAGGTTACTTTAAGCTAAAGCATAATCATACTTATAACTTAATTGTTAGGCATTTAAACTAGCAATTTTAGACCTAAAATGACATATAAAGATGTAATAATTTTAATAATTCATATATAATTCCTAAAATCACAAAATTATTTATATAATCACATACCTTCTTTTAACATAAGTTTTAACTATTTGTACAGAGAATTAAAAATCACACATTTAACTAGTTTTTCACTTCAATTTCAGCTGAAAAATAGCCTTCAATGAAAAATTCACCATACCTTATTGGATTTATGAAATACTTTCATATGTTTACAGAAGGTAGACAACACATTAAAGTATAAAAAATAAAAATTTTAAGTAGAAATAAGTTTCATATGATTATTTATATATTTTACAAGTTGGATAAAAAACAGTGCATAACATAGGCTGAAAATAGGGTTACTTGTAAAATTTCTTATAAATTTATTTGTGCTCCAAAATTCACAAGGTAAATTTTATCATGTTACTAATAGTCAGTAATAAAACATAGTAAACTATGGCTTATAAATATGATTCAAATAAATAGTTAAGAATTTTAGAACTAGACTGAGAACAGGACATAGTCTATGCAGAAAACGGGCTATGTTGTAAATTCGGCATAAATCGTACAAGACTAAAAAAAATGCATACTCAATTTCTGCACATACATAAGAACTGGTTCTAAAACATAGAAATAGATGATATATAAACTCAAAGGATACAGTTCACAAAAATTGTCTGATTCAGACCTAAAAACATAATAAATTTGTCACAGAACAAGGTCATGTTTGAAAATACATAGTAAATTGAAACTAACTCCAAATCTTTCTTAAATTTAACACAGATGTTCTACACTTCATATACTAGACTATGGTAAAAGGGTTTATCATAAATCAATTTCTATAATACACAGAAAATTCCAAAACAGAGCTGCAGATCAAGAAACTCAAATTTCTAATCCTTCTTTCCATTCAAGCAAATTTTACATGAAAAATCTCAACCAATTGCCAAAAAACATCCTTGGACTTTCTAACCTAAGATTTCAGTCATAAAGTATAAGAAATTAATGGAATATTATGAGAGTTTAGCCAAAACTTACCAAGAGAGATGTGAGAGAGAAACCGTGAGAGTTTTAGAGTATGTGTGTGTGTTTGTTTTCTTCTCTTTCTTTGCTTCTTATTTCCTTTCCTTTCCCACTTAGTCAAGGTGTAGACTAGGTATGTGTCAAGTTTGTGAAGAGGGAGTGAAATGGTGGCAAGTGGCATGGGTTTTGATGATGACTAGCCAATTTAGCTTAATTAAGCTTAACACTGAATTAATTAATTCTTAGCTTAATTAAGATTATCATTAATTTAATTAATTATTTCTTAGCATAATTAAGATTATCACTTAATTAATTAATTCTTATACATAGTTAATTAATTGGCAACATATATATATATATATATATATATCATTACACCTTAGTTAATTAATTAGGGTGTTATAATTTTACTTGTGTGATGAGAAGATATTTTGATACACAATGAATTAGGAACGCATGTTTAAGCAAAATATTTTATCACATAAAATCACATATAAAAATCATGCATAAAAATTCATCAAACAAGAACATTCATAACACAACGAGTATGTCTAGCATCTAAACCTACTATTATTTTAATCTATCTAATATCTTATCTTTTTATTTTCATCCATGTTTGTCGAGTGAGTTGAGAGCAAGCTCGGTTTTTTCCGTGAGCAATCTTGTAAAAACTCTTAAAATCTCGAAAGAAATGTCATAAAATCTTTAAAATCATCAAGCACAATGTATCTCATAAATCATAACTTTAAGTAATGTAAGATCTCACACTTAAATCATTCATAATTGAACGCTAAAAGAATTTTTTATAAAATACGCAATGCAGGTTTTCTTGAAAATGGGGTGTTACAACTCCCCCCACCTTTTTAAAAATTTTGTTCCGAAATTTGGGTTGGCTATGAAAACAGCTCAGGGTACTTATTCTGAATCTCTTCTCCACGTTCCCATGTTGCTTCCTCTTGTCCATGCCTATTCCATTGCACCAAAACTTATGGTATATCCCTATTCCTCAAGGTCTTCATCTTTTTCCCAATGATAGACACAGGTCGTTCTTCATAAGTTAGGTCCTTTTTAATCTCAAATGGTTCAAGACTAATGTGATGCTTAGGATTTGACACATATCTTTATAGCATCGACACGTGAAAAAAATTATAAACTGTAGAAAATTCGGAGTAAGGGTAAGTCGATAAACAACACCTCCAATACGTTCTAAGATTTCGAATGGTCCTATAAATCTTGGTCTCAACTTTCCTTTCTTTCCAAGACGGATTATGCCTTTAACTGGTATAACTTTAAGGAAAACCTTTTCACCAATCTCAAATTGTAGATCCCTCCTCCGCAAGTCAGCATAAGATTTTTGTCGATCATGTGACATCTTAATTCTTTCTCGAATCCTAGTGATTGCTTTTGTGGATCTCTGTATTAGCTGTGGGCCCAAAATCTTTCTTATCCCAACATCATCCCAATTAATTTGTGTTCTACATCTCCGCTCGTACAGTGCTTTATATGGGGCCATTCCAATGGTTGATTGGAAATTGTTGTTATAAGCAAATTCTACTAAAGATAAATGATCTTACCAACTTCCTCCAAAGTCTAAAACACATGTCCTAAGAAGATCTTATAGAATTCGGTTGGTTCTTTCTAATTGCCCATCTGTTTGAGGGTGGAAAACAGTGCTAAAGTTCAGCTTAGTACCCATTGCTGACTACAAACTCTTCCAGAATTTCGAAGCAAATATTGGATCTCTATCAGATACAATCAAAACCGGAACTCCATGGAACCGAACTACTTCATCAATGTATAACCTTGCTAGTTAGTTCATCGAATACGTCATCTTGATCGGTATAAAATGAGCTACTTTTGTTAGTCTGTCAACAATTACTCATTTAGGTTCTTGTTGCTTAGGGCTTCTTGGTAGTCCTGCAATGAAATCCATTGTCACATGCTCCCATTTCCATTCTGGGATTTCCAATGGGTTTAACAATCCTGATAGTCGTTGATGATCAGATTTAACACTTTGACACGTAAGACATCTTCTTACGAATTGTGCAATAATTCGTTTTATGCCCCTCCACTAAAAGTTACTCTTGAGGTCCCTATACGTTTTTGTTTCTCCAGGATGTGCGGTATAAGATGTGACATGAGCTTCCATCATTATCTTATCCTGCAACTCATCGTTCTTTGGTACACAAATTCTGCCTCTGAATTCTAAAGCTCCATCTGAGGTTATCAAGAAATCCTTAATTTTCTCTTCTTAGACTTTATTGCGCATTAGGTTGATAAATTTGTCACCCTTTTGAGCCTCGATTATTCGTTCTCTTAATGTCGGCTGAGCTATCATTGCAATTAACATCATCATTGACTGCTCAGGCTTAACAATCGTTAGCTTTAATCTGCCAAATTCTTGAATCAATTTTTCTTACTGAGTAGGTAAAACTGCTAACTGGCCTTCTTGTTTTCTATTGAGTGCATCGGCTACTACATTTTCCTTACCCGGGTGATAGGAAATCGTACAATCATAATCCTTCACCAATTCTTACCACCTCCTTTGGTGCATATTAAGTTCTTTCTGTGTGACGAAATACTTTAAACTTTTATGATCTGTATACACTCCACATTTTACTCTATACAAGTAGTGTCTCCAGATCTTTAATGCATGTACGACTGCTACTAATTCCAAGTCATGTGTCGGATAGTTTTGCTCGTGCACTTTCAATTGGCGAGATGCGTAAGCTACAACTTTCCCGTGTTATATTAGCACACATCCTAACCCGGACTTGTAGGCATCCGTATATATATCAAACCCTTCCGATCCATCTGGTATTGTTAAGAATGGTGTAGTTGTCAAACTTTTCTTAAGCTTTTGGAAACTGGTTTCACACTCTGGTGACCATTTGAATTTCTCATTTTTCTTTGTGAGTTGTGTGAATGGTTTTGCAATACGCGAGAAGTTTTGGATAAACCTTCTATAGTATCCTGCTAGACCTGGAAAACTACGTATTTCATTGACATTTGTCAGAGTCTTCCAGTTTAGGACTGCTTTAACCTTGGCAGGATCCACCTCAATCCTTTGAGCCGTGATGACATGTCCTAAGAAAGTTACTTTTTTCAACCAGAATTCACATTTGCTAAACTTAGCATACAACTTCTCTCGTCGCAAATCTTCTAGAATTGTTTTGAGATGTTCTTCATGTTCTTTTGCATCCTTTGAGTAAATCAAGATGTCATCAATGATCACGATGACAAACTTATCTAAATATTTATGAAATACACGGTTCATCATATCAATAAAAATTGTAGGTGCATTGGTCACTCCAAAGGGCATTACAGTCAACTCGTAATGTCAATAACGAGTTCTAAAAGCAGTCTTTGGGATATCATTTTTCTTGACTTTTAACTGGTGATATCTAGATCGGAGATCTATCTTTGAAAATATACCAACACTCTTCAGTTGATCAAATAAGTCTTCGATCCTTGGTAGATGGTACTTATTCTTGAAAGTCAATCGATTAAGCTCTCGACAATCAATACACATTCTTAATAAGCCATCCTTCTTCTTTACAAATAAAACTGGTGCTCTCCATGGAGAGGCACTCGGTCGGATGAATTTCTTGTCCATCAACTCCTGTATTTGAATTTTCAGTTCATGTAATTCCTTCAAAGCCATTTTGTATAGAGCTTTTGACACTGGCGCAACTCCAGGCATTAGATCAATGGTAAACTCTACTGATCGATCAGGTGGAATTCCTGAGAGATCTTCTGGAAATACTTCAGGGAACTCTCTTACTGTAGCAACCCGGATCAAAATGAGCACAATTGAATAATTAAATATTTGAACCCGGACTTAATAATTATGTGCGTATGTTTTGACTGTTTAATTTCGTACGTGTGTTTCAGATACTTGGTTAACACCGATTTTAGTTTTAGATAGGTATATTTTTCGTGACATGGAACCTAGAATACGATTTTACCAAGAGATTTGTATCGGAAATACGAGAAAATAGAAACAAACTAGAGGTCAATCGGAGACCCGTAGTTCAACTGACAAAGGAAAGGGTAAAATTTTGATAAAAGGTAAAAAATAAAATAATATTTTAATGAAAGGTAATTTGAGATATTTTTGGTAAATAGTAACTTTTCAATGGTAAAAAGGTAATTTCCAAAATCTATAAATAGGGGCTCATAATTTTCAAAACTTATACGTTTTCAAAGTCAACGACCCGAGCGACGGTCGCGACGCGAACACGTAAGTTCTCTTTCTTTTCTTTTACTTTACGTTTTTATTTTCCGCCGTCGCCGGAGCGCCGCCGCCGGCCAGCAGTGGTGCTGGTGGTGGTGTGCCGGGCGTCGGGTGAGCGCCAGGTTGTGCGTCGGGTCGGGTGCCGGGTGTGCGCGCCAGGTTGTGCGTTGGGCCGGGTGCCGGGTGTGCGCGCCGGGTTGTGCGTCGGGACGGGTGCCGGGTGTGCGTCGGAGGCCGGGGGTGCGCACACTGTGCGCGAGCGGGCGACGGGGACCGGGTGGCTGAGGAAACTCGGCAGCTGCCGGGTGATGCGTGAGCCGTCGGGTTCGTTTTCGCCCGACGTCGGGTGCTCGCGTGCCCCGACACACGTAATGCCGTATTTTCGATCCGTCGTATCATTAACAAACGTTTTTCCGCCGGGACCCTTTACAGCTTTAATTATATTGTATTTAAAATCTAAGAAACACTGTAAACGTGTAGGCTACTTGTTGGACTAATCTTGGAAGTGTTGGGTTGTTGGACGTACTGTTCTATCTACTCACGCGGTAACCACTATACGAGGTGGGGGTAACTTCTAAACTCAAAACCCTTATGTTTCCATAACTAAATGCTATGATTATATGATGTAGGTGGGGGTAACTTCTAAACACTAATGACTCTATGTTTTCTGTATTTAACGCATGATGATGATAACGAACGTATGCATGTAAACTAGATATTATTAGAATGCTATTGATCGTTATGAATTGGTCGAGGCTTATGTGTCTTGGGTTATGTGCTGTGATTATATGATGTGTTCGGTGGGGTAATTTCTAACTCTTTACCCGTTTACGGTTTTCCCTATCTGATACATGTTTTGTGGAATACTAAATGACGTGTCATATTATAAACTGTCTTTTACCTTATTTCTATAAACTGTCTCTTACCTCATATCTTCTATAAACTGTCTCTTACCTCATTTCTTCTATAAACTGTCTCTTACCTCAATTTTTCTGTAAACTGTCTCTTACCTCCTTTCTTCTATGATAACTGTCTCTTACCTCCTTTATTCTATAATAACTGTCTCTTACCACCTTTCTTTATGCATATAAGGTAAGACGAGATACACCCTCACCTATTGGAAATTAAGTGTTGGGTTTAATTGCTGAACTTGTATATGTGTTGTTTATATAAACTGCTTAACATGTGATAAGACTTGGATTTTATTTCCACGAGTGTATTCAACGCACTCACCCCCCACCTGTACTCACACTACAGGAGATGAAGGAAGTCAAGATGCATAGAGAGGGACGGTGCCATATCCAGCTTTCCCTTTGTGCTTTCAAAACTTCATGTTGAAACGTTGTTTTAATAATTCACGTTTCTAAAAGATAAACTCTTCTCTTCCTCTTTATGGATCCTGATGTTTTTCCACTGCTATGTAAAATGGTTTTATTTTGGTTAGACGCCGAGGATTTGTATACATAAAATCGTATGTTCTCTTTCCCAAAGATTTCTATTTTATTTCATGCACGTCTTTTTCCCCTTCTTTCTTCACACCCGCAAGTAAAACTCTGATATTTTTTACTAAAAGATTTTAGGGCGTGACACTTACTATTGGCACATCTGCTGGTGTTAGCTTTATAGCTTCTAATTTTTTGTAACGTTCACAAGATATGCTTTGCATCCACCTTTCATTATTAGGTTGATTGTATTCATTACAGAAATAATTGGTATATATCCTCGCGTTCTTGCTCCATGGAACATAAATTGTCGACCATTTGGAGTTTCTAAATCCACATTTCTTTCTTTACACAAGATCATAGCTCGACTTTTACTCAAACAATCCATTCCTGAGATGGCATCAAATCACTTCATTCCTATCACATATAGATCGGCTAATAGTTCATGCTCATCTAGGTTCAATCTAACATCTTTCACCTTGTTCTTGATCTTGATATTCTTCCCTGAAGGTACTCTAACTTCTAGATTCATATTTTTAACACAATCTAGTTTAAGCTCCTTCTTAAAAGTATCGGATATAAAAGAATGGGATGCTCCTATATCGAATAAGACATAAGCAGGCATATTGAAAATTAATATCATACCTGCCACAATCTCATTTTCTCCTTCGAGTTGCTCCTCTTCTGGGTTCTCTTCTTCTTCAGCGTATTGAATCCTTGGCAAGGCATTTAGTTTACCCTTGCCCTTTTGGTTATTATTCTGAGGATTTTTCGGACGAGGTCCAAATGTACCTCCACTCTTTGTTTGGATGCCCATCTGGTTAGTGTACACGTTAGCTTTGTGGCCTGGTATGTGACATCGAAAACAAATGTCTATATCTTTCATGCACTCTCCCCAATGGAATTTCCCACAATTCTGACAAGTGGGTATCTGTGTGGGTCTCAGGGTCGTTGCAATCATGGGACCAACGCTATGGGAAAATGTATTCCCTCTCGTTATGGGTTGTGGTGGAGTCTTCCTCTTAAACTGACTCACAATTGGCTTCTGCTCGCTCTTTAATCCCAAGTTCATAGATACAATGTGCGCTCTCTAAAACACATCTCTAAAGTACGGAAGTCTTAATCCAGACACTATACCACCAACTTCTGGGCAAAAATCTCTCTCAAACCTTCTTACTTTCTTATCATCTCATAATGCTCTATAACCTCCTGCAAACTCAGACAGTAAGCCTTATACTCAATATGAGGTTCCCGGCTACCATCAAAGATAAGCAGCCTTTGGAAAACTGACCAAGCTATAGTCTGATACGCTGGGTATACTCGAGCACATAAATGCTCGACTGGCCGTAAATCACAATCTGTATGACCTAGTGCTGAGAGTCTCCTGCGTGCTTCACTAATACATCCTATAAACTCCTGTATATCCTCCAAGCCATGCTGACGGCACTCATGGTACTCCCGTTCTAACTGTGCGCATCTGGCTTCACGGTCCATCCAACTATACTATTTGTGTCATATCCACACTCAAGTCAACTCCAAGTTCCATAAACTAGGGATTCATGCATGTATATATTTTGAAATAAAATGATTAAATTTAAACAACAGAATAGTTAAATTATTTTGATCATTGTAATACTTTACCTCTACATACTGCTTATTAGTACTTTTCATACCCTTATTAGATTGTTTCTGACGATCTCTTACATGCATAATATCATAACTAAGATGATTTCATAAAACATATCATACTTTATCGAATATCTTTATAACATAACTTAAAATATTTACTCAGTGATGATTCGGACGATAGCTGACCATTGACTTTCCCTAACCATACATTTAACTTTTATAACTTAAAATCATATTTAGACTCCATTCACAAATAAACCTTCACCGAAAACATTAGACTTAGAGTCCAAGGCGATAATCCCTAAACCTCGGCTCTGATACCACGATGTGGCACCCCGTTCCCCTTTTAATTGGAAATAGGTCGTCATCTTTTACTTATTTAAGAATTAAAGAAATCATAATTACTTTTTAATATACAACGGAAGACTTAAATTGAAGACACGAGAACTAAATATTTTTTTAAATATAACACATATATATATAGTTATATATTGACTAGGAATCAAGTTTAGTCGTGCTTCACCCACATTTCTAGGAAAAATGTTCAAACCGAAAACTAAAATAAATTAACATAACGAAATATATATATATATAACAAGAGATAAGTCTAGGGTCATCGTTCTTCATACAATACATGATTAAACAACATATTGCTTTAAAAAAGAAACATGGTTCTAGCATATCTACTTTAAAGTGACAGTGAGAAGTCAGCTCAGCTTGCTACACGTCTACGTCATTATCTGTCGAGCCTCAAAATATAAAAAGTAGCATCATAAGACACCTCCGGAGAGGGATCCCAGTGGGATAACTTTACTGTCTAATACATTAAAGTAATTAAATTATTAAGCAAGTACTACATGTCCTTGGGGTACGCTCACCCTGGACCATAATCATAAAGGAATGTGGGAATCGCTCGCTCACTAAACCTTGCATAGACCAGGCACTCTCGCCCTTATGGTCGCTTTCATAGACCATGCATTTTCACCCTTATGGTCGTCGCCCAGTATGGAAGTTACATACTGGTTATAGCAACGGACTTCAATCGTAGATTTTCATACATAACTTATCAATTCAATTATCAACACATATTAGAGAGTAGAAGTTACCCACTTAACTGATTAGCCTCTTATGTCATATAACATAATATTTTATATTTTATATTAGTTTACTTTAGCCTAAAGCATAATCATACTTATAACTTAATTGTTAGGCATTTAAACTAGTAATTTTAGACCTAAAATAACATATAAAGATTTAATAATTTTAATAATTCATATATAATTCCTAAAATCACAAAATTATTCATATAATCACATAACTTCTTTTAGCATAACATGCTGAAATTTCATAAGTTTTAACTACTTGTACAGAGAATTAAAAATCACACATTTAACTAGTTTTTCACTTCAATTTCGGCTGAAAAACAGTCTTCAATGAATAATTCACCATACCTTATAGGATTGATAAAATACTTTCATATTTTTACAGAAGTTAGACAACATATTCAAGTATAAAAAATAAAAATTTTAAGTAGAAATAAGGAAAAGTTTTAATTAAATTAAACAGTCAAGATTAACGCACATAATAAATCAATTTTGGGTTTAATATTTAAATAATCAATTATGCTTCGTTTTTGGTCCGGGGTGCTACATCCCTAACCCCTTAAAAGAATTTTGTCCTCAAAATTAGGTGCTTGCTAGGATCTCATCTTTTCCTGGAGATTTCATCAAATCACCTTATAACAGATACCAAATCTCCCACCTTCGCATTTTCATCCCTTTCCGGCTGATTGGTCGTCGGTGTTTGTTCTCTTCGGGGTCTTCCTCTAGGCATAATTCTAGAGACAACATACGAAAACTAACCCTTATCATCTACCCCACATAACCAAACAATATATATAACAACAGATAAACAAATAACAGGTATCATGGTACCGATAAACGTTACTCCATAAATTATTTAAATAATCTCAATAAATTCTCTGTCATTCGTTTATAATCATAGCATAATATTGTCATGTAGAATAGTGCAAACCCAACTTGCATATACTAATCATAATAGTACATCATGATACATATCAAAAATAGCCACACATGGTCACTAAACTCTAGCATTAGTTACAACTTTATGTATCTCACATAAGAAAAAGGAAAGCACCCATTAGCACACCCTGTGGTAAACAAGGGCCCATGGTGAACCATTAGCATACCCTTTGGTAAATAAGGGCACATGGTAGCCACAACTATCAGGCACACAATATCTGCTAATGCAAATAGTCATTTACGCACACGAGCTCACGCTGCTACAGTCAACGGCACGGTGGTTACCCACATGGGCTCACGCTGCTGCAGTCAGAGGCCCTTGTGGCGGCGACCAAGAGCAATGCGTCGATGTAGCGACGTCAAGAGGGTTTTTAAAAGATCTTTTTATAAGATATATGAGTTTTTATCGTCGAAACTATTTTCTTTACACTCCTTCAAACCTCAACGGTTCATATCAGATAAACGAGACAACAAAAAATAGATAAATACTCTTTTAAGTTCCATGATTAGGGAGAGACACGTGTGGAGAGAAGATGGTGCTTATCCGTTTCTTTTTGAAAAGATTTTTCATGTTTAAAAACACATTTGAAAAGAAAAATGAGTTTGAGCAGAGCCCTACAAAGGGTAGAACTAAGCTCTGATACCATCTGTCACACTTCTTAAAATTTATCAGAGTTTTCTTTACGGGCGTGAAGAAAGAAGTGGAAAAAGACGTGCATGATATAAAATATTAACCTTTAAAAGGGATATGAGATGATTTTACAAATACAAATCCTTGGTGTCTAGCTGAATTAAACATTTAAAATAGCAGTGAAAAATACATTAGGATCCTTTACAAAGAAAATGAACAGTTTAAACTTTACAAACGATAAACATAGTTTTAAAAGACAAAACCGGATATAGACACAGCTGATAGGGCACCCCCCTCTCTACGCATCATGCTTTTCTTCATCTCCTGTAGTGTGAGTACAGAATAGGGGTGAGTGCGTTGAATACACTCGTGGGAGTAATTTCGTACATTAAAGTTCATTAAGCAATTATGCCATTTCAACATTTACGAATACAATAATTAGACACAACACATATAATGTAATGCACATAAAATACGGACACACAACTCTAAGAGTACTCAACTAACATATGGTGCTTTTTACTGGCCACCAATCCATCCCAGAACGAGATCATAGACCTCTGTTCTATTGGTGCTTTTTACGGGCCACCAGTCCATCCCTAACGTATGGTGCTTTTATGGGCCACCAGTCCGTTCCTAACATGGTGCTTTAATGGGCCACCAGTCCATCTTAACATGATTTTGGACTTCCATCCTCGTTTATCGTATTCATAATGTATGCATGTACATAGTAATCACAAAAAATAATCACAACACGTAGAACTCAACAGTTCATATATCAAATAAGGAAAATAATAAACAAAGAGAGTTTAGAAGTTACCCCCACCTTGTTCGGTGGTTACCACATGAGTAGCAAGTATCAAAGATCAAGTATCTCAAAGGTCAATCCAACTGATAGCCTACACAATTTAAGTGTTTCACAGATCCTTAATAAACATAATTAAAGACAAACGATTTCGGAAAAAGTACGATTGTTAAAGACGAGACAGATCGGTAGATCTAAAGATTGAGGTTGAAGAAACAATAGAGAAAGATCAGTATATAAGACTGAGATGAAAGAGGAGGAAATTTGGGTCGCAATGGAAAAAGAATGAACTCAATCGGAGTTGAAACGAGCTCAAACGGAGCGTTTTAAGATTGAGGGGTATTTTGGTAATTTTGGTCAATGGTTGACTCTGTCGGGACCCACCACCCCCGGTCAATGACATCTCGTTGGCAAGGACTTGATGATAACGTACGATGGAAAAAAAATAGGATTCGTATTGAAAACACGGCGTCGCGCGCGCACCCTCTCCCGTCACCCGGCGCCGCGCATGTGCACTCGCTCCCGTCACCCAGCGCCGCGCGCGCGCAATCGCTCCCGTCACCCGGCACGCGCACAGTGCGCGCCCAGCTCCAGCAGCCACCAGCTGCGGTGCCGCCGCCGCCACCTGGTCCATCGGCAACCCTGCTCCGGCGACCACCACCTCCGGCCACCCTTCGCTGGATTCCGGCATGAACAGTACCGCATAACAGCCCCCAAACTTCAATAAAATACACAAAACACCTTGCAACCATCACCTTTCCACCACAAGTTTCACCTCTGGCACCGTCCCTCCAACGGCTTCCCCACACCTTCGGCAGCCTCTCCGGCGCCTGTTCCGGTGAGAAAGAGAGAGAAAAATCAGAGGAGAGAGAAAGGGTGATAAACTAGGGTTTAGGGTTTGGTGACGGTTTTTCGCCGTTTTCCAATGAACGAGACATCGGATTGGAATTCCAAAAACTTTCCTACACCCGTCTCAACGAGACCTACGTTGTGTACGAATATTGGCCGAAACCGACGAGTTTTCGTCACTTTTCGGCTCATTCGGAGAAACGGTGAAATATGAATCGAATGAGCCCCTAGTTATAGAGTTTGGAAAAGTTACTATTCACCCAAAATATCTTGGGTTACTATTCATCGGAATATTCTTTTTACTGTTCATCAAGATTCCACCCTTCGTTTTTTCCGAAACTTCGTATTTTGCCCTTTTCTTCGCCATTTGAGCTACGAGTCTCCGATTGACCTCTAGTTCATTTCTATCTTCTTGTTTTTTCGTTATGCAACTATTGGTATAAAAATATTCTATGGTCCATGTCTAAAAATTATGTCCATCTAAATCATGCATTAAACACGTATCTGAAACGCACGTAATTAAATTAAACAGTCAAGATTAACGCACATAATAAATCAATTAAGGGTTTAATATTTAAGTAATCAATTATGCTTCGTTTTTGGTCCGGGCGCTACATTAATGGAAGTATTATGAGAGTTTAGCTAAAACTTACCAAGAGAGAGATGTGAAAGACAAACCGTGATAGTTTGAGAGTATGTGTGTGTGTTTTCTTCTCTTTCTTTACTTCTTATTTCCTTTCCTTTCCCACTTAGTCAAGGTGTAGACTAGGTATGTGTCAAGTTTGTGAAGAGGGAGTAAAATGGTGGCAAGTGGCGTGGGTTTTGATGATGACTAGCCAATTTAGCTTAATTAAGCTTAACTTTTAATTAATTAATTCTTAGCTTAATTAAGATTATCATTAATTTAATTAATTATTCCTTAGCATAATTAAGATTATCACTTAATTAATTAATTCTTAGGCTTAATTAATTACTTCTTATACATAGTTAATTAATTAGCAATATATATATATATATCATTACACCTTAGTTAATTAATTAGGGTGTTATAATTTTACTTATGTGATGAGAAGATATTTCGATACACAATGAATTAGGAACGCATGTTTAGGCAAAATATTTTATCACATATAAAAATCATTCGTAAAAATTCATTAAACAAGAACATTCATAACACAACGAGTATGTCTAGCATCTAAACCTAATATTATTTTAAACCTATCTAATATCTTATCTTTTTACTTTCATCCATGTTTGTCAAGTGAGTTGAGATCAAACTCGGTTTTCTTCGTGAGCAATCCTATAAAAACCCTTAAAATCTCGAAAGAAATATGTTATAAAATCTTTAAAATCATCAAGCACAACGTAACTCATAAATCATAACTTTAAGTAATGTAAGATCTCACACTTAAATCATTCATAATTGAACGCTAAAAGAAATTTTTATAAAATATGCAATGCAGGTTTTCTTGAAAACGGGGTGTTACAATAAGGGTTCTTTTGTTGAAGATTCTGAAGGCCTTGCTTACTGATGAGTATCCTAGAAATACTCCTTCATCTTATTTGGCATCAAAGGTCTTCAAGTGCTCTTTTCCATTATCAGGATGTAGCATCTGCATAAAAAATATACAGATAGGCAATGTTTGGTGTATATCCATACCAAACTTCATAAGGAGTCTTGTCATGATCTTTATTGATTAAACATTTGTTTTGGGTATAACATATTATATTGGTAGCTTAGCCCAAAATCTCTTAGGAATAACAGCTTCTGGAATCATTGTTCTTGTTGCTTCCTTGAGATTTCTATTTTTTCTTTCTGCAACATCGTTCTACTGGGGTGTTCTTGCTGCATAGTACTCATGACATATCCCATTCTCTGAGCAATATTTCTCAATGAATATTTTTGTGAACTATGTTCCTTGGTCAGATCTTATCTTCATAATACTTAAGCTTCTCTCATTCTCTATTCTCTTCATGAATTTTGATAGCCTATTCTGAGTTTCTGATTTATTGGCTAGGAAGATTGTTGATAAATGTTGTTTTTAATACGTTTTTGCATATATTCATGTATTTGTTTGAGTATATTTACATATGTTTTCATAGTGATTTCTATGATTATCATGTATAAGTGCATTTAATGGCTTTTGTAGTTTGTTTCATGTTTTTAGTGGAAAACACACGAGTTTTGGCTTACATGTGTAGTATGGGAGAAATAGAATATATCATGATCTAGAAGTCCAAAATTTGAAGATCTTAATTGTGTTGGAAAGATAAGGAAAAGTTGTACAATGTTCATGTTGATCACTTTTCCTAATTCTTTCTTCAAGAAAGTAGAATATTAAGAGAAGATGAAAGTTGTGACATTCAGTTTCGTCCCAATAGGGCTTTAGTATTTTGGTCATAAATTCCTCTAAAAATGATATTTAGTCGAAACTTATGGCATTGGAAAGCTAACTTCATGGGATACAACTCTCATGAAGAGCACAAAGTCAAATTTTGCCATGTCGACCACATAAGGTCCATGCTATGGGGTACGGCAGTGCTAAATCAAGCAAAGATGAGATTATGTGGTGGTGCATGGGTAACCATGCCGTGGGGCACGACCATGCCCAAATGACTCAAATTGACATGAAAACTTGATTCTTGCCATATTTTACACTTCTAATCCGTTTAGGAGTCCCTTGAGATGTTATATTTTGACTTCTACTTTGTTTATGAGACATCCAAACTATTATATAACCATGAAATTGGTGGAAAAGATGGAGACATCATAAATCATAAACACATAGAGAGGAAGAAAAATAAATAGTTTGAGAAGCATTCGAAAGAAGAGGCAAGAGCGATAGATCATATTCGAAGGTGCTTTAGAGGAGATCAATTGGACCGAAGGATTGGAGAAGCGGGAGATCACCTTTCGTAGAGTTTTTATATCACTTTCTTATAGTTAGACTTTTGGTTTAGATATGATATTTTATGATTTATCTATGAGTTTTTTGATAATCATATCTAGTTAATTTTCTAGGGTTTATAGGATTTATTAGTTGTTTAATTTGAATTATTATGGATCTTTGATTTTAATTCAAATTCTTAATTTGTGAACCCTATTTGTGTGTTTATGTTTTGATTGCTTATTTGATTGTTCGGCCGGTAATTGAGCATGTATAAGTAATGAGTCAAAATTCGGGAGATGAGATTTAAATATGAAAGAATAAACACATGACACATGAATAGAATTAAATTGGAAAATTAATGAACCTATGTGATGATAAAGTGCTTTAAGGAGTTATTGTGTTTTAATCAGATTGAGTGGGGATACCTTTGGTAGCATAACAACCAACCGGTTAACTGATTCGGGAGAGCTGTTAATTCGATATTTATCATTGCTCATATAGAGGGAATAATTAATGAACTTGGTTGGCCAAAGTGATATTTTGATGAGAATAAAATGAAAGCATGTTCTAAAACTTATCTTTGTTATATTAATTTATCATGTTCATTCATTATGTTATTTTATTTTTGTTATTTATTTGAAATGTTGATATTCATTTGTCTAGATAAAATTAGGTGTTGATTTTGGGTAATTAATCAATTTTAATTTGTCGACCTTGCTCATCACTTTTACAATCTACACCGTACACTTGCGGTAGTAGTTAAAAGAAATTAGTGAACAATTGTCTAAGTAAATCTTGAGTAGTCATCCACAACTATTAGATAGTAATTCTTACCACTTACACTTACAGTCTCAACTGGTCCAAAGAGATCCATATGAAGTAGATCCAGAATCCTGTGAGATGTTCTTTGTCCTTTATCCTTGAATGAACTTCTGATTTGTTTTCTTTTCTGACATGCTCGACAAACACTTTCCTTCTTGAAGGTTATATCTGATAGTCCTCTCACAAGGTCTTTCCTTGCTAACTTATTGATGGTTTTGCAATTTAGGTGGCTCATCCTTTTGTGTCAAAGCCAACTCAATTCAGCTGAACTCTTTGCAATAAAGCTGTTGGCTACACTGTTGAACTCCAATCAGCTAGATAGATATTTCGTCTTCTGGTTCCAGTAAGAATCAACTCATTGGACTTATTATCCTTGATCAGACACTTGTTGAGGTTGAATTCCACAGAGTATCCTTTGTCACAAAACTAATTGATACTCAAAAGGTTGTACTTTAGTCTTTTAACATAGGACACTTCACTAATGCATGAGTTGTCTTTAACTAACATTCATGTACCCTTGGTGCTTCATTTTAAGTCATCTCCAAATACCACCTTAGGGCCTTTATATGGTTGGAAGTCGTTCCAGGCTTGCTTGTTGTCAGTCATGTGTCTTGAGCAGCCACTGTCAATATACCATACATCACTGCTGTTTCCTAGCAACTATTTCTGCATACAGTTCAGACGGATTTAGTACCCATACAAGTATAGGTCCTTTGGGGTTAATTTCTTTTGGGATCCACATATACCACAAAACAATTAATTTGTTATGGGCATTGATAGTTCTCCTTCTGTAGGTAGTCCTTACATGATACTGCTTGTGAATAGTGTGTGAAGAGACTTTCCTTGTGATACCACCACTACTAGAGTGTGGTCTTCTTTTATATCTTTCTGGGGTGTAAGCTTCTTTAGGTTTAGATATATAGGTCTTGGTATAAAAGAAATATAAGTTCTTTTGATGTAACTTATGAGGTTGTTGTATTCTAACTCTAGTTACTGAAAAAGGATTCTATTGTATCCTCTGAGTCTGTGCAATCTTACTTCCTGCAGTTCTAGCAAAAGCTTTTTTCCCTTATCAACTTTGGAAGGTTTGTTCAAGGTTAATTTTCATTGCTTAACTCTCTTAAGTAGTCCACATCAGCTTAAACAAACTTTGAAGCTTTTGATGTACTTGTTGTATTCTAAGAAATTTCAGCACTATATCCTAGACCATTTCCTTTATAGTAGGCATTTTGGGTCTCCATAATACATTCTTGTGCTTTCTTTGTTAATTTTTTGTATACATCAATTGTACTTTGAAGACTTTCCTTCTCAATTTCTAGCTTAGTGACTAGCAACTTGAGCTTAGAAACTTATGCTCTGAGATTGTTGCATTTTACACTGTAATATTCATAGTTTGAGAGTTTGTCTTTCAGTGCAGTTTGATCACTCTTGAGCATCAAATTCTCCTCTTTGAGCTCCTTATGAGCTGAGTTAATCTGCTCAAAGTCACTCATGATCTGTCTAAAGGACTAGATCATGTTCAGCTTATCTTTATTAGAATCAACAAAGGATTGAGAGAATACCTCATCATCATCTTCTTCTTCACAGTCTTTGGCAATCAAACATAGCAATGCTTCTTCATCAGAGATAGAGTTGTCACTGTCGCTCTTAGATGAGCTTTGTTCTCTTGCTTCTTCCTTGGATATGCTTGCTACTTTCATGGCTTCTACTTCTCCAAGAAGAGATCTCAGCTTTTGCTTCTCATCTCTCATTTTTTCTCTTATTTGCTTCATTTCCTCTTTAGAGTACTTATGTACTTGAGGATGAGGGTATTCTTTGCATAATGGCTTGGTTTTCTTCAGTTGTAATATAGATCAAAAGAAACTGTATTTGACTGTGGCCCTGGATTTACCTGTGGGGTAGAAGGTTTCTTCTTGAAAAACTTTCCTCTTTTGTTATTTTTCAGAAACTTCTTGAATTTTTTCAAGAGTAGTCATTTCTTCCTCAGCATCTTCTGTATGCAGCTCTTTCTACTTACTGCTTCTTGCAACTAATGTATCATTGGATCTTGCAGTAAGTGCATGACCTTGGTGTTTGATTCTTCAGCCTTCATTTTTCTTTTATTAATGCCAATCTCGAATGTTTTGAGGTCTAAGAATAAGTCAAAGATATTCATTGTCTTTAGATCCATGGATACTCTCATGGATGTGGTCTTGCTGTCCCACTCAGCAAGTAATGCTCTAAGCACTTTAATATTTTTCTGTTTCTAACTATAGTACTTTCCCAGTTCCTCCAGCTCGTTCACAATTGATGTGAACCTCAAGTCTAGTTGTTCTGTAGTACTTTCCCAGTGCCTCTAACTCGTTCACCATTAATGTGAACCTCAAGTCTAGTTGTTCCAATAATTCTTCAGGTTTCATTTTGAAGAGCTTGAACAATTGTGTCACAGTAGATATCTCGTTATCTTTCGTCAGTTTGGTTTCTTTGGTAGTTTTGCATGTCTTCTTCTTGTTAAATGTGCCTTTATCTAACATGATGAATAGTGTGTTCTTGGCAATATTATCCAAGTTGGCTTTCTTTCTTTCTTCAACAGTATATTCATGTCTTGGTTTTATCAACTATTATGCAAGAGGTGATGCTCTCCTATAGTCAAGTACTCATATTCTTACAACTGTAGGTGGTGCTTGTGTAGCAGGAGGTCTTGAGCCAGCTCCTTCAGCGTCCTCATTGATTACAACTCCTTCAATTACTGTTTCCACATCAATATTTACTACTGTTGTATGTACTACAATTGCTTCAGCTTTTACTCTTTCTCTCTCTCTTTGTTCTCTTCTAAGAGTAGGACTAGGCTTTGTGAGTCTGCTGGTCCTTTACTGATGACATACCACATCTTTTCGTGCATTGCAGAAAGATGTGTTTGCATTCTAATATTCCGGCAATCATATTCTTCTACAAAAAAACATGAGAATCTTATGATATAATAGATCAATGATATGTTAAAATATGAAACCTGTTGAGATTTCATGTTTAGATTTTGATGAGACAAAATGAAGAGAGTAATAGGAAGTTTGAGTACCCCATTTTTCATGATGTTTAATTTGAAACATAGACTAGGATTGAGTCTTGACATATAAACTGAAAGATAGAGATACACATGCATACAATGCTGCATCAAAGAATTCAGAACGAAGCTGCTACAAGAATGAAGATACAGCAACGCTGCAAGAAGGCAGTCACTACAGTGCAGCAAAGATAGAAGAAAGGGCATGCAGCATCGTTGCAAGAAAAAGCTATCAGTATACTGCAAACAAAAAAGGATAAATGCAGTACGAGGAACAAAGATCCAGAATTTCCAAATAGAGCCGTTCCGAAAAAGATCAAAGTTGCAGACACGAAGCCAATGGCAAGACGCCACGTGGACTGACGCACCGCAGAAAGCTGCGAGACGCAACCATCACATTAAATGCTCCAAAAGGAGAAGTCTAGTCGCATTAAATGCAGGTCATGCCTTTGATCAAGTGCGCTGAAAATTCAAATGAGAGATATCTCTTTCAACGGATATCTACTCTACAAGTATAAATAGAGGATGAGTAAACCTGGAGTTGACTACTGGAAAACTGAACGACTGAAATATTTGCACAAAAACTCTCAAGCTTTCAAGCTATATTCTCTCAAGACGTCTCTCAGTTCCAGCCACTCAACCTCCGTGAAGTGAAGCAAGTTCAAGCCGAAAGATCCTTTGAAGGATTCAAAAGCTCACTTCACCGTACCAGTTGAAGAACAAATTTATATACTTTTAACCTCTGTCCTATGTGGTTAGGTTGTTTTAGGTGTCTAATAGTTGATAGGAGGAATCCTTGCTGTTAGTATAGTTGTCTAAGTATTAGGCAACTTCCCTATGTGGGAGTGTGAACCCTGTGTGGGTTAGCCTTCAGAGTTGCAGTGCTGTGTGATCTCTGAACTCTAGTAGGTGGTTAACTTTGTAAGTTGATAGATTGTTAGGAGGGTCCTGTAAATCAATCTTGCTTAACGAAGTTTCTACTCGAGGTAGCAGTAGAGTGGACGTAGAAGGCTTACACCACCTTCGAACCACTATAAGCCATAAGTGTTTTATTGTTTTCTTATCTGCGCTTTACTTTTCCTATCTATCTCTTTTATTAGCATAAAACATTTTGCAAAGGAGCATACTTGAGAAAACCAGCCAGCCTTGTGTCTCTATTTATTATTTCCGCTGCGTACAAAACTCCAAGTTACAGCGTGCAACACTGCATCCTAGTGCTGTAAGTAGTAACTGGCTGGCGCTGTAAGTTCAAGTAACTTACAGAACAACAAAGTTTTAACAAGTTTTCAAAATCGACCAAGGTTCATTCGCCCCTCCCTCTGAACCTCGGACACCACTTGGGATCCAACAAGTGGTATCAGAGCAGGTTGGGTTAAAAGCCAACTTGTCTGGCTACCTACCCAGATCTACCTTTGCCTCGCTGTTTTCTCTGCATCCTAAACTCATTATTTTTCAGCATATCATGGATCCGTTTAGTCATAAGTTACCCATGTTTTCCATAGAAGAATATGACGATTGGAAGATAAGAATGCAGGCACATCTTTCAGCGATGAATGATGAGATGTGAAGGACCGATTATTCCGTTGAAGGTGAATCCTATGTTCGGTAGAGAAGTAGAAGAAGGAGCACAGCCACCTCCCAAATTCCTGGTCAAGCCAAGACAAGAATGGAACAATGAAGACAGGAAGAGAGCCAACCTCGACAATGTGGCCAAGAATGCTCTATTCATCACCTTGGATAAAAGCACTTTCAGCAAAGTCAAAGCTTGTTGAACGTCCAAGGAAATTTGGGAAAAGTTGAAACAAATCAGTGAGGGGACAGAGCTCACTAAAGATAATAAGATTTCCAACGCCACCCAACTATTCGAGCTCTTCGAGATGAAGAATCAGGAGACTCTTAAGCAACTAGATTTAAGATTCACATCCATTGTGAATGAACTAGAAGCTCTGGGCAAGCACTACACTCAGAAGGAAAAGAACATGAAAGTGCTTAGAGCCCTACCCGCGGAGTGGGATAGCAAAACCACTGCAATGAGAGTGTCCATGGATTTGAAATCCATGAGTACGTTTGATCACTTCTCCGACCTCAAAGCATTCAAATACGATATCAACAGACGGAGAAAGGAGTTAGAAGAATCGAGCTCCAAAGTTACAGCGCTAACTGCCAGAGAACCCAAAGATACAACAACCACCAATTGCAGCAAGCAATCTGAAGTTGCCGCAGAAGACGCTGAGGAAGATATGGCTCTTCTTTTAAAGAAATTTAGAAGATTTATAAAGAGCAATAACAGCAACAACAACACCAACCTCAATAAGAGGAATTACTTCAGAAGAAGTCATCTACCTCCTCAGGTATCCTCCTCTCCTAGATCTAATACAGTTGACCTTGAATTGTGCTATAACTACAGGAAGCCTGGACACTATGCCAGAAGTTGTCCACATCCAACAGTACACAAATACCCAGAAGGAGGATGAGAACAGAGGAAAGAAAAGAAAAGAGAGGACAGACACAAGCTTCGAGCCCTCATTGGAGAGTTGGAAAAAGCCAAGAATATAGCAGTCACAAAGGAGAAACTGAAGACTACGGAATCTTCCAACAGCGACACTAAAACCTCATCTTCTGATAAAGAAGCACTGATATGTCTAATGGCAAACAACTACGTGGACAATGATGAAGAAGCGGTAACTAACCAACCGCTGTCAATTCCAGAAAAAGAGGAGCTGAACATGATCTATTCTTTGAAAAGGATCATGAGTGACTTCGAGCAGATTAACTCAACTCATGAGGAGCTGAAAGTTGAGAATGAAAATCTAAGAATTGACAATGAGATCCTCAGAAGCAAAAATATTAACATTGCTAGAATGCTCGCTGCATGTGAGTCCGATAACTCAAAGTGCAGTAAGCTACAAAATGAGGTCTTAAGGCTAAGTCTGCTGGTCACTAAGCTAGAAACTGAGAATGAGAACTTGCAGTCCACACTCAGAACTTTTAGTAAATCAGCTAAGGACGCAAGGGAGTGCATAAGTCAAAGTAGAAGCCCATTTGAAAAATTGGGCATAGGTTACAACACTCACGCCTCTCAGGATACAGTAAGTTTATCCAAGGCTGTAAAGTTTGTTCAAGCTGAAACTTCAATGAAAAATGAGTTATCCTGTAACTCAGAAAAGATCTTGAACACACCAACTTTGATGGACAAGGGGAAGAAACCTCAATGCTCAGCTGCAGGAAGTAAGCCTGCATCTAAGAGCTGGCTGCAGCAGAAGTTATCTGCTGTAAGCAGCAAGAAGATGCAGCAACCCACAAGGCTGCAGCACAAGAAGAAGTTTACCACCTATACTAAGACCTACATGTCTAAACCTCAAAAAGGATATACTCAAGGGAAGTATGGTGGAAGACCACACCATAAGGGTGTTGGTAACACATATTTAGTTTTTACACACACACCTTTCAAGTTGTTCAAAAACGAAACAACATACATTCAGAGAACCAACAGATCTTACAACAAAAATTTGACTGATAAGAAAGTGTGGGTTCCCAAGTTAACTAACCCCAAAGGACCCTTACAAAAATGGGTACCTAAATCTTCTTGAATTTGTTGCAGGTTTCAGTGCCAAGTTGCAGCAGCGATATATAGTACATAGATAGTGGCTGCTCAAGGCACATGACAGGCAGTAAAGAAGCTCTCAAAGATTTCCAGGAATGTAAAGGACCAAAGGTCATATTTGGAGATGATTCCAAAGGAAGAACAAAAGGAAGTGGATGCCTAGTCAAAGGAAATATAAAAATCAAAGATGTATCTTATGTGAAAGGCCTCATATACAATCTTCTGAGCATCAGTCAATTTTGTGACAAAGAATACACAGTGGAGTTCAACCTCAACAAGTGCTTAATCAACGACAATACATCCAATGAAGTTAAGCTTACAGGAATAAGAAGAGGAAACATATATCTTGCAGACTGGAACTCTTCTACTCATCCAACATGCTTCATTGTGAAAATTCCACCATAGCTAAGCTGGCTATGGCACAAGAGATTGAGTCACCTGAACTTCAAGACAATTAACAAACTTGCAAGAAAATGTCTTGTAAGAGGATTGCCGGACGTGGCATACAAAAAGGAAAATATATGTGGAGCATGTCAGAAGGGAAAGCAAGTGAAAGGCTCATTCAAAAACAAGTTGCAAAAGTCATTTCACAGGATACTGGATCTTCTACATATGGACCTCTTTGGACCAGTAGAACCAACAAGCATAAGTGGGAAGAAGTACTCACTTGTGGTAGTAGATGACTACTCCAGATACACATGGACCATATTTCTAGCCAAGAAGTCAGAAACACAGAGCAAGCTACCTGACCTAATGAAGAAGATTCAGAATGAAAAAAGCTTGAGCATTGTGAAGATCAGATCAAATAGAAGAACTGAGTTCACCAACAAATTCATTGAAAAATTATATTCTGACAATGGAATTCGCCATGAGTATTCTGCTGCTAGAACACCTCAACAGAATGGTGTAGCTGAAAGAATGAATAAAACCCTCAAGGAAGCAGTAAGGACAATGATAGCAGATGTAGATTTACCTAAGAGATTTTGGGCTGAAGCAACCAGCACTGCATGCTATACATAAAACAGATGCCTAATCAACAAAGATCTAGACAAAACCACTTATAAAGTCTGGAATGGATATACACCAAATGTCTCATATCTGCATATCTTTGGATGCAGGTGTTATATCCTCAATAATGGTAAGGAGCATCTAAAAACCTTTGATGCAAAATCAGACGAAGAAGTATTCTTAGGATACTCTACTGTGAGTAGAGCCTTCAGAGTCCTTAACAAAAGAACCTTAGTAGTTGAAGAGTCAATCCATGTGGTGTTTGATGAACCATATTGTGACACAAAGAAACTGGAAGAATCTGCTAAGGATACAGCTCCAAGGAAGGAAAGTGATGTTCCATATGTTGAAGGAGTTCTGCATACAGAAGAAGACAAGGAAGAAGAAGCTGCACCTCTGGATGCAGCAAATAATCATAGAACAGCAGAACCTCCAATCCTACAGGAACATGAGGAGCAACCTAGAGTTGTACATGTTTTTTAGCCTGATAGGACATGGCTAAGAAACCATCCTAGAGATCTTATCATTGGAGATCCATCCATAGGAGTAAGGACAAGAAGGTCCATCCTTCATGAAGCAATGTTTTCATGTTTCATATCTCAAACAGAGCCTCTAAATGTTGAAGAAGCCCTACAAGATAGCAACTGGATACAAGCCATGTAGGAAGAACTAAATGGATTGGAAAGAAATCAAGTTTGGCAAATTGTTGCAAGACCAACTCATCAAAGAGTTATTGGAACAAAATGGGTCTTCAAGAATAAGCTAGATGAATCTGGACTCGTTGTGAGGAACAAAGCAAGACTAGTTGCTAAAGGATACTGCCAGGAAGAAGGAATAGATTTTGATGAAACTTTTGCTCCAGTAGCAAGGCTGGAAGCAATAAGGATTTTTCTGGCATATGCAGCCCATATGAACTTCAATGTCTATCAAATGGATGTAAAGAGTGCATTCCTCAATGGCATTCTTACAGAGGAAGTGTATGTAGAACAACCTCCGGGTTTTGAAGATCAAGCAGAAGAAAAGATGTTCCGACTACAAAAAGCTCTGTATGGACTGAAGCAAGCGCCAAGGGCTTGGTATGACACCCTATCTCTCTATCTGCTAGAAAAAGGTTTCAAGAAAGGAACAGTGGATAAAACTCTATTCAGGATACAGGATGGAGACAGTATACTTCTAGTACAGATTTATGTGGATGATATCATTTTCGGATCCACCAACAAAGAGTTATGTGAGAAGTTCTCCAACCTGATGCAATCAAAGTTTGAGATGAGTATGATGAGAGAATTAAGTTTCTTTCTAGGTTTGCAAGTGAAGCAGCTAGTTGTAGGAACCTTCATCAGCCAAGTCAAGTACACAAAGGAACTTATCAAGAAGTTTGGCATGGAGAATGGATCAGCAACATCGGTTCCTATGTCTACATCCATAAGCCTTGACAAAGATGAAGATGGTAAAGATGTAGATATTACGAAATACAGACGACTCATAGGATCTCTATTGTATCTTACAGCAAGCATGCTAGACATCATGTTTGCACTTGGAGTCTGTGCAAGATTCCAAGCAGCACCAATTGAGTCACATCTTTCAGCTATCAAAAGGATTATCAAATATCTGAAAGGAACTCAGGAAGTAGGCCTATGGTATCCCAAGGAAGGGGGATTCAAGCTCAAAGGATACTCAGACTCAGACTATGCAGGCTGCAAGATTGATAGAAAGAGCACCAGTGGGACTTGCCAATTTCTGGGAAATAGACTTGTCTCATGGTTCTGCAGAAAGCAAACATCGATTGCTACATCTACAGCAGAAGCAGAATATATTGCAGCAGGCAGTTGCTGTGCACAAATTCTATGGATACAACAACAACTAAGAGATTATGGGATTGAAGAAAAAGGGACTCCAATTCTCTATGACAATACGAGTGCAATTGCTATTACTCATAACCCTGTATTTCACTCAAGAACAAAACATATCGATATACGACATCATTTTATTAGATATCACGTGGAAAAGAAAAATGTCGTACTTGAGAAAGTTCATACGGATTTCCAGCTTGCAGATATATTCACTAAACAATTGAGTGAATTGAGATTTTCTAAGCTTAGAAACGAGCTAGAAATTCTGAACTTATGAGAGAGAAGGAGATGCAGAAGTCCAGGGGGAATATCTGCTTGCTTGCAAAACATTGCAAGAATAGTGCTGTAAGCTGCGGCTGCACAGCGCTGGGTTCAAACAGCGCTGCATCGTTTACTCTTACAGCACAATAAAAGAATGGGAGAGTAAGCAACACTTGGTTACAACATTTATTTCAAAAGGTATTTAATACTCTACAACCTCGTACCCAGGATGCTGCAACCTTAAAAAGATAATAAATTTGGTGGCAAATCGCATGTCCCTCAACATTAAATGCATGTTTGCGCTGTCAGAAAACGTAGAGGCGCGGTCAGAGCCCACGTCTACGCAAATCATGATTATTTACGATTTGACCCCTCCATCTTTTTCTAAGAACCGTAAGATCATATTCATCGTTTTGAATCTCAACCAATGATCTTACTGCACGTCCCTTGATTTTCTCCATAACCCAATAAACTTCCCTTTTCAAATTTACACCGCCTCCATCACAAAGAGAAGTTTCCATCTCCTTCGCAAAAATCCCTAAAGTCCAAGATATCTCAAAACTCCCAAACCCTCATCAATGGCGGCTCGTCAAACCTTTGTCTTGGAAGGATGCTTGATCAACCAGGAGCATGTCTATAATTCTGGGATGTATGACAGCACCATCATCCGTAGGATTTTTGATGCCCTTGAGCGAACCAAAATCCTAGGGTTGTTAACCACCGTCTACGCTGGATTCTCTGTAGAATCAGTCCAAAAGTTCTACGCCTTTGCAAGATGGATACAGATGATGAAGATGAGTCTCTAACCACCAGAGACATTACCACCACCTTCAGCATCTCGTCCAAAGGCTTAACCCCCAGTCAACTTGCTACTTATAGGGAAGGCAACGTTCAAGAGATGTGGGATCTCTTTAGAGTTAGAAATGCAGGGGCAGAAATTAAGAGAAGCGCCCCAAAGAAACTCTTCAAGCCAGAGTTTGAACTACTCCATGATATCTATGCACACTCCATTGAAGGGAAAACAGGAAGTTACGACAAATGCACAGACCTCCTGTTCAGGATCATGTCTGCCATTATGGTTGGAGAAAATGTGAACTGGGCTAGGTTCATCTTGAAAAGAATATGGGAGGAAGCAGAGAAGAGTACACCAAGGAGGAGCTATGGAATCATGATTTGCTCTCTGCTCTGCAAGCTACGGATTGAGCTTACAGCTCCTATTCCCATTCCCGTTGGGAAGTATCTTGGAGAAAAGAAGAAGGGTAAGACCCAACCAAAGACATCTGCTGTTGGGATTGCATAGAAGAAAACCAAAGACAAAAAGAATGCAACCTTAGCACTGCAAGATGAAATTACAGGCAGCGGGGGTGAAGATGATGATGATGATGAAAATCCTCTTCCCGTCATCAAGGGGACACCAAGAAGGGCATAACCTAACTCTGCATCCTCGTCCTCAGATGATGATGTACCATTGGCCAAGAAGGCTGCTGCAGCTGCTACTTCTCAACCCTCCACTGCAAGTTTGTCAGTAGGAACTACTGCGGATGAGTCACATCTGCAAAGGATTCAACCAAATGAACAAACTAATACACAAGGGGCTACTGATTTAGCCTCTTCGCGCGAACCTGAAACTGTTCAGTCTGTACTCGAATCAACCATTCCACCTGTTGGAAATATGGAGCAGCAGTGTTGTCTCTAGAGGAAGATGAGACTATCCAAGGGGGAAATCTTGTTGCAATGGAAGGACTTCCTTACTGTAGAACAAGTTATCCTGGAGTGGGCCAACTCAGATGATATTTTGGCACTCCTGCAACCTGAGTTATGCAGTAATGGTGTATGATCAACTGGACAAAAGGAAAGGGAAAGCTCATGCAGAATCCCACTCTGCAGAGCTGCCAATGAAAACAGCAACGGAAGATGCTCGTATCTTCCTAGCCCCAGCTGCAGAGGCTGTAAGAAGGGGTGATGATGTTACATTTGTGCAAGAGCAAATCAACACCTTGGGAGTGGAACAGGCTGAGGAAGCCATGCTGCAATAAGCGCTGCAAGCAAGCGTCAAGGAGACAAGGATGCAGCACACTCCTAGAAAGATGTAGGGAGAAGGTAGCACAAGTCGTCAAAACACAAACTCCCCTACATATGAGCAAATGATTGAAGGCCTCTTCAGTATAGTCACTCTTGATTCTTTGAAGGAGGAAGAGCCTCAATTGGTGGATTATGGTGATTCCCCGGTACACATTGTTTCTGATACTGATACAAACACTCAGGGGGAACCTACCACCATCATCAGAGATGTTCACTCTGATATTGCTGAGATTGCCGATGAAGCAACCATGGAGGAAGTTGCAGAGGCGGTACTCCCTATACTGGAAGAGACAGCAGTACAGCAAGCAGCCACCCTATCAGAAGCTGCAGAAGAAACAAGAAGGCTGGAGGCTGAGATTCTTACAGCAAACGAGCTTTCAGTGATGCATACAGTGGAAGCTGCAAGAAACCAACTAGAGGTGCAAGAACTCATTCTTGCAGAAACTGTCGACATTTTAGGACTGGCCAAGGAGACGGGGTCCTTGCCAAGCACCTCAGAAGAGGCTGTTGTTCTGACAACACACTCAGAGGGTGAGAAGAACTCTGAAGGGTTGACTATAGAAACAGTACCCTTAGAGAATGTTAGCAAAGAAGCTGAGGTAACCACTGTACAGCTAAAGAAACCTCGTAAGGAGGTTGATACTGCTATTGCTGCAAAATCACTAGAACTCATTCAGGTTAAAGCAGCAAAGGTTACTAAGGCAGCTGAATATGTTGAATTCCAACGGAGGATGGTTGACATCAGAAAAACCAAATATGAAGACATTGGCGAAGAGGCAACATCATCCGATGAGGAAGAAAATCCCACCTCAGACTGCCCGAGTCCCTCATCAAGCTCACATGAGGTTGAGGATGGAAGAGCTACATAGTAGGATGTAGCACAACCATCAAGTTCCTTACTTCCTTTTACTGCATCGGCTGCTGGCTCTCAAAGACAGAATAGAGGCCCAACTCCTAATGAATTGATCGACAAGATAGTTGATGTTGTTAGACAACTGGCTCATGCTCTTCAAAATCATGAGTCTAACATACAGAACAACATGATGATCGGCGCTAAATTCTACGATGAAACCATGTCCAACTTCAGGAAAGATGCTGAAGCATTGCCTGGGCTGATCACACGAGTTCTCAATGATAATGCTAACAGGTTGTATAGGGACAAGGTTAGAATGGAGGGAGAACTGAAATATGAAGCTGCAAGCACCCGAGCTGAAGTCAAATTCTACAAGCGATATGCAGAAACAACATCGGAAAGGCTGAACACTCACTCCGAGGTGCTACAGACACTCCTAAACAATGTAGCCGATCAATCCAACAGATGCAAAATCATCGACGATCGATTAGGGAACCTGGAGACGATTCTGATGAATGCATTTCCTTCAAATAGACCACGGTCTACAGTGGTTCTAAGTCGCCCTGTTCCGCCCCCGACTTTTGATGATGCCAAAAAGGGGGAAGAGTTTCCAGATAGATACAGGGGCTCTGGGGACAATGAAGGTGAAGAAGAAGAAGATGATGATTAGCCTCTAAGTAGGAGGAGGAAGAGGTCTGAATCATCTACTGCTGCTGACGCTCCTTCTCCAAAAAGATGGAGAAAAGATGATGAAGGAGGAGCTGGTAGTGCAGCTGCTGCAAGCAGATCAGTAACAGGCGCTGCATACAGCAGTGCTGCAAGCAAAGATGCAGCACCTCCCTCGTCTCATCATACGAAGAGAGAGAGAGAGTCATCAACAAGACTCAAGAAAGAGGGTGAGCAGAGCCGAGGCTGAAAGGCATTACAACGAGAAAATGGCTACTCAGGGGGTGGAAAAAGCCAGAGCTGAGAGAGAAGAATATGCCTGGATGCAAAGACTTGGAGTGATGGTGAGAGGAGAACCTTTGAGAAAAGCCTCTACCAATATCCCCCTCAAGTAATTCCACGTCTCGACACGGACAACATATCTGCTGAAGTTTCTGTGTTGATGGATCAAAAGCCCTATGGAGAGAACATGGCCTGGAACTTAAACATCTTCAGGGCAATCAAGCTGCCTACATTTAGGAATCCATCATTTGAAGCAATCAAAATGTACAAGAGATCCGAGTATCTCAGAAACTTCAAATTTCTATGCAAAAAGGGCAAATTCAGTAGATTTCAAACCTGCCAAAGATATAAAGAGCTTACTAGAGTTAGAGAGCTTGAAATCCAGAATCACTACATAGACCAAGTGAAGCAAGGCTATATTGTGCCTTACTGTGAGGATTTCTAGCTGAGATGGATTCAGATCCCAAGGATAAGGAAATACTTGAAGAATCCTATCAAGAGTCCATTCGAGACTGGTGGAAAGGATCAAGAGAAAGAGTAGAGCAAGAAGCAAGAAACGCTGAAAGAAGACCAGATGAAACGACGACAAGAAGGTCCCTATTTCAGCATTGATCTACATATCTGATAAATCCAGGATTAGTTTTTTTTTTTTTTTTAAAGGGGCTTATCATATATGTAATCCTAATGAAAAATGATGTAATGCATGTAAAAACTCTCCTCATGAATGATATAATGTAATGGTTTTGTCATCATCAAAAAAGGGGAAATTGTTGAGATTTCATGTTTAGATTTTGATGAGACAAAATCAAGAGAGTAATAGGAAGTTTGAGTACCCCATTTTTCATGATGTTTAATTTGAAACATAGACTAGGATTGAGTCTTGACATATAAACTGAAAGATAGAGGTACAAATGCATACAATGTTGCATCAAAGAATTCAGAACGAAGCTGCTGCAGGAATGAAGATACAACAACGCTGCAAGAAGGCAGTCACTACAGTACAGCAAAGATAGAAGAAAGGGCATGCAACATCGTTGCAAGAAAAATCTATCAGTATACTGCAAACAGAAAAGGATAAATGCAGTATGAGGAACAAAGATCCAGAATTTCCAAATAGAGCCGTTCCGAAAAAGATCAAAGTTGCAGACACGAAGCCAATGGCAAGACGCCACGTGGACTAACACGCCGCAGAAAGCTGCGAGACGCAATCATCGTATTAAATGCTCCAAAAGGAGAAGTCTAGTCGCATTAAATGCAAGCCATGCCTTTGATCAAGTGCGCTGAAAATTCAAATGAGAGATATCTCCTTCAACGGATATCTACTCTACAAGTATAAATAGAGGATGAGTAACCCCGGAGCTGACTATTGGAAAACTGAACGACTGAAATATTTGCACAAAAACTCTCAAGCTTTCAAGTTATATTCTCTCAAGACGTCTCTCAGTTCCAGTCACTCAACCTCTGTGAAGTGAAGCAAGTTCAAGCCGAAAGATCCTTTGAAGGATTCAAAAGCTCACCAGTTGAAGAACAGATTTATATACTTTTAACCTTTGTCCTGTGTGGTTAGGTTGTTTTAGGTGTCTAACAGTTGATAGGAGGGATCCTTGCTGTTAGTATAGTTGTCTAACTGTTAGGCAACTTCCCTGTGTGGGTTAGCCTTTAGAGTTGCAGTGCTGTGTGATCTCTAAACTCTAGTAGGTGGTTAACTTTGTAAGTTGATAGATTGTTAGGAGGGTCCTGTAAATCAATCTTACTTAACGAAGTTCCTGCTCGAGGTAGCAGTAGAGTGGACGTAGAAGGCTTACACCACCTTCGAACCACTATAAGCCATAAGTGTTTAATCACTTTCTTATCTGCGCTTTACTTTTCCTATCTATCTCTTTTATTAGCATAAAACGTTTTGTAAAGGAGCATACTTAAGAAAACCAGCCAGCCTTGTGTCTCTATTTATTATTTCCACTGCGTACAAAACTCCAAGTTACAGCGTGCAACACTACATTCTAGTGGTGTAAGCAGTAACTGGCTGGCGCTGTAAGTTCAAGTAACTTACAGAACAACAAAGTTTTAACAAGTTTTCAAAATCGACCAAGGTTCATTCACCCCCCCTCTGAACCTCGAACACCACTTGGGACCCAACAAAACCTTTTTAAAGTAAAAAAATAGTTTTCATAATAGAAATGAGTGGATCAGGATAGGTGACCAGACAAGTTGGCTTTTAACCTAACTTGTTCTGATACCATTTGTTGGTTTCAACTGGCACAAAAGTTCAGAGAGGGGTGAATGAACCTCTATTGATTTTTCAAACTTTTTTGAACTAGCAACACTGTATCGTATAACAGAATATATCACAGATTGCAGTACAACTTACTGGGCTAGAATGTAGCGCAACTTACGTACCAGAGTTCCTATACAACGGAAACTTAAACTTTGGTAGAGTTTCTTTTGAAAACCTTTTTTGAAATGAGTTTTAATAAAAATTGAATGTTGTATGATGTGATGTAAGATGCAAAAAGATATATCAGTATAAATGCCAAAACCGAAAGATAAACACACAAAGGCTTATATTGGTTCGAATGTATGTAATCCTTCTTGTCCACTCTACTCATTCTCTGAGGAGGTACTTTGTTAAGCAAGTTATTTTATAAAACTTTGAAAGTTTGAGAGCTTGTTCTTTCTTGAGAGTAAGTGATCGGTTTTTCAGTAGTTGCTTCAGTCAATTCTTTATTTATATGTGAAGAAATATGTCCGTTGAAGAGAGACATATTTCTTTGAATTTGAATCCTCATTAAGAGTTTTTGAGCTTGCATTAATTGTCTCTACAGGGTTGTCTTACACTCCAGGTTATTTAAAGTGGCTATACTATGTTACAGGTTTCTCACAGTCTGTCAGGCCACGCGTCGACAAGTTACTAGCTCTTGGTACTACTTTGATCAGTTTGTCTCTACTGGCCAGTTTTGAAGAGACATTTCCTTGGACGACACTAATCTTCCGCGTACCGTATTATTATGTGTGTTTGTAAATTCATTCTTTCTATATTTCTTTGACTCAGAGTGCATTACTTGTTTTCTGCAATCTTTGTAGTAATGTATCTTTCTGTTGGCTTGTTATATTCGTTCTGCTTGCTGCGTTGTTGCATTATTCTGCTTACGGTATTCAAATATTGTTTACTTCTGCTATATTTAGCAGCGGCTTCTTTACTGCTTGCAATGTCAATTGGCTACTAAATTGCCGAATCCTCCATTCTTTAGCTTATCTTTTTGACTCAAAACTAATTTAAGTTTTACTTAAACATGATGAAAAATGGGGTACTCTACTTTCCTATTACAATGTTGTTTTGTCTCATCAAAATCTAAATATAAATTTCCTAATAGGTTTTCATATTGAAACTGAAATTAAAAATAATATAGAGTATTTCCTAATGACTCAATCCATAGGGTGTCGAAAACAAGTTGTCGAAAAGTTTTCTTTTTTCTCATCTGGATTGTATTATACATTTATCTGTCAATCTAATCTTCATATCTTGATGAATATGAAATTCATGATCCAAATTCATTTAAATATGGCATGAATGGTTGGGTCATCCAGGACAATATTATTTGTCGAATTTTGTCTAATTCTATTGAGCATTATATGTTCAACAATAGAATACCTTCTCCAAATGAATTTGTTTGCGAAGCTTGTGCAAAAGGAAAACTTGTAGTACGACCTTCTCGTACTAAAGTTGGATTTGAATATCCTATTTTCCTTGAACGAATTCATGGAGATGTATGTGGACCAATTCATCCACCATCAAGACCATTTTGATATTTCATGGTCTTCAGTAATGCTTCTACAAAGTGGACTCACATATGTTTATTATCCACCAGTAATAATGCTTTCGAAAAATTCATTGTAAAAATCATTGAACTAAGAGGATTTCATTATTTAATTAAATCCATTAGAATGGATAATGCCGGTGAATTCACATCGAAAGCGTTTGATGACTATTGTATGTCATTAGGAATGAAAGTGGTAACATTCAAATCCTTACGTCTACACTCAAAATGGTCTGGCTGAATCATTGATCAAACGAATAAAATTAATTGTTAGACCTTTATTACAAAACTTCAACTTACCAATTTCATGTTGGAGCCATGCAATTTTACATGCGGCTGCCCTAATTCAAATACGTCAAACTGCATATTATGACTACTCCTCTTTACTACTAGTGCTTGGGAAAGAACCGAACATTCCCATCTGTGAATTTTTGGATGTGTAGTTATATTCCGATATCACCACACAACGTACCTCCATAAGCCCTCAAAGAAAATTAGGTATTTATATTGGTTTTGAATTTCCATCCATTTTAAAATACTTAGAGCCCATGAAAGAGGATCAATTTACAGCTCGTTTTGCTGACTACAAACGTGATGAAGATTACTTACTGACATTAGGGGAGATACGAGTCAAAAATTAAAAGAATGCCGAAAAATTTCATGAAATGTAGAAAATCTTCAATATTTAGATCTATACACTAGTTAGACTGAACTGGAAGTTCAGAGGATTATTAACTTGCAATATTTAACAAGTAATTTACCAGATGTGTTTATTGATCATAAAAGAATGACTAAATCACATATACCTGCTATTAATGCATCACAAAGAGTGGAAGTTTCTAAAAAATCAAATATATCATCTGATGCTCCTCTACGCTCGAAGCATAAAGGACCTATGAATATAAAAGATATAAATTTGTGGAAAAAAAACTAATAAGAATGTACAGTGAATTCAAATATCTTCTGAAGAGATTCATCCCGAAGACGGTAACCCTAGTAACATTATACGTGCACAAAATAATCAAAATACTAGGGTTGCGGAACTATCGAAGTTGCAACAAATTTTATAGACACTGGAGTATAATAGAAATACCATTATTGTCGACGTCATATTTACCTCCACAATTGCTCTTACTATTTCAAATAATCTAGATCTATAACCCAAGTAGATAGCCGAATGCTAGAAGCGTTTAGACTGGGTAAGATAGAAAGAAGCAATTGAGGCTGAACTAGACTTACTGAATAAAAGAAAAGTCTTTGGATCTATCCTACGTACCCCTAATGATGTTATCCCTGTAGGATATAAATGTGTATTTGTGCGGAAAAAAAATGAGAATAATGAGGTGGTGAGGTATAAAGCAAGACTAGTAACTCAAGGATTCTCGCAGAGACCCGATATTGATTTCGATCAAACATATTCTCCTGTTATGGATGGAATAACGTTTCGTTACTTAATATCTCTGGCAACAAACATGAATTTACAAATGTAGTTAATGGATGTTGTTACTGCATACTTATATGGATCATTAGATGTAAATATTTATAAGAAAATCCCTGATGGATTTCAAATTCCCCAAATGAGAAAAGATGAGAATCGTAACATGTATAACATCAAATTACAAAGGTCATTATATGACCTAAAACAGTCGGGTAGAATGTGGTACAACCGACTAAGTTAATTCTCCTGAAGAATGAATATGTAGCACCCCGGATCAAAATGAGGATAATTGAATAATTAAATATTTGAATCCCGACTTAATACTTATGTACGTATGTTTTGACTGTTTAATTTAGTATGTGTGTTTCAGATACTTGGTTAACGCCGGTTTTAGTTTTAGATGGGTATATTTTTCGTGACGTGGAACCTAGATTACGATTTTACTAAGAGATTCGTATCGGAAATACAAGAAAATAGAAACAAACTAAAGGTCAATCGGAGACCCGTAGCTCAACTGACGAAGAAAGGGTAAAATTTTGATAAAAGGTAAAAATAAAAATAATATTTTAATGAAAGATAAATTAAGATATTTTTGGTAAATAGTAATTTTCCAACGGTAAAAAGGTAAATTCCAAAATCTATAAATAGGGGCTCATAATTTTCAAAACTTATACGTTTTCAAAACCGACGATCCGAGCGACGCTCGCGACGCGAACACGTAAGTTCTCTTTCTTTTCTTTTCCTTTACGTTTTTAATTTCCGCCGTCGCCGGAGCGCCGCCACCGGACCGCCGCCGCCACCACCGGAGCCGCCGTTCCGTCGCCGGCGCCGCCGTGGCCGGAAAATATAACCTAGGCTCAGATTGTAGCCCTCGACGAGACGAGTTTAGGACAGCTTCCGGAATTCCAATCCGATGTCTCGTTCGCCGGGAAACGGCGAAAAACCGCCTCCAAAACCCTAAACCCTTTTTTTTCAACCATGTTCTCTCTCCCGTTTCTCTCTTGTGTCTTGACGATTTTGGGTCGTTTCTGTTTCTGGGGTAATTTGAGGTGTTGGACAAGAATTTGGAATGGTTTGGGAGTGATGACCGGCGCCGGAAAGTCGCCGGCCGGAGTGGTTTTTAGTTGTGGTGGCAAAGATTTTGTGATCGTTTGGGTACGTTTGGGCTGAGAAACGGGTTACTGTTCATGGCCGGATTCCGGAAAACTTGGCCGGAGATGGTGACCGGAGGTGCGGGCTTGTCGGCAGACAAGGTGCCGCCGGCAAAGGGAGGTGTCGCCGCGGTGGGTGGCGCCGGGAAGTGGGCTGATCGAGCAGCTGATTCCCAGACGGCTGGGCGCGGGCGCCGGGGATCCAGCGCGCGCTGGGCACGGACGACGGGAGCCGCGCGCGCGGGCGACGGGGATCCTGTGCGCGCGCCGGGTGCCGTCGTGCACGCCGAGCGCGCACCGTCGAGTATTTTTACACGTCGAACCGAGTCTTTGTGTACGTCGGATCGACCGGGAGTCGGGGCCTGGTCAAAGTCAACCGTTGACCAAAATTACCAAAATACCCTTCGATATTAAAACGCTCCGTTCGAGCTCGTTTCAACTCCGATCGAGCTCATTCTTTTTCCGTAGCGACCCTAATCCTTTCCTCTATCATATCAGTTGCTGAACTGATCGTTTCTCCCTTGTCTCATCAACCTCAATCTCTCGATCTATCGATCTGTCTCGTCTCTATCGAACGATTCTTCTCCACGGCTATCTTTATACATTTTAAATATAAGTTTTAATGTATTAAGGATCTAAGAAACAATATAACTTATGTAGGCTACTTGTCGGGCTGAGCTTTGAGGTGTCGGGTTATCAGACTTTCGGTTCTAGCTACTCACGTGGTAACCACCGAACAAGGTGGGGGTAACTTCTAAACTCAAAACCCTTATGTTTCCATAACTAAATGTTGTGATTATATGATGTAAGTGGGGGTAACTTCTAAACCCTAATCTTTGTGTTTCCATTAACGAATGCATGAATGACGATATATGAACGATATGAATTGTGAACTTAAGTGTGTTGAGATAAATGTTGTGATTATATGATGTGTTCGGTGGGGGTAAACTCTGAACCCAACTCTTTATATTTCAATTGACGTATGCATGTAAACTACATATTATTCGAATGCTATTGATTGTTATGAATTGGTTGAACCTTATGTGTCTTGGGTTGTGTGCTGTGATTATATGTTGAAAGTGGGTCATGGGCTATGTGCTCATTAAGCTGTGTGGTGTGTACCTTAGTGAGTCATGGGCTATGTGCTCATCAGGCTGTGTGGTGTGTACCTTAGTGAGTCATGGGCTATGTGCTCATTAGACTGGGTGGCATTAAAGAACCGAATTATGTGTTGTGCATTATATATGATTGTTTTGTGTGACTGCTTAATAATTGTTTGAATATGGAAAATATCACCATGAGTGTATTCAACGCACTCACCGCCCACCTGTACTCACACTACAGGAGAAGAAGAGAATCTTAACGCGTAGAGAGAGGGTGCCCTATCAGCTGAGTCCATCTTCCGGTTTTACCATTTTTAAAGATATGTTGCTCGATTGTAAAAGAAAACTGTATTTCTCCTTCTTTGTAAAAGATCCTGATGTTTTTCCGCTGCATATGGTTTCAAACATTCTCTTATCGGTGGTAACCGATGTTTTAAGTGTACCGCTTCTTATCCTCTTTTGTTTCTTTCTATTTTATATCATGTACGCCTCTTTCCCCTTTCTCTCTTAACGCCCAAAGAGGAAAAACTCTGATATTTTTAACGAAATATTTTGGGGCGTTACAGAATATATAAACAACAATGTATTTTATTGCATCTTTATAAAGAAATCTTTAGATGGATTTTGTATCATCTCCGTGTATGTTGATGATATAAATATTATTGGAACACAAAAGGAAATTAAAGAAGCTAGTTTGAACTTAAAATCTGAATTCGAAATGAAAATTTTAGGTAAAACCAAGTATTGTCTCGGCCTGCAGATCGAGCATCTCTCTGAAGGAAATTTCATACCACCAGTCAACCTACTTGAAAATGGTTTTGGAGAAATTTTTAAATGTAGCGTTCAATTATGAATGATTTAAGTGTGAGATCTTATATTACTTAAAGTTATGATTTACGAATTACGTTATGCTTGATGATTTTAAAGATTTTATAATATATACTTATTTCGAGATTTTAAGGGTTTTTGCAGTATTGCTCACGGAGGAAATTGAGCTCGATCCCAACTCACTCAACAAGCATGGATGAAAATAAAAGATAAGATAATAGATAATTTTAAATGAATTAAGATTATATTAGTTTAAGACACTTACTCGTTTGTGCCTACGAATGCTTTATTTAATGTAATTTTACGTATGATCTATTTATGTGATAAATAACTTTACTTGAACACACATGCATACATCATAATGTGTATCTATATATATATCTTTGAAAATAAAACTTTAAGACATAGTATGCAATTTTCAACATACATGCATGAGATGAAAATTGTATCTTCTTTTATGATAAATGTTATTTAGTAAAATGAATTATGCATGTAGTATTAATTTTAGCCTCTTTTGTGATCATAAACATATATATTTATACACATTAATTTGATTAAAGAAAGATATCAAAATAATAATAATAATAATAAAGAAAGAAAGAAAAAAAATATGGAAAAACAAGTTAAGTATATATGTATAAATATCCAACCTTTGATGACTAAGGTATGCAATGACACCTCCTCCTTCATTTTCTACACCTCCTGGTGTGCTGTCGCCGACACCCAAAAATAAATATTCACCTCGACTAATCCACTTATGTAGTAGGATAAGTAAGGGTCGAATCCACGGAGAATAGCGTAATTTAATTGAATAAATTCATGTAGAGAAAGCGATAAAAATAGGGGGATTGGTTGTTGAACAAAATATTAAAATCATGCATCACAATAGATTGCAAACAAGGATAGAAAAATAACAATGAATTAAATAATCTAGCCCATGGATAACCTCACCTCAAATGATTCTTCCAAATTAACAAGTAGCCTCGTTTATCTACTCCCTATCTCGAATCTTACCCCTAAACCAGCGGTACGACCGAACTTGTTCGAATTATTTCTTAAGTTTAATTAATCAGCAAGTACGACCCCCAATTAATCTACCCCATGAATAACCCCAAAACATGTATTTAGGATTCAATTCACAAGATGCATTAACGATCCAAAATAATAGGGCAAACTAGACCATGAAAGCGGAACGTCCGAATCATGCAACCTAGACTTCGTTATCCCAGGAATCAAATTCCAATTGCTACAATACTCCCACAAATATAACAATTACGGATTATATCATGCGAGTTAGCTAGACTTGATTAACAAATAGATTAAGGTGGCTAATCCTAATAAATCCATTAATCAAACATGGAAAGCATAAGATCAAACAACGAAGAAATCGAGATAGAGTAAGAGAAACATTACTACTCAATTAAAAATAGATGAATCATTCAAGGTTTGGTGTCTTCTTGGACTAGAAGAGATGATTTAGCCTCTAGACATCATTATCAAAAGAAAAACAAAAGATAAGTTTTTCCTCTTCTTTTCTCTCCAATTTCGTTCACTCCCCGTCTCTTCTCCTCTACTCCCAAATTATAACCCCCAATTCATCTTCAATTCCTTTCTAAAAATGAGTGGCATCAATCTCTCCAAGATTGACAAAAATTATGGAAGTTATCTATAATCTTGCAAAATGGTGTCACCTTCCTTTCCTTGCTCTCTTGATTGAATTAAGGAGGAGTTGGGGTTGGGCTGTTGCACGCCAGAAATAACTTGCATTCACATTCCCAACACTGAAGCTTTCAGTGTTGGGCTTTTTCTTCTCTTTAAGCCCATTCGACTTGTAGCCTGTGTATCCTCTTACTTGGCTTGTCTCTCCAATCATCATATAGTATGTAAACAACCTAAAATCCATGGAAAATGCAAAATCAAAGCCAACTAGATGGATATGATAATAATCGGGTAAATGCAATAGAATAGCGAAGAATTAACTATAATAACTGTCGCATAACACATGAAAAATATGCATAAAACCCATCTTATCACCTCCTACTTCATTTCCTACACCTCATACTCCATTCAAGCTAGCTATTTATGCATTATGTTATAAGAAAAGAAGAGAAACAAAAATCAGCAATGAAGAAAAGATCAAAATACATCAAAGTTCTTCCTCACAAACCCTAAAGGTATTTTTGGCTAAACTCTCATAATACTTCCATTAATTTCTCATGATTTATGACTGATATCTTAGGTTAAAAAGTCCAAAGTTGTTCTTTGGCAATTGGTTGAGATTTTTCATGTAAAATTTACTTGAATGGAGAAAGAAGTTGTTTTCTAGGATATACATAAGTGTTGTGCTTTGTTCTTCTGTTTTGGAACTGTTCGAATAATGTAGAAATTGATTTAGACTAAATTATTTTGCCAAGTTGAAATACATAGAATTAAGAGTGTGTCTGTAAAATTTCAGAATTTTCGGAGTTGGTCTCAATTTACTATAAATTTTCAAACATGACCCTGTTCTGTGACAAATTCATTCTGTTTTTGGGTCTGAATCAGACAATTTTCTTGAACTGTATCCTTCGATTTTATGTATGATATTTTACAATGTTTTAAAACTAGTTCTTAGGTACATACAAAAATTTATTATGTATTTTTTTGAGTCTTGTACGATTTATGCCGAATTTTAAAACATATCCTATTTTCTGCATAGACCATGTCCTGTTCTCAGTCTAGTTTTAAAATTCATAACTATTTATTTGAATCATATTTATAAGTCACAGTTTACTATTTTTTAATAATGACTCTTAGTAACACGATAAAATTTACCTTCTGAATTTTGGAGCAAAAATAAATTTATAAGAAATTTTGCAAGTAACCCTATTTTCAGCATACACTATGCCCTGTTTTCTGCTAACTTAGAAAATTCATAACTAATTATGTGAATGTTATTTTCAGTTAATATTTTTATATGTTATACTGGAATATGTTTTCTGAATTCGGTAAAAATATGAAAGTATTTCATCAATCCTATAAGGTATGATGAATTTTTCATTGAAGGCTGTTTTTCAGCTGAAATTGAAGTGAAAAACTAATTAAATGTGTGATTTTTAATTCTTTGTACAAGCAGTTAAAATTTATGAAATTTCAGTATGCTATACTAAAAGAAGGTATGTCATTATATGAATAATTTTGTGATTTTAGGAATTATATATGAATTATTAAAATTATTACATCTTTATATGTCGTTTTAGGTCTGAAATTGCTAGTTTAAATGCTTAACAATTAAGTTATAAGTATGATGATGTACTTAATGTTCTAATCTCACTTAGATGAATTATGTATGATAGGATCATCTTTAAAGCTTCATATATAAATGAAGTATGTATTGAATAAAGTATGATTATTATAAAAGCTTGAATGATGTGTATAGAATCATGTTAATATTTGCATTTAGGACGAAGTGTTTACATTAAATTACTAATGATTATGCTTTAGGTTAAAGTAACTTAATATAAAATACAAAAGCTTATGTTGTAGAGCCCCGAATCAAAAATAAAGCATAATTGAGTAATTAAATATTGAACCCTCAATTGAAATATTTTATGCGTATTAATTCTTGATTGTCTAATTAATTACGTGCGTTTCAGATACGTGGTTAACGCCGGTTTAAGATAGATATATTTTCTTAAACATGGAAATATAGAAATGAACTAGAGGTCAATCGGAGACCCGTAGCTCAATTAGCGAAGAAAAAGGTAAAATTTTGATGAACGGTAAAAATAAAAATGAAACAAAAAAATGTATCATATATTAATATATACCCCACGCACACATCACATATATATAAGTGTGATATATTTAATACACGTATACACAAGCATGCATAGGCTAGATGATATTAATTAATTAATTAAGGATAGCAATTAATAAGTTAAGAAATGAAAGGTGAGTCATGCTATTTACTCACTTTCTCCCTCACGCCACCTACCCCAACCTTTTCTCTCACCATCAAAATATGACAACCAGGCTTTTAAACCAGTTCAAGTGGGAAAGGAAAGATGAAAGCAAATATAAAAGAAAGAAAAGAAATAGAGAGCAGAGGAAGATAAGAGTACGTAGATTCAGATTTCTTCCCCTCTTTCATGTCAGGGTATTGCACTGAACTTCCACCCTTGTTTCTTCAACCCCAATCTCTAGATCTACCGATTCGTCTCGTCTCTATCGATCGCTATCAGTTGGAAGGTGCCTTGTGAATCTTGATCTTTGTTACTCGCTACTCACGTGGTAACCACCAAACAAGGTGGGGGTAACTTCTAAACCCTAATAACCCTATGTTTTCTGTATTTAACGCATGATGATGATAACGAACGTATACATGTAAACAGGATATTATTAGAATGCTATTGATCGTTATGAATTGGTCGAGGCTTATGTGTCTTGGGTTATGTGCTGTGATTATATGATGTGTTCGGTGGGGTAATTTCTAACTCTTTATCCGTTTACGGTTTTCCCTATCTGATACATGTTTTGTGGAATACTAAATGACGTGTCATATTATAAACTGTCTTTTACCTTATTTCTATAAACTGTCACTTACCTCATTTCTTCTATAAACTGTCTCTTACCTCAATTCTTCTATAAACTGTCTCTTACCTCATATCTTCTATGATAACTGTCTCTTACCTCCTTTATTCTATAATAACTGTCTTTTACCACCTTTCTTCATGCATATAGGGTAAGACGGGTTACATCCGCACCTATTGGTAATTAAGTGTTGGGTTTAATTGCTGAACTTGTATATGTATTGTTTATTTAAACTGCTTAACATGTGATAAGACTTGGATTTTATTTCCACGAGTGTATTCAACGCACTCATCCCCCACCTGTACTCACACTACAAAAGATGAAGGAAGTCAAGATGCATAGAGAGGGACGGTGCCATATCCAGCTTTCCCTTTGTGCTTTCAAAACTTCATGTTGAAACGTTGTTTTAATAATTCACGTTTGTAAAAGATAAACTCTTCTCTTCCTCTTCATGGATCCTGATGATGTTCTGTTGCTATGTTTTAAAGGTTTTAATTCGGCTAGACGCCGAGGGTTTTGTATTTGTAAAATCGTCTCCCATCTCTTCCAAAGGATTTCTGTTTTATTTCATGCACGTCTTTTCCCCCTTCTTTCTTCACGCCCGCAAGTAAAACTCTGATATTTTTTACTAAAAGATTTTGGGGCGTGACATATGTTATATGACATAAAATACTAAACAGTTAAGTTTGTCGAGCGTAGTTGAGACGGTCGGTGAATCCAAAAGCAATCCTCGTACAATCAACGTACAGGTGGGTAACTTCTACTCTCTATTATGTGTTGATAATTGAATTAATAAGTTATATATGAAATCTACGAATGAAGCCCCGTAGTTATAACTGGTAAGTAGCTTCCCTACTAGGCGACGACATAAGGGTGAGAGAGGTTGGTCTATGAAAGTAAGGTTGGGTGAGCGACTCCAACATTCCTTTATGTTATAGTATGGTCTAAGGTGAGCATACCCGAAGGACATGTAGTACTTGCTTAATAGTTTAATTGCTTCAATGTATTAGAAAGTAAAGTTATCCCACTAGGATCCCTCTCCGGAGGTGTCCCATGATGCTGTTTTTTATAATTTTCAGGCTCGGCAGATGATGACGTGGACATATAGCAGGCTGACTGACTTCTCATTGTCCCTATAATGTTGTTGTACTAGAATACTATTTCTGTTTAAGAATGATATGTTGTTTATATATGTATGGTATGATAAACTATGGGCCTAGACTTGCATCATGTCATGTATATATGTTTTGTTGTGTAAATTCATATAGGTTTTTGGTTCAAACACTTTACCTAGAAATGTGGGTGAAGCATGACTAGACTTGGTTTATAGTTTGATACATATGTATATATATGTTATGTTTAAAAAATATATATATATAGCTCTCGTGTCTTCGTTTTAAGTCTTCTGCTGTATATTAAAAAGTAATTATGATTTTTTTAATTCCTAAATAAGTAAAGGGTGTCGACCTATTTCCAATTAAAAGGGGAATGTGGCGTCACACATATGAACTCCAGAATAGTGGTGAAATTATTATACAAAAAGTGTGCTCTAGTGACAATCTTGCAAATTGGTTCACTTAATCTCTACCTACATCTACTTTTGAAAAATATGTTTATGGTATTGGAATGTGTAAGCTTGGAAGATTGTTATCTTCAGGGGGAGTGATAACTTCAAAACAACCCTGAAGGTTGAGTCTTGAAGATCGGTGGTTGTACTCTTTTTTCCCTGACTATGTTTTTTCCCATATGGTTTTCTTAGTTAAATGTTTTTTAATGAGGCAACCAATGCAACACATAAGAACATCTCGTCATGTACTATTTTCTCCTCTAATTTTTCCCACAAGGTTTTTCTAGCGAGTTTCTAATGAGGCATGCACATGAAGTCGTAATGTTCAATGGGGAGTGTTATAAATTAATAGAAAATAATGTGGACATTACTCTTATAAAGTCCATTGATATTCTATGACTTCTGGTTTTCCATTCAATGTATATGTACAAATATTATATCCAATGTAATGAGGAGATTATTCTAGATATGAATAAAATTCTAACTTCTCAATCTTGCCTTCTTTTCTTTTTGTTACTTTTACTTTGTGGATATATTGTTTCATACAAGTTAATGCAATTGAAGATCATATTTTACAACAACTAGTATATGATCCATATAATACACATGTTTTAAAAAAAACTATTTAAAATTATTTATATAAGAAGAAATATATGTATGGTTTATTGCAATAGACATCGCTTAATTTAGCATTAAATAAAATAATGTTTGGTTAATATATTATTTAAATTTTTAAATATATATTGCATTTTTAAATGAACATGATTAATTTTTAGATATTATCTTGAAAAAAATATGTATTGTAATATTTATTATATTATTCAACATCCCACCATTATTTTAGTTTGATTTTATTGTTAAGGTTATAATAACCCTAAATTTCATTTTGAATTAAATGATAAAAAAATCAAAATCAAAATTTCTCAAACAACTCATAGTTTATTTTGAAACACACATTCCCAAAAATTATTCAATAACATTAATTAATAAGATTCAAAAGAATGAATAGTTTGAAATTTGAATAACCCTTTTTAGTCGGTCCACCTTTATTTTAGTTTTTTCTTTATTTATTTATATTTTTCTCTAAATTTTTTAATCTAATATATAAATGATTTTTATATTTGAAGTCTAGCATGGGGTATTTTAACAATGTCATTTAAAAATATTATATTATTTAGTAATTTTTAGTATCAACATTAAGTTTAATATATTAATTAGTCACATTAATTAACTTTAAAATTCTTTATATTATGAATTTTATTTATAAAAAAAAAGATGAAATTAATAAGAAAAAATTGTAGACTTGACATGTGGCATATGTGGTCATAATTATATATGTGTGTGTGTGTATATATATATATAAAAAGAGAGAGATATATATCCAAGATATACAAATTGGTTTCATATAGGGTTTTGGTAAAAAGTGTTCGCTAGCTCAAATCTGGTGTTCAAAGATTTTTTGATGCATATATATTTCTTCTCAACATAATTATCTAAAATGAAGTGATGTTTTATATCAATGTTCTTGGTTTTGGAATGAAGAGTTGATTTTTAAGTGACATGCAACTATATCAGTGGTATTATCGTATAGAATAATTAACTATTCTATTTCAACTACATACCCCTTTAATTATTTCTGCATCGATAAACTATTAGCACAATAACTTCTACTTCTAATGTAAATATGACAGATGATGATTGTTTCGCATGAATAACATATTCCACCAATATTTTTCATTTCAATCTTGCATCTAGCAAAATGTGAGTCTGAATAACCTTTCATTTCAAATTATCCTCCTTTAGGATACCATAATCCAACATTTTGTGTTCCCTTAAGGTATTTGATAATTCTTTCAACAACATGCAGGTGTGGTTCCTCGAGTGCATATTGAAATATGTAAAAATTTCAACAACTAATACAAAGTCTAATCTGCTAGTTGTAAGATATAACAAAGATCTAATAATTTTTTCGTACATGGTAAGGTTAACACTTATTCATTCTCATCTTTGTCCACTCTAATAAATGTTCTCAATAGGGATATTGGCTGAAGTTCCACATTTCATGCTAACCTTCTTGATCAACTTATTAGTGTACTTTGACAACAAAAAATCATTGTTGAGCTATTTAACTTGCAAACCTAATAAGAAGAGCTCCAATTCTCTTATCATGTTAACCTCAAATTTGTTTTACATAGGCTAGGAGAGTTTCTTTCTAAGACCTTTGTTTGGAATACAAATCTATACAAAGCAAGATTTGATCTACATCATGAATTCTGAATAATGTCTCATCAACCTGACCTTTATTGAATCCACTTTCTAATAGATGTGAGACAAAGTGGCTTAGCAAGGTCTGGAAGCTTGCTTAAGTTCATGTAAGTTTTTTCTCAATCTGTAGACTCTATTTCCGGTGATAGAGTCCTAAAAAGTTGGAGGTTGTTCTATATAGCCTTCTACTTACAATAATCATTTAGAAATGCACTCTTGATAATCTAATATATTATGAAATCCTCATACGTTGTATAAGTAGAAAGACGATGTTAACTTCCAACCTATCAACACATACAAAAACTTTATCAAAACTTATACTTTCTTCTTGAGAATATGTTTTGGTAACTATGATAGCTTTATACCTTATAACTATTCATTGTTCATCCAACTTGTTCTTGAATATCTATTTGGTTCCAATCACTCTCCGATATAAAGGTCTAGGTACTAGTTCCAAACTTGATACCTTTAAAATCATCTAGTTCTTCTTGTATACCTTAAATCTTAATTGGTTGAAAATTAGATCAACATCGTGAAAGAATCATTAACTGTTGGTCCCAAGTGGCACAGAGGTTCAGAGGAGGTGAATGAATTTTTATCGATTTTTGAAATCTATTTGAACTTTCTGTATGTAATCTAAATAACTTACGACACAGTATGCAGTACAGCTTACAACACTATTGAGTAGTGTTGTTTACTGCAACTTATAGTTCTTACAGTGGAAATGTAAACTTTGTAAGATAGGATCCTGTTGAAAACCTTTTAAGATATAAACTTTAGCAAGATGTTTTATACAGAATGTAAGATAGAATGCAGCAATATACGAACACATATATATGATAAACAAATCAGAGGCACACAAGGTCTTATAGTTGTTCGAATGTGGCGTAATCCTTCTACGTCTACTCTACTCATTTTCAAGGAGGAACTTCGTTAAGTATGTTTGATTTATAGGACTGACTCGACCTTAGAAACTTCAAACCTAAAATAGTTTCACATACTAAGACTTAGCTTCCACACAGGCTACTCAAATCCTAAAGACTGATCCCTACATGATCACTATAACTCACACAGAGTTATTACCAAACTCTTGAGAATATACACTCAGCAAGGAACTACCTTATTATCAACCGAGGAGATCTAAAACAACCTATGCACACAACATAGAGGTAAAAATATATAAGGGTTTTTTTCAACTGGTGCTGGAAGCAGCCTCTGAGATTTCTGAATCTTGAACTAAGATTAACTGCTCCTTAATGTTGAGTGACTGAAACTTGAAGGCTTTTGAGTACTTAGAATTTATGAGAGCTTTCTTGTTTTTAACTTTGACAGATGTAGTTTCATTAGTGATTCCAGTCGACTCTTCCTGTATTTATAGGATAGGAAATATGTCCGTTAAAGGAAGACACATTCCCTTGAATTTGAATAATCTTCTATGTTGTAGAGCTTGCATTAATTATGTTTTGAAGCTTGTATTAAATGTACACTTGTCTTGCATTTCAGGTTTTTTAATGCAGTTATACTAGGTTACAGGCTTGCAGCTTTATGCAGTTTGTCAGGCCACGTGTCTGCTGCTTACTGGCTCTCTGCACTGCATCAATCAGCTAGTCTCTACTGGCTAGTTTTTGACTAGTTGAAGTGATTAATCCTCGAACTATTGTTGATCTTCCTCGTATGGCATTGATGTTAGAACCTTAACATTTTATTCTTCTTGTCTCTTTAAGAATGCAGCACATGGTCTTTGCAACCTTGACTTCATGCAGCAATACAACTTACTGAGTCTCTGATGTATCCTTACTGTTTACAGCATGCTAAGTTGTATTCTCATTAAGCTTACAACAACTATCCTTTTACTTTTTGTAATAGTTCTTTATATGATTTTCTTCCATTCTTCAACCCAGACTTATAGACTAAAAACCTAATCTAATTTCACTTAAACATTGTGAAAAAGGGGTACTCTAATTTCCTATTACATTTGCGTTTTGTCTCATCAAAATCTAAATAATAATTTCCAAACACTATTGTTACCTTTTTCCCTGTCTCGAGTTAATAAGAGCGATGAATCTATAAAATATGTGTTCATGTCTTTGTATTACTATTATCGAAAGGGAGCTTAATAGTTTACTGTAATCGGAAATATCCAAAGATAATGCATAAGATAGTGCAAGAAGAAGGACCAACCCCTTGTCGCTGCCACCACTAGTTAAAGAATGAGCAGCCTCGAAAGTGAAAGATGAGTGTATTACATTATGTTGCAAGACTTATGGAAATTTAGTTCAAATTTATAACAACTTGCCACATCCCACCAAGAAAGCTCTGTCACTACAAAAATGTGGTGATTTACCAACGGAAATTACCGATGGACAACTTCAGTTGGCAAATACCGATGGATTCCCATTGAAATTTTATCAGTTAACTTGTCGAATCATTTTTCAAAAATTCAACGGCTTTTCAACAGAAAGTCATCGATATTTATTGACATAATAGTTTTCATCGAAGTTGTTATAATTTAAACTGCCGATCGAAGATTCCATAAAAAAAGGAGATAAAACTATGTTGGTTTGTACTACATGAGAAAGTATTACAAAACAATGTCATTTAGGGCTCATTTTCCTAGAATTTCCATCGGTAAACCTAGAAAATTAAAACGATGATGTTTGTGCCTGAATTACCGATGGAAATTATGTCGGTAATATGAGAATTAATATGTCGGTAATATGAGAATCAATATGTCGGTAATATGAGAATCAAATGTTTTTTTTGATTTTTTTATATATATAAACAAAACAAGAAAAGAAACAAGATGACACAATAAATTCAAATCACTCCTCGGCAACGGCGCCAAAATTTGACCGAGCGTCGCAACGCGGCAAAATTAATTAAATTTCTTCCCTATCCTAACCAACTAGCAGCTAGGGCAAGTAAGAGTCGATCCCACGAGTACTGCTGATTAACTATGCCACCTAATTTTAATTCAAACGAATAATAGATTATGGGGGGTTTGAGATTAAATATCTATCACTAAATCAAATAAAGTAAACCTAGAAAGCTAATTAAAAAGGAGATCAATGGATGCAAATATTCCAGTTAACAGTTCAGTTATCCCCCAATCTCAATTATGTCTTAACCAATGTAACACCCCTCTCTCAGATTATCATGGAATTATCACCCCTAGTCTAACAACAAGCTCTGTTAAACCGAATCATCTCTTAAGATTAGTTAAATTAGGATAAGATCTCTAATTACCCCTATTCAATTGAATAACCTAGAATAAGCTATCTAGATTTAATTCATCAAATGCATTAATCACCAAGACGATAGGATGAACTAGACTCCGAATACACAAGCTCGATTCGATAATCTAGGATTATGCTATCCTAGAGATGCACGACCTCTAGTTTACCACTTATGAAAATTAAATTCACAACAATTAGGATTGATGATCTAAAATTCTAGCAATCAATTATCAATTACTTAACCTAGGTGGCTAATCCAAATTAAGCATCAACAATCGAAAATATTCTGCACAAATAACATAATCAATTCCAATCAAACATCGAGAAGGGGAACCGAAATTAATTAAAACATAAAAGAAATATGGGTTCAAACATCCCTGTTAACCGAAATTGAAAGATTAGTTGATCATCCTCGAGATTAAATCCATCCAAACAATTGTGAACTCCATCCAAATTAATCTAGAAAGAAAATAAGAAATATATGGTTTTCTCCCTAATCTAATCTCTCTACTCTCTCTCTCCTAAGCCTGCGTGATCAGTAAGTGATGATGGAGAAAAGGAAAGTTCTTTTCTTGGAGAAAAAGCCAAACTAAATTAAGATCCCCTTTCAATTTCGGCGGCTGCGTGACTTTTCTCCCTAAACCCCCAGGATTATGGGCCTTCCTTCAATCTCTTAAGCTAAAATTAGTTCTTTTTAATTCTCTTGGGCTTTGGAAATTAAGTTGGGCCCAATTGACTTTTCCTCGTCCCATGATCATCTTCCTCGACTCCAAAATACTCCAAAACTCCTAAAATAATCAAGAAAACAATATATGAAGTATTTGGAGACACAAAACACATATAGGTATAGAAACGGTGCATTCAATCGTATTAAAGATTATAAAATCACAAATATGCCCGCGATAAAATGCATCTATTGCCTACTTATCAAATTCCCCCACACTTAAACCATTGCTTGTCCTCAAGCAACAAAAGAATTAAATCACATAGGGAATCAAAATAAGAGATCATCGCTTGCTCAAATCCTCACCAACACTCATAGGAACTCGAATCTATGTCGGGAACAAGACACAAAAATATGTTGGACTCAATGTATAATCTTAAGAAATCACAAGTATTGGAAGGGCATTAGAAATCAAATCTCTCCTAGACAATTCATTAATTCACTCTACCACCTACATCAATCAACATACTTCAACTCCTTTTACGATATCCTTCATTTAAATTAGAACTCGTTAAGATTTCACACAATGAATCACCCCTATTTTTCTCCTTATATCTCTTTTTTTTCTTTATTCTCTTTTTTTTCATAGACGATGATTCTTCGTCTTATAATTTTTTTGGGATGGGGTTGGTAGCTCCACACCATTCTTAGGTTAGTCCATGAACTACTATGAATTTTTTTTCGCATTTTTTTCATTCAAGTCTTTGGACCCCTAAGAACAGGCAGCTGATTCCACACTCCATCATCTTTTCACTCCTCAATTTTTTTCAACTCAACATCTTTATCTCCAACCACATCAATTTTTTTTCCAACCAAGGGGTTCATCAAAAGTGATCTAACTTTCACAAATTCCAATCTAAACTACTTCCATCAAGGAATTAAAAAGTACATCTCATGACGCAAGTAGGCAAAGCAAATCAACTCAAAGTCATAGATTAATTCTCAAACCAACACTATCCTTCCTAACAGTAATTTCCCAAGACGACATTCAGCAAATTTTAACCAACACAAACAAACCTCATCAACACATTTCCCAACACATCATCGAATTCCCAAATAACAATAATAAACAACACTCGAATCATCATTGCAAGCTCTCTTACTCAACAGTTTTTTTGTTTTTTTATTTTTTTATATGCAAATTCAAGCAAAAATTAAACATGCTAAAGCAAGTAAACATGCATCCTAATACAAAAAAGAAATAAAAACAAGCTACATGCAACTATATGAATCTAAATGCAACTACATGCAAGATATGTGATATATTCCACACTTTATCAATTACTCAGCATCTCCATCCCCCCACACTTGAAATCTTGTTTGTCCCCAAACAACTCAAATCACAACACAAGATAAAGAGACAATAAGATCCAATCATGCATAGAGATAAGAGAAATAAAAGAAGTATGGAATCATGTCACCTGATCACCAAGGAGGTTTTGGAATTGGTCTTAAAGATGACACATCAAAAACCATCATGTTCATCCCTCTATTGAGCTTTCTTCTTTTTATTGATTTAAAGTTTGAGAATTCGGTGAAAAGTGCTTTAGTAGGTGTATGGATTTCATCTAAGACAAATATTTCTTTATCATGCTTTCTTCTGTCCTTCAAAATTGAGTTCACCATACAAGAAAGATGAAGAGGATCAACATTAAACTGAACAGAAATTGGTTGGTTTACCAAATTCTCGCAGGCTGACAATTTGACACTGGATGTTGGTTTCACATTGGGTAATCCAGTGTCTAGCTGACTGACGAGTTTTTCTTCATTCTCATCATCTTCCTGTAAATGCTCCAGCTTTTTAGGCTCTCTAAATTGTTTCTCATTTGAAATTATTGCATTGATATCCTCTTGATACATTTTTGGTTGAGAAGATAATATTCCACTACTTTGAGCCTCAACGACCGTATTCATTCTAATACTCGATTGAGTATCATCTTGAAATTGGTAATTTGGGCCTCTTGTTTGATATGGTGAACAATCATTCTCCTCATATTGTGCATCATGTTGTTTTTCCCATGGAAATTTTCTCCATTCCGAACATGGTTTCACATGTAGAACACCTGCAGCAAGTTGACGAACAAAAGAGGTTAATGCATTTAATTTTTCATTAAAAGAACTATCACTTACCTCTTCTACCATTTTAAATGGTGCTTCATATGTGTCAAAATGATGTGAATTCATAGCCATCTTTGAAATGAGAATCCTTGCTGCTAAAGGCGTCTTGTCCATTAATGCCCTTCCACTTGCTGTATCAATTATATTTCGGTCAATTGACAACAACCCATCGTAAAAGCATTAAATTAGGAGTACTTCTGATATCTAATGATGTGTACAACTTGCCACTAGTCTTTCGAAACGCTCCCAATACTCGAAAAGAGACTCTCCATGCAATTGCATTATACCACAAATCTCCTTCCGTATACTGATTACTCGAGATCGAGGAAAATATCTTTGCAAGAATAAGCTCTCCATCTTGGTCCATGTGGTGACAGACTCTGATAAATAATATAACCAATCTTTCGCCGAGTCTTTCACTGAGAATGGGAAAGCCCTCAACTTAATTTGCTCATCGGTCACTCCTGAAGGTTTCATACTTGAGCAAACAAAGTGGAATTCTTTCAAGAATCTATATGGATCCTCATCTGCATAGCCATGAAAAACAGGAAACAAGAGTATAAAATCATAGTCAAGCTCAAAAGTTGAATTGTCATCAAAATCGGGAAAAGTAATGCAAAATGATTGATGAATAGATGCGGTATAGGCAAGCTCTATCAAAGTTTGATTTCCAGTCATTTCTCCTTTTGATTCCAATCCTTAACCTGCAAAAGATCCTAAAAAAAAAACTATGTTAAAACTCTAAAATTCGCTGATAACAGTCTGCACATATTAACACTGGATGACTCAAGTCAACTGGGTCTGCCAATGTGGAAAACATGGCAAAACATAACAGAGCAGCAGCAAAATAGAGTAGGCAACAGGGCAAACAGGGTAGATTCAGCGAACTTCACAGCAAGCTTTTTTTTTTTTTTTGATTTTTTTTATATATATAAACAAAACAAGAAAAGAAACAAGATGACACAATAAATTCAAATCACTCCCCGGCAACGGCGCCAAAATTTGACCGAGCGTCGTAACGCGGCAAAATTAATTAAATTTCTTCCCTATACTAACCAACTAGCAGCTAAGGCAAGTAAGAGTCGATCCCACGAGGAGTGCTGATTAACTATGCCACCTAATTTCAATTCAAACGAATAACAGATTATGGGGGGTTTGAGATTAAATATCTATCACTAAATCAAATAAAGTAAACCTAGAAAGCTAATTAAACAAGAGATCAATGGATGCAAATATTCCAGTTAACAGTTCAGTTATCCCCCAATCTCAATTATGTCTTAACCAATGTAACACCCCTCTCTCAGATTATCATGGAATTATCACCCCTAGTCTAACAACAAGCTCTGTTAAACCGAATCATCTCTTAAGATTAGTTAAATTAGGATAAGATCTCTAATTACCCCTATTCAATTGAATAACCTAGAATAAGCTATCTAGATTTAATTCATCAAATGCATTAATCACCAAGACGATAGGATGAACTAGACTCCGAATACACAAGCTCGATTCGATAATCTAGGATTATGCTATCCTAGAGATGCACGACCTCTAGTTTACCACTTATGAAAATTAAATCACAACAATTAGGATTGATGATCTAAAATTCTAGCAATCAATTATCAATTACTTAACCTAGGTGGCCAATCCAAATTAAGCATCAACAATCGAAAACATTCTGCACAGATAACATATTCAATTCCAATCAAACATCAAGAAGGGGAAACGAAATTAATTAAAACATAAAAAAAATATGGGTTCAAACATCCCTACTAACCGAAATTGAAAGATTAGTCGATCATCCTCGAGATTAAATCCATCCAAACAATTGTGAACTCCATCCAAATTAATCTAGAAAGAAAATAAGAAATATATATTTTTCTCCCTAATCTAATCTCTCTACTCTCTCTCCTAAGCCTGCGTGAACAGTAAGTGATGATGGAGAAAAGGAAAGTTCTTTTCTTGTAGAAAAAGCCAAACTAAATTAAGATCCCCTTTCAATTTCGGCGGCTGCGTGGCTTTTCTTCCTAAACCCCCAGGATTATGGGTCTTCCTTCAATCTCTTAAGCCAAAATTAGTTCTTTTTAATTCTCTTGGGCTTTGGAAATTAAGTTGGGCCCATTTAACTTCTCCTCGTCCCCTGATCATCTTCTTCAACTCCAAAATACTCCAAAACTCCTAAAATAATCAAGAAAACAATATATGAGGTATTTGGAGACACAAAACACATATAGGTACAGAAACGGTGCATTCAATCATATTAAAGATTATAAAATCACAAATATGCCCTTGATAATATGCATCTATTTCCTACTTATCACCTGTCCGTCGGTATTTTTATCACTAAACCGTAAATTTAAGGTATTTTTTAAATAAGCCTTTATTTTGATAGTTTTTTTCTCCATTAATCTAAATTTAACTACTGTTATATTGTATTAATAATCATAACATACTATTTGAATAATGTTGTTATATTATATTAATTACGTACGTTCTAATTATATATAATTAGTTAGTTGAGTTAGCTCATTTATCTTAATCTAATTAATAAGAATAAATGATATTATAATAATAGGACAATATATAATATTATTTTTTATGATATTCAAATGATCGATTTTACAATTTGTTTTCAATTATGAAACATGTATATTTCCAATGGATTTAGCAAGTTCATTGTGTTATATTGAATTGAACTCATTTATAAAATTAAAATTTTCATATAAGATTGTAGATATAACTCAAATATATTATTGGAACAAAGTATGGAAAATAATCTCACCGAAAATGTAAATAAACAGAACAAGACATTTACCAATGGAAATTTCTGTTGGTAAGGCCGTCTGTAATTTTGTTAAACGACATCGTATGATAAAATATCGATGGAAATTCTAATTGGAATATTATTCATTATTTTATAAAAAAATTAAAAAAATATCTGAAATTAACCTATGGATTTAATTTTCGTTGGTAAATTTCAAATAGAACATCGTTTATTTACCCTAAATTTTTTTTGATAAAATTGTAAGATGTTGTTTATGATAGTTTTACTGATGGATTGGTCTGATTGTATTACAAAGATGTGGAATGAAAAAAGAAAGTAATAATTAAGTGTATAATTATTAATGAAATAATTTTTTAGGATAGATAGATCTTCTAATTGAACAGTAAAATTTCTACATGGTACCACCGATGCTGTCACGCCCCGTTTTTGTACTTAAAATATCAGAGCTTTCTTTGTGGTGTGCAGGAAGAAAGAGAAAAGAGACATACATTTTAAAACACAAACTTCGGAAATAGTTAAAGATATAATTTTACATGTTTAAAACCTTCGGCATATAGCCGGGAGAAAACATTGAAAACATAGCAGTGGAAAATCATCAGGATCCATAACATAGAAGAACAGTTTAACTTTTTCAAACGGTTCAAGACATGTTTAGGAAAAATCAAAAGGAAAAGGGGAAAGACAACTCGATATGGCACCCCTCTTACTATGCTTCTCCACTTTCATTGTTTCCTGTAAAGTGAATACACGTGGGGGTGAGTGCGTTTGAATATACTCGTAGGAGTAATTTCCATGTTTTAACGTTCGTTAAGTAGTTAAGTTGTTTGAATATTTACAAATACAACAATTAAACACAGCACGTAGAATGCATAGCACATAACATAATGACACGTAACTGTAGATAGGTGCGGGAGCAGCCTGTCTTATCCTATAAATGGTTTTTATCCCGTTAACATCTTTCATTGCGGACCATTGGTCCCTCCGTAGCATATTCTTGGACCGTAGTCCCTTCGTAGCATAGTTATGACATGCATGTATATTCATATACTCCACAGCACGTAAGCATGGCACATGAAATTCAACCTTTCATTAAAGAATCATTTTTCTAAATCTTTGATTCACATAACATTCGACTGTAATACATGCATTTATTAATGGAAATATAAGGGTTAGGGTTTAGAAGTTACCCTCATCTTGTAAATCAAATATCAAGTTTGATATGGTCGAACTAAGTCGAACCGAGTCCTTCTCCTTGAAACCGAACTGAGGTCAAAGTCAATGCATCTGAAGTATGGAGAAACAAGCTGTTCGGCCGCCTTCGGATCGAACTAAGGAAGCGCAAGCCAGTACAGTTGGGAAGTACGATAACGAACTACATTAGTTATAAGATACGATGATAAACTGGTATGCGGCGAAGCTAAACAAACTGAGTTACAGCCCTATGATCGAACTAACGAAAGAGGAACTGATTTAGGTCGAAGTCATAACAGCGAACTGATTAACGGGGAAAGTGACGAACAGACGTTGAACCTAACTAACCGCTATTCCAGCGGAACTGTTAGTCCATATCCCATATTTTGTGGGATGAATCTCAACTAACTCGTATTCCAGGGAGTCTATATATACCTCTTGTGTTCATTCTTTAGTTTTTCCTTATGCATACTTATATCCAAAATACACACACGCACAATTGCAAAAAGAGCACACAAATATTCTCTTCCTTTTTTCTGACTTGAGCGTCGGAGTCCCGTCGCCAGGAACCCCTTCCGGTGTTTGTTTTGCAGGTCTTGAGATTCAAGATTACAAGTTTTGGGATCGGGAAATTGGAGAATCAAATCGGAGCAACATCAAGGTTCAAGATCTCGAGTTTTTAGGTGGAAGAACCAGAGCTTTGGATTGGAGCAATATCAAAGTTCTAAAGTGTTTTGTTCTGGTTGAGAGCCTTTCTCGCTTTTGATCGAATAATTCGAAAGCTGGGATAGCTCCTGAAGTATTCGGTCACTCGTATTGCACTCAGCACATTCATAAATTCTTAGTCTTTAAGTTGCATTTCAATAGTATCATACTTATCTAACCTATCATGCTTATCGTACATATAACATATGTATATCACAAAAACATAATTATTGATTTAGGAGAAATTTTAAAGTATACTTTCAAACAAGCATCAATTGTACCTTGAAGGAAATAAAAAATCGTATTTTACATCTTAACTCATAAAACTCTAATTCATATGCTAAAGACTTAAATTAATTAACACTTCAGACACAAGCAAACATTTAATCACATAATATCAGTTTCAAAATATGGTCAATGTTGGGATTTCAGTATTTAGATTTTCATAAGACAAACTAAGAATGTAATAGGAAGTTTGAGTACCCCATTGTTCACAATGTTTCAGTGAAACACATAGACTAGGATTGAGTCAAGTTATAGAAGCTGAAAAATGGAGGTACACATGCATACAATGCAGCATCGAAGATTTCAGAATGAAGTTGTTGCAAGAAAGTAGATATGGCAACACTACAAGAAGGCAGTTACAGCATTGCAGCAAAGTAAGTAAGAACGGCATGCAGCATCGCTGCAAGAAAAAATTACAGGAATACTGCAAGAAAAGATACAACAGTATTGTACGAAGATACTGCAAGAAGGTCTAAGTTACAGCAGCGCTGTAAGGGACAAACAGCTGCAAGCAGACCTAAGATACAGCGCGAAGCTTACTACTCAAACAGTCAACAACGCTAATGACAAACAGAATAAGTATCCTGCAATCCGAGGAAGGGTAAATGCAGTACGAGGAACGAAGATCCAAGCAAGAATAAATAGAGCCGTTCCAGAGAAGATCAAAGTTGCAGACACGGAGCCAATGCCAAGACGCCACGTGGACTGACGCACTGCAGAAAGCTGCGAGCCACAACCACCGCATTAAATGCTACAGAAAGAAAAGTCAAGACGCATTACTTGCAAGCCATGTCTTTGATCAAGTACACTTAAATTCAAAATGGGAGATATCTCCTTCAACGGATATCTTCTCTACAAGTATAAATAGAGAATGAGCAACCCTGAAGCTGACAACTGAAACACTTGCACAAAAACTCTCAAGCATTCAAGCTATACTCTTTCGAGTCTACTCTCAGTTTCAGTCACTCAACCTCTGTGAAGTGAAGCAAGTTCAAAGCTGAAAGATCCTTTGAAGGATTCAGAAGCTCACTTCACCGCACCAGTTGAAGAACAAATCTATATACTTTTTAACCTTGTTGTTGTGTGCTTAGGTTGTTTTAGGTGTCGAACAGTTGATAGGAGAGATCATTGTTGTTTGTATAGTTGTCTAGGATATAGGCAACTTTCCTGTATGGGAGTTTGAAACCCTGTGTGGGTTTGCCTTTAGAGTTTACAGTTGTGTGTACGCTGGACTCTAGTAGGTGTTTAGCTTTGTAAGTTGATAGATTGTTAGGAGTGTCTTGTAAATCAATCTTGCTTAACAAAGTTCCTGCTCGAGGTAACAGTAGAGTGGACGTAGAAGGGTTACACCACCTTCGAACCACTATAAGCCATAAGTGTTTTATTGCTTTCTTATCTGTGTTTTATCTATTATATCTATCTCTGTCATAAAGCATACAATGTTTTGAAAAGGATCATATTTGAGAAAACCAACCTTGTGTTTTAAATGTTTTTTTCCGCTGCGTATAAAACTCTAAGTTATAGCATGAAGCGCTGCATCCTAGTGATGTAAGCAGTAACTAACTGGCGCTGCAAGTTTAAGTAACTTGCAGAACAGTTTGTTTTTATCTGATTTTCAAAATCGACCAAGGTTCATTCACCCCCTCTGAACCTCGGACACCACTTGGGACCAACAATCAAATTGCATTCTTAAATCATAGATAAAATTTTGATCTTGAAGTTAGTAATATGTAGGAAGAAAACACACTTTTACCACAATAATTTTCATAATTTAAATGATTATCCAAAATTCATAAAAATAAGTAGGCATTTACATAACAACCTTAGTTATCCATGCTAAAATATTAGGGATAAATTCAAATCACAAAAGCTTTAATAAATTATTTACTATAATTAAAAATTGTTCGAAAATGCTCTAAGACCGGTCTGTGTTATTAAATTCACCGTAAATTGTATATTTACTGAAACCTTTTGAAATTAATAATTTAGACATTTAACATCATGTACTTAAACATAATAAAACAGTTTTGAAAACCTATAATGGATTGATTTTATAAAATTAATTTTCTAAGGTCTGAAACTGCATAATTCCAACTCGAACTGGACTATCTTTGAAAAATCATAATAATTCATAGACTACTCCAAATATTACCAAATTTTAACCATACACTAAAACATTTCATGTAGTATAACATACCAAAAAATTTTGAAAAAATCCAAGTATAAAATTTTATAAAAATCGGCAAAGTGGACTGCCATTTCTAAAATTTTTCACAACTTGATTAAATCCATCTATTTTCATAATTAAAATGTAGATTCGGCTTTTATAACTCTATCAACCTCAAATAAACCATCTTGCACAACAAGAATTTCGTTGATAGACAACGGACTTTGTCCGTTGTCTTTCCAAAAAAAAATGTTGTCATATCCAACGTTGTCTTTTCCAGATACGACAACGCATAAAAACCGTTGCAGAAAAGTGTTGTCCTTTTTAACAAACTATTAAATAGGACGCTGACGTCATCACAGAGGCGATACGTCAGCATGACACGTCATCACACCGCTGACGTCAGCATGGCATGTCATCATAGAGACAACACGTCATCATACCGCTGACATCATCATGACACGTCAGCATGACACATCATTATGTCGCTGACGTCATCATGACCCGTCATCAACAACAATATTATGCATTGGCTGGGAATCGAACCCAAGTGCCATGGAGGTACTCTCACCACTAGACTAGTGGTGCTTTATGTAATAATATTTTGCATACATTTCTTTTATATCAATTTTTGATAATTTCACTTTTCTATTATCACATATTTTTTTGTTAATTTTTATAAAGTACCATTAATACTTATTAATATAATTCATTGATTTCCAATTTTTATATAAAATGTGACTCAATTAAATACATATATTTTTACGTACATAGATTTATTCAATACCTAAAATAGGGAAAATTGGGAAAAATACCCCATATATTATATTAAATACCTAAAATAGGGAAAATTGATAAAAACACATAAATTATATTAAATATCTAAAAATCAACAAATAAAGACAAAAAAATTATTTTTAGAAATTGAAAAGTAAAAAAAAATTAAAAATATTATTTAATATAATATATAAAATCTGAAATTTCATTTAAATAATTAGAAAAATATTTTAAATTATCAAATACACATAAGAAATCTAGAAAAGAAAATGTTAAAATAACGCAACAATAATCTTATTATGAAATTATTAAAATTAATTTTCAAATTTTAAATTTAACAAACAAAATTTACAATAATTATTAAGTAAATATAATAAGTTCAAAATAAATATTTCAAAAATCATAACTTATCTTCAATTACGTACTAAAACCTATGTTTAATAATTATAATATTAATAATAATAATAGGAACTTATGTTTACAGTATTAATTAATGACATAAACTTTCATAATAACAAATAAATTATTTATTATAGTTATCAATTTTTTTTATAGTATTTTGAAATATTTATAAACCAACAATTAAAAAATTTAACATGATAAATATTTGTTCGAAAATTATATCTAAATATCAAAAAAAATATTGATTAAATGGTGAAAAGTAAAATAATTAATAAAATCGTTAAAATTCTTAAAAAGAAAATAGAAATATTAGTAAAAAAATTTATAATTAGAATTTGTAATCTTAAATAACAAGAAATTTTTTTTGTACGTCTTTATTTATTGATTGTTAGATATTTAATATGATTTATGTTATTTGTAAATAAAATATCTAATTTTAATATATTTTTATATTTAATTAAATAATATTTTAAAATTTAAAATATAGTTTTTTAGAATTTCTATTATTATTATTATTTAAATAATATTCTGATTTTTTAAATAATATTCTAATATAAGATAACATCAAAAAGTAATTAAAATTTTCAAATATAATATAATTAAAAAACAATTAATTTAATTAATTTTTTTTAATAAAGACAACGCTTTTGAAAGACAACACATAAAAGGGTTGTCTTTTAGTTAAAAATTCATTGAAACACAACGCATAAAGAGCGTTGCATAAAAGAGTTGTCTTTTTTTTTTAAATCCGCTGAAAGACAACGCTTTTTAAAAAAGCGTTGCAAAAAAGTGTTGTCTATTAGCGAAAAAAAAGCTGAAAGACAACACATAAAAAAGCGTTGCATAAAACTGTCGTCTATTAGCGAAAAAAAGCGCTGAAAGACAACCCCTTGTGAAAAGCGTTGTCTTTTCTCTTAAAAGTGTTGTCTTTCAGCGCTTTTTTCACAAAAAGACAACGCTTTTCACAAAAAGCGTTGTAAAATGTTGAAAGACAACAAAAAGCGTTGGTTTTCATGCGTTGGCTATCAGCGAAATTCTTGTAGTGTTGACTCAATTTATCACACATGCAATGAGCTTAGACAAGAAAATCAAATATACAAGGACTAAATCAACATGCAATTGAACAATCAACTCCCAAAAGTGACATATTTTAAAGATCAACCATACAAAACAAGACTTTGAACAAATTTCTTCACATTAGAAGAAAATCACCAATGGATCATACATGCAATGTGTTTAGGTAAAGAAATCAAACATGCAAAGCTTAATCCAACATGCATTTGCTCAATCAACACTCAAAATGACATATTTTTGAAGATCTTTTACTTAGAACAAGGTATCCAACAATTTTATCACATTTGTAGGAAATATCACTTAGATCTTACATGCAACTCAAAATTAGAACTTAATCATGCTTCTAAGGAAGAAGAGTGGTGAGGATTTAGCCAAAATACCTCTTAAATGCACAAACTATGAGTTCTTTGAAACTTGCTTGAAAAGAGATTGTACTTTGAGCTTAATTTTCCATGATCTCTTGGAAGGACCTTGTTTCTTCACTTATTTCTTGAATTGGGCAGCTTGTTTGAAGATAGGGAATATGATTTGGAGGGGAAGAAAAAGAGTAGAGAGAAGGAGGAGCAACTATCTAGAGAGAGCGAGGGAGAGAGAGAGAGAGAGATGTGTTCAAATGAGAGGAGTGAAATGAGCTCAAATGTGGAGTCTCCCCTTTTATATGTAGCATGTAGTATACCAATTCTAATCTAATACATGTATTATACATGTAGACTATCCCTTGTAGTATTTATCCACTAGAGGTGTGATGATTACTAGCATTGAAACTTGAGGTGGATTTGATGGGGGCATGGGGGATTGAGTGTAGTTCCATCTAATGTGACATGTACAATAAATGAACCATGGTAATTATGCATAAACTTATTTCCAATTTAATACATCATATGAGCCACACAATTTTGAATGAAGATATATTTAATTTAATACACCATGTAAATCACACACTTTATTGCACACAATTCACATGATAATTAAAAAAATATATACTTAACCATAATTAAACACATAAGTCACATTTCTTATATTAATTATTAAAATTATTTTATGTGTGACTTATCTCCTTTTTTTTTCGTTCGTTCCATTACTCGTGCATATTGAGTGCATTACGACCGAACTCAGTCTTCCCGGATAGCTATCCTGCAAGACTTTTAAACTTAAAGAAACATTAGCTCACACATTCTTGATAAAAAGTAAAATTCGTCTTAAACTAGAAAAGATCATACGCTATAAATTATTTTATAAAGAGTGCAATTTTTTATATAAAAATATGCTATGCAAGTTTGTATATATTTCGATTTTTAGTATTCTTCGTAATTTGGGCCACGACCCTTATCGAGCCGTCCTTTAACGTTTTAACTTTTGGTTTTTCGACTACGATACCTTTGGGTTTCATTTTACGATATCGTTATTAAATTATAACCTATGCTTCTCGATTTGATTATACCTTCGATTAATTAATCATGCATTATATCGTTTTTCTGAAACATACGTAATTAAATCAAACAATTAGGGGTTTGATTATTTAATTAGCCAATTATGCATCGTTTTATCCTGGGCGTTACAGATGTATTTTTTCATGATAAATAATTTTATAATATTTCATGTGCTATATATGAGTTATTTCCATGCTTATAATGTGAAAGTAGACGACTTATATCCTGAACTTTGAAATTATGTGATTTTACAAATTATGTGCTAAAGTGCAATTATAGTATAATGTTTGAATATATATATATATATATATATATATATATATATATATATATTTAATTTTAAAAGTGTCTATCATGTACATAAATGTGATTAGGATACATAGACACATTTATTCATCTATCACTATCATCAAATCATGATTAAAATTCATTTTTTTGCAAAAAAATTAAATTCTATACACAAATATATTTTATACAATTGTGTACACTCAACTTTCAAAGACTTTTACATCTCATGATTACAACTTACACAAACACATTTATTCCCTCTACATGACAACTTATTTATTTTGAAAGCGCAAAAAAAAAAAGGAATGAATACACATCACTCACATGCATTTTTCTTTCTTGCCTCACTCACCCCACGTCACTCTTCCCTCACTCTCTTCCTTATTGAGCCCCTCCTATGATATAAAAATACCCCCATCCATTATACCTAAGAACATACCCACACTTAAAAGATCTTACAACTTACAAGATATCACTCCCTCATCTTCACCAGGGACGGATTTAGAGGGAGCGCGGGGGCAGTCGCCCTCCTTGGATTTTTATAAAATTTCAATTTATATATAGACTTTATTATTTAGATATTTAATTTTTAAGAGTTCATCCCCTTGATTTCTAAAATTTCGTCCCTCTTAAGTTGTAATTAAAAATATGATTTAGCAGTGATAGTAAAATAAAACTGTGATAAAATCGGAGAAATTTGTGAATAACTAGTCCACAATTTGTTAAATCATATTTTATTTGATTGTAGTAAATTAATAAGTTAAATAGATTTACAACTTATGATACACAATTTTAGCCCCAAGGCCCAAACTATAAGCCCAATTTATTTATAATACCTCATAAGTTATAATTTGAAGTCCTTCGATTAAAAGGGGATAAAGGGGGAAAAGAATAGATTAGGGCAACTTGTCAAATTCAAATTTTCTATCTCAATTCTCAATTCAATAATCATTTTGGGTGCACATGATCTATCATTCAAGTAAAATTCAACATATTTTCATAATTTCAAGTCAAAAGGTGAGTTGAGAATTTTGAATTCATATTTTATATCACTTACAAATGTGTTATTCTAATTTAGATGAATTCATGATCATGAATGATGAGTAATGAGTTTATTGTTTTCTTCCTCAATTTTTAGATCATGTAGGCAAAGAGTTTGTAGCTTAGCACATTAGTATTTTATAAAAATTGAAAACAAAAATTGAAATAAATTTTGAAAAAGGCATAAGGCAGGGCCGCAGAGTTGAATTCGAAAACAGAGCATTAATTAGCTTTAGAAGTTTGAATGATGGAGAGGAGAAGAATTTATGTTAATTATTTTGTAATATATTAATATATATAATTTATAAATATATATGTGATATGTGTATTAAAAATGTTGTGTTTCTAATTCTTAAAGTATTTCATTGTATATTAGGATCTCATATTCTCATGGGCAACGAAAAGATTGATTCTTTTTTCAAGAAAAGAGGTGCTAAAATCAATAATAATTCTCAAATTGCACAATCTTCTACTCAAGTCAATGATCAAATACCTAATGAGCCTTCTCAAATATGTGAGCACCCAAACAAGGCTCCTAGATTTGAAAATAAAGACTTTGACACGTCTTCTTTGAAGCGTGATTTGGGACTTCGGAAATCAATTTGGGAGTATCCCCCTAATCAACAGGATGAAGTTCGTCGAGCTTACATCATGTTTAGACTATATCAATCCATCCCTCCAAAATCTCCAAAGTATGTTGATAAGAATGGGCGTTGGTTTCTTGCATCTTGGTACAAATTATTTCCGAATTGGCTTGAATTTTCACCAACTAAGGATGCTGCTTTTTGTTTACCTTTTTTCTATTCAACAAACCATACGATCATCATGGAAGTACTTTTATAGTTGAGGAATTTCAATTATGGAAGAAAGTAAATGAAGGATCTTAATGCCCTTTTGTTACTCATGTGGGCACAGATGCAAATTCTCTACACAAGAAAGCAATGAAATATTATCTTGATCTTGAGAATTCTTTGCAACATATTGAAAGGGTTATTGAGAAACAAACTTCACAACAAGTTGCAAGAAATCGGCTACAATTAAAGGTGTCTATAGATGCTGTCAAGTGGCTCACGTTTCAAGGTTGTGCCTTTAGGGGGCGGGATGAGACTAAAGAATCAAGAAATCGAGGTAATTTTCTTGAACTACTGAAGCTCTTAGCATCTTATAACGAGGAAGTTAAAGCGGTTGTCTTAGAGAATGCCCCAAAAAATGCATCATATGTTTCTCCAACTATTCAAAAGGAAATTCTATCTATCATGGCAACCAAAATCCAAAGATATATTGGGGAGAGATTGGTGATTCAAAATTTTGCATAATAGTAGATGAAGCTCGTGATGAGTTCAAAAAAGTGCAAATGACAATTGTATTGAGATTTGTTGATAGAAAAGGTTTCATACGTAAGAGATTCTTTGATATAGTTCACATAAAGGAGACAACATCCTTAGCATTGGAGAAAGCAATTTTTGAAGTTCTTTCACGTTATTGTCTTAATGTGAAGGATATTCGAGGTCAAGGGTATGATGGTGCCAGTAATATGCGAGGGAAGTTGAAGGGATTGCAAGCTTTAATAGCTAAAGAGTGTCCGTTCGCATATTACATTCATTGTTTAGCTCATCGACTTCAGTTAACACTGGTCACTACATCAAAGGAGGCTATCTCTGTTAATCAATTCTTTTCATATATGACAACCATTATCAACTTGGTTGTTTGTTCGAGTAAAAGACATGATCAATTACGAGACATTGAGGCATCAAACATCACAGAATTGATTAATGCTAGTGAAATTGAGTCTGGCAAAGGGAAAAATCAAGTTGGCACTCTTCAGTGTCCTACAGATACTCGATGGGGCTCTCATTTAACTTATCTTCATAGTTTGGTGAGGATGTTTGATTCGGTTTGTGTTGTTCTATGAGACATCATTAAATCTGGGAATCTAACTCAAAGAAGTGAAGCTGATGGAGTGTATGATATGATGACATCTTTTGAGTTTATATTTATCATGCATTATATGATTGATGTGCTTGGAATTACTGGTGATTTATGTCAAGCTTTGCAGCGTAAATCTCAAGATATACCGAATACAATGCAATTCGTGTCATCAACAAAAACACTTCTCCAAAAATATAGAGAATGTGGGTGGAATTCCTTACTTCAGAAAGTGACATTGTTTTGTGAAAAACATGATGTGGAGGTTCCGGATTTCAATGTTCAGTACAAAGCAGGTCGAGGCCGGTCTCGCCATCAAAGAGATAACCCAACAGTTGAGTATCACTATCGAAACAATAATCCCTACCGCTACGTCACGATGCGTTTGGACCCACTACTGGTATTTTCCTGATTTGGCTATACAGATATGTCATCTCATTTTTATATTCATAATAATGAGAAGGCCAAATAGCCAAAAAAATCCAAATCTTTTAAGATTTTTGGTATTTTAGCCAATCCTTTTATTTTTGTCGATTTATCCATGATTTTAAAAATTAGTAGTTATTTTGGCCAAATCAAATTTTAAGTCAAAATTATCTTACATGGCTAATATGTGGCAACCATTTAAACATGCTTCTACTACACACCTCATCCAAATATTGTAGTGCAGCATACAAAAAATTTCAAAAAAATAAAAGAAAAACACTAGAATTCGTTGGAATTCAATGAGATTAAACTCAAGAACGTGGTTGAATATTTACACATCAAAATCAAAAGTCAGTTTCAGTCTGTTATTATCAAGATCCATTCAAACTTCCATGGGCGGAGCCAGTGCCAGATTCAGATCAAGATCCAACCCTCTCTGCAAATCGGATCCATCCACGTGACTCTCATCCACGACCGACGAACTGAAACATTCCCTCGAAATGTTCTGATTAAGCGGAATGACGAACCGAAACATTCCCTCGGAATGTAAACACTACCTCGGAGTGTTCTGATTAAGCGAAGTGAAACATTCCATCGGAATGACGAACTGAAACATTCCCTCGGAATGTCTTGATTAAGCGAACTGAAAACATTCCCTCGGAATGTCCTGATTAAGCGAACTGAATGAAACATTCCCTAGGAATGTTCGAATAAGTAAACTACAACTGAACTCGCTTTCTTTAGAAAACTTGATCGGATATAATTTGTTCATTTTCTTTGAAAGGATATCATTTTGGATATACTTATGCGATTGATTACTTGTGATGAGGAAAACTTACACCTTTTTTAAGTCATGTGGATCATTTACGATTACGAACTATTTGCGATTACTAGAAGAACAGTTGCAAAAAAGAAGATATACATAGTGTGTTCAAATAGAAAAATACAACGAAATTTCACTAAGTACGAGTAGATGGTTCCTCGGAAGGAGCTGGGAGAGTCGAAGTATCAGTAAAGGAGCGTCAAGTGTTCGGCAAGCACATTAGCGAACTTCATTAGTGTGTGTAAACACACACTTTGAAGGGGGGGAGTACTTGATATGGCCGAACTTATCTGAACCGAGTTTTCTTCCTTAATTTCACACTGAAGTCAAAAACCGAACTGAGCTGATAAATGACGAACTGAATTAGTCATGGAACACGATGACGAACTAATATAGGGTGATGACGAATTGATATATGATGACGAACTGATACATTATGACGAACTGATACATTATGACGAACTGATTCATGATGACGACGAACTGATATATGATGACGAACTGATTCGTGATGGTGACGAACTGATACATTATGATGAACTGATTCGTGATGGCGACGAACTGATATATGATGATGAACTGATACATTATGACGAACTGATACATTATGACGAACTGATTCATGATGGCGACGAACTAATACATTATGACAAACTGATTCATGATGGCGACGAACTGATATATGATGACGAACTGATTCATGATGGCGACGAACTGATTCATGATGACGAACTAATTAACATTGAAAAGTGACGAACAGGTTTTAGTCCAACTGACCGCTATTTCAGCGGGTCAGTTACCCATATCCCCTATTTTGTGGGATAAATCTCAACTAACACGTATTCCAGGGAGTATATATATACCTCTTATATTCATTCTTTATTTTTTTACACATACACAATTACATAAAACACACGCATATTCCTTGAGTAATTTTCTGCTTTGCAATCTTATTGACTTGAGCGTCGGAGTCCCGTCACCGGGAACCCCTCCCGGTGTTTGTTTTGCAGGTCATCAGGTTCGAGATTTCGAGTTTTTGGATTGAAGAACAAGAGCGTCGAATCGGAGCAACATCAGTAGGTACGCGCCACCTCTTCGGCGGTGTCGAAGGTGCCCAACCAGACGCGGGCCTTCTTGTTCGGGTCACGTATTTCGGCGGTGTAATGGTCCCACGGCCTTTTCCTGACGCCTCTGTGGTCCCACGACATTAACCTTGTCGTTTCCATGGGCATTAGAGAGTTAATATTTGGATGAGGTGTGTAGTAGAAACATGCTTACATAGTTGCCACATATTAGTCATGTAAGATAATTTTGACTTAAAATTTGATTTGGCCAAAATAACTACTAATTTTTAAAATCATGGATAAATCGACAAAAATAAAAGGATTGGCTAAAATACCAAAAACCTTAAAAGGTTTGGATTTTTTTGGCTATTTGGCCTAATGAGAATGGTTTAGTTTGTATTGACCAAATGTCTATCTTAAGTATTTCAAACTTTAATTTCTGAAAAGGCAAATTGTAGCTTGAATTATTACTACATGAATACAGTGTTGAAGCTTGCTTGATGTCTGTAGCTTATTGTCTTGAATGTTTGCAGAATCGTAACTTTATCTTCTTTATATTTTTGCAGTTTATTACATATGCCATAGTTATGAGTTGAGATTAAGAAGAGCAGGTCATGTTAGCTTGCAAATGTACCACATCGACACAGCCACCTAAAGGATCCAAATGGTATTTTTCGGATGCATGCTTTCTTGCTAGACTTGCAGAATGCTTCATACTATGTAAATTACCAATTATTTTTTGAGGGAAAAAGAAAAGGTTATATTAGCTTCGGAGTGTGTAAACCCTGGTCAAGCTTTTGATTCATATGTGCTTGTAGATTCCATGAATGAAACTCTTCTTCTTCCTTTATATATATATATATATATATATATATATATATATATATATATATATATATATATATATAACTGAGGTTATCTAAGTTTTCGGTTACCATGGCTAACAATGCTATTCTTAGCAAGGCGAAATTATGATATTGCATGGTTTATGGAGAATATTATTTGTTTCTACTATTAAATCATAAGGCAGGTCGATTCACTCAATGGATTTGTCTCTTAAAATGATTTAGCTCCACTTATATCAACTTCTTGTGGAATTGCTACGCATTATATAGTGTGATCATCCTGAGTTTTGAGTTTAGCAATTCCAAATCTGATTGGCAATTAAAACTCATTGCGTAAGTTGGTGACAAATTTCATCTCAAGTATATTTATTTTTCCACCATCTAAAAATAAATAAAATCATGTTTCTACATCTATTGTCTAAAATCTCACATTCAAATGTCAAGTTTGGCTATTGATTCCAAATTTTAATTTTATGTGCACCCAGTAATTGTTATAATTTTGAAATAAGGACGTGTAAAAATTGATAATTAATATATGGTTATGCTTTTATTAAATTGACCGAATATAATTGAAAGTAGGAAAAACAAAAATCTTCTAATTTTTATTTTTTATTTCTAAAATATTTTTTACTTATATTTTAATTTTTTATTTTATTTTTTATATACATGTACTTTTACCAAATAAGTTACCAAACTTTAAAATATAGAACACTGGTAGTTGTGTCCGACAGGTGAAACGGATAAAATCATTCTTTTGCATTCTATAATAAATTGGAATAACTAAAAAGATTAAAATCAAAGGCCAACACCAATTTGTTCTAAAATACAAGAGCATTAGTTTACGAAAAAAGACCACCAGTATTCTATATTTTAAAGTTGGCAAAAACTTCTGTGCGCCAGTTGCACAGTGCAATCCATACTTTTATATTATAAATATAGTACCTTTATGTTATAAATGTAATACCTTTATGCATGTTCATTTTAAAAGGTACGGATATTTATACATAAATGTACTACATTTATAACATAAAGGTATCCGTGCAACTCCGTGTACCAGTTGCACAGAAATGTTACTCTTTAAAGTTTGATACTAAAATATGTAAAACAAAATGGATACAAATTTATTACAAAATACAAAGATAGACAAACATTATTGCTGCATTATCAAGATTGTAAGTTCACAACCCTTTTAATTTTCATTTTTTTCATTTTTCCTTAAGGTTGGTAAATATCACACAAAGGCCTGGAAATCAAAATAAATTACATTTACATCCTGCAGTTGTAGAATAAAAAGAATGTGAAATGAAAACGAATAGTACATTTTATCAACTCAATCAGATCTGCTCAAAGAACACGTAACTTGTTAGAAACATAGAGAAGATGGCTAATGTTTGTTGGTGGATAGTTCTGCAGCAACTTAAGATTAGAAGTGAAGTCACCTGCAAGCAGACGCTTTCGCACCATAACCAGCATTGCACAACAAACTCGAAGCAGAGTTTCCTGCATTATTCAATTATTTTCCATCAATTATACTCAAGGACTAAATAATCCTCATCAATATATCTATCACTAAGAAAAAAACAAGGAAATGAATCTGATTATATAGATTACATTTGCATGTATTTGAAGACAACATATTAAAAAAAATCTATTTTCAAAGGTAAATTATTTGTAAACGAATAATAAATAAATATGAAATAGAAGAAATAGACATGTTTTTAATAGGATTACCATCCACTTCTACTCCTTCAATAAATTTCTTTAAAGTAAACTATATTTCGTGTGTTCTAAATTTTAGATCGACCATCTTCTCAAGGTCAGTAAGTAAACCCAACTGAGTTAATATTCTTAGTAGGGCTTCAAAATTCTGTCATTCAAAGTGCTCAACCTTCAGGCCCAATTCACCTCAGTACAACAATCATCAATTTAATCCACCTGCGAGCATGCTCATTAATTTCTCTTTACTGTCTTTTTATAAACGTAACATTTCATCTCAATGTATTCCAATTATATATACTGTTATGTCACATGAGATTACCCTTTATGCTTCAAGGACTTTAAATGGAGCACGTTACCCCATACTAAGCATCAACCATAAAATCCATTTTCCAATAAAAAAAATTCCAAGAATTTAAAATGTTCAAATTAGGTATATTGTTGTTCAAGTCTATAATGGATCAATGCAAAAATGTTTCTAAATTAACTAAAACAACCCTCTGGCCGACAGTGTTCAAGGGTATGTCTGGAAAAGGGCATAAGTAGGATTGAGGAATACTGACTAGGAAAATTTGGGTTTCAAAGTCTTAATTGGATCGTGTAACAATTTTTAATCCACCTTTTTGAAGTCCTAGAACAAACAAATACTTGGGATTTAAAGTTCAAAGATTGGATTTTGCAAGTGCTTTCCAAGCATAACCCAACTGATTTTAGTCTTTTCTGTTTCAAGAATCTCTCATTATAATACTCCATGCTAGATATGATTTAGACTTAATAAACCAGTATCAACCATGTAATCCACTGAACCTCATTCACATGGCTCATATTTCACGGTCACATAAGACCTAGTTAAAATGACATATTTGCTGAAGAGCATACGTAATGGAGCACTATAGTCACAAGACAATGTCCTGAACTCTTTGGTTCCAGTTTTAACTTAGGTTGGTATCATCCTTGAAAATGAGATGAAACATAGCAAATATCATTTTTCTGACAGTAAAAGAAGTGCATATTGTGCATTCTAACTACATAATATGCAGCCTGACATATAAATTAGATGATATCAAGAAATCAATAAATTTATTAATAAATTGGCTTACCTGAGGACCATCCTGGTCACTCAGCAGTGTGTCCCAAATTAAGAGACTGTCTGAAAAGTTAAACTCTTGGGTTAAAAGGAGTGTAATCCACCTAAATGCATAAAATTGGGGGTTAACCTGCACAACCACATCAGGCAAATTTAAACATCTACAATTGTTATAAACAAATCAAAGGCTTTTAAAGTGCATTAAAGTGCCAGGCCTGGGGCTTTTAAGCACCCAAAGTGAGGATCACACCTTAAAGGTTTGAAGCAAAAGATGCATGATTTTCAACATGCATTGAGATTACAAACAATTTCAGCAGATAGAAAAACAAAACAAAAGGTAAAAAAGGGGGGTAACTTAGCTCGCACAATAGAACACTGATCATATTCAAATACATAACAATATTTAGGACAAATACTTAAATCAAAACGAGAATAAATTGCCAAAAACACTAACTTCACTGAAGCAACCCAAGCCTGATTGCTTGAAACAAAACATCAACATAATTGATATCCTTGTTGTGGTCATAATCAACATTATTACTCAGTGCCTTAAAATTCGTAATATTCTTTCCTCTTCCTCAGCTATAATATGGCATATAGCAATTTAGATATAATGAGTGCTTTCTGTATTGCCTTGATTTCAATTAGCCTTCAATTCAATGAGATATAAAATCCTATTTGCTTTATTCAAGTTTAAAAACTCTAGCAATACCAACACAACTAATTATCATTAACAAAGATTAGAGTACATATTATTGCTATTCACACAGAAAACAACTAATTTCTGGAATCAATGTTACAGAAGCAATAACATTAAGGGTCATTCCTTAGGTCCGAATTCCTTATCAGTATTGTACTTGATGAAATATCATATTATTTAAGGAAGTTGCTCCAAAAACTTCTCTTCTTCTTGTGTGGTGAAGTCCGGAATTAAATACTAACATAGTTTGATGATAGAAGTTTTATAGATAACAACTAAATTGAACAAAAACACATCAAAGGTGAATATAAATCCTTCGTATGTTCCTTGCACCATGATTTTGGTGCATGTGGACCCGAAAAGAGAAAATGTGTTTCATTTCACTCCAACAAAGAAAGAGTTATAATAGAATCTATAGGTGTGACTTGAGCTCAACCCAAGGCCTTTTGGATCTCCAAAGACTACTTGCAACCAAGGATGAAAATATCCCGATATTCGTGCGATATATCCGTATTTTGAAGGTTGCGACATGGATATGGGGGGAAAAATTCTTCTGGGATATCCCGGATATATTGCAAATATCCATATCCATATCCATATCCGCCCGTCTCAGTGTAAAATTGGAAAAATATCGGGATATATCCCGGATATATCGCGGATATATCGCAAAATATCCATATCCATCCAAAAATCGAGATTTTTTACAAAATATGTATTTTTGACTAAAGATAAATTTGATGCACATAGCTAGTAGATATAATTGGGCACCAACCAAAATGACATGTCTCAAGAATCATATACCCATGACACATACGGGAGTTCACAATTTGATTGGAGTACTCAAAACGTATTTAATTATCCACTCCCTCAAATGTCCTATGGAAGCATGTACCAACAAAATGATGATTGACTCAATCCATACTATCCAATTTATGGTGAAACCATTGGAAGAAATAGAGTAACGTACCAACAACATGTGCATAATTATATTCATAATTACTCAAATGTGATGAATTGGTACCAATATTGTTTAGACAAAGATAACATTGCACATGTTATTTTTGAACCTCATAGATCATCATTTTGGCTATAGAGATTTGGTTGTATCAATCAGTTTTGAATAAATGTCAATTTTCGTAACGCTTTTGTATGTTTATTATTTATATGTATGTTGTAAACATGTCATTTTGTTGAGATTTCAAATTAAATATATGTATTTTTCAATGTTATAATAGTCTGTAAAATCTTATGTAAAATTTCCAATTTTTTAATAGAGTTTCCATAATTATTTTTCAATTTTTTGACATATCGATATGCGATATTAAAATATCCATCGATATATCCGTAAAATCAAGGTTGCGATACGACATGCGATATGGATATTATCATCCTTGCTTGCAACCAAACCAAATTAACTGGTTACTCACAATTAATCTGAAGGAACTGATTGCAACCGGTCACTGCTTAGTGGTTATCTAGTAAACTGAACTCCTTATGGTTTACTTCATGCCATGGTGTCATTGCTAACTCATCTTTTAATTCTATCAGTGAATCATGAACACAGATCAAACTCAAAAAGAACTTGAGAATCATATTAAAAAACAGAAAAAGAAAAAAGGGGAAGACAATTTACTGTGTTGGTTCATTTGGGATTGGGCAAGGTTCCTTTTCTCCATTTGGGTCATTGTCCAATAAGAACAGAATAGCCACTAATGCATAATCATCAATAAGAGATGCAATACAACTCTATTTGTCACGAGATAATTTGCATGGATTTTACCATATCTCAACCATTGGGCCCATACCCGTTCCCAAAAGTTACAAAATCAAAAATCAGATAAAAGTTAAAGCTGAAAATCAAATAATAGAAGATTCACCAAGTCTTGAAAAGTTTATGACATACAAGAAGGCATTCTACAAATTAGTCACTAACAACATATGCCCTTAAACAGACATCTAGACTGCTTTCATGAGAGACGACCAAGTAATGAATAACCAAACCATAAGCAGATTAGAACGAAAAAAATATTGAAAACCAAATATGCATTTAAAGATCCAGGTTTCAGTGTTCTTTGTTTTCACTTTCATTTTGTTGACATTATAATCTTGAGAATTGCGAACAAAAAGAACACAAGAGGAAAGCTGTGATAGATAGGATGTTCAGAATCTTACTTTTGTTGTCATCTCAAGATGACGCCAGAGTTCCTCATCATGATCCTTTAGAAGCTGCGACAACCTTGTAATGGTGGCACGAATTCCCACAACACTGTTATCAAGTTGTTGAACAAAATTGTCCCGAAATCCACTTAATAACTCCACAAAACAGAAGAAAGTGTCTGCCTCAGCAGAAGCCTGCAGGATTTGCAAAATTAATAGTAACTGAAAAAAACTTAACCAAATATACAAAAATACAGCATCTGTTGATTCATATGACAATGGAATCAAAGAAAATAATCACATAGCAAAACTATTTTCTTCCCACTTGAAGCAAATGAACTCGGTATCAATTGCCGCATGTTATGAAAAAAGTTTTTGCAAATTATAACTGCATTTCTTAATGTCAAGTCACAAGGGAAGGTGGTTATAAGCCAAATCCTAGCACAATAGGCTCTATGAGCAACTATTGCACTCATTGCAAACTGAAAGTATTAATGTGAGTTGCTAATTGCTAAAGAATTCCATTTTACTAATTGTAAACCAATTCAGACTTGGCCCAACAAATCCAACCGGGTAATTTGTTACACCATATGGACATCAGAAGTCCTCATGCTATTCCTTCCACAATCCAAGACCATCCAATGTCATATTGAACCAAGACTCCACTTAGATAGTGACACAAGGGTTGACTTCAATATCATTTTGTCACATGTCGACCCTATAAGGTGAAATCTGTAAGTGAGACTCTAATCCAATGAATTCTATCAGCAACTACTTCACATGGTACCAAAATAGTTGACCCAAGTTGTTAGAGAAATCAATGATAGCGCTTATAAACCAGTTCAAACACTCTCTGGAAATCCATATGGCACAATAACCTATCTAGGTAAGGTTCAAATATGGGTATCATCAAATAACCCCTGGAAAATTGGGCAATTGAAAGGCCATTCAACCAATCCATTTGTGTTGTAGTCAATGTTCCAAAAAGCACTAGGTGGCAGGCAGTGGGCCTAGCACCTAGGTGAGACCAATTTATGAAAAACGCAGTGTAGCACTGAGGCGTAACATCAAGACAGGGTTAGGCAGGGCCTTTTAGAACACTGGTTTCCCAATGGCAGATCCAGTCATTACACTGGGATAAAATTAACAATGACCAAGTTGCCAAATTGAAGAATAAGAATTACAATGTAACTAAAAAAAATTCCTGAATCCCCCCATGCTGGTTGTAATGGACACAACTCTAAGTCCACACATCACTTTGCTTCGTCACATTTTTCATAAATAAGACATTTTCTTCACCACAAGGAAATCATGGAGGTCTCTAGGTAGATAGGACAGGAAGTTCCAAAGCCTTGGTTTTGAGTTTTCTTCATCATGTATTATTATTCTGGACATGGAGGTCGGGGAGTAGACTATGAAAACAGATCACATAACATACATGTCAAATGCAAAGTTTTCTTATGTTGGTGAAAAATGAGAAACTATGTTGACATCATTCATTCATTTGGAACAGCAGAAAATGAAAGAGTACTTGTATGATTTGGAACAATATAGCATTTTACATTTCAGATCTAGCATAAGAAGCAGTTTTTCTTTTCTTTCTCTTCTGTTCATTTGGGTAAAGGCAGCATGTGAATAACATTTCTTGCTAAAAAAATTAAGATTGCTTCAGTTCTTAATAACTAAAAGCATTTCACAAGAGTAAAAATTAAAGCTTACCGAATTTTCCTCATTAGGATCACTTTTGAAGATATAAAATAATGGAGCCAAGATTTCATTCATCCCTTGTACATATCTTATTCCTGGATTCAACTTTGCAAAGACAATCAATATGTTCCTTAAAGCCTCCTGAAAGAAAGACGTGTATAACAAGAAATCAAATATGCATGTAACACTACCCGATTGAAAATAATTAATAAATGAAACCGGGCCCACTTGGTTGGATTTAGCAAAACTTGAGTCCCCTGAGAAGAAGTGTATGTCTGGATGCGTCCGCATGACATCCCTGTCAATCTGTTCGACAATCTCAGACTCCTAGAAGTAATACACACAGAAGTTATAATGAGTTAGTGCTTGAATAGACATGCACTATCCAGGTTGTAGCATTGGGTAGTTGAGACTGATACTTCTGCTTTTATAGACAAGACGAGTTTACTAAAGGAATAAAGAAGGTGGCATGAAATCTATAATCTGAAATACATGTTTTATAGTGCTAAAAAAAAAAATAGTGCACCTGAAAGAACTGATTCCATATGCTACTCTTCCCAAGACTTAAGGGATGCTCTCCATGACTTATCTCTGATCTTGAGAGGAAACCCTGACTGCCCCCATCCAATTCATGGTTCTCAAGACTTGATTTTTCCAGCCTCCTTGCAATCTCTGACTGACTAGCCATGAAAACAGTTAAGAAAATGTCGCAGCATTGAAGATCAGATGTCATTGGTGCACTTTAAAAGAAGAAATAAAGGTACATAGACTATTTATTCATTTCAGGTGTTACAATTTTCCTAACAGAGATTTAGGTTCAACATTTTTTCTACTATATAGAAACAGAATTGCATACTAGTTTCATGTGTCATGAGCTAGTAAAATAAATTGAGACCGAGTATGAAAACAAGCTTCAATGAATATGAAGGTGACCAATTTTCAGTTCTGATATAGAAGAATAATAAAACATTCAACACAGAATTGCCTGCAACAGGAGGAAAAGGAGTAGTAGTGTTTGAATGTCAGCTAGAAAAATCTAGTATACAGCTAAAAGGACTATCAGGAGAGAGAAATATGCCATCCCGCAGTCTCACAATAATAATATTTCTGCAAGTACAGAATCAATTCTCTAACTCTCTTGAAGTTGATAAATATACGAAAAAAAGTTTGTATAAGATTTTTAAAACCAAATCATTTTGAAAAATAGGAATAGAGCACATATATGGAAAAGGGAAAAAGAAGTATTTATGCACAACATGCAGGTTCATGATTTTTCTATGTTCTCCTTTAGATATTTACATAACAATGCATTAAAAGGAATATCCAAATCACCAGATGTAGCTAATATATGGCTCGACTATATTGGCCATATTCCTCACAACAAAGTCATACTCCTGAGTTTTATTTATTCTTTTAACTTCACTATTATCTGTGCATGTCTTTCCTAGGTGCAAAATACATCTCACACAAAGGAGATATGAATAAAAGTACTTAAAAACTTACAGGATTCATCAGTAGCTCTTCCTTAAAATTCTTGTACTCAGACCTTTTCTTAGCCAATTCTGAAGGCCAAAGAGAGCGGTCAGGTGGCAGATACCCCAATAATAACTGTGATGAGTCCACAAGTAAATATTAGTTCAGATTAAAAGATTCTTGCAAGTTCAAAAGAAATAAGTGAAAACTATATGCTCTAAAGCTGATAAATTATCTGTTACGGATGGAGTTGTGATGGGCTCATCGTCGTGGGCTGCTGTGTCTTGTAATTTAAGTATTTGGGTCTTGTTAATTAATTAAGTATGTTGGACTTGGGTCTTGTTATTTTTTTAAGATAGTTCTTGGGCTTTGTGGGTGGGCTCGCGAAGTAGGGCAATAAGTACTGCATTGTTTTTGTTTTCGATCACTGAGGATTATATCTGTTTTGGACTTCGGCGCTTGCGCTTGGACAGGAGAGACATTTATCTCCTGAGTTTGGATTTATTCTTATTTTCAGTGTTAATTTCCCCTTGACTCTAACACTATCACAACCGTCCATGCACAAAATTAGTAGTGCTATTGTGTACTTTAAAATAAGAATACTGCTTTCTTTCACTTATTTCACTCAAACAAGCACATCACAAGCTAATCTGAAGAGAAAACAAAATACTTTTGGTTGCAGATCTATTTTCTTATTTCTGCAAAACTCAATGGATGCTGTCAATCTTAGACAAAAGCAATCTTGCATCATTGCCAAGAAACACTTTCTCTTCATGTTGTTAAGAAATGCATGCAAACTACAAACAGAGAAAAAAGGAACCACACATACACTGGTGATTGATACTGAAAAGTAGCCTCAATCATTGGCACTAGGGTAAATCACAAATCATGTAAATTGATCAACTTAATAGGCAGATTGATTCTAGTATTTGGAGAGTCCATAAATAGGATTTTGCATATACTATAATCTATTTTTTTTCCTCTATTTTAAAAAGCGGAGCTTTAGTTAATGATTGCATCAAAAGGACAGATATTTACTCAAAGTAAATTAATGTTTCACATTAACATGAAAATATCAACATGTCACCATGACCGAAGAAGCTCTGTGAAGAAAATGCTCAAATGGATTAAGCTTCCAAACCTTCTCAAGTTTTATATAAATTAAGGCTTGTGCTATCATATACTGTCAGTTTCATCATCAGATAATAATATTAAGGATTGTGTTTTTATACATTCTTCAATAATAATATTTAGCTTCTGAATAAGCAGTGTGAATGTGAACTGTGCACTTCAATTGTATTGCAGTATAATTACTATGATAATTGTCTTCCAGAAGGCATACTCCATCCTTGTGTACAACTTCTAACTTTAAAAATCAATGAAAAACTGAATTGATTCGAGGATACTTTTAATTAATGAATCTATTGAACTGCACCAGGCCCGAAATTTTTTCGGGAACTGATAGCTATTTATTTGTCAAAGTGAAATGGCAGCATCATTTGCAAATGTAAAAAACACTTAAAATTTGACAATATCAGTATTCATAAAAAAGTAAATAAAGATCAATCATATTATAAGAAACATAATCGATACCTTCCAGACCGTTGCACGGATACCAGCTCCATCAGGTAAGCCTTGTGATGCTAACCTCCGCAATTCTCCCATATTTATAACCTTCCTTGACAACTGCATTAGTAGCCAATAAGAAACAACACAATTCAAAATATATACGAGTAAAATACTAATACCAGCACAAAAAAGAATTCAAATATATCAGTCTTCCTATTTTATGAAGTATAAGCGATGCCTAAATGTTCTCCAAACATGTTATCACAGTCCTGAATTGAATTATATCATGAAATGTCGAAAAGAATCTTCACAAAGCATAGCAATGACAAAAGAATTAATGTAAAAGTATGCCATATTTTTACTCCAAACAATTAATTTATATTGGTTATTTTACTATAAAATGCCCCTTTCCACAAGAATAATCGAAAAATTAAAACAATGTGTGCACCAAAAACCTCTTGTAAAATCTGAGATTGCCTAGAAATATCCACAGAAGAAGCTGGAGGCGCCGCCGCAGAAGCCGTGGAATTCGCCGATGAGCTGCCGTTTTCCTCATCGCTGCAGCAAGCAGCAGCATTGTTCCCATAATTACTACTCAACGGATCCCTAGTTTCCCCTTTCGTAGAGTGAGCGTAAGCTGAGGAGGCGAAGGGCACTGGAGGCTCCGACGGTCTCGCGGCGGCCGGCGGGGATATCGGAGCCGGTGGCTCGGCAATCGCGGAGTCATTGGGCGGCGGAGGAGAGGACCAGAGAGAGCTGTTGAGCCAATCGGGGACGCTTTTCTTCACCATAATCAGCGTGAATTTGTGCAATTTTGAAAGGAAATTAGGCTGGGTGTAAAAAACTTTGATTTGATGGAGTTTTGATTTGATGATTGTGATTTGTGAGTAATAAATTGTTCAATGGAAGTGATCAGTGAAAGTGTGTATTTGCGTATTTGATGGTTACCAAGTCTCCTTGCCTGCCAGGTGGAGTGACCGGTCACGTGAGCTGCACGAGCAGGTGGCAAGCTTACAATCAACTCGTTTATTAAACTACACTAGTATTTCACCTCGGTAATTTGCTTACCCATTTACTTTAGAAATAGGGTTGGTGTGCACTAAGTGCATGAATCATAATTCATGTAATTAGGTGTGCGGGTGGGGTTAGGTTTGGTCTGGATCCGCGTCCAGGTTTTTTTGTTTTTTTCTAATTTATGACATAACCTTTATATTTACTGATCAATATAATTTTTATATTTATCGAGTATAACTTTTATATACAAATATCATAACATTTAAGTAAAATTACTTAGACATTTTTCAGTATAAAAAATATAATTAAAAGTTATGTAACTTTTATGTTAACCAAGTATAACATTTATATTATATTAATATAACTTTTACATACATATATCATAACTTTTATGTGATATTACTTAAACTTTTTTCACTATAAAAATTCCTATAGTATGGTTTAACCTTTATGTTATAATAATTTAACTTTTATGTTATATATTAGTATAACGTTTATGTACTTAAAGAATAACATAAGATTATATTATTATAACGAAAATGTTAAATTATTGTGCATAAAGGTTATATTATTACAACATAAAGCTTTTGAAAGGTATTATAAGTTTGTCATACACTGTAAAAGGTTATGCGAATATAATTAAAAGGTTAGGTTCGGCAAACTAAAATGTTAGGTTCGGCAAGCTAAAAGGTTAGACCAATATAACTGTGAAACTAAGGTTTGACCTAGGGTTTGGACTAGGGTTTGGGCACGTGAGCGCGCATGAGGGGGCGTGAGACGCGCGTGAGACGTGTGAAATGCATCCCCGGATCGTGTCGACCCAATTACATAAATTTAGGATTCGTGCACATGGTGCAAAAAACATTTGTGTTATTTTAGACAATAAAGATGCCCAAATGAATATAACATATTTTAAAGGCCTAAAACCCAATAAGTAACTAATATGTATACCATATTGTTGGGTCCCAAGTGATGTCCGAGGTTCAGAGGGGGTGAATGAACCTTGGTCGATTTTGAAAACTTGTTAAAACTTTATTGTTCTGTAAGTTACTTGAACTTACAGCGCCAGCCAGTTACTGCTTACAGCACTAGGATGCAGTGCTGCACGCTGTAACTTGGAGTTTTATACGCAGCGGAAAATATAACGTGACACAAGGCTGGCTGGTTTTCTCAAATATGCTTCTTTGCAAAACGTTTTATGCTAAAGATATATGAAGATATGGAATGTAAAGCGCAGATAAGAAAGCGATAAAACACTTCTGACTTATAGTGGTTCGAAGGTGGTGTAAGCCTTCTACGTCCACTCTACTGCTACCTCGAGCAGGAACTTCATTAAGCAAGATTGATTTACAGGACCCTCCTAACAATCTATCAACTTACAAAGTTATCCACCTACTAGAGTCCAAAGATCACACAACACTGCAACTCTAAAGGCTAACCCACACAGGGTTCACACCCCACATAGGGAAGTTGTCTAACACCTAGACAACTATACTAACAGCAAGGATCCCTCCTATCAACTGTTAGACACCTAAAACAACCTAACCACACAGGACAGAGGTTAAAAGAAAAATAAAGTCTTCAACTGGTGAGAAACAGTCTTGATCTTGATTAGCTCCATTGTTGTTGTAGACTGCTCCTAGAAGGTTGAGTGGCTGAACATGTGAAAGATTAAAATCTTTGGATGATATGTGAGTTTCCTCTCGACTCTGTTCAGTAATTTCCTCAATCAGCCACACCTTCTATTTATAGATCTTGAGAGTTTCTATCCGTTGAGAAGTATCCGTTGAAGGGAGATACTCCTTCATCTTTGAATTCAAGCTTTTATCTCCAAGATCTTCTTTGTGGTCGCATTAAATGCATCTGAGCTTGCTTCTTGACCTGACGGAATGGTCTGCATTTAATGCGACTTGACTATTCTCTCTGGAGCATTTAATGTGGTGATTGCGGTTCGCAGCTTTCTGCAGCGCATCAGTCCACATGGCGTCTTCACATTAGCTCCGTGTCTGTAATTTGATCTTTTCTCGAATGGCTCTATATGATCCTGCTTGGATCTTCATTTTTCGTACTGCATCTATCCTTTCTTCGGATTGCAGGATACTTATGTTGTTTGTCGTTGGCATTGTTAACTGTCAGAGCAGTGAGCTTAGCGTTGTATCCTAGATCTGCTTACAGCTGTTAATACATTACAGTGCTGCTGTAACTTAGACCTTCTTGCAGTATCTTCATACAGTACTGTTGTATCCTTAACAGCATTCTGTATCTTTTTCTTACAACGATGCTGCATGTCGTTCTTACTTTCTTTGCTGCTATGCTGTAATTACCTTCTTGCAGTGTTGATGTATCTTGTATCCTTGCAGCAACTTCTTGCAGACTTAGCTTCCACAGTAACCTGGATGGGTTCTTGTGAGCTTGCAGCAGCAGCAACATCAACCTTCTCATGAAGTGCTCTAGTTGTTTTAGCGGTTACCTCAGCTTCTCCTCGCTCATCCTCTAAGGGTACTGTCTCAACAGTCGCCCCTTTAGAGGTCTTCTTATCCTTAGAGAGTGTTGTCAGAACAACAGCCTCGCCTGAGGTCTTCAGCAAGGACTCTGTCTCCTCGGCCAGTCCTGTATCCTCGACAACCTCTGCTGTAAGCACGAGTTCTTGCAGCTCTTGTCGGTTTCTTATAGCAGCTACTAGCTTTCTAACTTCTCATTCCAGAACAATTTCCTGCTTAGCAACCTGCTCCTGCAACCTAGGCCAGCTTACTTAGTTGCAACCTAGCTTACTGTCCGCAGCTTCCTGACTCCGATTTCTTCTCAGCCTGCTGACTGCTTCTTCCAGTATCCTAACTCTTCTTCTACTAAGGATACTTCTTCTAGTTTGCTGTTTCCTACAACATGCTAGCCCTTAGAAGTTTTCTTAGTTCTTCCAAGGTTGGTTTTCCTTGAATCTTGGAAAACCATTACATGATCTTTCCTAGATCATGCGATGTGGAAACTAGGTATCAATACCTTAAGCAAACTGTTCTTTTCTTCTTAAGTTAGTGTTTTGTCTTATCAAGATAACAACTGAAATATCCCAACAATTTCCCCCTTTATCTTGATGATGACAAAACACAACAAGGTAAGAGTCAAATAAGAAAATAGTACTTTTTATTGAAGCTGAAACAAAGATATTGTACAAGTACAAGTTCTATTAAATACAAAAGTAAGTAAGCTACTACTCCTTCTACTAGCTTCACTTCTTTCTTCAGCTTTAACCAGTTTGTTGTTTCCACGCTTTTCCACCAGAGAGCTCTTCTTCTCCCTTCCCACCATCTCTGATCTCTGCATGGCTTTTTCAGCATGTTTTCATCAGCCAGCAGCTCAGATGTGCTTCAGATGGTGGAGGACTCCTGATCGCCATTATTATCTGTTTCCCCCTTGCTATAAGGCTTCAGCATCTTTTGGACTCTTGGCTTGCAACTCGAATTTCCCCATTTATCTTGATGATAACAAAACACAACAAGGCAAGAGTCAAATAAGAAAAGAGAACTTTTTATTGAAGCTGAAACTAAGATATTGTACAAGTGTAGCACCCCGGATCAAAAAGAGCATAATTGAATAACTAAATATTTGAACCCTGACTTAATAATTATGTGCGTATGTTTTGACTGTTTAATTTAGTACGTGCGTTTCAGATACATGGTTAACGCCGGTTTTAGATGGGTATATTTTTCATGACATGGAACCTAGAATATTATTTCACCATGAGATTCGTATCAGAAATACGAGAAAATAGAAACAAACTAGAGGTCAATCGGAGACCCGTAGCTCGACCGACGAAGGAAATGGTAAAATTTTGATAAAAGGTAAAAATAAAAATAATATTTTAATGAAAGGTAAATTAAGATATTTTTGGTAAATAGTAATTTTCCAACGGTAAAAAGGTAAATAAGAAAATCTATAAATAGGGGCTCATAATTTTTAAAACTTATACGTTTTCAAAGTCAACGACCCGAGCGACGCTCGCGACGCGAACACGTAAGTTTCTCTTTCATTTCTTTTTCTTTACGTTTTTATTTTCCGCCGCCACCGGAGCCGCCGCCGGATTCGCCGGACCGCCGTCGCCGGAGCCGCCGCCGCCGCCGGTGGTGGTGGCTGGTGCTGCTGGGCGCGCCGGGTCGCGGGTGTGCGCGCCGGGTGCACATGCCGGACGCCGGGTGTGCACGCCGGGAGGCGCCGGGCAACGGGCGACGGGAGCAGCAAGCGCGCGACGGGCGCGCGGGCGCGGGCGCCGGAGATCCAACGCGCACGGGCGACGAGAGCAGCGCGCGCGCGCGGGCGCGGGTGCACGCAGCCGCCGAGTCCGCCGAGGGGTGCCGCGCGCGGGGTGCGTGCCGGGAGATCGCGATGGGGAATCAGTGCGCGCGCGGGCGCGAGCGACGGGGAATCAGTGCACGCGCCGGGTGCAGTTGTGCACGCCGACCGCGTACCGTCGAGTTTTTGTACCCGTCTGACCGAGTCTTTTTGTACGTCGGGTCGACCGGGAGTCAGGGCCCAGTCAAAGTCAACCTTTTGACCAAAATTACCAAAATACCCTTCGATATTAAAACGCTCCGTTCGAGCTCGTTTCAACTCCGATCAAGCTCATTCTTTTTCCGTAGCGACCCTAATCCTTTCCTCTATCATATCAGTTGCTGAACTGATATTTTCTCCCATGTCTCTTCAACCTCAATCTCTCGATCTATCGATCCGTCTCGTCTTTATCGAACGATTCTTCTCTACGGCTATCTTTATACATTTTAAATATATGTTTTAAGTGTATTAATGTTGTAAGAAATATTGTAAAATTGTGTAGGCTATCCATTGGATTGATATCAGTTGGATTGGGAATCAAGATATCAAGTCTGTGATACTTGCGACTCATGTGGTAACCACCGAACAAGGTGGGGGTAACTTCTAAACTCAAAACCCTTATGTTTCCATAACTAAATGCTGTGATTATATGATGTAAGTGGGGGTAAACTCTGAACCCAACTCTTTATATTTCAATTGACGTATGCATGTAAACTAGATATTATTCGAATGCTATTGATCGTTATGAATTGGTTGAACCTTATGTGTCTTGGGTTGTGTGTTGTGATTATATGTTGTGTGTGGGGGTAATCTCTAAACCCTAATCTTTGTGTTTCCATTAATGAATGCATGAATGAAGATATATGAACGTACGATAAATGATTATATGTTAAAAGTGGGTCATGGGCTTTGTGCTCATCAGGCTGTGTGGTGTGTTCACTAGTGGGTCATGGGCTTTGTGCTCATCAGGTTGTGTGGTGTGTTTACTAGTGGATCATGGGCTATGTGCTCATTAGGCTGTGTGGTGTGTACCTTAGTAAGTCATGGGCTTTGTGCTCATTAGGCTGTGTGGCCATTGATGAGACATGAGTTGGGTGTCCTTTAAAGAACCGAATTATGTGTTATGCATTATATATGATTGACTTGTGTATCTGCTTAAACTTATAAAGTATTCACCACGAGTGTATTCAACGCACTCACCCCCACCTGTACTCACACTACAGGAGATGAAGAAACTCAGGATTCGTGAAGAGAGGGGTGTCTTATCAGCTGTGTCTTATTCCGATTTTGTCTTTTAAAATCTTTGTTGGTCGTTTGTAAAATTTAAACTGTTCATCTTCTTTGTAAAGGATCCTGATGTTTTTCCGCTGCTATGTAAATTGGTTTTATTTCGGCTAGATGTCGAGGATTTGTATACATAAAATCGTATGTTCTCTTTCCCAAAGATTTCTATTTTATTTCATGCACGTCTTTTTCCCCTTTTTTCTTCACGCCCGCAAGTAAGACTCTGATATTTTTGTATGAAAGATTTTGAGGCGTGACAGATGATATCAGAGCCTAGTTCTACCCTTTGTAGGGCTTTGCTCAAACTCATTTTCCATTTCAAACGTGTTTTAAACGTGAAAATCTCTTCAAAAAGAAATGGATAAGCACCACCTCTCTCTATACGCTTCTCTCCCAGGTCATGAAATTTAATAAGGTGATGTTGATCTGTATCGTGTATCTGCTTATTGTTTATCTGTCACGCCCCAAAATCTTTTCGTATTATATCAGAGTTTTCCATTGGGCGTGAAGAAAGAAAGGGGAAAAAGACGCGCATGAAATAAAAAAAGAAAACCTTTGGAAGAGATGAGAGACGATTTTACAAATACAAATCTTCGGCGTCTAGCCGAAATAAAAACATTTTACAATAGCAGCGGAAAATACATCAGGATCTGTTTACAGAAAAGGACAATATACTTTTACAAAACGTGAAGTTAAATAAAACATCGTTTGAACATGAAGTTTTGAAAAGCAAAAGGGAAGTCTGGATATGGCACCATCCTCTCCACGCATCTTGACTTTCTGCATCTCCTGTAGTGTGAGTACAGGTGGGGGGTGAGTGCGTTGAATACACTCATGGTTCCATGTTTTGATATTATTAAGCAGATACACAAATCAAACATATATAATAGTTCCGCAATTAGACACATCACAAATACGGCACAGCACGTCCCGGTGTATTTACGGACCACCAAATCCCGGTGTATTACGGACCACCAAATCCCGGTGTATTACGGACCACCAAATCCCGATGTATTACGGACCATCAAATCCCGATGTATTACGGACCTCCAAATCCCGATGTATTACGGACCATCAAATCCCGATGTATTACGGACCACCAAATCCCTCCCCAAGATATAAATATGCACACAATATTCTCAACGGTTCACATATCCAGTAGGGAAAACAGTGAACCCACAGAGGTTTAGTAATTATTCCCCCCCCCCACAATATAATCACAATGTTTATCTCAAAACACATAAGTTCACAAATCATCAGTGTGCGCTTATACAGAAACATAAAGTTATTAGGGTTTAGAGTTTACCCCCCCACCGAACACATCATATAATCACAGCACATAACCCAAGACACATAAGCCTCGACCAATTCATATCGATCAATAGCATTCGAATAATATCTAGCTTACATGCATACGTCAATTGTAATATAAAGAGTTGGGTTCAGAGTTTACCCCCACCTTGTTCGGTGGTTACCACGTGAGTAGCTCGTATCAAAGACTTGGTATCTTGATTCCCAATCCAATGGATAGCCTACACAATTTTACAATATTTCTTACATCATTAATAAGCTTAAAACTTATATTTAAAATGTATGAAGATAGCCGTAGAGAAGAATCGTTCGATAGAGACGAGACGGATCGATAGATCGAGAGATTGAGGTTGAAGAGACAAGGGAGAAAAGATCAGTTCAGCAACTGATATGATAGAGGAAAGGATTAGGGTCGCTACGGAAAAAGAATGAGCTCGATCGGAGTTGAAACGAGCTCGAACGGAGCGTTTTAATATCGAAGGGTATTTTGGTAATTTTGGTCAAAGGGTTGACTTTGACCGGGACCCTCGACTCCCGACGACTCGATGAAAACATTCGAAACGGAACGACGTGTGGAAACGCTTGCCGGTGCGCACACGGCGCGCACGGCGGCTCCCGGCGCGCGCACCGCGCCCCCGTCGCTCGCGCGCGCGCGCGCGTTCGCTCCCGTCACCCGGCGCCCGCGCGCCTAGCTCGCCTGGGAACAGCTGCTCGACCAGCCCCCTTCCCGGCGCCACCTGCTGCGGTGGCGCCGCCCTGTGCTCCGGCCACCTTCTCCACCGAAAAGCCCGCACCGCCGGCTACTACCTCCGGCCATCCCTCGCCGGATTCCGGCATGAAAAGTGCCGGAAAAACAGCCGCAAAAACCCTTCGTCATCACGCATACAAAACCAACCCCAACCTTTTCAACTCCGGCCGGCACCTTTCCGGCGCCGGTCACCACCCCCAAACCGACCCAAAACCTTCCCCAACACCTCAAATTGCCCCAGAAAAAGAAAGGAACCAAAACCACCGAGAAACGAGAGAGAAACGGGAGAGAGAAAAAGTGGTCATGAACTAGGGTTTGGGCTTTGGAGACGGTTTTTCACCATTTCCCGGCGAACGAGACATCGGATTGGAATTCCGGAAGCTGTCCTAGACTCGTCTCGTCGAGGGCTACAATCTGGGCCTAGGTTATATTTTCCGGCCACCGACCACGGCGGCGCCGGCGGAGGCGCCGGCGACGGCACGGCGGCTCCGGTGGTGGCGGCGGCGGTCCGGCGGTGGTCCGGCGGCAGGCGCTCCGGCGGCGCTCCGGTGACGGCGGAAATAAAAAACGTAAAGGAAAATAAAAGAAAGAGAACTTACGTGTTCGCGTCGCGAGCGTCGCTCGGATCGTCGGCTTTGAAAAACGTATAAGTTTTGAAATAATGAGCCCCTATTTATAGATTTTGGAAATTACCTTTTTACCGTTGAAAAGTTATTATTTACCAAAAATATCTCAATTTACCTTTCATTAAAATATTATTTTTATTTTTACCTTTTATCAAAATTTTACCATTTCCTTCCTCAGTTGAACTACGGGTCTCCGATTGACCTCTAGTTTGTTTCTGTTTTCTCGTATTTCCGATACGAATCTCTTGGTAAAATCGTATTCTAGGTTCCATGTCACGAAAAATATACCCATCTAAAACCGATGTTAACCATGTATCTGAAACGCACGTACTTTGTTCTGGGGCGCTACATCCCTTACCCCTTAAAATAATTTCGTCCTCGAAATTGAGCGCGTACTTAAGAGACGACAAGACTGGCTACTTTGCCAAAATCTCATGCTCTTATTCTCGTGTCACGTCGTTCTTTCCATTTCTCGTCCTGAATGTCGTCTTGGATGAATCGTAACTTTGACTTTCATCTGGTAAGATCCAGATCTTAAGTCAATCTTCGAGAACACACTGGTGCCTCTTATTTGATCGAAAAGATCTTCAATCCGAGGCAGTGGATACTTGTTCTTCATTGTCCTCTTATTCAGCTCTTGGTACTTGATACACCTCCATGAATTTCTTTATCACCGGCATCTTCTCAATGGTAGTCGATTCTTTCTCGGGGTCCACCATGTTGACCAACCAAGCTTCGCAATTCCTTTTTGCTAAGCATCTGGGTTGTCTCTATGTTCGATATAATCCTTGAGTCAACTTTAACTTGTGCTCCGTGGAATGTGAACTCCAAATCGTGGAATGTGAATTCAAGTACTAAGCGAACTTTGAAAGTCGATCTTCTTTGCACGGCACTTGATTACTGTGTGGTTGAACTCTAGCCCGTCCCTTCCCAATTATATCAGTATCCTTCTCCCCCAATGCGTGGAGGTCAGGTAGAAGGATCTTATCTTCGAACGCAATCCTAAGGTGACGGTGTAGGTGTTCTGTCCTTACCGTCTTTCTTGAGGGGATACTCACTTCTAGAGTCCGAACGACTATCCTACCGTCCTCTTGCTTCAGCAAATCCGATGTCGTAACAACACTATAGGTGAGGAAATTAAACATGAAAATCGAGGAGAGTAGTAAACGTAGATTCCATCGACTAGCAAAAGTCAAACTGGCATCTTATATATATATATACAAAAGATGGGCCGCTCGTACATTATACAAAGTGATCTTGTTCACTACTACAAGGTAAAAGCCACTACACATCTATCTACACATATAAAACTAACGGTTCATCGTCCGTAATCTATCTCTCGGCAGTCCCTGCGTGATTGAGAGTGAAAGCCCGAGCCTTACCTGCCCCTAGCCTCGGCCCCGGTGTTGTAGCTGTTGGACGTTTATACTTCTGACAGTTTCTCACGATATGTCCAAGTTCTCCACACCTGAAACAATTCTGAGTCTCTTGCACTGTTGAACGTCTAAGCTTCTGACAGTCCCTCACTACATGTCCAGGTTCTCCACACCTGAAACAATTTTGAGCCTCTTGCCAGCATGGTCCTACATGTGACTTTCCACACCTGGGACATGAGTTCCTTGGCCTAGAAATATGTAGAAGCGGTGTATCATTACTCTTTGGGAGTATATTTTGATCGAAGCTTTGACTTGGCTCGATCCACTTCCTCTTTCCGGGTACCTCGTTAAACTTCTTGGGTGGCAACCCATCCAAGTGCAAACGAGAGGAGATCTCTTGGGCTCTTTCGATGACAGTGGCATAGGTCATTTGTCCCTGACCTGCCAGAATTGAACTGATCTCCGAGCGAAGACCCTTTTCAAAACGTTGGGCTTTCTTGTTGTCAGTGTCAACCAAGTGAGTTGCATATCTACTCAATTGATTAAACCTCCGCTCGTACTCTCCTACCGTCGCGGTTCTTTGACGGAGACGTAGAAACTCAGTTTCCTTTTCATCTTGGTAGGATCGAGGTATAAAATGATGAGTGACCACTTCCTTGAAATCTTCCCATGTCATCTCCTCTCTTTGATTAGGCAAAAGGGTCCTCTCGTACGAGTCCCACCAATGTCCAGCCTCTTCCGTGAGTTGAAACACCGCGCACGAGATCTTTTGTTCTTTCGTGCAGGTTAGATGTCCAAACAAACGATCCAACGACCTTAGCCATTCTTCAGCGTCAGCTGGTTCGCCCTTTCCATTGAATATCGGTGGATTGAAACGTCGAAGTTGTTCGTATATAAGGTTAGGATCAGATCTTACTGGCTGTGGGGTGGCTCGAGTTACCTCGAAGTGTTGTGCCAGTCCTCGTAGAACAGATACTAAATCTCCTACGTTCACAGTTTCTTCTCGTTCGGGTTGACCAGCCATTGGTGTTTGTTCTCTTCGGGGTCGTCCTTTAGGCATAATTCTAAAAACAACATACGAAAACTAACCCTTATCATCTACCCCATGTAACTCAATATATATAAAGCCACAGATAAACGAATAGCAAGTAACATGACACCGATAAACATTACTCAATAAACCATGTATAACCTTGTTAGATTTCCTTGTCATTCGTTTATATACATAGCATAATCTTGTCATGTAAGATAGCGTATGCCCAACTTGCATAATCAACCGGACAAGCACATCATATGCAATACATCTTGGAGCTTATCACAAGCATCCGCACATGGTCTTCACAGACCTCGAATATGAGCTTATCAAAAGCATTCTCACATGGTCTTCACAGACCTCGAATATTGACAGGGGTTTTACATATCGTAACCACGAACTGAGAAAAATCCACTCATTGGTACACCCTGTTATAAACAAGGTCGATGGTAGATTCAACTATCAGTCACACAATATCAACTTCTGCAAATGGTCATACATCGCACACAAGCTCACGCTGCTGCAGTCAGCGGCTTTGTGACGGTGGCTCAAAGCAGTGTGTTGATTGTAGCGACATCAAGAGGTTTTTAAAAGATCTTTTTATCGTGGAACAATATCCGTAATACCCTGTCAACCAACCAGATTATATCGCACTTATCAAGATATCACATAGTAGGCAACACATATCAGGCAACACATAACAGATAACCACCCTTTCACCAGGTTCCATGGTCAGAGAGAGACACCTATAGAGAGGGGATGGTGCTTATCCGTTTTCTTTACGAAAATCCGACCACGTTTTAAAATCACACTTTTGAAATCACGTTTTCTCTTTATCAAACCAGTTCGAGCAAAGTCCTACAAAGGGTAGAACTAGGCTCTGATACCATCTGTCACGCCCCAAAATCTTTTCGTATTATATCAGAGTTTTCCATTGGGCGTGAAGAAAGAAAGGGGAAAAAGACGCGCATGAAATAAAAAAAGAAAACCTTTGGAAGAGATGAGAGACGATTTTACAAATACAAATCTTCGGCGTCTAGCCGAAATAAAAACATTTTACAATAGCAGCGGAAAATACATCAGGATCTGTTTACAGAAAAGGACAATATACTTTTACAAAACGTGAAGTTAAATAAAACATCGTTTGAACATGAAGTTTTGAAAAGCAAAAGGGAAGTCTGGATATGGCACCATCCTCTCCACGCATCTTGACTTTCTGCATCTCCTGTAGTGTGAGTACAGGTGGGGGGTGAGTGCGTTGAATACACTCATGGTTCCATGTTTTGATATTATTAAGCAGATACACAAATCAAACATATATAATAGTTCCGCAATTAGACACATCACAAATACGGCACAGCACGTCCCGGTGTATTTACGGACCACCAAATCCCGGTGTATTACGGACCACCAAATCCCGATGTATTACGGACCATCAAATCCCGATGTATTACGGACCACCAAATCCCGATGTATTACGGACCATCAAATCCCGATGTATTACGGACCACCAAATCCCTCCCCAAGATATAAATATGCACACAATATTCTCAACGGTTCACATATCCAGTAGGGAAAACAGTGAACCCACAGAGGTTTAGTAATTATTCCCCCCCCCCCACAATATAATCACAATGTTTATCTCAAAACACATAAGTTCACAAATCATCAGTGTGCGCTTATACAGAAACATAAAGTTATTAGGGTTTAGAGTTTACCCCCCCACCGAACACATCATATAATCACAGCACATAACCCAAGACACATAAGCCTCGACCAATTCATATCGATCAATAGCATTCGAATAATATCTAGCTTACATGCATACGTCAATTGTAATATAAAGAGTTGGGTTCAGAGTTTACCCCCACCTTGTTCGGTGGTTACCACGTGAGTAGCTCGTATCAAAGACTTGGTATCTTGATTCCCAATCCAATGGATAGCCTACACAATTTTACAATATTTCTTACATCATTAATAAGCTTAAAACTTATATTTAAAATGTATGAAGATAGCCGTAGAGAAGAATCGTTCGATAGAGACGAGACGGATCGATAGATCGAGAGATTGAGGTTGAAGAGACAAGGGAGAAAAGATCAGTTCAGCAACTGATATGATAGAGGAAAGGATTAGGGTCGCTACGGAAAAAGAATGAGCTCGATCGGAGTTGAAACGAGCTCGAACGGAGCGTTTTAATATCGAAGGGTATTTTGGTAATTTTGGTCAAAGGGTTGACTTTGACCGGGACCCTCGACTCCCGACGACTCGATGAAAACATTCGAAACGGAACGACGTGTGGAAACGCTTGCCGGTGCGCACACGGCGCGCACGGCGGCTCCCGGCGCGCGCACCGCGCCCCCGTCGCTCGCGCGCGCGCGCGCGTTCGCTCCCGTCACCCGGCGCCCGCGCGCCCAGCTCGCCTGGGAACAGCTGCTCGACCAGCCCCCTTCCCGGCGCCACCTGCTGCGGTGGCGCCGCCCTGTGCTCCGGCCACCTTCTCCACCGAAAAGCCCGCACCGCCGGCTACTACCTCCGGCCATCCCTCGCCGGATTCCGGCATGAAAAGTGCCGGAAAAACAGCCGCAAAAACCCTTCGTCATCACGCATACAAAACCAACCCCAACCTTTTCAACTCCGGCCGGCACCTTTCCGGCGCCGGTCACCACCCCCAAACCGACCCAAAACCTTCCCCAACACCTCAAATTGCCCCAGAAAAAGAAAGGAACCAAAACCACCGAGAAACGAGAGAGAAACGGGAGAGAGAAAAAGTGGTCATGAACTAGGGTTTGGGCTTTGGAGACGGTTTTTCACCATTTCCCGGCGAACGAGACATCGGATTGGAATTCCGGAAGCTGTCCTAGACTCGTCTCGTCGAGGGCTACAATCTGGGCCTAGGTTATATTTTCCGGCCACCGACCACGGCGGCGCCGGCGGAGGCGCCGGCGACGGCACGGCGGCTCCGGTGGTGGCGGCGGCGGTCCGGCGGTGGTCCGGCGGCAGGCGCTCCGGCGGCGCTCCGGTGACGGCGGAAATAAAAAACGTAAAGGAAAATAAAAGAAAGAGAACTTACGTGTTCGCGTCGCGAGCGTCGCTCGGATCGTCGGCTTTGAAAAACGTATAAGTTTTGAAATAATGAGCCCCTATTTATAGATTTTGGAAATTACCTTTTTACCGTTGAAAAGTTATTATTTACCAAAAATATCTCAATTTACCTTTCATTAAAATATTATTTTTATTTTTACCTTTTATCAAAATTTTACCCTTTCCTTCCTCAGTTGAACTACGGGTCTCCGATTGACCTCTAGTTTGTTTCTGTTTTCTCGTATTTCCGATACGAATCTCTTGGTAAAATCGTATTCTAGGTTCCATGTCACGAAAAATATACCCATCTAAAACCGATGTTAACCATGTATCTGAAACGCACGTACTTTGTTCTGGGGCGCTACATTATCTGTTGTTATTTGTATTGTTTGGCTATGTGGGGTAGATTATAAGGGTTAGATTTCGTATGTTGTTTTTAGAATTATGTCAAGAGGAAGACCACGAAGGGATCAAACCTAAACTAATTTTCAAAATTTTTAATTTTTTACAATGTTTAAATTTCTTTATTTTCAAATTTTAATCATATCATTAAAATATAATCATATCATTTAAGATAGCTTTTTTTGTTTTATCTCTACTCCTATATATAAATTATAAGATAGCTTATTGTGTAAGATATATGTGAAGTTTATTCTATAAGATACTTAAAAGTTATTTAGTTTTTTTTTTCTATTGGTTGATAGTTTGGGAGGGAAAATAGCAAATCTGAAATTATCACCAACTTCTTTGTTTTTATATATAGATAGATATATTAGATATAGATATAGATATTTGGAATGAAAGTTAACTATACATTGACAATTTATGTCTATAAAAACTAGTTTTTATTAAAAAAACATATTTAACTTTTCCATAATTCATTATTTTTTCCATATGTTTGTTACTACTTGTTACATATAAAAATATTAATCATATTACTTAAATATATTATAATTGGGATCATGGACATATTATACCTTAGAGGCACATCAACCCTTCTCATGAAATAATTAGAGATTAAATATGTGTAAATATGTTTTTCATCATTTATTTATAAAGAAATTTTAACTAATTTTTAAGAAATTAATTTTATCTAATTATTTTGGTAAGTGTATCAATACAAATTTGGGGTGCTAAATAGCCAACCCCACATATAGAAATATTCAAACAATAAAAAAAATAAAATAAAAAAATTTCAAACTCTTTAAAAAGAAAAAAAAAAAGGGAGGGACTATAAACACAACTCCCATTTCTGAGAGTACAACACCAAATTTTTTTTTTTCCAATTTTATCGCTTGGGTTATTGAACTAGTTCCGTTCGGCCAACATGACCGAACGGGCTTCAAGGTATTCGGCCAACCTGGCCGAACACTTAGAAGGACGTTCGGCCACCCTGACCGAACATTGAGAAGCACGTTCGGCCATCTTAGCCGAACACCTTGAAGCCCGTTCGACCATCTTGGCCGAACGGAACTAGTTCAACAGCTCTAGGGGTAAAATTTGAATTATTTTTTTTATTTTTATTTTTTAAAATTGATATTATGCTCTTAGAAATGAGAGTTGTGCTTATAGTCCCTCAAAAAAAAAAGAGGAGAGAAAGGGGGAGGGAGAGAGAGGATACAAAAACAATAACGCAAGACAGGAAAAATCTCAAACGGCTATTTTAGAAAGGGCTCCATTCCAAATTCAGAGAATGAGACCACAACTTTTTTTTTTCTTCTCTGCGTGAAGATCCAATTTCTTGTTATTCATCCTCAGCCATGGAACTTCCTCAAGAAACCGATGATTATATACGACAATCCATTGATCACACCCTTGGTCTCCCTGTTTCCACTGACACTCTTCTTCACTCCGCGCTCTCGAAGCCTCACATCTCCACCTCCGCCACCAATATCTCTCTCTCCACTCCAAGCTCAAAGATAAAGATGATGTCATCGAACGATCTAGGGTTTGTTTTGCTTTTATCGTTGTATTTCATTTCGCCTCTGTTGTTTTTTTTTTATAAATTTCTTTTTCCTCCCAATTGAAACCCTAATTCTGTGTTCATTTTGAAATCGATTCCCGATTTTTTCTATCCAGGCTGAGGCGAGCATGAATGCGGTGGCTTTAAAGAAATTCGTGGAGGAAAACTAGAAACTGGCTATGGAGTGTTCTAATTTCACGATCGCGAAGCTTTAATGGATTTCGCCAACGAGGCAGACTAGAGGGCCAAGGAAGCTGAGATTCGGAACCTTGATTTGGAGGAGGAGAATAAGAAATTGGTGGAAGAGCTGCGTTTCCACAAGTTTCGATCTGCAGGCGAACAGGTAAATTCGATTTCTTGATTCTGTACTTTATTTTTTTGAAACTGACTTTTTTTTATATATGTTTTGTCCTACATTTTGGTTTATTGGCTGTTGATATTTTGTACTGGCATTTGATATTTAGTATATATTTGTTGATTTTATATGAAGTCACTTGGATTGAGCATGTTGAAGCACAAATCTTTTGGAATGAGATTTGCTGACAAAACTCTATATGAAAGTGAAACCATTGAGACTATGATTTGAGGAGTTGTATTTACTTTCTACCTCATTAGGTTACCTGCTCTTTTTGCCATTAAGTGAAACTTTGGTGGTTTATTTTCATTGTTTTAGTTGCCTTTGTGTTAGCATCTTTATATCATAATCTCTTACGATGCATATAATTTTGATATGACTTGACCTTTAAGTGCCATGGTTACAAGCAGCCTCCTCAACTTCTCCAATTTAGGCTCCAATTTTTTTTTTCTTTGTTACTCTTAGTTTCTTATTTTACATCTCACATTATAGCTTTTACTCCTAAGTTGTTTTAAAGAGAGCCTCAAGAGACTTTAACGTATAAACTTCTGCTATATACATTTTTTTTCTAGAACTTGTGCTATTTGTGCTGCGAATAGCTAAAATCTTGAGATTCTTGCTTGTGTAAGTTTCATTTTCTTCTAGAGAGCCTTCAAAAAATTTTATTTGATGGTCAAAACTCAAAATCATGTTATAATTTTAATTTTGTCAAAATGCTTCTGGATAATTTAAAGAATAATGGACTACGTCTAAGTTCCATATCTACATTACTCTACTACATAGAAGTTGTGTTTTGTGCAAAGTTATCCAATTTGCTATCTCAGTTACATTCTTGTAAAATGGGATTTAAAAGTAGCTAGCTAAAGTTCTTTCCTGTCGTTTTTTGATCTTTATCTCTTCGTTGTCAATCTTACATGGATAAACATCTGTTTGGATGCATAAGAATTATAGAGCTCAATACAATATTTATCTACCTCTGTCATTTCCCTTCTCTCTTCCTTGTAACCCCTTGTCCTTAAGGAGCGTCCAAGATCAGTGGCCTGAGAAAGTTATTCTTTTGGGACTGAAACTTATTCATACGGTAAGGTGATGGATTCCGCTAAAACTACCTGCCAGCGGATAGTGTGAAGATTGAGTCTGGATGGGACCGTGGTTGTCCGTCTTCGGTTTGCCGGCCGCAACAAGTCAATCATGCTATCCTTACCTTCCAACCAATCGGACATTGGGTTACGAGCATAGGGCTGAAGGATTAAGATCAACTACTTAGAATACGACTACTCTCTGTCTTCAATTATGCTCATTCTTCCTCTCATAATTCTGGTTATTCCGTACTTACTTGGTTGGAGACCTTCCCACTATTTATTGTTGGAAAATACATTATATATGAAAATAGCTTAGAATATAATTTGAGGAGTTATTTTTGCATAATTGTTTGCCTTATTAGTCTTTATGGATAATGCATTGTTAAGTGGCTTATCTATTGGAATTTTATTAAATGAAATTTATGTCTTTTTCATTGATTAATTTTCCTGTTCTACATGCATCTCCATTTCATAACTTATATATTCGACTTGACTCAACCTATAAAAAGACATGGTTACATGCAGCCTCTTGAAGTCCTTTGGCTCTTTGCTAATAATTCAGACTTCATCACAAAGTGAGATGCATATCTTTTGGAATGTGTCTAAGAAGTTTCAATGGTTATTTACACTGTTTTCTTTGCTGTTAACAAACATTTCTATTTCAAAGCTCTTAACATGCATATAACTTTCACATGACATGACCTATAACAAGACATTGCTCTTGCAGCTCCTACAAGTCCTTCGGCTAATTTCTCCAATTTAGATTCTTAAAGAAGTAAGATTGGTTTTCCTTCTTTGTTTGGGAAATTTTTTTGTTTGTAGGTGGCTCCTTCTATGATTTATGAAAATTATATGAAGCTATCTGTCATCCCCTTTAACAATTAGGATTTCAATTCTCTAGGCCTTGTGCTCTTCGGATCATATGATGCTGATTAAAGCTTTATTGTTTATTTCTTATTTTTGGTCTCACTATATAGCCGTAATTGCATTCAGCTTTTTGTCTCTAGCTGTTTAGGTATAAATCCATCAGAAAGGTTTAAATATATGAGCATCTGTTCCATTTGTTTATTGGAGAGATTGAGTTAGACCCATGTTTCTATATAGCCTTCCGTAATTTATTTTCTTGATAAACAATCCCATTGTAGTCCGAATTGATGTGTAAAATGCCTACCTACATTATATACCCAGCAGTTATGTTTTTTATAGAATTATTCTCTAGGTACACTCTTAGTCTCTTACAAAGCAGGATCTAGAGCAACTGGAGCTGGACAGATGATGTCAAGTGTTAACATGCTTTTCGTTGTGATTGCTTAAGTCATTTACTGGAAAAAAAATTTGTTCAAAAGATTTTCGCAGTCTAAGTGAGTTTAACATTATTTCTGCAAAGCAATCTCTATATTTGTATCTATAATAGTTTGTTAAATGTCTACAATAAAGTGAAAAATATTTAAGCACCAAGTCCTCTCCATGAGTAGCAAACTACAAGTGACAAGCTCTTTATCTGTCTTCTTCTTGTCATGTTTTATCTCTATATCTTCATTGAAAATTTTACATGTTCATGTGTGTGCGCATACAATTAATACAATTTTTATCTGACTGCAATTTCCTATCGCTTTTCCTTGTCACCTATGAAATCTTCTGTCTCTATTTGATTGTTGTGTTGACTTCATTGATTGGATCCCCACCTGCCACTGTTTGTTGCATCTCTCCACCTTGATGCTCCTTTTCTGTACTTTTGCCTAGTTAGTTGTTTGGCCTCGTTGCACTTTTCTCTCAAAATAATATCCACATATTTGAGGCTGTAGTTAAATTGTGTATGGTAAGTTGTACTTTTGAGTAAATTTCATTTCATATTGCTGCTATTGGGCATTCATTATGGATTTGCTTGGTGATCCAAACCATTTGATCTTTCTATTCACACAACAAATGTGTTTGCGTCGATAATTGGTGTCTGCAATAAATTTTGTTTGATATGGTACTCATTTTACTTTCTAGCATATGGAAAGACTTCTAATGACTGAAAAATCGTGTTGATAAACAACAAAGACATTTTATCTTTCACTAAACGTGGGGAATGTCTAGTTCATTTCTTCGACTGCATGATGCTTTTGAATCAGTTTTAATGTCTCAGCTGATGTTACATAGCACTACTGGGGATTTTCCTATTTAACTGTGATTACATGTTCTCAATATTGGTTTTGCACTTCGACTTCCGTATTTGATACTGACATCATACGATGGTTGAAGGTTGATGTGTCTACAAATGACATGCAAGAGGATCAAATTTTACTTGATTCACCACTGTTGACTACTATGTTTGGCAAGGATGAAATTGCATCAATGGCCCATTGGTGAACTAAAGTTGATGCACTTGATCAGACTAATTGATGCAGTTTATCAAGTGCATCAATTTTAGGAGACTGCACTGCTAATAGATAAACTACACCTAATTAGTCTTTTGTCCTTTCTCCTTCACTGATGCTCATTGGTGAAGTTGGGCTAAAATGAATTTTGTTTTCTGCTTTTGTTTTTTCTCATGAAGTTCTTTTCCTTTTAAATGTTTTCCTGAGTTTTCTCATACATCATGGTGTCTGATCATGTGTTATTAATAATTTTTTTAATATTTGGGTTTAGTGTAAATTGTATATTAAATAGTGAATTAGCCGATCTGGCATCTGAGTTCGTTTCATTAGGGATATCTCCTAAATTCAACTCCGATTTTCGACTTGTGAATGAATCTTTGAAAGGTACATATAGTGGATACTTTTGCCATCATATGAAATCTTATTCAAATTAACAGATTGTTGCTGTATTGGAAGCTGAGTACATTCATATTATCAGATTCTTTATCATTTATTAAGTATCTCAAGAGATTCCTTAAAAACTTGTCCCACTCTTAGTATCACTTTTCTGCAGCTTGAATAATCGCTTTCTATCACTGTATTTCGATGTGGACTTGTTGATAATTATAAATGCTAGCTAATTTTTAGGAGACATAAATCTCATAATAAACATAGTTTTAGCTTCTTATTTAATTAGGTGTTTTGTGTTTTTAGGTCAGAATGGTGAAGCCAAGGCATAAAAACCAGTGCTGATACTTCTGAACTGATATGCTGCTGACAAGTTTAGTGAGGAATCATCGGTGAAAGAGGTAAGAAAGATTTTGTGTCTAAACTGAGTATAGTTTTTGGTCCTTGTTTGTGGGTCAATGTATTGCACTTGAATTTTATGATAAGAAGAGTTGAAATAGTTGAGAAGCATGAAACTTGGTGTTCATATTTTCTGCTCCTGAAACTCATGCCAATGCAGTGGTTGTGATTGTTCCTTTTTTTATTGGTGTTGCCATTTATTGCTCTGGTTGTTGCTTCGCTTGAAGGAGTGGGCTCTGCGGGTCACAGAGCCTGCAAACCTGGGGCTGTTGACATGCTGTGACAGGCCGCCGCCAGCGCAGTCGGTGGCGGCGGCGTGCTGGTGGTTGTGGCTGTTATGATGATGCCCCATTTCTTCTTATATGCATCCTATGAATAGGTGAATCTACGTAGATTGTGGTGTGTTTGAGCAGAGATTGTTTTGTGATTGATGAGTGGATATTATGAGTAAAGAAACAGTAATTTTGTATCAAAATGAAAATTTAAGACTTTTGCCCTGGTCTATTTTCTCTCATCAGTGATCTTTTTCTCTAGAAAAGAAATAGGTATTCTATCAAAAAAATAAAAATAAAGGAGAAATAGGTAGGAAAGTAAATATGTAAATCAGACTTTAACGTGCTTTTGGTATACCTTTAATTATGATTATCAATTTTTAAGGATTATGCTGTTGACTTTTTAATGCATTGTCTCATATAAAATACGTACAATTAACTTACGCTTGGAATTAGAAAAATAAAATGAGCTGTAATGGGTTATATTTCTACACATTCGACAGATTTTTTTTTTCATTTTTTGGTGAAGGTACAAAATAAAAATTGTTGCCTATAACGTAAAAATCAGGTTGTTATGTCATGTAATCTCAAAGTTGAAAGTATTATGATTTTGCCTCTATATGTAAAAATTGTGGATTCAAGTCCTAATTTTGCCTCTGTATGTTGGGGTTTTTGCCTCTAGGATATGCTGGCATTCACCGGCTGCAACCATAATCTGACAGCGTCGGAGGCTGAGGAGCTTTGTGAAATGAGGTACAACGTGAAACATTGGAAAGAGAAAGAGATCGATAGTGAATAAAAGAGGTCACAAGGGGGTGCCCTATGTCTCCAAGAGTGGCAGCCCAATTGCTCAAAGCAATGGGGTACCCTTCCACGACGAAAATATACATTGTGGCCGGAGAAATCTATGGTAACCCATATTTTTACCATCTGATTCAAGGTTTCAGTATGATGAGTCTATCTTTTTCACGAGTCAAATTTGAATCTTAATTCTATACCTCAGTTATGAGCCTTTGAGCATTCATCATTTTAATTTCATAGTTGTAAAAGTTGCTATAATGAAAGTGAAAAATCAATTTTCCCTAACTGGGTTGCCTTTCATTTGACTTAGCATGATTATCCAACTAGGTTTTGTTTGTTTATTTCTTCATTCCCTAATTTAAATTTAATTCATTGCACATTTAAACATCAACTCTTGTTTGGTTATACTCAATACATCATATGTTAGCGAAAGTAGTTTGGTTAACTCAACAAAAAAAGGCTGACATTTTCTACTTCTCATTGTCCTTTGCCAAATTTTATCTGTTTTATGCCGTTGAAAATACAGGGGAGTTTAAATAGTTACGAATTGTAGTATACTGGTGATTTAAAAATGATATTTCACTATTGACTGACTCTATTAACATTGTAATCTTCCCTAGCTAATTCTCCATTTGAATGAATATGTAACTGCACCTCAGTCAAATATATATGGAAAGTGATGAATGGAAGACTAAGAGTTGAGTTGAGTCTTGGGGTCGTTTCTTCTTGGTCTTTGTGAGGCTGACCTGAATGCAGAAGATAATGCAAAATACATGAGAAATTTGGAGATTAAAAGAAAAAGGATTTTATGTCGTTTAACCTTTACTTGTATTCATGCATTTTGATCTATTCAAAAGTTTGACATATTTAATTTCAGCAATTGTAATTAATTTCACAACATAGTAATACATAGTTATGGATTAATTTACTTTAAATTGCATAGTGCAACATACTAGAAATTTTACTTCCCTGTTCTAATAGGCGAACCATCTCAAATACCTGATTGTTCACTTTAGACTAAAATGTCTAGTTTTTAGTTCTGGTATATTCGGCTGTTGGTTATTCCTTTTATTTTGATATTGCTTATCATGAATCATGATCAAAATTCTAGAAGATGATCATAACTAGGTAATGTTTTTGTCATTATTTTTAGGGATTGAAAATGATGGAGAATGCATTCGTTGTCTCAATGGTTCTTCGGAGGCTTCTTCTTGAAGAACCTGAGTTGGTAATATGGTTTTCATTGATTAATCTCGTTATTAACTTCTGTTCTTTGGAAATCTTCAACTAGATTTTAATTTTTGAAATATTTTTCTGTTAGTTGATGTTTTCTACAGACCTCACATGAAAAATTGCCCTAGCTGAATTCTCGGATTTGAAAGCAGTCTTTATTTTTAGCAATGCCTCTGTTTTCTTCATTCATTTTCTCTAAATTGATTTTGAAATACCAAACCTACAATAATGATTGCTTTAATTATTTTGCCACTGAAATAGTGGGGAAGAAAGCCAATAGGGGGTAACTCTTTGAGGTTAATATGGAACTGATACTTTCAGCCTTATTCTTTCAGGCAATGTAGACTGCACCTCTCACAGACCAACAAATAGAGATATACATGTCATCTTCAATCAAGCAAGCATTTTCCAGAGTGAGTGATTAAGTCTATATTACCAATAGTTATAACTTCATTCTCAGATGGATGATATTGTAGAACTTTTACGTTGAAAAACAGCAAAAAAGAATTTTGTAAAATTGTTATTATTAAATGGGTGAATGATAAAAAAATCAGTTGGTGTCCTTGAGCATTATCAGAAAATATGACTTTTCTTTGATCTCTTCAACCAAAGGAATTATACTCTGAATTCTTAACTGCAGGAAAGTGTATTACTGTTAATGCTTAAAAGATTCTTAAGAAATCTGCATAGAATAGTAATCAGATCTGATGGTTGGAGACATAAGTGATTGTACGTATAAAAATTGTGTGCTTTACTAATGTCTTTGAGAAAACCCACGGATTTAATCATGCTCTACATTATTATTTTAGGCTAAAAGTGCTGCATATGCTGTATTCATATCTTCCTGAGATATGTAGCTCCTTCTAGGCAGATAATACTGAAAATGCGCAACTCTGCTTATCTAGCCCGAGAAAGTAATTGAGAAGACAGGCTATTGCTTTTTTGCTTCTTGTTCAGGACATTCTTATTCTTCTCCTAGCCTTAGCAAACATGTCTAATTTAATTCTAAAAGCTAAATGGTGTTACTAATAGTCTCCTTGTCTTGAGAATTTTAATTGTTTATAACTATGGATTAGAAGGTTTAAAAGTCAGAAGCTACAGTATTGGATTACTAGAGTTCCTTACATGGAAATTATTCGATCTTTCCCCACCCCTCCTCCCAGACCCCTATCTTGCTGATATCACTCTGTTGTACTAGTGAAAAGTTTCTATTCTATATATTGAAATAATAGAAAGTTCCTTATTTTATCTTCATTTCCATCTTTCCAGATTATACAGGATGTTGAAGCATTATCTGAAACATCAAATGAACATCCTTTAGCATTACTTGTTGAACAGATGAATAGGATTTTGAGAAAAGATACAACCATGTATTTACCAATACTAACCCTATGGCATCGAAATGCAAGTGCAGTTTCAGCATCTCTTATTCACAAGCTTTATGGTATCAAACTGGTAAGCCTGCATCTTGATATTTCTTCATCAATTTGAGTAATGCTGAAGTCTAACTATTCTAATTTCTTTAGAAACCATTCCTTGATAGCGTTGAACGTCTCACAGAGGATGTTGTATCTGTGTTTCCGGCTGCTGATAATCTTGAGCAAATCTGTCATCACATCTACTTGTAAAGAGGGAACTGCAGAGGCTTACCTCAAGAAACTAAACTCTTACAAGGTGAGGTCTTTTAAATTTATTTCTAGATCAACTCCTTGCAAATGATCATATCAATTATAATTTTCTTCACCGTAGCTGAGTTACTTTTAAACTAAATTTCAGGGCTGATAAATATTATTAGGTAATATGATGAAGAATTCAGAGTCCTATCGTGCTCAGAGTGAATAGCTGTGTAAACAAACATATATATTCATATTGTATATATTTAGAAACTAGTTTAGACTAAGGGCTGATAAATATTATTAGGTAATATGATGAAGAATTGAGAGTCCTATTGTGCTAAGAGTGAATAGTTGTGATAATAATTAGTTTCTTCTTCAAAACTAAAAGATATACTGTATGAAAATATATGTTTGTTTGTTTATACGTGTCCATGTGTTTCTACTTGTTTCCAATTTAAAATTGCATAGGAACAGTTTAAAGAAAATAAGCATCCAACCGCCGAGAACACACGCTGCTTCTCTTCTGCGTGATTCCAGTGGAAACCACTACCAATTCCACCAAATTACTGAAACACACCACAACCACCTGCTCAATTAGATTAAACAGTGATTACTACTTTGATTTGTCAATTTTCTTACTATCACGGTGGGTTACTAATTTCTTTTTCAAAATGGTTTTCAATTTCAGGACAGGGAATTTCAATTATTTCGGGTGGAGTTCGAAAGTCATCCCGACCCCACCAATTTGTTAAAGGAAGCAAGCTCTGCTATCGAGATACCTAGAACGCACTAAATTGGGATGCTAATCCTTCTAACCCGCCTACACAATAGCTCACTCTTCAGGGATGTTTTCTCTTTCTTTTCTTTTACATCCTCTTTTTTGTTTGTTTCCATTTTTTGTGCTTTCCCGTTTTGTGTGTTTTTTGTGTCTACATTGGGGAACAATGTAGAGGATAGATGTTGGGGATCTAAGGTGTTTTTAGGGTTGTGTTTTTGGTTAAGTTTGAGAAAATTTTCTAAATTTTGATGATTTTTGAGCTAATTGTGTGCTTATTCATCTTATATTGCCAAAATTCATCGTTGCATTGTTGTGTTTAAGCATGATGACTTGATAGGAGACGAGTGTGATTGATTTCTTTGTTCTAAACGAGTGAAGTGTCTCATCAACCTTGATCATGGATAGAATGAAAACATGCGAGATTCCTCATAAATAGCCTACTTGTGAGATTTTGAGCCTAAAGAGCAACACATCCACCGTATATGCTCTCTTTCTTTGTTTGTGTGCGATCATGCATTATGTGTTCGTTCTAGAACTTGCTTTGTTATGCATTTCGAGACTACATTAATGGATTTGTGCATTTAAAATGATAAGGGCATTTAGGCTTAACCATTTTCTAGACCTTTCTTTGAAATTGCCTACCTTTACATGATTTTCCCTAGTTAGCCCCTTTGAGCTTGTAGCCTTTCATTTGTTTTAACACACATATGATGAGCTCGTATCCCTTTTTCTTCAATTTATCCATCATCTTGTTGAACCCTTCTTGTCAAGAAGTGTGAGAATTGAATGCATGCCAAGTTTGAATTGTAATAAAAGTTGAATGAAAAAGGATGGAAAAAAGGGGCTGGAGGTGAGAAAGTTCTTGTGGCAATGAGAAAAAAAAAATTGAAAAAAAAGGGAAGAAAAAAAAATGAAGAAAAAAAAAAGAGAAAAGAAAAAAAAGAAAAAAAATATTGCCACAATGAAGAAAGATGGAAAAATTATAGAAGTTGTTTGATTTGCATGGAGCTTGATACCATCGTGTTGTTTGAGAGTTCCCAATTATGACAAAGGAAGAAAGTTGGTAGATAAAGGTTTGGTGATAAATAGTACAATGAAGTTGTTCATAAGTTAGATTTGTGCATGAAATTCTCACATCTTTTTGGCATTGCTACACCCATATATTATCCTTTTATCCTACCCTTACCTAAGCCCCATTACAACCAAAGGAAAGACCCTTTGATTTTTTGCATGAATTCATGTCTAGTAGTGGAGATTTGATATATTAGCAAGCCTATGGTAATGACATGTATGTATTGATTTAGAGTGAAAATTTGACCCTTTAAACACTTGAGAGTGTATTGAGAGTTATCTTATTCTCAAAAAAAAAAAAAAAAGAGTGATCCTTGGTGAGATGTGGGATTTTGCAATGTTGGATCTTATTGAAATGATTAAGTGTTGATGAGATATGAATTTTGTTGAAAATCAAGGGAATCATGATCATTTACTCTTTGAAGGTTGTTGACCTTTTCACTTCATTATATGATGAGTTTTGGGATATTTTTTAGAAGCACTTGATTGCCATATATCCAAATTTATCTATAACCAATAAAAATAAAAGTTAAAAATTGATTTTTTTTTCTCTTAATATATGTAAATAACATTAAAAAAATTAAAAATTTATTTAGGTTTTGTCTATTTATTATCTTTATTTTTGTGTCAGGATATGTTGAGAGACCTGCCTTGTTGGTCCTGGATAGTATTGTTTAGTGGGTTACCATAAGGATCTCTATTTTCAATTGAATCTGTCATTTGCTATTAGTTTGCGTACTTGAAGTTTGAGAGTTCTTACATCTAAATGTAGGCTAAATTGGTCTGTTTTTGGCAGCATCACATGTTCCAGCGAGATTCAAGGGATAGGATTGTACTGTTCCTGTTCTTATGACACTACTGTTAAAGTGTGGGACTTCGTTAGGTGCCAAGAGGAGCACTCATTATCTAGTAATCTCATCACTAAAAATCGATTCTTTTAAGATACTTTTGGACTTCATAGATCGAATCTTGACTCCTGAAATTATTGGTGATGTTGACTTTCCAATGAGAAGAAGCTGAAAGCTCCATTAAGCCATCTTAAGAAAGCAAATGTCATTTAGTAATGAATGAAGTGAATCTAATATATCTGGTCATTCTGCAAAAAAGTTTAGAATGCTTTGACAGCTTTTGTGTCAGTTCATTGATTCTATCAATTTTTGATCTCTCTTGCAATGCAGAGTGATTTATTTAATATCTGAAACTGATTCATGCACAAAGAGTTGAGCTTGCATATACTCTTGATTTTATCTATTGTCCATATATCTATTTATTTACATGATACCTTAATTCCCTCTTTCAAGTCAAAGACTAATCTATAGTTATAGATTGTTTTATTTATAGTACTTTCCTTTTTTCAAGTCAAGGACTAATCTATAATTTAATTTATAGTCCTTTGCTTTTTTCATGTCAAGGACTAATCTATAGGATTTGATTGTTTTATTTACAGTTCATGTGATGGTATAGCTGATAATTCATTTCTAAGCGAGCATCTTTCAAATGCTTTATTAAATTATCAGTTAATCAAGTGTAAATGAAGTTGTAGATAAAAAATTTGAATAGGATAAATGATATGAATATTTGATATGCCTCACAAAAAGTCTGTAGTTGATCGAAATACGCATCTCTGTATTAAGGAAATCATTTGGCTGAGTCTGGTAGGTTGATTTACCATGCTATATATATTAGCAAACGCCAAGAAAAAAAATGCTAAGGTCAGTGATACTCTTTTCAGTTCATTAAATTCCGATTGCTGCTCATTTGATCATGATCTTAGGAAATGCTGGTGGCTGAAGTAGAAGCAGGCAAGCAGCATTGCGTGAAATCAACACATGTATTTTTTTGTTTATGACTCGTTTTAATGTGTAAAGTTCAGTACTTTCTCATGAGCTTAATAATGTTTGTTATTCATGCCCTGTGTACAGATCTTTCCTGAAACCATGTTCTAGCTACTTTATTGTGGTTATTTTATTTGATTTGTATTTTTTGTTTATCTTCTTATAATGATGTGGTTAGGATATTAAAAAAGTAAATCCTAATGTGAGAATCTTCCATGGTTTGTCCTTGTGAACTAGCTATTTGACTATCATCTAGATATGAGTTCAAATAACCCAGTTCTAGCCATAGTTTAAACAAATTCTCTATTTATTTATTTATTATTAGCTCTCAGATAATAATTCAGAGATTCAGATATGTGACCCAATTTTTTCATAAGCAGTTTCCTGAGCATGATTATATTCTTTAAAATTTGGTGGACTTGCTGTCCTGATAGTATTACAAGGACTGTAGTTGACTTATCTGCTAACCTACATGGTTTCTTTACTCCATTGCGGATGCTTATTATGTGCTTAATCTGTCAATCCGATCAGTATACACATCACCTCTACATGGATAATGGGTGCATACTATAACTTAAAGTTTTTTTGTTCTTCCTTTGAACTTAGGCAGGCCATGGTTGGGATGTAAAGTGTGTTGGCTGGCATCCTACCAAGTGATTATTGGTTTCCGGTGCGTGCTTTATTGTAACATGAATAGTGGAAAATTCCAAATGTATGGAATAACGTGATCGAGGAGTTGGGCTTACGATGGGCAGCCCCACAATCAGTCTTCGACATTCTATTAATTAATGTGGCCGGCCCCATTAGTAAGAGAGGGAAGTTGATGTGGAAGATTATAGTACCTGTTGTCCTATGGTCTATTTAGATAGAATGAAATAAGAGAATTTTTGAGAATAGCAGTGAATTGGTAGAAGAGGTTTGGGATAGAGTTAAGTTAAGGGGGCGCTTTGGTTGTCATGTCATAAAAATTTAAGGATTTTCATACGACGGATTTAGTTTAGGAGCTGGGCTTACCTCTTATAATTGCTTTGTATATGTGAATTGGGGATTTCTCATCCCTTGTACTCTGTTTTAACTTAGTAATAAATTTATGTTTCTTATCAAAAAAAGAAAAAAAAGAAAATGAAAATTCCAAATGTATGAGTATCAGTTCCACATCATTATGCTTTTTGAATGTGCTTTTCATAGGTGGGAAAGACAACCTTGTCAAACTCTGGGATGCCAAGTCGGAGAGAGCTCTGTTCATTGTGAGTGATCACCATTGTTAATCCTGAGTTTCGTTTGGTGACTGTAGCAATTCCTTTTATTAGAATGTAATGTAATTGCAAAAAAATTGTGGCTTTGTAATGTAATGTAATGTCATGGGCAAAAGAATGGTAACTGGGGTTTTAACAGCTTCAAAGGATCAAATAATCAAGGTTGTGACCTTTGAAATTGGAGGGTTTCTGCATGTCCTTACTTCTCATTGTACTCTCTCTCAAACAATGACGGTGAAGAGGTGGAATTGTTTGAAAAAGATATCTTTAAAATGGTGATAAATAGGCTTGCATTTAATTCTTGCTCCCTGAGACCTAATGATACGTCCTTTACAGCTTTATGATATACGGTCAATGAAGGAGCTTGAATCTTTCCATGGACATCGTAAAGATGTCACTGGTATGGAAATTCTTATTTGATAAAAAATCTCTCTTGCTTTACCTGAAGAATGCCTGTAAATGTTCTTTGTATCTGTGTCAAAGACTGCTGAAGTGATCATTTGACCTAATCTGTTTGTTTGACATGGGGTTTTTAGATAACTTAATGACTTTCCGATGTTTAGTTATTTAAATTGAGTATTTAGCTTTTTGAGTGGTAGGATATTTAGTTCATCTGAGGCAGCAGACAGTTCAGATAGTTTTCATTATATAATTATGTAAGAGTTGAAAGTAAAAAGAGAGACTGATGCCCACAGATTCTAAATTGTCACACTGACAAAACTTGATATTTGAAGTCAAGTGAGAGTTGATCATACACCTTAAGGTCTTGTTAGGGATAATACCTTTCTGACTGCTAATGAAATTTGTACTTGACAAATTAAATTTGAAATTTTTGATGAATGATTGTGCTATAATTCTGTCTTCTATGAATATTCTGCCACCTATGTCAGTTTCAGGGCCTCTTCCTCCTCTGCCAGGCATCCATTTCTTCTGGCAAACAACAACAGCCTTATCAACAAAATGCTCCATCAGTCCAACAACAAATGTCCTCACTGCCATTGCAGCCACCAAATATGCCTCAGATGCCACCTCCTTCGCCCCCAACTCCAGTTACAACAGCATAATACATCTGGTTTGTGCCTTCTTCAATGCCAGGAACTATGTCTATCCCTTCCATGCCTGGTCCAATGGTAAGAATATGTTCTCTATTTTTACTACATAGATTACTTCTAAGTGTCTACATGTTTGATTTTTGAACATTCTCTTTTAGGCATATCCTAGTTTTAGTTGATATCAACCTCCCTTCATTGTGTCTTTAATTGTAACCCATCCACTTACCAACTTATTTTAGCAATATTTTCCTACCCTTGCTCCCATTTACTCAAGTCTTTCTACTTGGTCACTTAAATATCTATGAGCAAAAAATTGAGTTCTATTATTAATCTCCTTTCCCAACTGTTCGTATTTGAAGTAGGCATTGATGTTCTTTGTTACACTTTATTACAAAGTCTTTAGGAAGTATGTCAGTCTATTAAAGATTGGCTACGTCTTAAACACTCCATGTCCAAAATGGATGAAGAAAGAGCAAAGTGGCCCTGTTCTAACTAAAGCTAGGAAGGTTGTGATTTGCTGCACCATACCACATTTGGAAGACAAGAAATGAACTCATTTTCGGGAACACATCTCCATCGGTGCCTGCAACTGTTGCAGGAATCAAGACTCATGTCTACAAGGTGATCTATTTCCTTTTTCCAGTTGCTTTAGTTAATTTCTGATGTCCAACATGTTGGACTTTGTTTTTGTGGCCTGTAAACTTAAGGTTTTGATCCTCCCCCTGCTCTTTAGTTTAATTTGATTAGATGCATAGGGTTGTGGTTGGTGTGATGTCGAGGTTTGGATGAAATTTATTTCCAGCCCCTTGGAACTATGTTTTTTGTGCAGGTTTTGTAGCACCCCGGGTCAAAATGAGCATAATTGAATAATTAAACATTTGAACCCCGACTTAATAATTATGTGCGTATGTTTTGACTGTTTAATTTAGTACGTGCGTTTCAGATACTTGGTTAACGCCGGTTTTAGTTTTAGATGGGTATTTTTTTCGTGACATGGAACCTAGAATACGATTTTACCAAGAGATTCGTATCAGAAATAAGAGAAAATAGAAACAAACTAGGGGTCAATCGGAGACCCGTAGCTCAACTGACGAAGGAAAGGGTAAAATTACAATAAAAGGTAAAAATAAAAATAATATTTTAATGAAAGGTAAATGAAGATATTTTTGGTAAATGGTAACTTTTCAACGGTAAAAAGGTAAATTCCAAAATCTATAAATAGGGGCTCATAACTTTCAAAACTTATACGTTTTCAAAGCCGACGACCCGAGCGACGCTCGCGACGCGAACACGTAAGTTCTCTTTCTTTTCTTTTCCTTTACGTTTTTATTTTCCGCCGCCGCCGGAGTGCCGCCGGAGCGCCGCCGTCGCCGGAAAAGTCGCCGGAGCCGCCGCCGGAAAAGTCGCCGGAGCCGCCGCTGCCGTCGCCGGAAAAGTCGCCGGAGCCGCCGCCGCCGGTGGTGGTGGCTGGTGCTGCTGGGCGCGCCGGGTGCGCATGCCGGACGCCGGGTGTGCACGCCGGGAGGCGCCGGGCAACGGGCGCGCGGGCGCGGGCGCCGGGGATCCAGCGCGCACGGGCGACGGGAGCAGCAAGCGCGCGACGGGCGCGCGGGCGCGGGCGACGGGGAATCAGTGCACGCGCGGGCGTGGGCGCCGGGGATCCAGCGCGCACGGGCGACGGGAGCAGCAAGCGCGCGACGGGGAATCAGTGCACGCGCGGGCGCGGGCGACGGGGATCCTGTGCGCGCGTCGGGTGCCGTCGTGCACGCCGAGCGCGCACCGTCGAGTTTTTGTACCCGCCCGACCGAGTCTTTTTGTATGTCGGGTCGACCGGGAGTCGGGGCCCAGTCAAAGTCAACCTTTTGACCAAAATTACCAAAATACCCTTCGATATTAAAACTCTCCGTTCGAGCTCGTTTCAACTCCGATCGAGCTCATTCTTTTTCCGTAGCGACCCTAATCCTTTCCTCTATCATATCAGTTGCTGAACTGATCTTTTCTCCCTTGTCTCATCGACCTCAATCTCTTGATCTATCGATCCGTCTCGTCTCTATCGAACGATTCTTCTCTACGGCTATCTTTATACATTTTAAATATAAGTTTTAAGCGTATTAATGATGTAAGAAATATTGTAAAATTGTGTAGGCTATCCATTGGGTTGGTATCAGTTGGAGTGGGAATCAAGATACCAAGTCTTTGATACTAGCGACTCACGTGGTAACCACCGAACAAGGTGGGGGTAACTTCTGAACCCTAATAACTCTATTTGTTTAATGTTTTCCATATTTGATATATGAACTGTTGAACTCTACGTGCTGTGATTATTTGCTATGATTACTATGTACGTGCATACATTATGAATATGATATATGTGGACGGAAGTCCAAAGTCATGTTAAGATGGACTGGTGGCCCATAAAAGCACCATATGTTAAGATGGACTGGTGGCCCATAAAAGCACCATATGTTAAGATGGACTGGTGGCCCATAAAAGCACCATACGTTAGGGATGGACTGGTGGCCCGTAAAAAGCACTAGCAGAACGGAGGTCCATGATCTCGTTCTGGGATGGACTGGTGGCCCGTAAAAAGCACCAACGGAATGGAGGTCTATGATCTCGTTCTGGATGGACGGGTGGCCCGTAAAAAGCACCAATGGACTGGTGGCCCATAAAAGCACCATATGTTAGATGAGTACTCTTAGAGTTATGTGTCCGTATTATATGTGCAATGCATTATATGTGCTGTGTCTCATTGCTGAACTATTATATATGTGGGATCTGTGTATCTGCTTAATAATGTTAAAAACTTGGTGATTAATTCCACGAGTGTATTCAACGCACTCACCCCCCACCTGTACTCACACTACAGGAGAAGAAGAGAATCTTGACGCGTAGAGAGAGGGGTGCCCTATCAGCCGAGTCTATCTTCCGGTTTTACCTTTTTAAGGATATGTTGTTCGTTTGTAAAAGAAAACTATATTTCTTCTTCTTTGTAAAGGATCCTGATGTTTTTCCGCTGTTATGTAAAATGGTTTTATTTCGGCTAGACGCCGAGGATTTGTATACATAAAATCGTATGTTCTTTTTCCCAAAGATTTCTATTTTATTTCATGCACGTCTTTTTCCCCTTCTTTCTTCACGCCCGCAAGTAAAACTCTGATAAAATACGAAAAGATTTTGGGGCGTGACAGGTTTTACAGGGATGGTGTTGTCACTGCTTCCCCCAATGGGAAGGCTTTGGGGGTGGCTTGGTGCATTCAAATTTGACAAGGGCTTATGTCCTTGTCTAGGGTTATTTGCTTGCTTAATTTCTAAATTTGGTGCTTCTTGATTTTATGGAATTAAGCATGTCTTGGGGGTTCTTGTGATTTTTGACTTATTATTATTATTATTATCATTATTTTTGTTATTATTATTATTATTTGTATTATAATTATTATATTATTTTTGTTATTCTTATATTATCGTTGCTACTATTATTGTTATTTATTATTTATTGTCATTCTCGTTATTATAATATTGTTACTATTATTATTATTGTCTTCATAGTTATCATTATTATTATTATCATTAATTTATTAGGTAGTCAAGTTGTAGTTCTAGTTTCATTCTTAATAGAACATATGTAAAATTATTATTATTATTATTATTATTATTATTATTATGATTGCAATTATTATCATCATTATTATTATTGTTACTATTATTATTATTGTCGACTTCTTCATAGTTATCATTATTATTATTATCATTATCATTAATTTATTAGGTAGTCAAGTTGTAGTTCTAGTTTCATTCTTAATAGAACATATGTAAAATTATTATTATTATTATTATTATTATTATTATTATTATTATTATTATTATTATTATTATTATGATTGCAATTATTATCATCATTATTATTATTTATTTATATTTATTCATTCCTAATAATTAGAAGCTCAATAGTCATTGTATAAAATAAGAGACATATATTACTAGAATAAAAATAGTATAAAATTATTATTATTATTATCATTATTAACATTACTATTGTTTCTATTATTATCATTATTATTATTATTATTTATATTTATTCATTCTTAATCATTAGAAGCTCATTGAATAAAATAAGAGTAGATACATTACAAGCATATAAAATAGTATAAAATTATTATTATTATTATTATTATTATTATTATTATTACTACTACTACTGTATTTATTTATTACATTCTAGTTTTATTCTTAGTAGAACCGAAATAAAATTATTATTATTATTATTACAATATTTATTTACTATTAGTATCGTTGTTGTTGTTATTATTATTATTATTATTACTACTGTAATTATTTATTATTATTATTATTATTATTATTATCATTAATTTATTTGGTAGTCAAGTTGTAGTTCTAGTACATTCTAGTTTCATTCTTAATAGAACCGATATAAAATTATAATAATAATTATTGTTATTGTTATTATTATATTAATATTATTATTATTACTGTATTTATTTATTACATTCTAGTTTCATTATTAATAGAACCGATATATTACATTCTAGTTTCATTCTTAATAGAACCGATATAAAATTATTATTATTATTGTTATTATTATTATTATTATTATTTATGTTGTTATATTATTATTATTATTATTATTATTACTGTATTAATTTATTAACATTATTATTTTCATTATCATTAACTACTAGTATCGTATTATTATTTATTATTATTATTATTGTCATTATAGAAATTGTTATCATTACTATTATTATTGTCGTCACATAAGCACTATTATTATTATTATTATTATTATAATTATTATTATTATTATTATTATTATTATATCATTATTATTATATTTATTATCATTATCATTGCTATTATCACTATTATTATTGTCATTATCGTCGTCGTTGTTTTGGTTGTTATTATTATTCGCACTTATCATTATTATCGTTATTGATATTTATTGTTAATATAATTATCATTATTATAATTATAATAATTATTATTGTTATATATTATTAACATTATTATTATTATTATTATTATTATCATCATCATCATTATCATCATTATTATTATTATTTATTGTCGTCGTCATTAAAGTTGTAGTTTTAGTTTCATTCTTAATAAAATACAATATAAAATTATTATTATTATTATTATTATTATTGTTGTTGTTGTTATCATCATCATCGTCGTTCTTGTTGTTGTAGTAGTTGTTAACATTATTATCGTTGCTATTATTATTATCATTATTATTTATTATTT